>OZ010791.1:90323359-91048359 GCA_963932465.1 Maratus speciosus | reverse complement strand
TATTTTGATCTTTTGCAGGAGTGATTAGTGCCTCCTCGGTTTAACACTTTCATATTATATGGTACATTTTGAAGTATATTTTGCTGTTATTTCGGCGGAGTGTTCGTGGAGTATGAGATACGAAAATAAACCTATAGCTTGTACATGGAGGATTTTGAGTCCAATAGAGCGGAGATATTCAATTACGACAAGAGAATATCTTGGGTTATTTTGGCATTGAGTAGGCTTTGATGTTTTTTAATTTGTTACCGGTAAAGTTTCTTACGGATCATCCAGTCTTTGCAAAATTAACGAATTATGAGAGTTTTTCGTCTAGAATGATTGGCTGAAATTAAAAGTTGTCTGATAAATAATACACTTATCACTCTATTGCGCAATTTCGATATATGAGAAAAAATTTGCAATTACAACAAGGGCAACTAAGGCAACAAGGGCAAGTTGGAACTAGGTTAATTCTCAAGGATATTTGCAAGAACATCCATTACGACGAAAATTATCATATCAGATTATTCAGGCAGAGAAGAACTTATTCTGCGAATTACTCTGGATATAAGCAGAGATCAGTTTGGGTGTTCAATGCAAAGACATAAATTTCCTATAAGGCCAACGTTTACAATAAGAAAGATGAATGTCCGACTTTCGAGTTTGTTGGAGTCGAACTGCATATACTTCTTTTTTACATAGAATGATTTATGTTCATTTTCTTTATATGTAAGAGGCGAAATAGTTTAAAAGTACTTCTTATTAGTTTAAAAGTACTAGTATTAGTACTACTAGTAAAAGTATTAGTTTAATAGTTTAAAAGTACTTTATTATTAGTACTTCTATCTACAAAATAATCCTTCCGTCACTCGTAATGTTATACCGAAATAAGTATTGCATATTCCAACAACCAATCAATGCAGTTCTTACCGACTGCAGATATATATAAAAAACATCATAAGTCCTCCTGACACTATTAAGAAATGCATATAGAATGACAGATAAATAAAAAAAAACTGGAAAATAATTTGTTCGCATTCATTATTATAAGCATTAGAAACTAGAAATGACATTTTCATATATAATAATAAATACACTTAAGTATTAAATAATAACATTTTTAATACACTATGAACGTAATAAATAATTCAGCGAGCTATGCTCGGTCTACCAGGTACTGTTTTTAATTAATGTAGCTTTCGAATGACTGAAAATAAGAAAATGAATGTTCATTTATTTAGTTTACAAGAGAGTTTCATTATCATAAAAAAAGATTTTTTAGTATAACTAATAAATATTGAGGATGTTTCTTAAAAATAAGAATAAAATACGACTCCTTCTGTCTCGCTATTTTAAGAATTTAAATATTCATAAAAGCATTTAAAGAAAATTTTTATATTTTATTTAACTTTTGGAGAACTCATGAATAATTCAAGGACATTATTTCTAAATCATGCATATTCATCACATTTCGCATAATTTAACGTACTTAAATATAACATCTTAAGATATTCAAACAAAAAACACGTACAACATGCGTTTTAAATGACAGTATCTGTCATAAAATTGCTAAATTTTTTTAAATTTCTATGGACATAATAGAAAAAGCTTGGTATATACCACAGCGTCTTAGTTAATTAAAAACGATATTTTTGTTGGGGTACAGTGTAACTTATTTTAACTGACACAAATATATCGTCAGAAGAGGTTCCGCAAAATCTTAGAGCGTTGTCATTCATATTACAATGTTTTTGACAAGTATAAGAAAAGATTAAAAATACCACTTTTTTCAACAAGAAAAATAATTAAATGACACATACAATATAACATGAAAAATGTGTTTTAATTATCTCAATGACACGTAAAAGTTGCGATTGGGGCCGAAATGCATAGGGAAATAAGCGGAAATGTATGTGGAGATGAAGCCCTTACAGTGGTCAGTATTGCCACGTCCTGCAAAAAAAGCGGTAATACGGGTTTTTATTAATAGTGTTAAAAGTAAAATTCTCAATAATAAACATTTGGTTAGAACTGCAAACAGTGAAATATTAGATAACCAATTACCTTCCAATAAAAAGTGTTTTAATTATTATTCTAAAATATCAGATGCGTAAAATGAAATATCGTCAATGTTCTCGTTTAGTAACTCCTAAAATTCCAACTTTTTGACAACTTACTGGATAGAAATAATTTTTTCATTGAATAAGTCATTTGGTACAATCATTCAATACAGCCCATATACTATGACACTAATGCGTAAAATACTGGGAAAATAAAAGGAGCTTATTTTTTTTAGAACGAACATCCGCTAAACCAGTATTGCAAAAAGTGTAGAGGTGATTTAGTTTTTAAATCCGCTTTTGAAACGTGCATAGCTACACTTTCAGGAGCTGAAATAGTATTATTTAAAGTATTTTGATAAGTCTTAGTCAACTTAGATGTTTCAAAATATGGTGTCGGAATAGACGATCAATTTGAAATTAACACAGTCAACAATGACGGAGACAGATATATCATAGTACATTTTATCAAAGAAAAAGTTATTCTTCAACAGAGATCTTGAAGTCTGTTATAATAATTTTAGCCGGACCGAACACGATGCCTTCGAACATGCATTCTGATTACCTGTCGTGGTTCGTCATTCCAGATAGATTGCGAAAGCTATTTTATAGTTATTAATAAATGCATTTATTAGCTGGTTTGAAAGAAAGAGTTTTAACTTTTTAAAAAAAGTAAAAGGTACATCACTATTATATATCAATGCAAATTTTATAAAAGTAATGAATTTAGAACTCTTTTCAAAAGCAAGTTCCATAATTTAAAATTACAGTCCAATTGAAATCATGAAACAAACACCGATGAACATAAAAAATACACATTGCTTTTAAATAAGTTGCTTCAAAATGACGTGACGGTTATTTAAATAATAACAAAAAATCCGCAGCGGGAAAAATCTTCCATCATTTCTAGTTAAAGAAAATGGTTTATCAAACTAATACAAATATATTTTATGATTAAAGAAATGAATAAAGAAAATGCTTCTATACTTCACTTTTTCTCCGTAACTCACCGTAATTGGGACCTCCTCAGGGAATAATTATAAAGAAAATGTCTCAAACACGACTTTTCTTTTACAATCAAGGAGTAACACAAATATAATCGTCAGATAATTTCCAGGGAAATCTCTTGTTTTTAGAGTTTTGTTTTAAGTTTTTGGTTGTTTAAATACTAATGACATAGCACTTTTCTGCATTTATTTTTCTTTAAACCAAATTTTTCTATCTCAGTATGAACATTTTTTTTTACAAGCTAATAAAAATTCAGTCTCACACGCTATATTTTCGCATCCGAATTGATGTCTTTCGTACCACATAATGCGTATTTTCTATTTTTTAAATAAATTAAAATACTTGACTTTATTTTTTTTAAAGGAATTTTTTTTATTCAACAGAAATTCCGAGGTTTGAGGGATTTTTTAATGTAATTTATTATTCAAAAGATGAAGGATATTGCTATAAAACTACTTATTCCAATGATATATTTGGCAATGATATATTTTGGTATTTTGGTTAAAACCTTGTTACGTTGCTCCTTTAGTTTGCAAAGTATCACCCAAGGATTTCATGTTTAAAAAAAAAAGATTTCCCAAGCAATAACAAACTATTTTAGCACATTTTAGGGTTCCGTACTTAAAAAGTAAAAAGGTAACCATTATAAGATCACTCCTGTGTCTCTATGTTTGTCCGTCACAGCCATTTTACCCGTAAATTATGCAACGTGGAAAGTTTAAATTAGGGGCAGTATTAAAGACTATTGACCCACATACTTACAGATTATTAAACATTCACAAATATATTAATGGAAAATGTAGAGAGGCTAATTAGGTTAATTGGAAAAAAATCCTTATTGATATATCGTGTGGGGGATCGTATGAAAGCTTTCTTAACGCTAAACCCAAAAATACATTTCTTTTAATTTTAGGTATATTAAATTTTCAGAGATATCGTTTAAAATATAGTGCAAAAATATGTCCCCGCCCCTCTATTACGGAATCTACTGAAACTAAAACTGTAAAAAAAATTAGAGGTAGTAGACGCTAATTTAAACTTTGCAGGAAAATTATAGCGATTACACTCTAGGTCACATAGTTTATGAAAAGGGCGTATTTTTCCGTTACACACAAATTTCGATTTGCAGACATTCAACAAAGGTGTTGAGGAACGCTGGAGGTACCTATCGTAGCAGAAGTATAAAAGCATTGTTGGTAATGAATTTCGAAAAAAAAAAATATCGTCAGTAATCAACCGAGACATTAACCCTTAATGACACGGACGGTTTGGACATACATAATGACAGTGGCGGCGTACTCTATTTCCAACGGCTTTTAACCCTTTAAGACCCAACCCGCACAATCGTGCGGGTTAGACATTCATGTAATTTCTTGCTTCTGAAACAAAAGTATGCAATAAAATCCGAATCAAACGATCGTTCTGGTTTTCAAAAAGAGTAAAGTATCATTTTTAGTCAACAGATGACGGTTGTAGTGCATGTTTTACTTATAGCCGGCATGACTAGCTTTGTTTACAAGTACAACGGATACAGCTCATCATTTTATTTGTCGTAAAAAGCAAATTATTAGCATATTTCTAATTGCTTAAATAAATATTTTTGCTTTAATGTCTACATAAGTATAATATAATAAAAAAACATTAATTATACACTATTTATGTTGCTCGACTAAAGATTTTGTTACCCGCACGATCGTGCGACTTGGGCGTTACGTTAGTCAGTGCTACTGTGCAGGTAAGAGTTTTCCCAATATTATTTTAGTTTGCTGTTTCAATAATTTTGGTGACAGTCGGAATAAAAAGGAAGTATGTTGTTATATAGTCAATGCTATGTTATTTTCTTGGGTGTTGTCATGGATGAATGAATTTTTCTTTTTTTTTTTCAATTATTTTTTTTTACTTTTTGCCGTTTCAGTTAATAAAATTTTCTAATACATTTTATTATTTTTTATGGAATACTTTGTTACCGTCTAACAAAGCAAAATAAAATAATTTTTCAGATGTCAAAACGAAAAAGAATTCTCATACAAAAAGAAATATTGTAATTGATGAATAAAGCAGACTCTGAATTTAGTGATCTCTCGGATGATGACGAGATTGCCGACAAAACATTTGAAGCAGATTTATTAGAAGGATAGTCATGTTCAGATGAGCTCGATGAAGAAAAAAATACAAGTATTTCTAAAAAAAATGACAATTTTGGATCATTCTTCTACATCCAATTCCCCTGAATTCATTCCCGAAAGTTCTACCTCCAAGCCAGTTTCGACACAGGCTAAGAGGATGAAAAAAGAAAAAAAAAACAATACAAGTGGGATGTTGAGAAGTTCATTTCTGTACCACATCCTGCACCTTTAGGTTTCACGCAGTTGCAGGCATGTCTTTCATTTCTTAAATTTTAATTTTAAAAAGTTATAGACTTCTAGAAAAAATAAAATCGATATCATAAAAAAAGTTTGAAAAATATCGCAAGCATTTTAAAATTAATTAAAATATAAAATTTTAAAGTCGATAATTACATCTCCAAAATAATTTTTTTTCTTATTTTTTAGGCTTTAGAGCCAGTAAGGTTTCCATTGTAGTATTTCAGCCAATACTTCCCAAACCAGCTTATAAATAATGATTTCACAGGAAATGCCTAACCTGTACAATCGTGCGGGTGTGGCTTTCACAGAAAAAGTCCAACCCGCACGTTCATGGTGGTACTCTCTATGCTCCAGGGGGTGATGAAATTCTTTTAAATTATTTTTTTAAGTGTCAGTAGGGTCAGTATAGAGTTAATAACCAGAAGAAAGCAATATTTAAATGTGAAAATGTTTCGGGTCTTAAAGGGATATAGCCGAGATAAGAACTTTTAACGATATATTTGTGTAATGCAATGCCCAATAGCAGTATAAAGGCAGAAAAAGTCAAATGGTTAAAAACAGATTGATGTAATTGCAATTAATCATGTAAATACTATATGATTCGCGACTAATTTGCATTGAGTGGAGCTCTCAATGTGTCTATCGTGTCTAAAAAGTTAATTAAAAACCAATCTGGAAAAAAGCGGCACAGACCAAGACGGCGTTGCAACATTGTGGTCTCCTTTTTGAAGATCGCTTAGCACAACGCCAACTTTAAACTTTGAACAACGGTTTTGTTTTAGCTACACTGTTAAAAAAAAAAAAAAAAAAAAAAAAAAAGATTATTACTACGTTGAATTTAGTTTTGTGAAATGCCAATGAAGTTTAAATATGCACTACTTTTATTGTCAGTACCGAATTAAGTTCATCATAAACAGATTAGGATAAGATTAAAGGATGAGTTATACTGAATAGTAATATTTGATATTATTTAGGCTTCATATCTCTTTGAACTTTTATGGTATACCCGTTCATGCTTTTCTAGTATATACCCGACCCTATGTTGTACAGTTTTTTCGAACTATACACGCCGTTACTAAAAGCTTTTGAACACCGCTAGTTTTCAACTGTAACTTTAGCTTTAAGAATTGGCAGATATTTTTCGATTATACAAGGCAGAAATTTTAGTATAAAAAAATTGTATTTCTCCTTATTTTTAGTTTATTGTGTCAAGGAAAATGAAACTCTCAAGGGTTTAATAGAACACCAGTATTCATTATTTAATATTGTCTAACAATCAGAAGACTTACCACTGAAATGTATTTATAAAATCTACATTAGATCTGAAAAATAATGCAACGGTTTTCACTTCTGAGACTTAACGTTATAATCAGCCTAAATTTTAATATCCAATACCTCTAAAATTTAGCATTGAAATACGAGGAGTGTCTTTTTAGTAAGGCCCGTTTTGTTATATACATTTATATGAGGCGCTTGCGCCGCAACGTGTGCTTGCGTCGTGTCCCAGCATTCCTTGGTGTGCTCCAACTGTGTTTAGTTGCAGCTGTGTAGGTAACCTGTACGGTATGCTCTTTGTCTTTAAAATGTTCAAGATTATCGAATTGTCCGCCCCGTGCGAGGTACGGTCAATGA
The DNA here is from genome assembly GCA_963932465.1 of Maratus speciosus. Classification (NCBI taxonomy): domain Eukaryota; kingdom Metazoa; phylum Arthropoda; class Arachnida; order Araneae; family Salticidae; genus Maratus; species Maratus speciosus. The sequence goes on along the minus strand of OZ010791.1, from coordinate 91,041,311 downwards.
TACTTTTTTTTTTCTTTTTACTGACAGAGGGAAATTTGCTACTCCATGACAATGCAAGGCCTGACAGAGCAGCTCAGACCCGAGCTTTATTGCACTCTTTTGGATGGGAAGTTATGGAGAACCCCCACACAGCCCGAGCTTGCGCCGAGCGATTTCCATTTTTTCCGCTATCTCAAACATTATCTCGGCGGCAACCATTACAACGATGACAAAGACGTGAAAACGGCCGTGACCTCTTGGTTATCGGAGCAGGCGGCAAGTTTCTATAAAGAGGATATTCAAAATCTAGTTGAAAAGTATGCTAAATGTTTAAAAAATTTTGGCAGCTATGTTTAAAAATAGAGAAATGCATGCAGAATCTGAAAATAAATTTGGTTTTTGAAAACGTTCTTTCGTTTGGTTTTTATTTTCAAACAGCCCATTACATAAAAAACAACCATTGTATATATGTACATTAATTTATGGCTTGAGATTCGTAGTCTTTTTGTCGACTGTACGTTTCGTGATATACAGTAACTATTGATAAATTTAACATTTTTATATTGAAAATATTGCAAGAATAAAATGTGAACATGGAAACGTTTGTACTATTTCCTGTTATTTATTAACAAAAATAACCAGAAATGGCACAAACATTGTTAAATAATAGCATGCGCCTCGATGAACTTACGGCGTTGCTGAATATTTGTTTTTTAAATTATTTTCTGGTAATTCTGAATACATTTATTAACAGTTTGGAGCTGTAACATTGTAAAAAATACTCAACGAATACATATCCATCCTTTCAAATTTTTTGTAGAATATTTTCATATAAACTATATTTGTATCTACTATCAGTTACTGATAAATTTGGCATTTAGTTAAGCATTTCGTGAATGCGAAAATCAGCTAAAATCTCTAATAATAAATATGCCTGATATCTAGAATAAGGAATAAATAAAAGCATTTTTACTGTCTTGAACATCATATATTTTGATAAGATAGATGCAGTAATATATGAAATATATTAACATGATATTGAAATAAACTTGAAATAACATACTATGAAGAACTGAATAAGTATTGCATTCTTTTGATATATGAAACGCATTTATGGCATAATATATTAAATTACATAATATAGAAATGAACTGATTTCACAAAATGTGAACAATTTATTGAATAACCTATCTTTTCTCTCTTATAGATAACCTGACATATAAAACACCTCCTTGCCATGACATAATACATTTCATAAGATTTAAATATGTTTATTTCATAAAATGAGACATTCAGCTGCTGTGTTTCATTAAAAATATATATATATACCGTAAACTCCACTGAAATATTAGCCCCCGGTATGCTATTTCTTTCTACCAACTATTGAAATGTCGTCTCTAAAAAATAACGTCCCGTTATATAAGCCAGACGTAAAACAAACCAGGTGTATCATTGTACGGTTAAATAGTCTAGTGCAATTTTTTTAAATTCTAAGAATCGTATATTTTCAATTTTTATACTGGCATATTGGTTAAAAAAAATACTTTTAAACGCAATTTGTTTGAAAACTGAATTTCAATTTATTTTTGAAATATTAATTTATTTTGTAGTTTTCAGTGCCATTTGTTTAATTTTGGCAACTCAGATACTCAATTTCTGTAGAAACTAAAGTAAAAATTGTTGGAAAATGGAAATTATATCTTTTTGTTGCCATTTCTCTTTGACAACTTTTAAAAAATGTAATTAAAATACGTTCTATTTTGAAAATAAATATAAATGAATCATTTCTGATAAAACATGGAGCTAGTTTAAAACAAATTTAATTTTAAGTTTGTATATTAATGTTACAAAAAAAAATGAAGGTATATGAATCATTACATAGCCGATTTCTTTTGTCGAGTTTCTTGTATAACGGCATCTCTTTTCTTTTATTTGTGTATTATTAAGCGATAGCGACATCATATGCTTACTTTACTGTAGATGTTGTTTAAGATTGGATTGCAAATGAAAAATTCTTCAGCGGATGTGGATGACGTCATTTTATAAAAAACAAAAGCGTGTGTTTTAAGTTTTAAAACTAAAATATGTTTTGTACTATTTATATTAAAATACATATATTTTTTTTTCATTGGGGGTGACACTAAATTCTGAAAAAGCAGTATTCTTGTTTTCTAGTTTATTTCTAATTCTGTAGCACATAATCAAAAATCACAAAAAATGCTATCTTCCCTTTAGTAAGTTGAAGAAACTCTAAAGTAACAAGGTGTCCTAAATATTTGAATAATTTTCTTGGATCTAAAAACATTGAATATTCAAATTTAATTTTTAAATATTTCCTGAAATCCCCAAACACACTCGAAAAAAATTAAGAAATCATTTTAGAGTTTAAAAAATATATATATTGTTGAAATTGATAAGAAATACCTCAATTAAATTTAGAGCAATCAAATTGTACAACGCAGTTGTGTTAACAAGCGTATAATATCATAGCTAAAAGTAAATACATTTTTTTTAATCTCTGATTATATTCTATTTAATTGAATTAAAATGTTAAAAAAAAATTCATCACTATGTAAAACGAAATATTATCTGTATCATTAAAAACTTCCAGTTATTTACTTTTTATCAGACATACATATAAGTAAATAAAAGACTGCTTAGAAGCATCAGCACATCAAAACAAATATGATAACGTTTTCTTTCACGCACGGATAATGAAAAGAAATCAGCAACAAAAGTCCTTATTTCAAGTAATTAATAAAATGTTCTGTCCGGTCTTTTATTCAGCACTCTGTTATTATTACGTCTGATAATAATTAAATATGTCGAAGTTTTTAATGATACAGAAAAATTCTCAATTTTATCACTAATTGAAAATGAATATATTTTCTACTATTTAGTACGTTTTTATTGAGAAAGTCAAAGTATTTAATTTTTTCATTTCTGTTTTTCGTTTATCAAATAGAATTTCATAGAGATATGACAGGTATTTACTACTGAATATTTGTATCACTTTTTTTTGCTAAAAGCAAAATTATACTTTATGTTTGTATGTATAAGTTTAATTCGTAAAAAATAAATCTCACTTTTCATACGCTAAACAACTTTCGAAAACGACATGCTCTTTTTAATATAAGTAAAAGTTTGATTTCTCAAAAAAAAAAAAAAATAAATAAATAAATAAAATAAAAAATAAACAAAATTTTAAAAAAGAAAGAAAAATATCTAACAGAAATTTTAATATATATTGTACATCTAACAGTCGTTAAAAATATGCTACATGTAGTAGGAATTTTCCACATCACAACAGCTAGTATACTTTTCTTCCATAAAACGCTCCGTTTTTCAATACAGTAAACACTAAACATTGCAAACAACAGTTAAGTTGAAATATTTTCAGCTCAGGTTGAATTCTGATCAAAAGATATATAAAATGTTTCACATATTTAATTACCCTATTTCACAAAAGGAAACGTTTATTGCGTCAAACCTGTCCTACCAATTTTTAACTGGAGTATTGTTTCATACATTAAAACATAAAAAAATCAATATATTTATGCGTAGTTGCACTATTTACCGGAAGGAGATTCTATACACAAAAAAACTTGTATTTCATCTGTATTGAATTCAATTTAACATATTTATAGCTTCATAAATTAAAACATAACAAATAAAATTTATTTAAATTAAGTTGTCTTATTTCTTACTTAGGGCCGATACCAGGGTTAAATAAAATTTAGCTAAATCTGTTGGAGTTAATTTTAACATGAAATATGGTTGTCATATCAGGAAACATACAAAAATTGTTTTTAAAATTTTACATGCGAAGTTTCCCACCAGGTGTTTGTAAATAACCTATCACGTGAAAGTTTTATGTAAATGTAAATTTATTCGTAGATGAAGTTTATTTTATAAATTTATTAATGAAAAATCAATTTTATTTTCATTTAATAATTTCATTTCCCACTAGGAAGCGTTAAAGTAAAATTGTGTTTAATCTGTCCTACCTATTTTTAACTTGACTCTGACATCATAGAGTAAAACACAGAAAGTAAATTTGATTTAAACTTGGTTAGTCTATTTTTCTCAAGAGAGCGTTAGTCTTGTAAAATAATGTTGAGGTGAATATGTGTTCTATAATTTTATGTTTGAGTATATCATTTGCCATACAAGGAATATGAAAAAATCATTTAAAAAAATTTTTTACGCAATTTCTCCCCAAAGGTGCTAAAAGCATAAAAGAATTGAAACTTTTTTAAAAAAATCGGATTTTCACGACGGCAGAAGCTGTTTTTGCAGACTTATTTTTTAAAATTAATATTATTTAAATTTACTTTCTATATTTTCCACAAGGCGGCGCTTTAAACAAAACAAATAATTGTGTTGAATCTGTTCGACTTTTTTTGAATTTGATAACGGCTTTTACAGTAAAACATAAAATAAGTTTTTTTATAAATTTGTTTGCACTATTTCCCACCAAGAGGTACATAAAAAATATAAGTAAGAAAATTGCGTTGAATATGTCGTACATATTTTTAACTTTTGTACAGCTCTTATGCCGTGAAATATAAAAAAAAAATACTTTTTTTTATTTAGAATTAGTAACTCGATTTCTCGCCAGAAGGCGCTACCACTGTGAAAGAGTATCGAGTTATATTTCTCATGTCTAGTTTTAGTTTCAACACGTGCATTTTCATATGAGAAAATAAAAAAAAAGTGCATTTTAAAATTTTACCTATGCGATTACCTACCAGGGTTGCTAAAAGATTTAAGAAATTTATCAAACATAAATTTTACCATGACAAAAGATTATTCTGAAGATTTAAAAGAAAGAAAAATTGTATTTTAGTAATTTAGTTTCACGATGTTTTATCGGTGCAACTTTCTAATTTTGAGTAGAGCTGCATGCAGAAAAAATCAGTTTTATTTAAATTCAGTTACCATATTTATCGCCGCGGGGAGCTCTAAATGCAAATATAAATTTTGTTAAATCTGTGCCACCGTTTTTTATCGAGTAAGTGTGCGATACAGAGAAAAATAAAAATGAAACACATTTATTTAAATTTCGTTAACCTGTTTCATGCTAGGGATCGTTATTAGCATAAAAGAATGCACTGTCGAATATATCTTATTTTTAACCGACTTCAAAAAGAAGGAGGTTATCAATTCGACCTGTATGTATGTTTTGTCCATGTTCACGGATAACTTTCTTAAATATGAACCGATTTTGATAATTTTTTTTTGTTTGAAAGTGTAAGTCACCCATTTGATCCCATTCCAATTTCATCAAAATCTGATGATTAGAACATTTAAAAAAAATAAAAACTTTAAAATTCAAATCCTTTTTGAAGCAGTCGCCCATAAATAAGCACTCATCTTTTATACTGTTACTCTTACAGAGATACGAGTTCTTTCAAAGTCCGAAAACTTAGCTGGACAAGGGTCGAGATCCAGACAGATTTTTTGCTGGTAGTGAAAAGAGATTGACCAATCAGAAGACTGCAGTTTTGCGAACTTTACGCTGTTTGCAAAAATGCAGCCTAACTGATTGGTCGATCTCGTTTCGCTAGGAGCGAAAAATCTGGATCCCGGCCATTCTGTCATCCGCCAAACCGGAAGGCCCACAAAAACACAAACGGGGCCTCGGTGGCCGAGCGGTTAGGACACCGCGCTGCCAGCCGCCAAGCATTGAGAGCGGCAGAGGTCTGCGAGTTCGACTCTCGCTGGCTCCATTGCACACTCTTTGTGGAGCTCCCGGATGTAATTTCTCTGTGTTGTAAATTTCATTGTGCTTTTCCGTCCCTGTATAATGACGATGACTTATAAGCGGACCTAGATGTCAAGCACACAAGTCAGATGTATGTGTTAATGGAAAGTAATGGAAAACACAAACCGATATCGGAAGTAGATGTCGAAAAGTTGAAAATCACCCTTTAAAGTACAGCGCCTAGAACACCTAGTGTGGAAATATGCTATCCAAACAGTGCTAAAAATTTGTATCCCTTAAATATGCGACTATATTGCTAAAATTTCAAGTGTCAATCGCGGCGACATCTGCGGGATTTTCGTATTACTAGTATTACATTGTATAGACTAGCAATTTCTTGCAGTTGTAGAAAATGTCCTGCAGATGTTGCTGCGATCTGCATATTACAGCAGTATCGTTGCACATTTAAGGGATACAATATTTTAGCGCTTTTTTAAGTATTACAGGGATAGCCGATTTCCACACAATATATTCTAGGCGCTATACTTTAAAGTTTCTCATGTATCAGAGCACAAGTACAACGCCTAGAATAAATAGTGTGGAAATGTGCTATCCAAACAGCACTAAACAAATGTATCCCTTAAATGTGCAATGATGCTGTAATTCAACGAGCCGATCACAGCGACATCTGCGTTATATTTTCAAATTTCAGTGTAAACATTGTAATATAACAGAGTCTAGACCAAATGGTCTCGGAGTTTTAGAAAATATCCTCAGATGTCGCTCCGATCGACTCTTTGGATTTCAGCATCGTTTTACATTTAAGGGATACAATATTTTAGAGTACAGAGTCTAGAATATATAGTGTGGAAATCCGCTATCGCAGTAATGTTTAAAAAAGTGCTAAAATATATAATCCATAACTTTTTTACTTTATTATCAGGTTTTACTTTATTTTCCATGTGCAGCAATACTTTATTTTGTATACATCCTTCATATATTTAAAAGCATTTTCATTTTGTTAATGTTTTCTTTATTTATGTTAAAAAAAGCCACATCATTTTAAATTGTTTTTAAAAATATATATCATTTTACAGTTCTATATAAAAAAACATTACATTTAATTTCACTTAGTATTCCCCTTTACTATCCATTTATATACTTTGTATTTCGTCCGTTCACAAATATTTCATAAATTTACAGTTCAATTCATTCCAAATTGTGGATGTAGTTTTAAGTCTATAAAATCTCTTCAATTTTCCATAATAAAAATTTTCAATTCTTCTAAGTATATTTTTATAAAAGTTCGTTCCTTTATAAGTTATTTTTAACACATTATCCTATTTTCCATTCTTGTCTATTTAAAAGTTTCAATTTCATTCAATCCTTAAAAGCATAAAAGTTCTAAAATTCATATATAACTTAGTATATTATTTTCCAACATTCATAGTTCTTTCGTCTTATCCTAATGTTTTTCTAGTTAACTAAATTCATCATAAGTTCAGATGTATACTATTATGCTTGATGCATTATATGAATAGAAATAACGTTTTCACCCTTCACCAGGGCGTCCTCAGTTTCAACTAAAGATTCGAATTTTTTCTGGCCTGAGATCATTTCCATTTTCCCTTTCTCTTCTCCCTTATTTTCAAAATTTCCCTTTCATGTAAAATTTTTTTCCATCTCTTATCTAGCGTAGCATGTGTCACATCGTTACATAAGTTCTCATCCTCTAAATCGATTTCTATTGCCTCTCGTAGTAATGCGCTCTGGAAATTGTTATAATTAGCTAACTTTTCCACTGTTATTGTGTTTAAGTCCAAAAGGGTTCTTATATTTAGTCTTGAAATAGCGGTTTTCTGGCTTTTGGTTTTTAAATCATATATATGCTCTTTTAATCTTTCACTTATCTTTCTTTTTGTCATGCTAATATATTTTATTTCTTCATGAAGAAAGTTGTAAGAGTAGACTTAGTTGGTAAGAACTTTTCAGTTAAACATTATGAACGAAAAGTTTTCAACGTAAACCGGTGTCTCAATTTGTTGACAAATATAGAAATTATGCAACCCAGTGAGAATTTAAATATGGTTTTATTGAAATATTTTAATTATTAAAAACATATCCATGTACTTGAATGAAGGAAGCTAAAATGTAAAATATATTTCATTATTTTTTTTTTCTGGATACTTTTAATATTTTACTTCTTGAATGATTTTATACGCATAAACTTCAAAATAGCTAAACTATACACTTTATTAGAAAACAGACTGATTAACCCATATTGAAGCACACCGATTAAATAATTTTGAAAAATTTTAAAACTTCAATTACATCATTAATATTGTGTAATTAAGTAGATACTAGCAAAATTTTGAAAAAAAAAGTTTTTAATTTTTTAAATAACTAGTTGTCCTATAAACAGGACATATTAGTAGGACACATAGTAAGGACATATAAAATGCATACATAAACTAATTTTATGAGCAAATATTTTATTTTACTTTAAAAAACTGTTTCTGTTGTACAAAATTACTCTATGATTTCTCCAATAAAAAGATAATAATAACGGTAAAATTCTAGATTATAAGATCACAATTCTTAAAGAATTTTTTTAATAGATTTTTTCAATTAAATTGTAATTGGTTACTTGTTTTTTTTTTTTGTTTATATGTTATACTTTTATGTATTTTAAAGACGTCATAACAAAATGCATCCAAAAAATCCTTACCAATTTTATTTTAAAAAATGTTTTATTAACTGTCCTATTTATAAGACAGTGGTACAATGTGGATTAAAGGGGGCTTGTTATTTATAATTATCTAATCCTGTAAATAAAATAATAATAGTAATAATGAACCAATGTGTGTTTTTATTTTGTGCTTATGGTTTGAATTTTTATACTTTATTCACATAAAAAACTATTTTATATTATTTTCATTATTTTTTATTTTACTGTGTCATGTAAAAGTTAAAAGTAAATATGGTTACCTGCATTTCTAACAGATTGTATATATAAAATTTTCACCACACGTTATTCTAAAACCTTTATAGTAAATTAAAAACTTCATCAAAAATTGTACATAAATCAAACAAATTTAATAAACATGTAATCGAACAGCTCGCTTAAACTACTAAAACTATTAGAATTTATAAAAAAAAAAACTGCTGTAGGTAGCAAAATCTTTGGCGATTTCTTCGACTATAAACTCTTGGAATGTTGCTAATATGAAAGTATATCTATTGAATTTCAAAACTTTATTTGAATAATTGATATTTTTCATATAAAAATGCTTTTTGGTGTTTTTAGTCAAATGTATTAAAAAGATGTGCTAGTTAAGTAAAAACAGAGCATGATGACAGAGCTTCATGAGTAAATGTAATATTAGTAATGTGTTTAGTAATGGTATAAGAAAAAAGTATATAATTTGTTAATATGATAAATAAAGTGACATTAATTTTTAAGGCTTTATGAATTACAGATTGAAAAATACAATTAAATAACGACATGATTTAACAATATCTTCTATTTTCTAAAGAAATAAAGTTCTATAAGTCTTGGGCACACTGATTTAGAAATACTGTGGTATGGGGAAGTTTTTTACAAGAAATCTCCGATTGCAACTAAAGGAGAATTTCATTTTTTTTAAAAAAGGATGTATTTCGCCCATTTTAAAAAGAGCAAGGTGCTGCAACTTTAAACAAGTTGGAAATTGCTCGTCAAACGTGGCAAATGAGGTGCGTTCGTACTATAACTAGTTTTATAATTATTTTTTGCACCCCATATTGTACTGAATGTATATTTTTTTGCACTTCATAAGTGCATAGTCTGTAACATCATTAAAATGCACTTGCATTTTTTTTCCCCATTCCCCGTAATGCAACGGAAAACTTTTGACTGTCCCTGTCATTAAACTATACATCCGATTTTCATGAAATTTGAAATGGCTAGACAAAATTTTACAGCAATTATATATTTAAAATTTCAGACCATTCGTATTCTGTAACATCATTAAAATGAACTTGCAATAATGTTTTCCCATTGGCCGTAATGTAACGGAAAACCTTTGACAGTCCCTGTAATTAAACTATACATCCGATTTTCATAAAAATGGAAATAGCTCGACAAAATTTTGCAACAATTATATATTTAAAATTTCAGACGATTCGGAAGGCTGTAACACCATTAAAATGAACTTGCAATATTTTTTTCCTTTTGGCCGTAATGTAACGGAAAACTTTTGACTGTCCCTGTAATTAAACTATACATCCAATTTTCATAAAATTAGAAATAGCTCGACAAAATTTTGCAACAATTATATATTTAAAATTTCAGATGATTCGGAAGGCTGTAACAACATTAAAATGCACTTGCAATAATTTTTCCCATTGGCCGTAATGTAAAGAAAAACTTTTGACTGTCCCTGTAATTAAACTATACATCCGATTTTTATAAAATTTGAAATGGCTCGACAAAATTTTACACCAATCATACATTTGAAATTTCAGACCATTCTGTTGGGTAGTTTTTGCTCTGTTATATGCGGACGGACGGACAGACGGACAGACGGCCAGACGGACAGACGGACAGACGGACTGAACGACGACTATAGGTGCTACGTATTTATATAATTACGAACGCACCTAAAAATGGCCCAGATGGAACAGTAAGCAATTTCAGAATTAATAAAAACAGCAAATAAATATAATTTAGTTAGTGGCACAAATAACAAAACAAGCAAATATGTTTTGCAGCTCATCTTGCATTTGTACAAAGGAATATTACTATTAATCTCCGACGCTTTGGACTGAAGTGAAGATGACATTTTATGGAATGATGGAGATTCTTCATACACCGATTCATATTACAATAGTGGTACTGATACCTTCAGTGAAAGTGATTTATTATGAGAATTTTTTGTCAAAATTTTAACAAAGATTATTTGTAAATTTTACGTCTATAAAAATATTACCATAAAAAGAAAAATGGTATTTAATAAACAGCACATAGATTGGAAACATTTGATAAGTTACTAATTTTATTATAATGTGTTTTTTTTTATACCAGTAATGTTTTACCATTAGAGTGTACAATATTGTGTAGTAGATTTCCCCGCATAATAGTCGCACTTAGACTTTCACAATGAAAAATTGGCAAAAAAAGTGCGACTATTACGCGAGTAAATACTGTAGTTGTTGAGCAGATATCATTCTTTCCTTCTTCTTTACCTCCAATTTGCTGTAAATTTATTATTGCAAAAGCAGAATGAGAAAATATTACCTAATTATTCTTTTACTCTCAAAAGTTTTTTATACTTGCTATGATGTTTATAGAAAAGAAATAATAGATTGATTAAAGGTGAATTTCGTATAAGGATCGCGAAAAAATGCAAACTTCGTCAAAAGATCATGGAAAAAAAGCGAATTTCATCTAAGAATAGCAAATTTTGTCAAAATTTTGTAGAAAAAACGCGAATTTCGTCAATGGGCGGCATAAAAGGCGAAATTTTTAAAATAAATCGCGCAAATAAGGCGAATTTTGTCAAACGATCGCGAAAAAAAAATTTTAATTTCTTCATAAGGTAGTGGAAAAATACGTGAATTTAATCTAAGAATCGCAATTTCGTCAAAAGATTGAAAAAAAACGTGAATTTCGTCAAAGGATCGCGAAAAATGCAAATTTCGTCAAAAGATTGTGGAAAAAAGCGAATTTAACCTAAGAATAGCAAATTTTGTCAAAAGATTGTAGAAAAAACGCGAATTTAATCAATGGACCGCATAAAAGGCGAAATTTTGTAAATAAATCGCGCAGATAAGGAGAATTTTGTCAAACGATCGCGAAAAAAATCTAAATATCTTCAAAAGATCGTGGAAAAAAACGTGAATTTCATCTAAGTATCGCAATTTCGTCAAGAGATTGAAGAAAAGCGTGAATTTCGTCAAAAGATTGCGAAAAAATGCAAATGTCGTCAAAAAATCGTGGAAAAAAGCGAATTTTATCAAAGAATAGCAAATTTTGTCAAAAGATTGTAGAAAAAACGTGAATTTCATCAATGGACAGTATAAAAGGCGAAATTTTGTAAATAAATCGCGCAAAAAGGCGAATTTTGTCAAACGATCGCGAAAAAAATCTAAATTTCTTCAAATGGTCGTGGACAAAAACGTGAATTTCATCTAAGAATCACAATTTCGTCAAGAGATTGATGAAAAACGTAAATTTCGTCAAAGCATAGTGAAAAAAAGTGAATTTTGTCAAAGCATAGTGAAAAAAAGCGAATTTCGTCAAGTGATAGTGAAAAAACATGAAATTTTGTCAATAAATCGTACAAATAAGGTGAATTTCACCGAAAGATTTCGAAAAAAACGTAAATTTCGACAAAGTATCGTGAAAAAAACATCCTGAAATTTTTCTGTGAACTTCAGAATTTTCTTTTACTCATAATCACTCCTGCCTCCATTGTCATGGTTCATTGATTGAACTCGAATAGCGATTTAATTTTTCAATAAATGTATTGCATCTTAACGCTGTCACAACATTGTCATTGTAGTCACATATTCGTCACAAACTTAATGACAAAATCGTCACAAATTACACAATTTTCACAAAATTGTCAAAATGTGACTTCACAACATTGTCACTGTCGTCACAGAATCATCACAGTGTTAATGACAATTTCGTCACAAATGACACATATTTCACAAATTGGTCTCACCGTGACTTCACAAATTGGTCACAATGTGACGTCACAAATGAGCTCTAAAACGGCCATAACGACCTCACATTCTAGTCACTGTGACTTCACATCGACGTCACGTGACGTCACATCGACGGTCACAAAGTCTCAGTGTGACTTCACAACTACGTCGCCGTAACGTCACCATGCCTTACGGGAACGTATTTTCACAAGAAGTCGTTTCTATGGCAACCATTATTTTAAAGCTAGATTTTAAAAAACAATCCAAACAATTAATATATCCTGTTCTAATTAAGATAGAAACATGATTTAACCGTCATTTTTAGCGAAAAAAAAAAAAAAAAACAGAGACTGCTGGAATGATACAAAAAGTTTTTCGAAAATTTGACCATTTGTGTCTCGGACCCCCTTAAACTTTCTATATTAACCCCTTGGGGACGAGCGACACGTATACGTGCCGCATGATGCGCTCAGAATCCTTGTTTTTCCTCACCAGTAAAATTTTACTGTGAAATTTGCCTTATTTAATCAGCGCATTCTCTCGATTCAAGAAGATACAAATCTCTGTTTTTAAAAAACAGTGACAAAAGATTAAAAATTTCGTAAAAGGCTCCCGTCCCAAAGGGGTTAACCCTCTCGCTGTGTATTTTTTAAAAAATCAAAATAGGTTCAAAAATTGCTCATTTTTTTTAACACATATTTCAAATCTACATATATTTCAGAGTTTAAATATGTAAATATTTTTTGTAAAAGAGTTTTTTTTTAGCCTAAACCTGAATCAATGATTAAACAGTTAAATCAGGCTAAATCAGGGTTGTCACTGGAGACTATTTTTGAATTCTCTCACCACTATTTTAAAAAAATCAATTTTGCAGTATATTTCTCTTGTAGATGTTGTTTAAATCTATATGGAAGTTTTTGTGTTTAAAAAGTGGTACGAATTGAATTAAAAAATAGTCGCTAGTGTAAAAATTTAATCCCTGAGGAAATCTCGGGTTCCGCAAATTTTGTTACTTTTACGATGCCTGAGGAAATCTCGGGTTGTGCAGCGAGAGCGTTAAGGTACTCTTTAGGTCCTCTAAGATATTATTAAGGTAATTTATTGATATAACATAGGACATGATATTTAGAGTAACAGTAAAGCATTTTTGTCTTTTCTCAGTATCTCTTTTCAGTATCAAGTGAACGAACTGATTTTAAATTCAAAACACGAATATCTTGAACAGCATATCTGATTTTCAAAGTTCCTAAAACTTTTTCAAGGATATATATCAGAATTTAAATGCAATTTATACGCTTCTTTCACTTGTGTAATTTTGTCGCACTACATCCTTATCAACGGAACATAAAAAACAATGTCATTCAAAAATTTTAAGTATGATGTTTTTGAAAGTTCGCAAAATTTTTATTGAAATTAAATTGACATTTTTGTAAATTGTGTAAATAATAGTATAAAATATCATTTTACAAATGGTATTAATTAAAAAAACAAATCTTCTAGAAAGGGAAAAGTTCCAAAAAGTATCTTATGCAGTTATTTCTAAATTAAATTTAAATTTAAGCATTAAACATGAAATGTTACTTACTCTGTATAAAAGAACAGATGATTTTTATTTTAAAACAAGTCCAAAATTGTACGTCAAATGTGGCAAATGAGGTGCGTTTGTAGTATATCTAGCTTTATAAATATTCAGATCTTCCTGCAATAGCTGTTACACTGTTATGCAAAAATACATGAATACAAAATTTATTACGAATCTATATATTAAATTAAGAAAACAATTACGTAAACAATAGGAATCCACCTTAAATACGACGTCATCACCATGGCTAGATATAATTATTACCTATTATGGGATATTATTTAATTAATAACGTATGATAGGATTTAACAGAATAATCACCATGGCAATCTGGAATCATTCCATATCATAGAATATATTGACTTAATTACGTATGATAGGATTTAATAGAAAGAAGAAAACTTTTATTAATATCTTTTTAAATTTTTATAAAATTTTAAATGACTAGACAAAATTGTGCAAATATTAGATATATTAAATTTCAAATCATTATGTCGGGTAGTTTTGCGCTGTTATATGAGGACAGACGGACGGACACCAGGACGACTATATGTACTACGTATTTATATAACTACGAACGCACCTAAAAGTATAATATAAGCACAAATGAAAGTATTCAATACCATCTTACGAGACTCACAGAATTCCGAAAAGCGTTAATTATCTTTAGAAAACTCAGACATCAATATGCTTTCGAAATTTAATAGTAGCATTTTTAAAAACAAAGTTACTTTTGCTGCAAGTAATTTTTGTAAACTAATCGGAGTAACATTTGCAGAATTGGTAGAATTAGAAAAACCGATAATCCTGAAACTAGAATATCGGTTTTTCTCTTTCTACCAAATCTCAAGTAAACACTTTCATGTTCAACTAGCATGTTTTACAGGCAAACATAAATATTAAAAACATTATCATACGCTTAAAAATAAACATGGTTTTGTTATTCCTTTGCGACAAATATGATAAATTAGCAGCATTAACATTAACATTAACGTTAAAGTTAATATTATTTTTTACCCTTACATGTATAAATTTAATTATTGTTGTTTATTGTAATTATTGTTTTTATATTGTAAATTTAAAGTTGGAAATGTTTAGTTGAGAAATGTGTATAATATCTTATAAAACGATACTTCGGTATGAAAAAACTCATTAATACACTATAAAAACTACTCAGAAACGTTTCCAAAAGTCAGTGATATCCAAAGAAACTTCAGTTTTATAAATGTTTATTTTAATCTCGAAAATATATAGATTTCTATTATTTCTAACAATAAAGAGCGCTTTTAGTATCTGTGAGTAATATGAATGATGTTATTGTACGAGAGAAAGTCAGAAAGTAGGTCACAAACTAATACAAGAGGTCGAAAATTAGCAGTAAGTTGCTTCCAAATATGCTAATAGGTGGCAGCATAATCTAACTGTAAAGCTATTAATTTCGAATTTATGAGACAGCAGTTGTACAAGATAAGCAGGGTCGTTTAAATTTTGTTGATGAAGAACGAAGTGGCCTTCCAATTGAGATTGTGACAGAAGAATCAGTGCGGAAGGTTGAGGAAATGGTTCTTATGAAATTTATTGTTGTTCGCATGTCAGCTCTAATAATTTCCTCAGCCTTCCGCTCTTCTTTCACAATCTCAACTGGACGACCACTTCCTCATCGTCAACAACATTTGAACGACCCTGCTCATCTTGTACAAATGCTGTCTCATAAATTCGAAATTAACATCTTATAGATGGATTATGCTGCCACCTATTGGCAAATTTGGAAAAAATTTATTACTAATTTCCGACCTCTGATATCAGTTTGTGACCTACTCATTAACTTTCCCTCATATATTTTCGTACGCGGCTATATTAAATTATCGTAGATTGTGAAGCATTTTTTTTTTTTTTACAGTGAAAATTAATGTTTTTATTAATAGTATTCACGAATAGAAAAAGAATAAAGATATTTTAACCCTAGAACTACCGGAAATTTTACTCAAGTTTTATAAAAACATTCTACACCAGAATTTTTACTTAAAACTATTTAATTTGTTTATTTAACTTATTATTGTCTGATTTATACATTTAGTTTGTTTTGAAGAAATTTCTGGTTTGAATAAATATTTTGAATGTACATGTCGGGTCCAATGGACCCGTCTGGTAGACGGAAGGTTAAACTAATACAAAAATGCAAAATGCTAATAATCAACAAAACTAGATGCTAATTTCCCATTATTCTGTTAACAGGTAGCCTCACGATTCAGGAAAATATAAAAAAAAGCTAAAATCAATCTCCGAATTAGAAAATTAAAAGTTTTATTCCACACTGTTCAGAAAAGAGATTTGAGCAAGTTATGAGAACTAGATAGGTGACATGTGTCACAGAATAACCATTACACAAATCCGGTTTTAATAGACCATTGTTTATAATTCAAGGAGCAAAAACCCTTTTTGACGTCACAATTTAAGAAATGTAACGTAGTTATAAAAAATTCTTCCGTACGTCGACTATTTATCAGTGTGATTCATCCTATCTAAAACAAAAACCTTGTACTAAATTTAAACTTGGCATTGTGCCGAGCGCGCTTCGAAAATAATGTGCAGTTTCGCTTTTTTTAAATAATAGATTTTAAATTTATATCTCTAATCATAACAGGCATTTTCTTTTCGAAAATCATTAAAAAAATCCTCGGATAATTCCACGTTTATAGGTACCTCATGTGTTCGTAAAGAAAAGTTTGCGTATATTGCTAAAGTACGATTTACTGAAAAACTATGTGACCAAGGATAATCGCTACATTTTTCCTGTAAGGTTTAAATAAATTCTACTATCTCTAATTATTTCATAATTTTAGTTTCAGTAGATTCGAAAATAGAAGTGGGGACATATTTTTGCTATATACATTTTCGATGATAGCTCTAAAAAAATTACCTAAAATTAAAAGAAAATTATTTCTGTGTTCGGTAGCATAATATTTTTCAAGTATTGTAACTAGTCATCTAATTTTGTTTCTAAAAATATTTGTGAACGGCTAATAATCCTGAAATGTGTGGGTTGATAGCCTTTATAATTCTATCATGTTTGAACTTTTCACATTCCATAGTTTTCGAGAAAACGGCTATGACAGACGGAGAGACAGACAAGCGAGTGAACTTATAATGCTTCCGTTTTTAATTTTTAAGTACATAACACTAATAAAAAATGGATAGTACAAGTACGGCTCGCACCCTGAGAGTTAAGTATCGTCATGTCATATTACTATAAATCACAGTAACTAGGTTTTTTACAAATATACAAAATAAGAACTGCCTATTTAAACCTAAATTATCTTCTAATTGTTGTATCCCAATCTGTAATTTGTCTATTTATCTATTAAATCTTGACGGTTTTTAAGAATACAAGTTTTATACTCATCATTTGAATTTAAAGGATATCTATTTTTATCGATATTATATTATTTATAATATTTTCAATAATGATAAACAAAATCTAAGAATGTAAATGACTTACGATCAGCTTGTTGTAGAGCTGTAATATTATGCAGCGAAAAAGCTGTTGAATGGCAGATACCAAAGGGAACAGACAGCTAACATCGGGTGGAGAAAGGAATTGTTTCCAGTACAGTTCACATCAGTTTCACGCACATCAGTCTGAAGCTTGAATTTATACGGATGGCTCCAAGACCGACCAAGAGACGGCATATGCGTACTGCGTATTACAGAGCGATGAAATCATTCACACGACACAGGTGAAATTAGGCCTGGAGAACTCAGTATTCCAAGAAGAACGCTTGGCGACTGAGTGCTTTATCCATTGCTCAACGATTCCAATTTTAAGAATTTATCTCTATATTCGGAGAACTTCTCAAGCCTTCATTCGTTAGAAAATAGATCACCCCTAATTACTTGGTCGCTATTATCATGCAAGACCTGAAATACGCTTCGAATTTTTTTTTTTTTTACTTTCAATGGTTGGGTTGTCACACAGAGACTTTCGGAAACGAGATAGCCGACTATCTAGAAAATCAAGCAACACAAGATAACGATTCCATGATGATTTATATTATATTCCTGCCTTTTTCACCATCTTTCCTCCAGAAAAACTTCATGTAGTCTCTATGCTACAAAAATGGCAGCTTAAATGTGACTATGTGACTATATTGTCATTTCTCAAACATCATCTACATATTTATACAAACCACGTCCCATTCTCGTCCTATTTCTTCAAGTTTGGTAATGCGTCATCCCTCCCAGCACACATATGTCCACGTGGGCACATCGCTGCTCTATATGCTTAATTGTACTCTTATATCGCATTTCCATCTAAAAAAACATGTACAACGTCGCTCTCTGCGTGGTTCTCATATGAGAGGGAAATTCCTACTCTGCTGCAAAAATAATTCAAAATAACGTACCGCCGTTGAAGATTACTTATTAACATTACTCTCCTTTTTCAAGCCTTATTTCAAGTGTTTGATTTTAGCGATTTAGTGTAAAAAACATTATTACCGTTGTTATTTTGTACGTAATAGTCGTTCTATCATGCACAAATCAAGGTTAAATCTTTGTCACTATTCTTATTTATACTCTAGTATCAATTATTACTATATCCAGTTTACTTCAAGCACGTACTTGCAATAATTAGGATTTATATCTGGGTTTGTTTATGAATTTCTTCTTAATTGATTATAATCGTATGTTGAATTGTAAATATTCCCTGCTTTATTGTTTATTGTTTATGGCATTATGTTCTTTAAAACATTCATAACATGTAGTTATCGTATAAGTACTTACTGAAATAACTAATTTAATTTAAAAAAGAATTCTCTCGGAATTATCCACATTTGCTGAGAATCTAGTGTTGTTCACAGTGTCCTAGCTTATTAGTGATGGTACTCTCCTTTGTAACTATTGTAAATTTTCACTGTTTCTTTTAGAGTAATACTTTAAAAATTAGACAACAAATGCATAATGTATGTGAATACTGTGCGTAACTTTAGGAATGAAGACGATAAGGTTTCTTTTTCACATTTTTTATAACACACAGCACACAAATGTTACAAACAATCACGAACACTGAAGAACATAGAATGATGAAGTGACGTTGGGGTAATAACCCGCTGTTAGAACAAGTGACGTTCATAAAACATATTTTTGGGGAATACTCCCGCTATAAGAAACAGAATAATTGGGGATAAGACCCGCTATAACATAACGTGCCACAATGGCAGCTAAAGAACAACATACTCTATACATGGGGATAAGACCCGCTAGAATACACAACGTGCCGCAATGGCAGCTAAAAACACAACTGCCCTGGGTCACATGACCGCAAAGCTACGGAGCTCGTTCGGCATGCGCACAAGGTCCGAACATGCCGCCCCGCGTTGCAATGTGCGTAGCACATTCAAAATATTAAAAATACACTATAAATACAAGAACTAAATAAAATACCAATACCATAAAATAATATTACAATACAAATACAATAATAATAAGTTGCAATAACAAGGACTATACAATACAATAAAATTAAATTCTTTGTTACAAAATTAAGCTATTTTCTAAAAATAGTTCGATGTATTCTTAAGAAAAGTTGAATGTAAAATAACATGTAAATCTTAGGTGCACTTTAAAATAAGTAGACAATGAGAAAAGGTATGTACATTAGGTTTCATTAATGGGCAAGACACACAATCTAGATATGGATCTAAGAAAGATATTTGAGGCTGTTTTAACCTTTGCAACCCTAACATTACCATCCTTTCCTGCTATAACCTCTAAGATTCGTCCTAGCATCCACTTACAGGGAGGTAAATTGTCCTCCTTTATGACTACCATCGCCCCTGGTTTGATGTTTTCCCCCTTTACCTGCCATTTTGAACGATTTTGGAGATGACTCAAGTAATTTAATTGCCAATTTCTCCAAATGAATTGGACGAATTTAGTGATTCTCTGCCACCTAGATAATCTCGATTCTGTGATATCAATCAACTGAGGTTCTGGAATGGCATCGATAGGCCGACCAATTAGGAAATGGCCTGGTGTCAATGCATTAAAATCATTTATATCGGTCGATAACGGAGTTAAGGGACGCGAATTTAGTACCCCTTCGATTTGGGTGGTGACTGTTTGGAATTCTTCCATAGTCAATCTAGCACCCTTTAATGTTCGTTTAAGATAATACTTGAAAGATTTTACACCAGCCTCCCATAAACCACCGAAGTTGGGCGATCTAGGAGGAATGAACTTCCATTCAATAGCTTCTGAAATAAGGTAATTAGCTAATTTTTCATCCGGTCTACGAACTAACTCATGCAGTTTGTGCAATTCTGATTTAGCACCCCTAAAATTCGTAGCATTGTCTGTCATAATAGAAGCGCATTTTCCTCGCCTTGAAACAAAGCGTTTAAGTGCGGCGATAAACGCATCAGAAGTTAGATCCGTTACTATTTCTAAATGAATAGCCTTTGTTACTAAGCAAACGAAAATCGCGACATAAACCTTATGAAAAATCCCTTTTCTTTGATTTTTATATTTAATCTCAAAAGGGTCGCAAAAATCGGCTCCTGTATGGTTAAACGTAAAATTTGGAGTTACTCTTTCCGATGGGAGGTCACCCATGATTTGTTTAGCAGTAACTGGGTTGTTCCTAAAACAGACAACGCAATCATGCACTACTTTTCGCGCTAAATTTTTTCCACTTACGGGCCAAAACCGCATACGTACGTAATGGATTAAAGTTTGGGGACCAATATGAAAATACTTCCTGTGAAAATGCTCAAATATGAGTTTTGTGAGCTTATGGCCCTTCGGCAAAATGATTTAATGCTTCTTATCAAAGTTTAAATCTGAATTTTCCAACCTACCGCCAACTCTTAAGATATTATCTTGATCCAAAAAGGGAGATAAACATTTAATTTTACTGGAAGGGGGAACCCTTGATTCCCGTGAGAAACTTCTGAATTTTTTATTTCTGGGGTTCTGAGGCTGCCTCTGCGCCGGTCTGTTAACTTACATTTGCAATTGTAAAAAAACCTATAAACATATGCCAGTATGCGAAGAATACTATAGTATTTACCACTTATGTTGAGAAAAAAAATTTACTTCTTCAGGATTCCTGAAAAGAGAAAGAGAAATATTAGAATTGAAATCATTATAGTTATTTTTATATTTTGATTTAGTCTCTGGAATGTAATCTGTTTCTGGCACAGAAATAATTTCTTGCTCAGTCACTAAGTCATCAGCTGCTAGGAAGTTTGGTCCCCTAAACCACATTGGATTCTCTAGAAGGGAATTAACACTCGCACCTCTGGTCAAGAGATCGGCAGGGTTGTCCTTGCTGGATCAGTGATACCAAGAGTTCGAATCTGAAAGTGCATTAATCTCTATGACACGGTTAGCCACAAACTGCTTCCATCGCTTTGATGATCCTTTGATCCAGAATAAGGTTATTTTGGAATCCGTCCAATAGTACACTTTCGATGTGATTTTTTGATCTAGGATGGGTTTTACTTTATTGGTCAGTCTTGCACTTAGTAAGGCTCCGAGAAGTTCTAGCCGAGGCAGAGTTATCTCCTTTATCGGTGCAACACGACTCTTTGAAGTCACGAGATTGACTTCCACACCACTCTCTCTTTTTATTCTCAGATAAATTGCAGATCCATACGCTATTTTACTAGCATCAGAAAAGGCGTGTATTTCTACAGCTATTACTTGATTCAAGCAACCAAGAATTTTCCTCGGAATTTTTAATTCTGC
Source organism: Maratus speciosus (assembly GCA_963932465.1). Lineage (NCBI taxonomy): Eukaryota > Metazoa > Arthropoda > Arachnida > Araneae > Salticidae > Maratus > Maratus speciosus. The sequence continues at coordinate 91,019,601 of OZ010791.1, read as the reverse complement.
TAAATTTGGAAGTTCTTCGAACCACTTTAACCATTTTTCGTGCACATTAGTTGGTAACTGTTCATCCCATGCTGTCTTCTTTAGCCATAGTTCTTGGAACAGGCATTTTATTCTAATGGTGAATGGCGTCAGCATGCCTAACGGATCGAAGATTTTACCAACTGCTTGCAATAGTAGACGTTTTGAGCTTTTTTGCGATGACAAGAATTCTATTAAACTTTTGACTTCGAATGTCAGACAATCTTCTTCTGTTTTCCAGGACATTCCTAATACCTTGCTTAGATTGCTTCCTAGGCTTATTGCAGCATGTTCTGTTTGAATATTTAAACCTTCCTTTTGCCAGCACTGCAGTAACGCTTCATCATTGGTTATCCATTTTCGAAGAATCATTCCTGCTTCAGACATTATTTTGTTAGCATTCAGGGAAACATCAAGAGCTTCTTGCAGCGTATCTACGACAGATATAAAATCGTCCACATAAATATATTTATCGAGTAGGTGAACAGTTCTTGGGTGTAGGTTCGTAAACCGCTTGATGTGCTCCTTTATGGTAGCAGATAGGAGGAATGGAGAGGCATTGACTCCAAAAATAACACGTTTGAATCTGAAGACCTTGAAAGATTTTAAACCATCATCATACCACAGAAAACGGACAGAATCCCGATCTTTTTCAGCTAGTGAGATTTGAAGGAACGCCTTCTCGATATCAGAAGAAAAGGCAATTTCATATAAACTGAAGTGGATTAAAATATCAAATAGAAGTGGATTTAAGTTGGTGCCGGGCCATAAACAATCATTAAGGGAAAAATCATTGTTATCGTGAGAGCTGGCATCGAAGACGATTCGGACCTTTGTAGTAAGTTTATCTTCTTTACAGACCGCATGATGGGGCAAATAATAAACTGCCCTGTCTAAAACAGGTTCATTTTCTTGCACCTGCTCTATAATTCCTTGCTTTAAATATTCCGTGATTATTTCAGAATATTGTCGAAAAAGCTCTGGGTTTCGATAAAATTTTCTTTTTAGACCTTCCAAACGCTGTTTCGCAACATTAAAATTATCGTTTAAATCCTTCCAGTCTTTTTTCCACGGTAACTGAACTTCATAACGATCGCCTACAAATTTGACAGTTTTATCGAATATTTGTTGTGCTTGATCAGTTTCCGATATTTTCGGATCATCATGTTTAATGCCTATAGACTCAAGCTCCCAAAATTGTTTTAAATTATCATTTATTTCATCGAAATCTCTAACGAAATTGCACATAGTAATATTGTTTGTTTGCGTGTTCTCCTCTAGCGCCCCAGATGGGATCCATCCAAAAACAGTGTCTTGCAGAAAAAGTTTATCATTTATCTTAACTGAATTATGCTTTAAAATTCTATAAAATAATTCAGCGCCAACCAATGCGTGAATTTTTCCCGGTTTTAAAAATGTGGGGTCTGCCAATTCCACAATATTCGGTAAATTAATGCCCGATACATTTAATTGCTTTGATGGAATTACATCCGTGATTTTAGGAACAATTAAGAAATCTATATTCTCCCTGAAAGAGCCATCTTCGTTTGTAATTACACTCGAAATTTTATTTTTTACATTATAAGTATAACCGTTTAATCCTGTAACGGGTACATTAATTATCCTTTTTTTAAAATTTCAGCATGTCAGCGCAATCCTTAGTTAAAATATTGACATTGCTAGCATTATCCAAAATTACTCTAAACTTTCGTTTATTTCCGAAATTATCTTCTATAAAAACAAAGCATGTACTCAATAAAATTGATTTTCTTTCTTTACTTATATTATTAAAGGTCTTTAAAGATTCATTATTTATCGAAATGTTTTTCGTTTCTCTATTTACCGCACCTGCAAGAGGGGAGGAAATTTGGGGGGAAGCCAATTCATTTTTGGATTTATTTTTTTTATCTCGATGAAGCGATGAGCTGTGTCGCAATCCACAGGTATTAAAATTTTATTTTGAAATGCAAGAATTTACGAAATGAGAATTATTCAAATAATTGGTACACAGTTTATTTTTCTTCACAAAATCGTATCGTTCAGAAACATTCATTTTTAGAAACTGAGAACATTTGTTCAAATTATGAAAAGCCAATTTACACAGAATACAAGTTTTTCCATTCGATTTATCATTCGAATTTAGCATGAAATTTTTTTGTTTGTTCGAAAGAGGAATGTTTTTGTTTAAGGGTTTTGAAGCAGAGTATCTATTTACGCTTTCTAACGTAGAACTGCGGTTTTCCAAAAATGACATTAATGCATTAAATTGCGGGTATTCTGATTTTTTAATCGAATATTCAAATAATTTTCGAGATTCCTTATCTACCTTTTGCAATATAATATTGATAAGGATAGCATCAGACAGATTGTTTTGTTCATATTGTAATACTTTTAAGGCCCTCAAATTTTTATTTACACAATCAATAAAGGATCTCAATTCTTTAGAAGACTCGTAATGTATTTTTTCATAATTAATTATGGCTGATAAATGAGTGTCAATGAGCAAACGTTGATTTTCGAATCTTTCAGTAAGTGCTGTAAACAATGACTCAAAGGAATCGTCTGGACTCTCTAGTTGTTTTGCTTCATTTTTTAGCGATGCTCGCAAATAAAACAGCTTCTGAGCTTCATTTAACTGGGCATTATTGATAATTAAATTTGTAAATTGTACTTTAAAGATTGACCACTCTTCATATTTACCATTGAATGTTGGTAGTGGGATTTCAGGTAACTTAACTTTAATATTATTCAAACTTATAGATTCAATACTATCAGCATGCACATTTATTTCAGAAACTTTAAGATTTTTAAGAAATATGTTGAGACTTACCTCAAGTTTCTCGAGACGATCTTCGAGTTCATCTAACTCGTTTTCGATTTCTGGTAAGTCCTTAATCTCATGGATATCATAATATTTATCCCGTATTTCCGATACTTTTGCTTGAATCTCAGGTAATTTTCGAATCTTTATTTCGAGCTCGGTACTCGAGTAATTAATTTCGTCTGTATTATCTTTTACGAAATTTTCTAATTTCGTTATAGCACCTTTTAGAGCACCTTTTGTTCTATTTAATTTTTCCGTAGCAGCTATTTCGCTCCGGCTCGACGGACCACAAAAATGTATGTGAATACTGTGCGTAACTTTAGGAATGAAGAAGATAAGGTTTCTTTTTCACATTTTTTATAACACACAGCACACAAATGTTACAAACAATCACGAACACTGAAGAACATAGAATGATGAAGTGACGTTGGGGTAATAACCCGCTGTTAGAACAAGTGACGTTCATAAAACATATTTTTGGGGAATACTCCCGCTATAAGAAACAGAATAATTGGGGATAAGACCCGCTATAACATAACGTGCCATAATGGCAGCTAAAGAACAACATACTCTATACATGGGGATAAGACCCGCTAGAATACACAACGTGCCGCAATGGCAGCTAAAAACACATCTGCCCTGGGTCACATGACCGCAAAGCTACGGAGCTCGTTCGGCATGCGCACAAGGTCCGAACACATAACATGCGTATCGACATTTCTTAATGGCATGAAATTTTGTAATCTTGCACTTAACCCTTTAAGCGTCTGCATAATTTTTCATGTATGTTTAATGATTCGTAAAATAATAGCTATAAAAAGTATTTTTATGAGGAAATGTTTATGATTACCTTACATATTTATTTTTTTATGCAGTGCAAAAAATAACATTAATATCAATTTTGTGTTAAATCAGCTCTCGAATTCAAAGATTATATGACAGAAAAACACGGTTTCGACGCTTAAAGGGTTAAATTTAGTAAAACGTTTTGATATAGTGATGCTTTGTTCGTTAACATCCACGGCATTGGAAAATGAGGCGGATTTTTACCTAAATTGTTTAATATTTCTAACATTATATGGATAAGTACAGTGTGCTGTTCTGTCATAAATAGCCGGTTTACGTCAAATTATCGAAGTCCTCATATACTTCATATCTTACATTGTTTAGTAGTACGCCTAGACCCAACTGGGATGCTAGCTGTAATGATATTGTATAAACTTTTTCAAATCTTTCAATAAACAGTGATGTTAGTAAACGTACTTAGATAAACAGGGCTTGTTGTGCTCAAGCTAGTCTGTAGGCCTTCCTGCCTGGTCGGAACTTTAACGTGTTTAGTTAGACACCATCTTGCACCTTATTAAAAGTTAAAGTTTTGTTAAAGTATTCTGGTAGTATTGGAAAGTGTTTCGTAATCTACGCTCGATGCTTGATTTTGATGTTGTTGCTGTTCTTGTTTCCAGTTGAAGTACGGAATTCTAAAAATGATTTGATCAATGATAAAGAGAATGGTAAGTTATTAATACATAATTCGAAAAATAATTTAAGAAATTCGTTGCTTTTTGTTTTATATGAAACTTTGTAAAAGCCCAAATATAATACATATGCATATTTTTTATGAATATGTTTTTGAAATTTATACATTAGTAAGGTAATTAGTAATTATTTTTTATCGTAGGATTTCTTCTCGAAATTTCTCGATATGACACAAAAATAATTTTCGATGTCACTGCAAAATTGGTATAATCAATAGGTTAGTTATAAAAATTTTTGTGGTGATACAAAATTTTTCCTTTCGCTGTTGGACATAATTTGTCCAATATTTTAGATTCTTTTCTACATTATTAACTTTTAAATATCACCTAATAACTTTAAGGCTAATGAAGATAACAAAAAACATTTTACTTTTATTATGAAATATGAATTAATTTGAATATACTTTCTATTTTTCATTGGAAAATAAAGATCTTTCCCTGCGAGCGAAAATTTTTGAAAGATATATTACACCATTAATTAACCAGCGGAGCGCATATATTAAAACTTTCCTTCGAAGAATGTTCTAAAGTCTTTAATTATGAACATTCTTTAACTATAAAGAAGATAAATATGGCATATATTGCTGAATGAATGTCGAAGCAGAAATAGGTATGTTAATTTTCCGTTGAAGTACGACGTCATTTTGATTATTTATGTGACCAGAATTCAAATTCTTATATTTTTACAAGCACAGATTCAAAAACAGATACAAAAGGAGAATTGAAAAAATCAAATTTAAATTTGGTTAAAATAATCACACCAATTTCATATCTATAAAAAATTCTAATATGACATAATTATCCGTGCGTAAAACGTAAACAAGAAGCTGTGGTAGAGAATCATTCCTTTTGTGATTCATTGAAAAAAAAAATTAAACCATGAAGCTATAAAGATTAAAGGAGACGACATAAATGACATTACTTGAAGCTCACCTACCCCTGCTATTCATGTGACGTCAGCCGCGGGTATACAGAAGGAAAACACCAATAGGCGAGAAAAACATTTTAACAATGCTTCCCCTTCGTTCTTTCGGAGGGGATACTTCCACAAATTTGTTTCAGTTGAAATGTGACGCAAAGATCGTACAGTGAACAGGTTACGAAACATTATTCTTATACTTGAATAAAAATAGCTTTCGTTTTTTGCTTACAAGTTTTATTGACAGATTTAAAGCACACTGAGGCTGTTTTATTTCTTTAAAATTTATCCTATTCATTAATCACTATACATTTAAAAAAAATTGGGGGGAATGGGGGGGGGGGTAAACGATAAAAATACAACTTTAGAGTGTTATATATTTAAAAAAAAACGGTACTATTTCAATAGTTGCTGCTGGATTTTTAAATTACGCAGTTTTATTGTATATTTGTTAAAAAATTTTGTTTTATTAAGAAATCTTAATTGTGTTATGGTATATAAGCCGGAAAGTCAGGTTTACCCAGAAGTATTGTAAATGCTAATTGTTTATTAGAACATAAACTAGCCGGACTTTGCTCATCTAAACGCTTCCATAGTTCAATTATTTTTATCATTTTTTCAAATTTTAAGTGAAAAACACATTTTTTACCCACCGTCCTAGGACGGGCATTTACACTAGTAAAGTTGTAAAACATCGTGTATACACTTTTCGTAATTTATCTTTTTGTATGCAGTTAATATTATTGTATATATCTCATCATAGTTGTTATAGTCATAGTGATATTTTTGTATTAAATCTGTCTATGTTTTTTGGAATACAGTAAAAAAAAAAAAAAAAAAAAAAAAAAAAAAAAAAAATATATATATATATATATATATATATATATATATATATACACATATATATATATATATATATATAGCTGTTTCAGTGTCACCTATTGCCATCAAGTATGTCAATCGGGGCTCCAAATACTCTGGACACCACTAATTTCTTACAGTTTATTTCGTCATTGCTAATCGCAGATAATTCTACCAGTAGATAAGGCGAAGAAATTTACTTTAAAATACTGGTGTCCAGGGCATTTGGAGTCCCGATTTACGCGGGATACATGGTAATACTACTATCTCCTCTTTTCGTATGATAATCTTCGTCTGATTTGATCGAATATATTTCATTCATTAGGTAAGGCAAATATTTTTGCTTCGAAGCAATGAGGATATATTTTTCTTCTCAAGTAAAAAAAAACTCCGTTTTTTAAAAACATTGCTCATGTAAAACTCAAAGTATTCAGATAAAACCACAATAAGTGAAAATTTATTTAAAGTTAGTCCTAAGTATTCAAAAACCTGTTTTAGAAAACTTTTGAATTTTTGCCTAACCTCTTAATTCTCGCTCCCGTGATATTCACGGGCTGTGTCTTTTATTTATTTTATTCTTTTTAGTTTGATTCCAACCAGTTTTATAAAATAGTGCGATTGGCTTTATTATGGTATCATTTTACCTGTCATTAAATAAGGTGAATATTTGTTTTTCAAAAAAGTGGTGCCAATAAGCAATTTGAATTTTTAAACCGTAATTTAATGCAACAGTTAAGGGGTTAAACATCACTTCAAAGTATAAAAACACGCTTGTTAGAAGAAGGTATTTTGTTAATTTTTTCTAATAATTAATTTATGCAATATTTGCAGAAATATTAAATGGTGTTAAGCTGTTGGAATTAATATATTTAGTTACTGGAATATATACATTTTAGTTTTAATAAACTAAAATTTTGAACAGTTTTGAAAAAATTTAAAATACGCTTTTTTAAAGCATTAAAAAAAAAACACATAATTTAATGGTAAGAAATATAAATGTAAAAAAAAATATATATATTTTTCCTGGACGGGAAAAAATGTATGCGGAATTTTTCACCATATAGAATTTTTGAAAAATATACAGGGAGATACCATAAGTCTATTACACTTCATACAGCTGGTGAATAGAGTTATCTATACCATGTCTTGAGTGCCTAGTTACAGTAAAACGGTGCTTGCACTAAAAGATGAGGTACATCAATGCTCCCCGTAGCGGCAAATCCTAGCATTAGAGATTTTACCTCCAAAGCCAGAAAAACGAACAAAAGTTAAATGCATAATCTATTTAATAAGAAAAGACTCACTGTGTATACTAATGTAATAAATGTTTAATTGTACAGAGAAAAATTCTGATAATGACTGGAGATGTTCTGTTTAAAAGATAAGAGATTTTTTTAATATAAAATAAGAATTTTTTTTAATGTCTGAAAATGACATTTTGCCAAATTAGAATGTAAATCTACACAATTATGGAGCATCATGAACTGTGAAGTAGTACAAGCAAGGATAAAAGCAAAGCCTTCTGTCTCATTTCTTTTTAAAATAAAAGTTTTTTTTTTTTTTTTTTTAGATTATATTCTGAAAACTAAATAGTTTAAAATTTCAAAATGAATAAATAATCTATTTATTTTTCTGAAGAAACAAATGTTGATTTTTTATATTTTTGTATGAGGAAATTACTACCTGTTGTATCCATGCAAATGCTCAATACGTTTTTTTCTAAATACGTGCTGTTCTATAATTTTGTTTTTGATGTTTTATTTTCTGAATTGATTAAAATCTTACTTTAATTACTCCTCCGGTCAAAGAAAAAAAAATCCCCTCCATGTAAACTAAACATGTAAAGTGTAAAGACCTAATATTCCTAATTCTAAATATGTTGTCGAAATTGCTCCAGCACTTCAAATACTCCTAACAAAAGAATGGTACGTGATACAGTAATTTCGTTACCATATTTTTTATTCAGCAGATAAAAATCTATAAGTTTTAGTTAATATTTTTATAGAGATAATTTTGGTGCCGAGCAGTGTTATTAATAAGTTGCTTCATACAAATGAGAGGGATGGTTTTCAAGTTACTATTAAATAAATGTGTTAAATTAATAAATATTGTAGTCCGAAGGCACTGCATCTAAATTTCAAACAACTGAGGGCGCTGAGATCGTTTTATCCAGTTGGCGCATGATTCACACCGAAAATTGTCGAGATTATGCTAAAAAAAAACTTGTACAGTTTGATTTTTCCCCGGACAAACGCTGGTGTGTTTCTCAAAAGTTAATTCGCTCAAAACATATTACGTTCACATGTACACTGTAAAAATATCTGAAAAGTTACTAAAGTTTTTCTAGGATACTGGGATTCCTGGAACTTTTTCTGTAACGGCAACATCAAAAATTCCCTTAACAGCGTCCGTCACAGGAATTTTTCTTGTAGCCGTTACATAAAAAGTTCTAGGAATCCTAGTTTCCTAGAAAAACTTTAGTAAATTTACAGATTTTTTTTTTTTACAGTGTACTGCTACATTAAATTTTTTTGTCGAAACTAATTACGTTAATGTTATCACTGAGACGAAATTAGTTAGTACTGCAGGTTGTTTTTCATCGTTCATAGTATTTATTTTTTCAATTTCACACTTGTACTTACGTATCGAAATAAAGTATTCGTCTTTAAAGACAACATCATTTCATGAAACTCTTTACAAAGAAATACAGTCGACAGTGCTCTTATTATCACTTGTAGATTGTTGCCATTCAGATTGTTATATATTTTAATCAAACTGGATTTCTACGTTTCTAGACAAGTTTTATTTCTACGCTTTTAACCAATTCAGATACTTTCAAATGCGCCGAAATCAGTGGTTGGAATTAACGTGCTACAGATAGAAAAATTACAGTAGTGCGTATTTTTTACAGTAATTTGGTGTATACCACGCTACATTTTGAACAATGTAATACAGCAGGCAGCTCTATCCAAAATATTCGTTATGGGCAACAAACACTGGCACTACTATTAATATTAATACATCATATAAAAGTCCCATTCTGTAAATCACGTACACTATAAAAAAATCTATGAGGCCACTAACAATTTTCTAGGAAACTGGGATGCTTAGAATATTTTATGTAACAGGGACAAAAAAAATCATGTACCAGATTCACCATTACACTGTAAAAAATCTATGAGGTTACCAAGGATTTTCTAGGAAACTGGGATGCTTAGAACTTTTTATGTAACAGAAACAAAAACAAAAAAAAAATGCATGTAATTCCGGTTTACAAATAAAATTTTAGTAAGCATACAGATTTCTGTAGCTTTATAAAAACTAGTTTTGTAGATTTACATCTTTTTTTTGCGGTGTAGATGTAATTTGCTTCTTTTGTGTAATCCATGTTCTGTTTAATAAGTTGCTAATCTCATCTGAAGTGTTTAGCAATGCATAGAATGAAGTAATAGATTTTTTATTGATATTTACTTGTAAAATTCAAGGTCTAGTAAATAGAAATGCGGACCTACTAAGACTATTAAATTTCTTACTTGCAACACTTGTCTACTTACTCGTTAGAAGCTTAATATTTTAATGTTAAGCTTCTTCATTTGGAGTTGTTTTATTTACAGATTTGTTCTTCGTTTGAATTCAGTGCTTTTTTCGTAATTTTCTTACATTGTAAAGCTAGACAACTCAATATATATAACTCTCGACAAAACTCAATACAATTAAAACATTTAAAGTCTGCTGGAAAGTTAAGCAAATAAATGATTGATAAATACATGATTGGACGATATCTTTATACACTAATGCTGGTAGAAGTGTGCATACATTTTATGCAGTGTACGCTTGATTATAGATATGTTACACTGAACAGTAGCCCCTCGGTGTATCGCTGTTTCAGATATACAGTGTGTCCACGTATAACCTGACCGACCTTTATTTTCGCAACCGTTGGTTCTAGATGCATACTTCCAATTAAAAAAAATGGTTTAAGTAAGGTAAAGAATTATTTTTAAAGCGATTGGGGTCAATAAAAACATTTATTACAAAAATACGAAATTTAAATTTTTATACGGTCCCACTGTCCTATAACTTATATTTACTAAAATTTCACTGTGACACTGACAAGTAAGATAAAAAAAAAGTCCCATTATTCTGCGATTAAAAATGACCGAGTAATAGCTGTTTAAAGTTCGAGCATACTTTTTGCTGCAAATTAGGGGTCATTCACAAATTTATTAGAAATGTAATTCCGTCAGATATATTACAAAAATGGTTCACAATAAAATTGACATTGCAATATAAATTTGAAATCTTTAATTATTCTGAAATATTACTGCAAAATATACAATTTGTAATAAACATATAATTAGAAAAAAATACAATTTTTGTTAAATAAAAGGATGAAAAACAACAGCCACAATTCTTTACTAAATGATACATATTTTAAAATTAGATTTACACTGTTAGATTACACTGTCTTTCAAATTTTGGGTCGTGCCATGTTTTTTAGCTTTTGAAAATTGATTCTCGTGTATTTTTAGCTCTGAAGAATCCCAAAATGACCTTCATTTTAACCCATCACGTAAGGATTTCTCTCAAATCGCAAATTTCAGAGTTTAAAACTTTAAAGTTATAGTTGATCTCCCCCCCCCCCCTTCGAACCTCATCGGACCCCTGAGCAATTAGGTGTAAGAAACCCAGTATAAACCGAAAAAGTCCTTCCGGCCAGTGCCGGGAGGAAGAGGTAGCTTTCACATTCCTTATTTTTAAAAAGCAACCTTATATTATTCAAACACACGAAGCTCAATTTAGTGGAAACCGATTATAGCAGATTCAATACTAATTTTTATCAATACTAAATCATTATGAATGAGAATTTCGCGAAATTAGTCAGCTTTATCCAAGCTGCTTTTATTTAAAGTAACTTATATTTGGTTGCCAAATTCGGCGATATGGTGAAGACCCTGCCATTTTAAGACAACATGGTGGATGAGGCTAACGAATGAACTTGGTCGAGGCCTTATTAATTCCTGTGCTCATGCTCACTCACATCGGAATCGGTTGATGTATACAAGTGCTGTCGCAGGCAAAAAATCAGATTTTTCAAAATGTCAACCACATTCGAAATTCAAACTGCTCCGTCTAAGCCATTTTTTATGATAAAGACAAAACAAAAAATGCTCCGAAATCCTTATATCATGGTCGAATACTTAAGAAAGAAATCTTTTTCAATTTCTAATTTTTTTGCACCTCACTTTAAATATATATATATTTTAATTTAATAGCCTCCATTTTAAAACAAGATGGCTGATGAAGCTGGCCAGTGAGATTGGTCGAGACATTACGATATACTATCCACATCCACATACCTTCTTACATCGAAATAGGTTAATAAATACGCATGTTATCACGTGACAAATATCAGATCGTTTCAAAATGTCAGCCATGCTAGAAATTCAAAGTGCTATAATTCAACCATATTCTAAGATATATACGAAACAAAAACTGCTTCGGAATCTTTGCATCAAGGTCAAACACATAAAAAAAAAATCTTTCATTTTTCAATTTTTTAATAACTTATTTTAATTTTTTTTTTAATGGGAGGCCTTTTGAAACAAGATGGCGAATGAAGCTGGACAACGAACTCGGTCGAGACAATGGTATGTACTATGTTCACACCAAGTTACATCTAAATCGGTTCATAAATACACCTGTTATCGCGTGACAAAAATCATGTCGTTTCAAAATGTCAGCCACAATAGAAATTCAAAATGCTATAACTCAGCCATTTTTTTAGATATAGACGAAACAAAAACTGTTCCGGAATCTTTGTATTAAGGTCAAACACATATAAAATATTTTTCATTTCCCAATTTTTTGGTACCTTATTTTAAATTTTAAATTTAAAAAAATTTAAATGGCCGCCATTTTCAAACAAGATGGCGGATGAAGCTGGCAAACGAACTCGGTCGAGACATTGGTACGTATTATGTATACACCAAGGTACATCCAAATCGGTTCATAAATACGCCTGTTATCGCGTGACAAAATCAGGTCCTTTCAAAATGTCAGCCACGCTAGAAATTCAAAGTGTTGTAACCCAGCCATTTTTTAATATATAGACAAAACAAAAACTGCTCCGGAATCTTTGTATCATGGTTAAACATATAAGGAAAAATATTTTTCAATTTTCAGTTTTTTGGTAACACATTTCAATTTTTTTTAAATGGCCGCCATTTTGAAACAAGATGGCGGATGAAGCTGGCCAACGAACTCGGTCGAGACATTGGTACGTATTATGTATACAGCAAGGTACATTCAAATCGGTTCATAAATACGCCTGTTATCGCGTGACAAATATCAGGTCGTTTCAAAATGTCTTGCCAAGCTAGAAATTCAAAGTGCTATAACTCAGGCATTTTTTAAGATATAGACGAAACAAAAAATGCCCAGGAATCTTTGTATCAATGTCAAACACATAAGGAAAAAAAAAATTATTTTTCAATTTTTTGGTACCACATTTCAAATTTTAACTTATTTAAAAAAAAATTAAATGGCCGCCATTTTGAAGTAAGATGGCGGATGAAGCTGGCCAACGAACTCAGTCGAGACATTGGTATGCACTATGTATACACGAAATTTCATCCAAATTGGTTCATAAATACGAGAGTTACAATGTGACAAAGATCAGATATATATAAATTTTTTGAAATCGCTTTCCTCCGAACGGCTGCAATAGGTATCTTTTTGTAATGAAAGCTACCTAAAATTGAATACATTACTGAATTAAATAAAATTAAACTGAATTAAAAAGTCTGATATCTATTTTATAGTATTAGATTTTTCGCTATTTTTTAACCTTGAAATTTACGATTTGCTCAAAGTCATGATGGGTAAAAGTGAAGGTAATTTTTTTATTCAGCGTTAAAAAATACATAAAACGTAATTATAAAATCTAAAAAACACAACCATCGCAGGTTTATGCTATCTAATCTAAAACTCTTTTTTAAACTTGTTGACGGTAATCTATCCGAATTTTTTTGTGTTATCCTCTAAAATAAGGATGTATAAGATGGTAAGTGTCGAAAATCATAATAATATAGCATTGTTGTCGGATTTAAGTCAGTATGTAAAATTTAACTTCGATCGGACATTTGAAAGTATGTTAATGTGTGAGTATAAAATTTAAACTGGAATGATGATGGTTGCAAGTTAAATAAAACCTTATGAAAATATCATAAAAATCATTGCCTCAAATCCTTACAAAATACAACATATGTTGAAATACAATTATTGTAACTAATCTGAAACTTAACTAATAAAAGTTAATCGTAATATTTGTACGATTTCTTTCTAAGCGCAGATACCTTTAAATAAGTTTAAGTACTTTATATACGATCCCTGAAAGCATGACAGAAATCATCTGTTTTCAGCTGCAAAAAAATGGTATAAGTCATCCATTTCAAAGTTTCATAACTCCGTCAATTTTAATGTTAGGTGAATGGGACTTTTTTTGCCTTATTTGTTAGTGTCACAGTAAATTTTTATTAAATATCACATATAGCACCGGGGGACCGTATAAAAATTTAAATTTCTTAATTTTTTAATAAATGTTTTTCTTGACCCAAATTGCTATTTAAATAATTCTTTACCTTATTTAAACCATTTTTGTAATTGGATGTATGAATCTAGGACCAACGTTTAGAAAATAAACGTCGGTCAGGTTATACGTGGACACACTGTATAGCTCAGCTTTCCTGTTTTTTATTAATTACGCTACAGTTTAATCACATTTATTGTGCACATTTATTCAAATTTTGATTGTATTACGTATATCTATCTCTCTTAATGTCGCTAAGTAAATTCTAATGTGTTGTAAGCGTCATGAATGCAGTAGACAAAAACTCCATCGCCTAGTTTGGACACTTTGAATCAGCGTTTGCCGTCGAACTTAAAGCAAGTGAAAATGGCAACGAGAAGACGATTGTCGAAGAGCTGGAAAGACGGATCGATGAGACAAGAGGGAAGTGAGGTGTAAAATAGTTGATTTTATACTTTGTTAACTGTGTTTAGTATGTTATCGCTTTTAATTGCCAATTGTGTTGTGTTGTTAAGTAAATAAATCTATTAAAGATTATATCCGCCTTGTTTTTAGATGTCTAGATGAGTCATCTAAACAGCATGAAAATAAGATTCGTTTTACTGATCAAATCAATTATTGAACTTACGATTAAACAAATTTAGTTTTTCTAAGTTCTTAATGAAATTGCACAAAAAACTCAGCATGACTCGAAATGCATAGCACTTATTTTATTTTGTTCCAACTGACGCAATATAACAATGAGCCAAAGTATTATCGAATTTGTGTCTTTAATTTCGAATGTAGATTGAATTATTAAACAAAATCTAAAAGTGAAAATTCTAACAGTTATCATTTTATAAAGAAGTTAGGTACAATTAACTACAATTGCAACCACTTAGTTGTAGTTAATTACACTTTTGATCAAGCAGTTGTAGTTCGCTACTACACTGGCGACCAAAATTAAGGACCAGTCTCAAAATTCTAATTTTTAAGTAAGCGAATACTCAAAAGGAAATAATATAATTCAAATAATTACTATCCCTACAGCACAGCTAGTCGATATAGCATCTCGTTCATGTCACACATGGTCACAAGTGTTACAATTACTACGGTGAAAAAAAAATATGAAATTATCCGCGTCTCATTATGAGTCTCAAATGATCACTATATGTGACTCCACTGAGACGTCAATGTGACTGCTGTTTTTTGACAAGTCACCACGTGACTTTACAATGTAGTTACATTATGACTCTCATGTGACTGTCATTTTAGACAATTTCAAACTCATGATGAACGTTGCATTATGATAAGTCACCAAATAATATCACATTATAGTCACATGGTGACTTTCACAAAAGAGCACAATGGTGACTTGACAGTAGTCTCTCTGTCACCTGAAAGTCATCATGTAACTTTAATGTGACATTATTTAATAATTTATCACAATGCAGCGCTCACGATGACTTTGAAATTGAGTCTACAGACGACAGTCACGTGAGAGTCACTATGTAACTACATTGCAAACTCACATGGCGACTTGACACAAAGCAACAGTCACATTGACGTCTCAGTGGAGTCACATATTGTGACCATTTGAGACTCATAATAAGATGTATAGAATTTCCTAATTTTTTTCCTTCACCGTCGTGACTGTGACATTTGTGACCATGTGTGACATGAATGAAATGTTATATGGACTAGCTGTGCTATAGAGATTGTAATTATTCGAATTATATTATTTCCTTTTGAGTATTCGCGTACTTGAAAATTAGTATTTTGTGATTGATCCTTAATTTTGGACACCAGTGTACAAAAATGAAGTTTTTTCATGTTTTACATTTTTTTATTTATCGTGAAATTAGTCGACATCCCTGAGCTTGAGCGTTCGGATAATTTTATCCAGACGGTGCAAGAGTGGAACCGAAATGATACAAGATTACGCATGAAATAGCTTAGTGTGCAAAGTTTGTTATTGTTCTTGATGAACTGACGTCCCTGTGGTTTTAAAACTTTATGTTGCTCAGAAATAATTAAATTATTGTGTAGTGCTAAAGATAATTTATATGACAAAGCTAGCTATGTTAACATTATCACTGCGATGGCATTAGTTCTGCAAGGCGTTTTTCTTATTTATGTATTTATTTTCCTTGTCTCTGTTTGTCCTTATCTAAATAAAGTAGTCATCTGTAAAGAAAATGATATATCGTAAATGTCTCTGCAATATATTATGTTTCATTTTTTTTTTCAATTTGTTTATTATTATCAGGCACTGGAAAGTCAAAAGCAAAATCCAAAGCATTTATTCACGAAAGATATTAGCCGAATATTTATGTAAAAATGTGAACTTCTAGAATTGTACTAAATAAAATGTATAATTAAGACAAACATACATAAGTACTAATAAAGTGCACTTATGCTTACTTTTTAAAAAACAACACAAAATGTTCTACATTTAAATCAAATGCAAACTTTTATGTTAGGAACAATAAAATTATTCTATAAATTGATTTAAAAAGCATGTTTATACTTTAGTCAGAAATGCAAATTAGACGATCGTGAAAATGTAATTACATGCAGGTGGATTTCAGAAAAAGATATGAATAATTGCATTATACTTGGGTGTATAAGTATGGAAACATTTGTAATTAACTATGCACTAAATATTTTTTTAATAATTTTACGAAATATTATGCAATTCTTTTTAACTCATTTGAATTTAAAATATAAAATTATTGTAGTTAATAATAATTAAATTCTTAAAAAAGGATTTTTAACATTTGAAGCAATGTGAGTGGATCATATATACATAAGTACAAGTATCTCTATGGATGCTAGAAATGATTATCAGCAATAAACATTATCTGTATGTTTTAGTTTATTTTAATGTTATTTATAAAAATTAATGAATATAAATAAAAAATTTTAAGTAATTTTATATCAATAATGTTAAAACGATTTAAGGACATTGAAATTATACATTAAATTTGCGTTCTATTTTTTTACAGCTTGAGGAGAACATTTAAAATTTCAGTTGAACGTCAATAAAAGGCGTTTTATTTTACCAAAAAATCAGGTTTCTTACTATCAATATTAGTTAATATTTTAGTAATGTAGCGTGAAATGTTGTTTTATACATTATTAATGAGTAAAATAAGCCAACAATGAAAATAACTAATTGCCAAAAAGTAAAAAATATCAAGAAATATAGAAAGATAAGCATAAATATTGATGTTGCTCTTTGTAAAAACTGGGCAGTCTCAAAATATGATATACATATGCTTGTAAGTACATAAGTACATAACCTACAAATGTACAATGTTAAAACGCTCAAATTACACAACCATGACATCGAACGACGTATGGAATTTTCAAGAATACTCAGATCCCCTTTCACCAGTGTGAAAATAAGCATAAAAATACACAAAAACAAAAAATTGAAAAATAAAAAGATAAAACATTAGAAACGGGTTAAAACAACTCCTTGGCTATAGTCCTAATGAATTGTCGTCATAATCCGAAAGTTCCAGAAATATCCGACAAATATATATTTAAATATTGATCAAACTGTCTAAAATTCAAAGTGGTTACAGTGGTGTTCAGTGGCTACATAATATATATGATTTTCAAATTTTTACGATGTTTGCTGCATTTTATTTGGTTTTAAGGTACTTGAATTTTTTTAATTTTATGTTAAATATTAATAAGCATTTGAGTTATATTACTTTAATGTATTGTATCCATTATAGAGAAAAAAAACTAAATGGGCTAACTTTTGTCAAAACGGTTATATACACACTCTATTAAAATATGTTACTGCACTCGACCTCATTACGCTCCCCATCTTAAAGCGGATTAGTAGCGTTTACGGTTCATTTACAGGGTCATTCAAAATATATCGATAACAGAATATAGATATTTACTAAGCAAAATGTGTTTTAATTGTTTTAAATATTACATTCTTGGTGAAAATTTATTAACTTACTTAAAAATTTAATAATAATCCAGTTTGTTAGTCTGATAATTTGCAGGTTCTAACTAGGGTTCAACTTTAGTAAAGATTCTTCGGTACTTGTTACTTATCCCGTCGACCAATTTCGCCAAATTATATAAATCGCCAAACTACTTGCCAAATTATACAAATTGACATAATTTTAATTTTAAATAACGAAAAAACAAATAAATTAGTATAACATTAATAAAAATACAAATAAAACGTCGAAATAAAAATCATTTGATGATGTAAACACGTGATGTCAAGTGAATGTGACATTTACGATTAACTATTATTGGCATTTAATCTTACAATTTGGAGACAGTAATTTGGTCGACGGGATAACTAACAAGTACCGATTCTTCAGTTAGATTTCTTTTGAACACGCTTACCCCCACCACCACCGCTTGAATACATATTTTAGTAACTTTTAGACACAGCATTTAGATAACAGTTAAATGAAATTCCATTTCGCACGAAACTTTTAAAATGTTTATTGTGTAAATACGTTATAATCAAAGACGAATAACTAGTCCATACCAGAAGTGTGGG
This sequence comes from Maratus speciosus, assembly GCA_963932465.1. Taxonomy (NCBI): domain Eukaryota; kingdom Metazoa; phylum Arthropoda; class Arachnida; order Araneae; family Salticidae; genus Maratus; species Maratus speciosus. The sequence continues at coordinate 91,001,328 of OZ010791.1, read as the reverse complement.
ATACTATCTTTGGACACGGATTGCAGAAAAACGCCTATGGACCTCAACTATGAAGAATCAAAGAATTTACTCAATAAAAAAATGCAAATACTTTTCAGAATGTGTGTTGATAAGCTAATGTGTCAATAAGTACTTTTATAGCATTTAAACATCTGTAAAATTCTTTAAATTAGCGATTAATAAAGTTTCAAAATTGACAATACTCAATTATGGCGTTACAGGATATTTCATGAACCAGAAAAACATTCATGCACAGGAAAGAATTAATAAAAAAAATATCGGAGGTTTATTCGTTGTACCGTTAAAACATACACAGCAATTTATATCTAACTTCTATCATATGCGTAAAGTATTTAGCGTGAATTGTAACATATAACTTGTTCAAGTACTTGCTTTTGTGTTTAAAATATGAAACAATCATTAATATAGCTACATGTATTATAATTCAAACATATGTCCGTGAGTAACGCTGACATCATATCGGCGGTGGCAACGATATAAGCGATCTATTTTATTTTTATCGCAAATTTAATTACGTCTAAACGTTGACTAAATTAAATTTTTAGACCGTCGATAGAGATGTATTTTTAAATGCAATTTATTTGAAAGCTGTAGCTTAATTTACTGAATTTTGTTTTTATTTTTTAATATACTTTTCAATTATGAGTTTTTTAAATATTTATCTCTATAGCGTGTAGTTTAATTATGAAAGATTAATCAATTTGAACTCAAAAAATCATAAATAGTTCAACTTTTGTCTCTAGCTGATAATCCAAAGTGAAATTAATCCTTCATCAACAAACAAAAAAGAAAATACAAATTTAACTGATATTTAATCGGGCTTAACCCTTTGTTGCATACTCTAAAACTGGAAAATCCCCAATTTTAAATTTAGTATTTTCCTACTAAAAGGATCATACTGAATGAGAAAAAAATTATTTTATGTGTAATAATTTTTTATTATTTGAGTTACAGCTTGTCCACTGTAGTGGACACTATGAACACAGAATTGAAATGTAGTGCAGTTAGGAAAATAAGATTTATGATAGTTTTCTTCTAGAATATTATAATATTTAAAAAATAATTCTGGTTAAAATTGAGAAAACATTCACTGATACTGAAATTTGTAAAATCAATCAGTTTTTGCATCGATGTAAAGGTAAATTTTACATTTTACACATGAATATATTGACTTCCTTTTACATAGTTCTATCTTGCATCGCTGTGCACTTTGGGATGTTTGAGGGGAAAGTGTTCCATCTTGTCATATCTGGCGTCCTTGTGTACAGAGTTTTCTCTTACTGTCAATTGTCTTAGTTGTTTGTCTTCCAGCACATCACATTTTTCAGAGCCTGGAATCAAATGCGGTTCACCAGATTGTCGCGTCACCGACTGAATGAGTCCACTTGCTAGAGCCAGTTTAAATTTTCCAAATTGTATGTCGCAATTTGGAAACAAGCTTCTGTATACAACGAAATTTCTTTAATTCAAATAGGATTTCATTTTAAAAGAATTAAAAATGTTTTTAAAAATATTCCATAAATATTAATTTTAAAATTGTTTATTGTTATTTTATTGTTTTTCAATATTGTCATACAGAACACATATACGATTTTTTTTAAAACTAATAAATTGCATAAATAAATGAAGTCAGGCAATTATAACTTTTTAAAATGTGAAAGACATCAAAATTTATATAAAATATGCCTGCATATTATTAAAATCACATAAACACGACAAAAGTATATTTTAGAATTTCCACTGTTCACACTCATGACGTCCACTAAACTTGACAGTGTAAAATGTCATAATGTTGATGCCGTGCATGGCGTCCACTATAGTGGACATTATGTAAAACCTTCCATAAAATAAACAAAAAAGTATTTTTACACTTGTTTTTCAATTGTCTGTTAGGCAAAGACATATAAAAACAATAATTAATGAACAAAGTATCATTTAATTAATATTATTATAGGTTTAGAAACATTTTAGTTCATGTTGAACAACTTACAGGCATTCTGATGGGACATCCATATTAATTCTTTCTCAAGAAGTAAATTAACCGTCTTGTTTCACCATCTCGATTTTTTCCCTGCAAGCATGAATGTCAAAAAGTAGCATAAGCTTTAAATAGGAACTGTGAATGAAATAGGTTGGATAAGAAAAAATTGGCAATTTTGTCCACTGTAGTGGACAGTATGCAACAAAGGGTTAAACACTGAAATAAAAATAATCAAAAAGTAGGAAAATCTCTGGGGATTTCTTCGACTAATAACCCCTAGCACGCGGCTAATACGAAAGTATTGCTTTTAATAAATTTCAGATGCTTATTTCAATGCATAAGTGATATTTTTTATACATAAAATGTTTTTTCATTTTGTTAGTGGGCAAGCAAATAAATTTATTAAATCTAAAAAAATTTCGTAGCGTTTTCAATTAAAAAAATTATTTTTACATATGTTCACAAAAATGATTTAAAACTATGCGTGCAGATTGCATTACATCCTTTATAAATATTAGGTGTCATAGCAACCCGATGTGTTGCTTTTAAAATGCATGAGATGTTAAGATTTTTTACGTGTAAATCTAGTTTTATTATACGTTCACAATATTAAAATACTAAAACACAATATTAAATATTTATATTTAATAATTTATATTTAATATTGTTCACAATATTAAAACAAATACAAAAAATCACAATATTAATTTGAATAAATACTGAATTTCAAACAATAAACCATATTAAGTTCATTAAAAAATCTATTTTCAGCGCTTCATTAGGAAAAAACACTGCCTTATTTTAAGATTTAACTTTGTATGTCGGTGCTAGTGACATGAAAATGAAATCTGACACAGCCCCTTGAATCGTTCAAATATGATACCATTAAGATCAATAAATCAAAAAATGTCTCCGATTTATGAATTAAAATAAATACTTACAAAATTACATATTTTTCGCTCTTTCTTTCTGCTTTTAGTGACCTTGTGAAAAATTTTAATAGTCGTCTTTAAGAAATAAATAGTTGCAAATTGTTTTTTTTTTCTTTAAATTTATGCGGCCGAAATATGGGCCAATTTTATCAAGTTTTCTGAAGGAGTTTAAAAATGTATTTTTTTTGCCTCCTTGGTTGAATAATAATAATAATAATAATAATAATAATAAAATAATAAACTACGATGTAACATTTATAGATGAAAATTTGTCGACAGACGATTTTTTCACGTAAGATTAAGCTGATTCGCGGCGATGAAAGTGTTTAAATTTTTTCCTTCGTTTTTATTTCTTAGCCCTTCTTTATGTTTGCTTAATGGGTTTAAAAAACCTTAACATAAAATAGAGCGAAGTGAAGGTAAATATATAAAGAAGAATGGAAAATTATTTTGCCAAAGCACGTCATTAATTTTTTTACTCGTTTATTTTTCCATCTTTTGTAACGTGTATTTTCAATTATTTGTTCATTTATTTAAAGAAAAACTAACTTTCATTTTCTATTTTGATTTTAATTATATCTTTTTATATTTTTACCACTCATTCAAAACTGTTATAGACTCCTTCCTAATTAGTTAAATCATGCAGTTTTTAAAGAAATTAAAATACTTCAAAGTACGTTTCTTCTCCTATTCCACGGAGTAAAAATTAAAATTGTTTGATTGCATATATGTTACATTTTGTTTTTAAGTTTTATTTTGTTTATTTTTTTTTATTAAGTTTCAATTTCGTTAGGGAATTTTAGCCGGAAACAAAATTTATTTAAGTGTAGATGTATCATTATTATTATTTCGTAATAGAGTACGGGGGTTCGCGATAGATTAAAAAACTTTATGCTTGAAAAATATTTAAAGTGTCGAAAAATGAGTAAATTACTATACACGTTTCACAAAAACTTCATTTAAAAGTACATTTTTTTCTGTAGGACGGTGTAAAAATTGAAATTGTTCAATTGCATGGGTGTTAAATTTATATTTATTGTATTTTATTTATTTATTTACTTATTAAGTTTTAATTTCGTTATGGAATATTAGCCGGATTCAAAAACTGGACTCTTTATATTTTTTTAGTGTAAGTGAGTTATCATTATTCTTCCGTAATAGACCCTGAACACGATAGAGATAGATTAAAAAATGCACGATTAAAAATTATTTAAAAAGCACCTTAAAAATGAGTAAATTGCTATACAGGTTTCAAAAAAGCTTCATTTGAAAGTACAATTTTTATCCGTGCACGCTGTTCTAAAAAATGAAACATATGCTAGGTTTGAAGTTTAAAAAATTGCAGTAGCAAGAATGGAAAAAAGCGAAATTTCTTCGGCATGTGTTGCCATTCGCAAAATGACGTCATCGTAACGCACGGATACGTTTGTCCTTTATAATATAGATACACTAGAATGTAGATATGCATTTTTTCTTATCATTCAGTAAGGTGTCAGAAATTATATAGAAACGGACCATAGAAAAAAAGCGTACATATACAGATCAACTACTGAAAAGATTAATGATACAGGAGTTATACCAAGAAAGTTACTGTTAATGTCAATGTTACTGTTTGATTTATAAAAAAGATTTATACCTACATTTCCGGCAATAACGAACGCATTAATGGACTGACTCTGACATTGTATAGACATTTATAAAACAGGCCTGAACATCATTTAGAAAACATCAATTCATTTTTCTGCTAAATATAGTTATTTTACAGCAGAAAGAAGGACATAGTTTTATAAATTGCTACAAATTACGCAAGGCAAAAAAATGCAGATTTTGTAGTATGGGGTAAATAATTATCTCACAAAGTAGATTTATTAGAGGTTTTTAACCCTGTATGTCCCAAATTATAAATTTCGTCTTCTAAAGCATTTTTCGTGAATTTTTGAAACTACACTAAAAGATTTAGACAATTATTTAATAGATTTTAGAAGGATTTTGTCAATTAAAGGTAATTAATTAAAATTCAATATATAGGGATTTTCAGCAATATTTATAACTTCACTCAAAACTTTTATTTAAAATATGTTTTTAGTATTTTATAGAATTAGAAAATGTAAAATTATAATGTTCTTACTATAGAAATATAGAAATATTTCCGAACTGAAATGTTTCTACCTCAAATCTTTCAACTTCAAGAAAGCTGAAAACATGCAAATGAAAAAAATAATCATCCTTTTAACAATTAAAATAACAAAACTTTGTAAAAAATCACCATAAAATAAAACAATACACAGGACGTGTTTTGAGCTAGAAACATAACAGCTCATCATCAGCTACAGCAAACCCGTGTCCGCAAGCGAACAAGATCAAAAATGAACTGAAGGTAAAGAATGTCGCAAAGAATGCGACAGATGGCGCTAGCTGAAAGAGGCACATGCAGAAGAGAAAGGTGTTGCCAAAAGGATAGAAGAGAAAAGTTTTGTTATTTTAATTGCTTCAAATCGCCAGTTTTCGGTGCTGTTTAGCCATCCTTTTAACAATATTTTGTTTTGTGCAACCGATAATGCTTTTGCAACAAGATAAAGTAATGTATCTATAACCCATGTTAAACTGTATCACTATTAATCTATGTATTAAATGAGTTTTATAACAAGTTAATTTAATGTCACGGTAAAGTACACAGAAAGGGCAAAATTGTAGAATTTAGATAGCGCAAAACTCACTTAGGAAAAGTTAAAAAAAACAAAAAAAACCATGCATTAGCAAAAATGAAAAGGAAACAAACGTATCGGATAACATAATCTTACATCAAACATATTAATAGTGAAAGGTTGCTTCAATCTTTTCTTATAACATTGCTTCATTATAAACAATATTATGTAAATTTTACTTACAATTCAAACAACATTTCTTCGGGATACTGTAAATAATAACAAAATTCTTAAAGGTAAATAGAAAAAGAAATTGATGAAAAAACATTTTCAAATTGAATATTCGATAACTTTTTTACGAAAATGTAGAAAAAGAAAAGAAAATATTTTATAAAAAAATTTTTGATTAAAATGCGCGAAGAAATTAATGAACTGAAAAGAAAAATATAATTTACAATATAGTTTATTGGGAACAAGTAATTAAATAATTCTGTTTATAAAATTCATTTACAATTTCACATTTAGATTAGTAAAAGCATGGAATGTCTAAAAATGAAATTTAACAATCAAGCTGCATTGATAAAATCCTGATACATAACTTAAAAAATTGAACATAAATTGCTTAATTTTTCCCATGTCTCGAAATAAGACTTTTGATATAAAAATTTAAGCTAAATGGAATGTTTGGTAAAACTTAAAAAACATGGCATAATACACTAGACAGCAATTACTTTTTTCTTTTTTTCTTTACCAGAATATACAAGTTTGTCCGCAGTAAAAAATCCGCTCATCCAATTGAATTTGAAAAGTCAGATGCAAACAATATAATACTTTTGAGTTGTCAATCTTGGTGAAATAACTTTTAAACATTAAAAGCACACGAAATTCATTTTTAAGTAAAAAAGTATTAAATAATTATTTATTCATTGCCGTTAATGTTGCCCTACATGGATGTAATTATAAATATATTGTTGCAGATTAATTTTCTGAAAGATATTATTTGTTTATCAGTTACACTAAATATTAGACCCCCTATATTCTATTTCTTTCAGAAAACAAGTACTTCCTAAAGTGTACTCCCTAAAAAACGTTCTGTTACACAAGCAAGCCGTAAAACGAAGCAGATGTATCATTGTATTGATAATCTCTATTGCAATTTTTTTAAACTTCTAAGCATCGCACAATTTCAATTTTTAAACCGTCGTGAAGGGAAACGAAAGTACTTTTAACTGCAATTTGATTGAAAACTGCATCGCAATTTATTCTTGAGATATTATTTTTTAATGCCATTTCTGTAATGCTGGCACTGAAGTACTCCATTTATGTAGAAAGTAAAAGGAAAATAGCTGAAAAATAGTAGATTGCTATATCTTTTTGTTGCCATTTATTCATAACAAATGAAAAAAGTAATTAAAATACGTGCTATTTTGAAAAAATGTAAATGATGGATTTCTGAAAAAACATGGAGCTGTTATAAACGATATTTAATTTTAAGTATCCATATTAATGTTACAAACAAATGAACGCGTATGAAAAAATTGATAGCAGATTTTTTTGTCAATTCTTGAATGACGACATCGCTTTCTATTAGCATCGCTTCGCTATGTATTATTCTTCGAAAGGGGCGTCATATGCGTGCTTTTCTATAGATGTTGTTTAAGACTGGATCGTAAATTTAGAAATCACGTCATTTTATATAAAATAAAAGCGTGTATTTTAAATCTGAAAACTGAAATACGTTTTGAGCTATCTATATTTATACGTACATATTTTTTTTTTCATCGGGTGTGACACTAAATTCTGGAAAAGAAGAATTCCTGCTTATTTTTCTCTTCATACGCTATTAATTTTATTTCATTTCTAATGAAGTGTAATTTTTTAAAAATCAGTTTTTCTTTTATTTCGTATCATTTTCTTAACAACAATTAATTAATATAATACATAATTGGATTATCTTGCAAAAAATAGTAATACCTCATGCAAAAGCAACTCGTTCTAAATGACCCCTCCATTCTCTATATTTAAAACGTTAGCCATAAAAATAAGTGACATTTCATATTACTGCCTGGTGAAAATCTATGATTATTCATAATTGTTGCAAATGCCTCAGAAATGGGGTAGAGTATATGAAAACTTATATTCGATCAGCAGGCATGTGAAAGACCTGAACTATTCAGATAAAGATTTAGAAATTTTGGATACGATTCAAAATAATATACTCATCTGTTTAAAAGTGCAAAATTTTCTCTTTTAATCAGTTATGTTCTGGTATTTAATTAATGTATAATTTAGTATAATTTTATTTTAACAACTATTTTTTTTTATAATCTGCATGTAATTATCATAGTATATGGTTATACATTTGATAATATGATATCATTTATGTTTCAGTATTTAGTATTAAACAAGTAAAAATCAAATTTAAAAAATCAAAAATCCCGACTGCGTAAAAAGCGAACTAATTAATTATTTCTCATCCATGTGAAACTATTTTTTATATTACTTGCCTATTTTTTTTTATTTACGTGTATTGGTGACTTTTAAGTTGTGTTTAATTGTTCGTTCCTATCTATAAACACTGTTTAGATGAGACCTATAGATGTCTATGATGGTTAGAGTTGCAGTAAAGCTGAGATCCTACCTACACAACTTCCAGGTTGTGTAATATTTAAACGGAGTTTCTGGCTGTAAAATAGTCAATGAAACATCGTCTTCATTTTGAAAGACCTATCCAATGATATGCCACTCAATAGGGTGTGTAATTTTTTTCTCGTCACTATCGCCCTTTTGTATTTTACGGCCGCCATTTTGAATTTATAAAAACAAAACTTAGCTTATAGCCATAGGACGGTTATGACGAATCAATAGAGACCTCATTCATTAAAATCCATCTAGCCGTTGGGATGTTTCGAGGGTATAAAGAAATCCAGTTACGCGCGAAACACATAACCCTTCTTCCCAGTCGGGTAAAAAGAAACAAATAAGGTGGGGTGATTAAAACTCTTAGTAATTTTTTTTTTAATGTAAGTTAGTTTCTTTACATTTTATTTAGGTTTTAAATTTCCCAAAAAAATTTTACGATAAAAAAAAATATATATATATACAAAAATGCGGAGAATTTGTCAGATCGCTTTAATGTTGTTGTAAAACAGCATTTTCCAACAGTCTTTAGTAATTCTTGATTAATCCTATTGTCGTATTAATAGTGCGCAAATTAACTGTGTTCCTGGTAAATGGGTGATTCTTTGAATTTCAGTAAATAAGAAACTTTGTGATTTGGATGGTTACTTTTAATTTTTAAACGTAAAATTAATTTTTCCACAAAAATTTTAAAATAGGACCTCAAAGGGTTAAAAGTTATTCTGCAATAAAACATTCGTAAATAAGCCTTAAAGTGCCTCAAACTAACAGAAGAAATTAGATGCAGGTACTATGGTAAGTATTGTGGTATATTTTTGGAAATTGCATCATTATTATTTTTTAAACATAACTGTAGCGAGGCCATCTCTCATAAAATTTTTGATTGGTTATTACGTAATTTCCTTACTGTATGCGTATGCTACTAATGTTCATAATCTTTCATTAAAAAGATAATCATTATATAATTTAAGTTTTACTGCCATTATCCGTATTAATTATATTGTTAGTTGTTGTATAGATATTGTTCATCCGATACTGTTTGAGATGGTTGAGTTGTTAGAAAAAGCTTAACAAATGCATGAGAAATATACATATATAGTGTTGATGCGGTCTTGTATGTTAAACGACTATTTTCGTACCTAAAAGAACACTAAATACTTTTACAATAAAGTAGTATTAATTGTAAAGTCCTACAAATTATTGTGGTATATTGTCTGCAGTATATGGCATGGATATGCCCATCTTTTAAAATACTGCAGATAGTCGTGGGGAAAAAAAAAGTTAACACCCCTTACTAACTGTGCAAAAAATTATCATAAAAGAAAGTTACTAGTACCACACGATTGGTAATAAACTATACTTTAAAATGATGTACATAAAATTTGCTTAGGGGGGCATCTACATATTAAAACGACCTTAACTTTTTTTTTCAATAGCAGTACACAATTCTGACAGCATAAATGAACTATACACCCTTCAATTAGCCGAAAAACAAATTTTTATGCAATTCGCAAGATAATTTTCCGAGAAATTAATTACTTTAAAACGAGCGTATTTTAGGGGCTGTATCGAAATTGAAGTTCGGTAGTCTATTGTTAACCGAGAGAGCCCTTCTTGATCGATGCATCTTAAGGTCAACTGAAGAAGTCATTGAAAACTGCTAGATTACCGAATAGCATAAGAAATAAAATATCTAGTCACTTCTATCAAAGACGGCCCCTTAAACCATGATTTTGCCGTTTATTTAACATAATTTGAAAACTATTTGGAAGTAAAATGTGAAATTTTGGATTTCCATAAAACAGAACTTAAAAATCTATAAATCCATGAAAAAAATTGTAGGTTGTAATTCATAATTTTTTCGAATAATAATATCATAATTCATATCATAAAATTATAAAAATTGCAAATTCAACGTATTTATTTTTGGGTATTTTAGTATTAGTGCTACACAAAAAATTAGCAAATTAAAAGTATAATTTCAGGAGATATTAATAAAAATATGAAAATGTAATTTAACATTAGAAGCACTAAATTTTGAATGTTTATAATTGAAAAGCTTATCATTCAAATGACTTGAAATGTGGGGTCTGTGTGTAGTTTGAACGAAAAACTTTAAATTTATAAAAACGTTAAAATTGGGTATTGCCATTGAAAAAAGTGAAGTTTCGGTTCGTTTTAATATGTAGATGGCCCTCTAAGCAAATTTTATGTACATCACTTAGACTTTATTTCCAATCGTTCGGTACCAGTAACTTTCTTCTACGATAATTTGTTGAGGAGTTAGTAGGGGGTGTTTATTTTTTTTTTTCCACGACAGAACGTTTAATGGTATATCCAATTCAGAAATTCTTCTTTCATGTTTATAAACCAGTAATTGAACAAAAATATATTTAAAAGCATAAATTATCATAATATTTCAGTAATCATCATCACGGCCATGAAAGTTAAGTGTGTTTGTTCCAGCAGCAGAAAATGCCTTTTAATCCTGTCTTTATTTTGTAAACATTTGTCCGTAAGATGATACTGCGCTTTTTCTGTTTATCGAACAAGATAACAAGGAGAATACTTTCCCTATTTCCCTGTTAGACCTGCATCTCCTTTGGTTAATTTAATTAAATCAGTTCCTTTACAAACATTTTTCGTGTGTACACATATAGTGTTATTAATGAATTATAAACTTCTGGAATATTATATCCTCATCTGTATTCGAGTTTTCTATTTAGTTTGTGCTCATTAGTGCAGCAACTTTCATGTAGTGCGAACAAGGTTGGCAAATATTCTCTCGTCTCTTTTATTAGCAGACGTCTAGAAGTAAGTGAATAGACAATTTCGCAACCATTTTGTGAAACACCTAATGCAGAAGAGATTTACATAATGAGAATTAGATTCGGCTATTTGAAATGAGATTGCTACCAGTTTTCTGTGCAATTTAAATCTCAGGAACAGTTGTATACCGTAAGAAGAGATACAAAGATTATTAAAGAAAAAGAAACAACGTATAAAGACGTAAATATAAAAAAATATATACATAAAGTATACAGCTGTTTCATAGCCTCTAAGGTTTCGTTATCAGTGCTTAAAAATCAATGGTAAAATTAAAATTCTGGTTAAAAGGGGGGGGGGGGCACAGAGAGACAGAAAGGCGTTACTGTCAACGGCGAATGCGACATACGGCTGACAAACAGCCACGGAGTCGATCTCACGCGCACACACAGGGAGACCAATGAAAATCGCCCAATTGCTCCAGAAGAGTTCAATCAGGGGGAAAAAAGGGGGGAGGTTGAAGAGACCGAATTATAGGAAATTAAACCATATCACTGAAAAATTGGGCTTACTGGACAAATCGTTTACTAAACTGTTTGAATTTTTCCATATGTGATAAGCTTCCTAGAAGTCAAGATCGTAAATTGATGAGCATTTCTGTATTATTGAGGCTTCGGAAAGTTTAAATTATGGTTGTTAGACCAGCAGGGGTTGGTAATAGCGGAACGTTTGATATCACAATTTTTAACATAAGTTTTATGACCCCCAAACGGATCTTACAGGCTCGCTTACGATTATTTCCAAAATACCCAGCGTTTACATCTGAATGTAAGAATGTTCCGCGACGAACTGAATATCTTAGCATATGTAATTATTATCCATCGGAGTCTTTTACTCAACGCACATGTCACTCTCAGGGTCAATTTCAAGGTTGAAAAAGACTACACAATATGATAGCCATGTGTTTCAAACCTGTTTGAAAGGACCTCTTGATATTACTATACAAGATAAAAAATTTTATTTCATTAATAATCTAATGTCCGGCTGATTAAGAAGCCTTCCCGATATGTTATTGACGAAATGATTTTAAAATTGTATACTACTAGGGTACTCTGCCCCCCACGAGCTACGCTCGTCAACCCCCGTTCAGACACCTCAGACTCTAACAGCAGGCTAATTTGATCGGCTTTAAAAATATTTTGGAATATTGAATTATAATTATAATTTGACAATTATAATCTGACGTAATTTTCACCACATTTTTCTTTCTCTATTTAATTTTCATGTAAAAATACTTTTGTTAGAAATGAAGTATTATGATCATCTTAAAATATCAGATAAATGTCTCGCGCGATTTTTAACTTTGAGCTTTTTTGCAATATTATTTTTTGTTCATTTTACGTAATACGTGTAATGTGACGTAAATGTGACGTAAATTCTCCTATTTAAGACTTCTAACGCATGTTAATGAATTTATTATTTTACAATATTCTTTCTCTTTTAAAATTCACGTGTAAATATAGTTTTTATGACGTAATTTTCAATGAGTTCCTGCTTTTTATATTTTCTCTTTATAATAGTCACGTGTAACATAATTTTTTAATTTGAAGCAAACATTCTTGTTTGCGCTGTTTATACAGTTGGAAACAGTTTAAATTAATACAATTTTCTAAAATATGTAAAAAATATCTCTGAAAATTTGAATTTAAAATAGAAATAAAACTTCAAAAAATGAGTCGAGTTAAAAAACTAAATGCAGTCTGCACATCGGGAAATTCTGACGCATAAAATGATCTAAAAATGATTAAATTCCTATGTACAGTTTTTGCTCCTATAAAACTTTTTTAATGGAACGATTTTGTCCAACTTTGGCATTAAATATCTCTTAAAATAATTCTTCGATTTGAAAACTGTCTGCATCAGCGTGTTTATCAAATATTTCTCTATAATACTTCCGATTTTCATATTTTTGTATGCAACCGTTTTTTTTTTTTTTAATATTAACGAAGAAAGGCCATGCTTAATCATTCAAACTGGATGCCGATCTGCCGGGAATATCTACGCAGATTTTCATTGGTCTATTTCCAAATGAAAACTTTTTCTTTATATATAGAAGGATCTTCGATAAATTCAATCCACATGAAAATGACAGCATACAAAGTTGCATGCATTTAGATCTGTACAGAAAATAATTTCTGAGAAGATGAATATTTTCCTTTTTATAAAGCGCTGATTTCCGTTTCTGCTGCTCTACATTTTTTTCTGATTTTGATGTCTCTTGCTTATTCTTGAATATAGTTTTTTTTATACGATACTCATATCATAAGAAAAATGAAATTATACAGGATTATCGATAATAACGTGGACAAAATGGAAGAACAAAGGAGCCATAATAAAGGACTCAAAAATCTCATAGGAAATCGGGGTCGCAAACGCCATTAGGCACCGCTAGCGGGCGTTTCCTTGAAAACATTGAGCAAATTGAGCGACTTGACGTGTATGATGTTACCACAACGAAGCTCCTGCACATTTCAGCAGACAAGCCAGATCGCATCTGCAGTCCACCTTTCTCAGGCGAAGGACTGGTGAAGGTTGACCAATCGCGCGGCCTCCACGATCGCCAGTTTTGTCTCCAGTGGATTTTTCTAGTGAGGTTTTTAAAGCACTTACTTAAGAAACCACTGTTTCATCGGAGTAGGACATAGTAGAAAATTTTGTTGCGGCATCACGATGTGTTCGAGATACACATGATATCTTTGTGAAGGTGGCCAGTCCAAGCGGCTTTGATGTCTCCAGACTTCTGGCTAAAACTTTGAGCATCTCCTGTAGCAGTAGTGGTCATAAATGTGTAACATGTGTTGAAATAAATAGATTTATACAGATTTATCTTTATTTTTCTGTTATTAAATATAATTTTCAACCCCACCCCCTCTAGCGCCCTCGGATGGCGTTTGTGACCACAAGTTCATATGTGATTTAATTCTTTTTGTGTGCCTGTTTCCTCCTTTCATTTTCGCCTAGTCATTTTGAACCACCCTGTATAATGGTTTATATATTTTTTTGTTACATGTAAAATAGATGCAATAAATAAAGCAGTTTAACTGGGTTTTACTACCAATCACTTAATAATTAATTACTTACTTATTTTAGAAGTAATGAGATAACAACGTTTTCTGTTTCTCCCTAGTCTCTTAATTTAATATTTTATGATAATAGATTTCGCAATCTGCTAATAGGATAATCAAGAATTTTTTGATTAAATATTTCAGCATCCCATTTTTAATGTGATAAAAATTGTGATATTACATTTAATCAGCATTTAATCAGCTCTAAGAGATGTTTATTTAAGTGGCATAATGTAATAAGCAGAGCTTATGTACCGAGGAACTTTAATATCATGTTTTTCCAATTAAAAAATAATCTGATTTTCAGGAAGCATGAACATGTTAGATGGAAAATTTTGAACTGCAATTTAATCACTCTCTTTTTCGATCTTCAGTAAATATTTGTATATGATGAAGCAAGAGAACCAATTATTTTATTCTGAGAGTTTTAAATTTAATAATATGTCGCAGGCTTAAACACTGGCAGAACATTTGAAACATCTTATAACAATTTTAATTAATTTTTGTTTAAAGCTTCAACTGGATCCTTTTTTCTTATTATTTATGAAGGTAAAAAGGGTAAAATAACGCAATAGATCAGTAAATAAGATCAAATAGTATAGAGTAAAAGCACCAGTAGTCGGTCACTTAAGTGCTTTGTTAATAAATAAATAATTTAAAGTACAATTTAAAAAAACCCAGCAAAACAGTTTTAAAAATGGCATATGTGTATATATTTTCTTATAATATCTCATTAATTATTGAAAAGTAATAATAACAGGTTTATTTTTAAAGAAAGTTAAAATTAAATGTACCAAATTCGCTAGTAGTCGGCCTTTCTGATCAGGCGTTTGATCATCACTAAACCAGTTTTAGAACAATTAATTGTTTTGTTACTGTAAATAACTTAAAGAATAATTTTGGGAAAATAACACAAAATTTTTTACAGTCACATTTGCAGGGCTCGTACTTGTCCTGAAATTTTGCGAACAAGAAATTCTTTGGTACCAGTATTTTCTTATGGAAAAATCTCCTCTTAATAAGGTGAAATTTCGCGCATTCGACGTAGATTTATTTTTCTATAAACAAATAGTGATATTTGTCCCGAAAAAATCCCTAAAGCGTACGACCCCTGCATTTGTTTATGTATACTTTATTTATATTATCTCAGCATTATTTAAAGATGCTGAGAGATTTCTTTTTTATGGAAAGTTAAGATTAAAAGTTGAGAACTCTCTCTGGTAATCAGCTTTTTAAATCTGGTGGTCGGCAATCACTAAACCAGTTGTAGAAAACTTATAGAGACTCTTCATTCACTTGAAAACACCCGCTCCTTATTGTTAAACCTATAGGCAGTTTGCTTTCGAATTTCTCGTTTAAATTTGAATATTTTTAAATGATTTTTGTTTCATAGGATAGCTGAGGTGGATAATTCATTTGGCTATTTTTTACTTTTTCGATTTCAGTTGCAGACGTTTTAAATAAGATGTTACTTTCAGTTTCGAAACCGGTTCCTAAAGTGAAAGTACCTTTAATAAAAAAGTCTGCAACAGAAATCGAAAAAGTAAAAGATAGCCATATGATAGATCGACCTCAGCTAACCTATGCAAAAAATCGTTTAAAATATTCAAATTTAAATGAGGAATTAGAAAACAACCTTCCCGTAGGTTTAAAATTACGGAGCGGTTGTTTTCAAGTGGGTGAAGAGTCCCCTTAAGTGCTTTGTTACTGTAAATAATTTGGACTGGAATATTTAAAATGCAACACAAATGTTTTTAACAGTGAATTATATTTATGAGATGCGGTGACATATGTATTTATTTGTCTTGTAATGTGTCAAAAATTATTTTTAAAAAAGAAATGAGTTTTTTTTATGGAAAGTTAAATTTAAATTTAGCAAAATCTCAAGTAGTCGGCCTTCCAGATTTTCTGATCAGGCTTCACTGATTAGTTGCACGTTACTTTGTCTTTATTAGTGTTACTGGCTGTAACTGGATAATAACACATTTATTTTGTCTCCACTCTGATTTCGTCCCCGTGCATTATTTCCATTCTGCACACTGATAAAGTATTTCGTAATCTGGTATTACGGTATCAAGCGCAGAATCTCGTTTATTTGTCTCTGGTTTCTTCTTAGTGTGCGTTGCTTGTTGGAAAAATGTGCAATATTTCATGATTGATCAACGTGTTTCAGGACTGTAAATGAATTTTTTGTGCGGCTTAAAAAAATAAGCAGTTTTAGGCTGGTCGGTCATTTAATATCTTTATACTTTTTTTCTAAAAATAGGAAAACTTTCAAAGTAGAACCAACTTGAACATTTATTTTTGAGCTTCTACGGAGCGTAAAAAAAGTAATTATATTTTTATAATCGAGTTTTCAACCGAAGCCAAATTAATGTATTGTAACGGAAATTTTTGGTGAAAATCATGAATTGCAGTCCAAAAATTTGGCATGATTTTCCAGTTGAAAATTGAATATTTATAAAAAAGAGTTTTTTTAACTATATACTTATTAACTATACTTATTAACTATATACTTTTTTTACCTATATACTTATTAATAAATGTATTCCTTATCTGTTTTTTTAAGCGTTTTAGCTTAAAAATGTAATATGTATTCGAATATTACATATAATGCAAATTTTTATAAAACCAATAAATTTAGAATGCTCTTCATAAACAAATTCATATTTTAAAATCACAAACGAAGTCAAACCATGCATAAAACGCTGATCATATTTAAAATAAAAATCACTTTTAAATAAATTGCTTAAAAATAACGTGACAGTTATTTAAATTTAAAAAAAACACAGCGGAATAAAAATCGACCATTTCTAGTTAAAGATCATGGATTATTAAACTCATACAAGACTATTTTATGTTTAAAGAAATGAATAAAGAAAAGGATTCTATTATTTGAGTCTTTCTCCGTAAATCAGCGTAATTGGGATCTCCTCGGGGAGTAATTATAAAGAAAATGTCTCAAACACAAATTTTGTTTTACAATGAAGGAATAGCACAAGAATAATCGTCGGATGATTTTAAGGGAAAAAAACTTTATTTTTAAAGTTTTGTTTTAAATTTGTGGTTGTTTAAACGTTAATGAAACAGTACTTTTTTGCATTTATTTTTATGTAAACCATGCATGGAATTTTTTTTATATAAGCCAATAAAAATTCAGACTCACTCTCTATATTTTCCGCATGTAAATTTGATGCCATTGTGAGTAGATAATGCGCGCTTTTCAGAAATAAAATAAAATTTCTTTACTGAAAGTGGGTTAAAATGACGCAGTATCTTCATTTAGAGTTATTTAGAGTTAAAGCATCTCCTAAGATACAGATAATTTTAATATCAAGAAAATATATTTTGGAGAAAAAATATAAAATTATCTGTTAATCCTTTCGCGACGAGAATTTTTAATCTTTTTTCACCGGACTTTCAAAACAGACATTTATACTTTTATATTTTTTCCTAATTTAATCCAGATAATGACCTGATTAAATAGGGCAAAATTTACTATAAAAAATAACTGATGCGAATAATCAAGTTCTCTGAGCACCTTATGCATCTCGTATACGTGATCCTCGACTCAAATGGTTTAAACATGTGGTTGCCTCCTATCAGAAGCTTTGAAGTGTGTCGCCAAATTGTATCTATACAAACGGTGGCTGTTTTATTGCATTTTTATATTGATGTAATTTTTTATAGCTAAGTGTTTAACACTTAAATTTCACAGATAAAATTTTCAACTATTTATATTAAATTGGAAATGGAACATTGAAATCGTTTGTAAAACTTTCCAATATAGTTGAAAAGTGTTTTAGAATTAGGATTGTCTATACGCCTGTCTATATGGCAGTCTGTCTGTCAGTGTTCTAACTCGTGTAAATATACTCGGATTGGCATGTAATTGATATATGTTATTGAAGATTACCATCACATATTCGATATTGAAAATAAAGTGTGTACCATTCATAGTTCATTTACAGGGACACTCAAACCTATTCCATGATGTTAAGGTCTATGGACAAAAATAATTTGCGATGTATTTTACTAGTGTTACAATTTTTTAAACATAATAATATTTATATACTTTATTGAGGTGCACAAGAAGATGTTCACTATAGGATGTACAATGTGTAATACTTACAGTAGACATACAGGGAACTCAAAAGTATTCAGTAATGTTATGGTCTATGACGAAAAATCGTTTGCGGTGTATTTTAATGCTGCTACACTGTTACAAACATGACGAAATTGGTATGAATTTCTGAGATGCACTAATACATGATTTCTGTAGAATACTGGGTGCAAAACATTTATCATTCATACAGGGTCTCAGAGAAGAATTAGGTATATCATGACCTATGGGGATATGCTGTTGGCAGCGTATTTCAATTATGTCGAATTATTTCAAATTTGATGAAATTGATATATATAATGAAGATATTTCCTGTATATCCACTAGTTTCACGTTATTCTTAATTAAATCACAGTTGGGAGAGCTAAGTTCAAGGTTTCTAATAATATCATTTTAAAGTCAGCATATTTCACGACTGAGAATTTTTACGCGGTGTTTTTCAATGTAAATGAGCATAAGAATATTAAAAACTTTGCTAGTTCTATTTTTTACACATTTAACTATATATACTATTTACAGCGAAGCATTTGGTTAGTATTTGTATAAATACGTATAAATTCCTCGCTGGGAATCCAAGATAATATTTTATAAAATCAGGAATATTTTATTTTCTTCAACTTTTGAAAGATCAGGAAATAAAACTGCAGCGTGCATGCTGCTATCGAATTTCACACTCTATTTACATCATAATTTAATACTTGAAAATCATTTGTTCCTCTCTGGGAACGCACGTACACAATTAAATTTCAGCAACTATTTTCGTCTATTAAGAAGCCATGATAAACAATAGCAAGATTTCATGCTCGAAATAAATTTCCTTTTTAAAATTAAAACAACATTTCTTCTATTTTTAGAAGACCAAGAGAAAAAATGCAGTCTACTTGCTGCGTTCGAATTTACTTCATTACTATAAAAGTTAAATAACAAGAAAAAGTTTTTAAATATCAATTCCCTAGTCAGATCAAGTGATCATTGGCGCCGTTTCAGTCTACTTGAAAGGGGTCCGAAAAAGGGAGTTGCGCAAATATTTAACAATATATTAATGAGGTTTACTGTAAGATGCTTGTAGCTGAATATGTTGTGAATTTCATTTATTATTCATTTAAAAGGTCGCACAAAAGAGTTTAGCTATATCATGACCTATGATAAAAAGCTGTTTGCAGCGTATTCCAGTTATGTCGCATTATTTCAAATTTGATTAAATTGATATATATTAATGAGGTTTACTACAAGATGCTTGTAGCTGAATATGAAGTGCATTGCATTTAAAGTTCATTTACACAGACACACAAAAGATTTCGATACAGTGGTGCATCCGAAGTGTCTGTTAGTAGAAAAGATTGCTGAAAGTTCGTTTTCAGTTATGGGATGCGTTTTTATGCTTAACACAATGTTTACGTACTATATACTGTACATAGATTCTAGACTATATACAGGACTGCAACTTAGAATTTGTATGGATTACTGGGAATGACCGTGAATTGCTTGAAGGCGTATTTTAATCTGAGTAATGCATCTTCAAGCTCAATCGTATTTATTATACTAAGAGATGTTTGTAGCATATAAATGAAATCATATACAAGGCTAAGCTTATAACTGATATATCGCCTCCTACGGATAGTAAATTCGAGAAATGTGTTAACAGTAGTTTTAAATATGTTTCTAACCGATTTAAATTACATATTAATATAGGGAGGGTATAAAAATATCTACGTAATATACAGGACTGTATAAATTTTCTTCTATTGGTTGAAATTGCTGAAGCGTTATGCATTATGCGTTTTTTTTTTTATTAAACTAAATTTTAGCGTATTATGTAGAATCTGCACAAATATATAGATCATATACAGAGTTGCACAAAAGAATTGAAGTACATTTCCGGCTGTAGGCGGAAATTGTTAACATTTGGTTTTCAAATAAGTTATACGTTTTCTAAAATATTTACTTGGATATCTTCTTTGCCTTATTAAACGGCTAAGTTTTGTTTATGTATTCTGGAATTTTTGGAATGTGTTTTACAATCTATACCTGACGCATGGTTTTTCTTTCTTGCTTGTTTTTTGTTTTAGAGATTATTTTTTCCTTTTGAACAAAACTTCAATACTAAAACGCGTCTAAAAATGGGTGTCAATTTTATTTAATCATTGTAGATTTAATTTTGATGAATGAAAATATAATTTTCCTTTAAAGATAATACCATGCAAAATTAAGCACCATTTGGTTAATCTTTCGTGTTTTTATCTGTATCGGCAGGAAAATGTTATATTTTCCCATTACACGAGCCAAAGAAAACCTGCTTTTTTATTTATAAATCTTATTTATTTTACTATGTTTGCGTTAATGTAACGTCATTTATTGTGTAATCTGTGTATTGTGTAATGAATTCCTATGTGATACTTGCTCCTCATGACTTGATACACCAACACGTGCCGTTTAGACATGACCTTTTGAACCACCCTGTATATGTTATAAAGATTTTTGCAGGGAAGGGGAACCGAAATTTTACAGATGCTTTCTGTAACTAATAAAAGCGTAGCCAATAAAAGTTTGAGAATCACTGCTCTAGAGGTATTTAATGGAGGGCTGCCATAGACATGTGAATGGAATCTAAGCTAAAAAAAAAATGGGAGCCAATTTAAAACGGCCGACCATCGGATAAAATCAGTAAGACAAGATGAGGAGTTTTTTTTTGTTGTTGTTGTTTTTTTCTTTTTGTCGCCAAAAGCAAGCTGAAAAGTTAAAGAAAAAATTTTAAAGAATGATTTTCATTTGAATTCGAATTTTATCATAGTCCTCCTCCCGAAATATTATGTGGAACAGCATTGCTGATTGGCTATAGCTATGTTCTTCTACAACGCGGTCTTTTCATACAGCGGGGTCCGATCTTCGGAAAGTGGTGGATATTGGTTTATCGAGAAGCGCAAGACTACTTCGTTAACTGTGGTTATTAGGTTAAACACCTTATGTACAACTGCTTTAGTTTTTAACCAATAGAATTTGAATGCTTACTATAACTTTGAATATGTGTTTACTGATTCCCCTATTGATTTTTTATTGTAGAAAGCTTAAATGGGTTAAACATGCTCAAAGATATAATTCCATTTAAATAATTTCCAATATAGCGAAAAATTTCCAAGTCAGTATTCGAATCAGGAATCTCTTTTCTAATGCTCTGTAAACTTATCTATCCCGGACGTATCTGGAGGACATAATTCACCCAGATAACTTTATTGATCATATTATCTGGTCTGATGTATGAATCAGTTCAACAGAAAAAATCACAAAGAATGTAACTCTAGTAAGCACTGGATACGTAATTACACTTAAATAATTTTAGCACAAATATTCTAATTGGTAAATAAATCATATGATAAATAAATAGAAATGCTTAATTCATCATTAAAAAGGTAAACTTATACTTACACTATGTGCAAACTACTTAAAAACTTTGCGTAAACTTAAAGTTCGTATTAAAGAACATTTGAGACATTTAAATCACAACCGACCAACAACAGCCCTCTCAAGACTTAACCAGAAGCAAGACTTCTCCATTCAAGACTTAACCATATACAAGTTAATTTCGAAGAAGCAAAAATTATGTATCTTTAAAGAATTATCATGATTTAGTTATCCGTGAATCAATAGAAATTATTACTAAATAGAATACTATTTGTAAAGACGTTTTATCCTACAACATACCCAGGATTTGGCTCAGTTTGCTTAAATAACCATACAACGAGTAATATTCCACTTCCCTATATCCATGTTGTATTTTCCCAATGTTTTTAGGAACTAAAAAGTGACTTCCACTTTCACTCTTTTCGACACCATCTACGTGAATTTTCAAAATAAGACAGTAACAGTAGTATTTCTTGTATTTCTCTGACGAAGGCTATGTTTTCATAGTTGGAAGTACTAAGGATATTAAAGTAATTTAAGATCTTTTTTTTTTAAATATTGTTTCATCTTTTAAGTAGTTTGCACATAGTGTAAGTTTAACTTTAAATCATATGAGTTGTAATTTTCCAACAGGTTGAAAAATGTCCAGATCAGGATTCGAAACACAGATCTCTTGGGTGAAGCTGCCAATGCTTGGCAAAGTGAACTATTCCGGACGAATTTGAGGACCTAATTCTTCCAGCTAACTGGTTCGAATCCTGGCCTTGATATTTTTAGTCTCGTCGGAAAATTACAACAGGTCCTCTATAACAGCGATTCAGGTAAGTTTACTTTTAATGATTTACTAATATGACAAAAGCTATGCTTGGTTGAATAGCTGATTTGACATTCAATCAGAATTTAAAATTCCTTATCTCTATTTTTAGTTCTGCTCTCGAAGCTGGTAGACGGGAGGTTCTGGGTTCGATCCCAATCGCGCCCGTCGGCCTAATCGTCCGGAGTTTTCGTGGTTTTCTTCGAACCTTGGTTCTCCAAGCGTTAATACGGATTAGGTTCCCTTAGAAAGACCCCCACGGAGGGCACCCCCCTCTTTGGGCCTATATTCCTCGTGCTGATAATTGGCCATCATAAATACAACCAACCAACAAACAAACCTCTATTTTTAGTTAAACGACTTCTAAAAAAAAGTTCGTATAATTCGATTATATATACATAATATAAACGAATTATATAAAGTATATACAAGAATGAATAACTCATAAATGGTTGATCCGATTTTTTTTTTTATTGGATAGGTCTCAATCTGACCATTTGGTCGTTTCAATTTTATTAGGACATATATGTTCATAAATATGCCTTTTTTATATTGAAATTTTAACATTTGTAAAAATTTACAAATTGTCCTAGTTTTGAGTATGTTGTTAAGAATTTGTAATTAGGAGTTTTTGAGGATGTTAATAAACCAGGAGACGGCAGCATAGACTATCACCTCATCGAGTTCATAGCTGAAATTCCAGAATTTGTTAAAACTCGATTCGCATATTAAAACGCAATCAGTCTGCCAAGTCATATCTTGGTGGAAAACACCTGAAAACACCATTTTAGCCGTTTATTTGAAGGTTTACCATTGTATTTTCCTGTACCGAAAGGTATGAACACATGAAAGACTGAGTAAACCTACGAGTCAACCACTAAAGTCGGGTTTTCAGGTGTTTTCCAGCAAGATATGACTTGGCAGCAAAATTGCGTTTTAATATGCGAATCGAGTTTTAACTAATTCCGAAAGTAAAGCAGTGAACTCGATTAGGTGATTGTCTGCCCTGCCGCCACCCTGTCTATAAGGATTGTTAAGGATTTACAGTATTACTTTACCTTTTTCTAAAATAATCCCCTGATATGGAAAAGTTTTTTTACGTCAAAATTCTAATATATCGTCGTCTACTGCATTTGACAAAGCGTAATATTATCAACAATCATATTTAAAATTAATAAGGATTAAAGCGTAGAATCAAGTCAAGTAACACAATTTTACCCGAACCTAATCCGGCTTATGTATCTGGCATGGTTGCGTAGCGCGAACATTTTATTTGCGAATCGGGTTTGATAACCTATTTTTATTTTCAAAATAATGTCCAAAATATCGTTTCAGATGAAGAAGCTATATTTTTTAATATAAACATATGCACATTAATACATATATATATGTATGTTCAGTTTCCTAGATAAATGATAAATATGATAATAGCGACAGCATTAATTAATGTTTTATAATTGCTTTAAAATATGCATTAATTTTTTTCCGTATCATGCTGAATGTATGAAGCCTTATAATGTGCATAAATGTAAAAGAATGACCTAAAAAAAAGAAAGAAAAATGAACAACAGTAAGAAACAATCCTTTAAAGACAATTTTCCTTAAAAATTACTTATTTTATATGATAATACTTATAATCCATGCATGGAACCTTCTAAATAACACGTTAAGCGAGAAACTAAAATGATTAATATGAAGCAGCCTAATCTTAAGATAATATCGGTACAAACTGCTCATCTATTGGAATAATGAAGAGAGATTTTGTAAATAAAGACATTTATCCCCTCTCAAAGAATGCATTTTATTCAGCGAATATTCAGAGCAATGCTGAATTTTCAGAAAGTTATTAGAATATGTAAGACCGTGTATTAGCTGCGATCATCGTAACAGTAATAATTTTCTTTTAAGCTCTATTTAAATATGGAAAGTTATATCATAAATATGGAACTTTAATTTTCATTTCATTGTAATATATGATAACAGTTTATGCCTAATATGCATTTTAATCTACTAATATAAAGATTTATGGTAAGCATTCTAAATCTTTTAAAGGACTAGGTTTGATAAGGCGGTAAATTCTTTATAACTGTATAAATTTTAAGGTATATCATAGAATAGTTTGAAATGAACGATAACAATAAGGAAAATCATTTAAAAAACTCTACTTTTATATTATATAATGGCTTTTTAAAATGACTTAATGTAAATTGATACTAATAAAAAAAATATTTTATATATATATAAAGAGATATATAAAATAAACATATAAATAAATATATACAGATATATATAAAAGAAACATATAAAGAAATATATACAAACATATGAAATAAATATATAGAAATAAATAAAACAAACATAAAAAATAAAATAAATAAATAAAAATATATCAAGTAAATATGTACAAACATATAAAACAAATATATAATTTAATAAACTTTATTGATCTTGTAACAAAATAAATGCTTTTATTTCGAATCTGAGTAAAATAAGGTAACAAGTTTGTTTTGATGCTATGCAAAACTTTATAGGCCTAGAATAACATATACACGTCGATATGCGAATTTAATTAGCAATTTAATTTTAATGATTTTTAAAATACTTATATTCTTAACATAAATATAAATGAAAATATAAATGTTTAATAATTTTAGTAGTCCTAAATATTTTATAATATCGAATAGGTATAACAAAATTAAAAAATATTGTAGAAAAAAATTGTAAAGGAATTTTATCACTGAAAGGTCGTTCTTTCTTACGCGTGTTCACCTTACGTCATTACAGAGTATGTTTTAGAATGAAAATATTTTTTTGATTAAAAATGTAATTTCTATTTTTCTTTTTAGATGAAAGTACATTGTGGCGTATTTAAAATATAATTTGTTTCACATAATAAATAAACAATAAGACGTTTTCTGTATGAGTCCGATTATAGTAATCACCTGAGAATATCACATTTACGATAATCGTTCCAGTAGTGGATTTTAAGAAAATCATTAAAATATACAACAAACATTTTTTTTCCATAAACCAGAATATAATAGAATTATTTTGTGTGCATTTGTAAAAGAACTCTAATTGCTGCACACATTGTTTTCATAGTGAGCGTTTTTTAGTAAACCATAATAACATACATGGTGTGTTCACAAAGTTTCAAGACTGACCTGATAAATAAAAACTTAAACATATTTGTACCGCGAACTAAAATTCTTTGAAAAATGACCCTTGGGCATCATCACACCGCTGCCAGTGTTTTTCCCAATGTTCATAGGCCCCATAGAAGTCTTCGCACAAAAGGCTGTTAAGGAACCTCGTCGAAGCTGCCTGGGTCGCTGGAATCGTGTCAAATCGCTTCCCTTTAAGGTTTTTCTTACCCCGGGGGAAAAAAAAAAGTTGCTGGGAAAAAGGTCGGGACTGTAAGGGGCTTGCAGCAGTATTGCCACGTTAAATATAGCCAAAACAGATGGAGCACTCCATAGAAAAACTGACCGACCCGCCGCGTCCGCCCAGACATAAAAAACGATTGGTTTGTTCCTCACGACAATGCACCCTCTCACACGTCGCGCGCCGTCGCCGAAGTTTTGGCTATCTTTAACGTAGCAATACTGCCGCAAACCATCTACAGGACTGACCTCGCTCGCAGGACTTTTTTGTTTTGTTCATCCGGATCAAAAAAGACCTGAAAGGAAAGCGATTTGTCAGGATTCCAGCGATCCAGGCAGCTTCGACGAGGTCCCTTAACAGCTTTTCGTGCGAAGACCTCTACGTGGTCTATGAAAATGGAAAAAACACTGGCAGCGGTGTTTTGATGCCCAAGGGTCATATTTCGAAGAATTTTAGTTCGCGGTACAAAAATGTTTAATAAATTTTGAATTATCAGTCAAGTCTTGAAACTTTGTGAACACACCATGTATTTGAGTTATATGGTATTCCAAGCATATTTCGAATGATACAGAGCGCTCAGACGAAAATATAGACATCAGTAGTAGAGAGAGGTAGTAAAAAAAATTTAAACTAT
The DNA here is from genome assembly GCA_963932465.1 of Maratus speciosus. Classification (NCBI taxonomy): domain Eukaryota; kingdom Metazoa; phylum Arthropoda; class Arachnida; order Araneae; family Salticidae; genus Maratus; species Maratus speciosus. The sequence continues at coordinate 90,974,864 of OZ010791.1, read as the reverse complement.
GTTGAAAATATTGTAAAATAGGTTAGACAATGGATAGGACTAGCGGTTACTGAATATCGTGATATGTCGGGGTACTAGTAGTGCAGACCTTAAAAAATGGCGCAAAATTATAAAATAAACACAATATGTATATTATTTATACTATTAACATAAAAGTACAACATAAAAGTACAAGAAAACAGTTTAATTTAGACATAAATCGTGCTATTACTAGTTTTATAAATTTTCAGACCTTGGTGCAATTGCTGTTACACTCTAATGTGAAAATTCATGAATACAAAATTAATTACGATTACCTGTATTAAATTCAGTAATACGGAAATAATTTGACTCCATCTTAAATATGACTTAATCAACATGGCAACATAGTATCATTTCCCATCATGGGATATCATTGAATTAATTACGTATGATAGGATTTAAATGGAATGAAAAAAACTTTTATTAATATCTTTTTAAATTTTTGATGCGATTTTCATAAAATTTGATATGACGCGACAAAATTCTGCAACATTAAATATATTAATATTCAGACCATTCGGTTGGGTAGTTTTTGCGCTGTTATATGCTGAGAGGCAGACGGACCAAACGACGACTGTATGTGCTAAGCATTTATATAATTACGCACGCACCTAAAAAAAGTTTTTGCTACAATAAATCACGATAAGACAACCATATGATTGCATTGTTAGAGTTGAACCGACTTCGCTGACTGACTGCATCACCATGGCAACCTAGTATCATTGCCTATCATGGGATATCATTGAATTAATTACGTATGGTATGATTTAATGGAATGAAAAAAAACTTTAATTAATATCTTTCTAAATTTTGATTCAATTTTCATAAAATTTTAAATTACTCGACAAATTTCTGCAGCATTAAATATATTAATATTCAGACCTTTCGGTTGGGTAGTTTTTGCGCTGTTATATGCTGACACTCGGACGGACCAAACGACGACTGTATGTGCTAAGCATTTATATAATTACGAACGCACCCACTCTCAGAAATGAATACTCAGGTTTCACGAAATTTTTGTTTTTGACGAAATAGTTTCCTGGAAAATGTTCCGAGCGAACATTTCGTCAAATTGATGAAATTAGTTAATTCACTTGCATGACGATATAAATTTCGTCAATAGTTTCGTCAAAAGAGGGCTGGTGGCGCCATCTCTCAATCAGTTTGGAAGCTCCAATATTTAACACGGGGAAAGATAAAAAAATAACCTCTCTCATTCCCCGGCGTGATTCGAACTCACGACCTTCCGTATGGGAGGTCGCTGTTCTTCCAACCTGGCTGCTGGGGACGTGAAAGTGTCTGCTTTTAGACTGGTATAATGAATTCTACTTCGTGTTTTATTTTTATAACGTAGATTGCAATTTTATCAGGCTGCTATATTTTCTGAAAGTTTTAAGGAAAGCTAATTTATTTTTATGGTTTTCTCGTATCAATGAATAATTATAATATGACTTGATTAAATAATTTACAACTGAAATTTTCTTTGATCAATGGATGATTAGAATATGGTCTGGTTAATTTGTTGCTCACAAATAATGAATTGTGAAGTGCATATTGCGTGAGATTTTATCACTTTGAGTAGGAGGATAAGATTTTAACACTTTACTGTTTATAAAGAGGAGAGGGATCAATTATGTTTATTTTTAATTTGATTGAAAACATATTATACTTCTTAAAAAAAAAAAGATATCCTAGAAGTTTGAAATTTTATTGACCTAATTTTCTTATTGAATGGTTTTGAAAAACACAGGAAATTTATTCTTTTCGAATTAAAACATAACGAACGACAACATATAAATAAAATAATAATAATATTAATAAGCATTCCTAAAAATTCTAACAGCTAAAAAAAATAACTAATGAAGAAACAATAACTACCTATATTTCAGTATTTTCTGAAAAGCACTAAGTGCTGTTTTAAAATAAATTATTACAGGACTAACAGAAACAAGCAAATATCTGTTTGTTAAAATCGTAGGATCTGAGGAGGATTTGAGGAAATGTTTCCTTAAAATGCATTGAGTCTGACCGTGATTGAGGCAAAACTTTCGTCAAATATTTGAGGGTTTAAGTTTCGTTAAAAGTCACGTGATGTTAATAGGAAATGATCGTCAAAAACGACGAAATACTGCTCGAGGATTTCTGAATCGTCAAAAGGGAGAGTTTTATTTCTGAGAGTGCCTAAAAACAGTTTTTGCTACAACAAATCACGATAAGACAACCATATGATTCCATTGTTAGAGTTGAACCGACTTCGCTGACTGACTGCATCACCATGGCAACCTAGTATCATTGCCTATCATGGGATATCATTGAATTAATTACGTATGGTAGGGGAGACCGGGGCTAGTTGGCTACAGGGGTAAGTAGGAGCAGTCCTTATAAATCGGCTGTTTGTAAATAGATTACGCACCCAGTCACAGAGTACCTTTCTTCTTGCTTTTTAAAATCCTTATTGTAGTTTTTGAGTGTTACCTACGTTCAGTGGACATTTATTAGGATTTTTCTGTTTTTTGCTCTCATAAGTAATTTTTTGTTGCTTCATTTTTTTTTCTAATTTCTAATACTTATCTTAATAATTGCTATTTAACTTGCGCAGTTTTTCTTAGTGTATGATTAATTGTACCTACCCCATATGTGATTTACTAGGATTATTTATGCTTAGATGGTTACGTGTCCCTTTTGTGAAGAAATTCATTATGGGGCTAGTAGGTGCATTGAACACGGGGCAAGTTGGCTCGATATCTGGTGTGTGCTGGTAGCTTGAAAAACAGAAATCACCGAGAAAAGTGGTTACAATGCAAGATTTTGGGCACACGAGGTTTGTCCAAACGGATAAACTCGTTTTTTTTTTTATTTGTGACAACTGTAACTCTGATGATGATATCGAATAGGATAGCAGTTACTGATTGTTAATGTTTTATTCATTATTTTTATGTCTGTATAATTTAGAATTTACATTGAACGGCGATAACGCCTTTGTTTAAACTTACTGGTAATAATGAAATCGATTTCTCTTAACTGCGTGCCTTATTTAAATTTTTATAAAGCGTGTGACAACTTACCCCATAGGTGTAGGCAACTTGCCCCGTGACAGGTAGGTTGGCGCACAATTTCCCTTTTAATTTAGGCTTCCGCGAAACATAAACTACAAAAGCTACAAACTCAAAACTTCAGGTATTTATAGCCGAATGCCTGTTCTTAAAATAAATAGAACCTATGCCAAATTTGGTGGGTGCTCCGGTTGGGTGATTCTGCCTGTTCTTTAAAAGTACAGTTAAATTTTCATCAAAAACTTAAACAAAAAATTAATAAAAGTCAATAACTGAAAACTGCGCCTACTAGCCCCGGTCTCCCCTATGATTTAATGGAATGAAAAAAACTTCTTTCTAAGTTTTGATTAGATTTTCATAAAATTTGAAATTACTCGACAAACTTCTGCAACATTAAATATATTAATATTCACACCTTTCGGTTAGGTAGTTTTTGCGCTGTTATATGCGGACAGGCGGACAGACAGCCGGACGGACCAAACGACGACTGTATGTGCTAAGTATTTATATAATTACGAACGCACCTAAAAACAGTTTTTGCTACAAAAATCACGATAAGACAACCATGTAATTGCATTGTTAGAGTTGAACCGATTTCGTTGACTGACTGATGATGACTTCGGGAATCTCCAGCTCGATGTTTTAACACCATAGTTCTCGAACAGGAACCCCACTTGCAGTGCGGACCACTATCTGACATCCAAAGTATATTCTTAAATTCAAGAAAATAAGTATCCACTGCTGCAACAGTGTTTACCACTGGTGCCCTTAGTCTCTTATGATAATTTTAAGTAATTTGATGAAGTATTTTTCTTACACTTTTACATAATATTTTTTTTTAATTCTCCATAATAGGCAGAGGCCATTACAACGAAAACTAAAACATAAATTTTATGTATTATGTATAGATTAGGAAACGATTTCCAACAGTAACATCAATTCAGAAATTTCATCTTTTCAAAATGAAGCGTAGTTTCTAAATAAGAATTAAAAAAAAAAAAACTTATAACGCACTATAAAACCATATTCAACCATTGTTGACCATATGTGGTAATATTTACGAATTATGTTGTGCATCCCTGTATATGATCTATAGAATTTATAGACACCACGAAATATACTTAAAGTGCACTTATAAAAATCACTCTCTACTCATCTAAAAAATTCATAGCACAGCAGAAAACGCATTTCCAGCAATTATCGATCACAATCTGTGCAGTAACCGGCTTCTTTTATAATTCTGTGTAAATGAACACATTCAAAAATCTGTAGAACAAATATTGGAGTGCATCTCAGTGCGCCATTTAATTTCAGTAAATTTGAAATATTATACCATCAATAAAACCATAGCAGCAATAATTGAATTGGTCAATTGGAAAAGGGGTCAACTTCTATAGTATTGCATCCAACATGACCGATTCAATTATTTTTGTGAGGGCTTAATACGTATTAACACTAAAAAGACCGGAAATTTTACTCAAGTTTTACAGAAATATTTCAGACCGGAATTTTTATTTATATCTGTTTAACATATTTAACATTCTGCTTCTTTGTGTATTTTAAACTTACAAAGAAATTTCTGGTTCGAACTGAAATATATTCATATGGTAGCGGTCAAAATAACCCCTCACGGTCTTTTTAGTGATAAATTATAACACTACTGATATGGTGAGAATTCGATGGTTCGGAGAATGATTGAGAATGATTTTGGTCGGCCCCAGGAACGGCTTAGAATTTCTTATTTTTTTATACCTCTATTTTCAAAAAGTAACCTCCTATTTAATTTAATAATTCTGCTTACTATTTGTAAATAGTGTTGCTTAAAATACTTAAAATTAAACGTCTTTATGCACCCTGAGGTCGCCAGCCAACATCCACTAAGGTCTGCAAAATATTGAAACGATAAAAAAGCCCTTTATCCTCTTTCTCTCCGATAGAATGAAAAACAACCAAAACATGCACTTTAATAATGCATGCATGCTAATAGACCAAACAAAATTTAAGATAAATCTTAATTCAAAGTTTCACGCATGGAAGCCTACAAATATCAAATAAAAATTTTATATCACATTAATGTTCATTAAGTTCAGTACCACTTGTTCTAATTATTATGAAATAATTTATTGGAAATCCTAATTTCTTTTTATTTGAAAAAAAAAAAAAAAAAAAAAAAACAGAATGCAAGTGATCAGTTAAAACAAGATTTTTTTTTCGACTTCTAAAAATCTGAAAATCTGTTTACATTCAAAAACTAGAAATACAGAAAGGCAGTATCACTGCATTTTATTATAAAAGTGTTTTCTTTTTGCTTGCATTTCTCTGAAAATTCTTTTTAAAATTTTGTCAAAGTTTAACGAATGCTAATTGGAGATACAATAAAAATAATTGCCAAGTTCTTCGAACATTCTTACTGAAAGGTTTTTACAAGTGTTTTTATCTTAGAAAAACCTCTTTCTGTAGATACCACTGACACTAAAATGACAATAAAATTCATATTGAATTACATAAATATAGAAATAAAATAGAACTATTGTTACAAGTAGAAAAGTCAAGCATTTGCAGTGTGATTTGAATCTTTGATGGCAGATTTAACTTAAATGCTTCCATTTTTTCACAAAGCCATACTCCATCTATATTAACACGTTCACGCCGACGCGGTGGGTCACACTCGACTGTCTCAGAGTTGTCAAGCCTCCGGCTTTTTGCACACCACTGTTATTTTAGAGAAAATGTTATTCCTTTAAATCGCTCAATTGCTCTAATTAAATAAAACAGCATTTTCTGTATTTAAATACCGGTATCCAAAAGGCCGGAGACTTGCCAGCTCTGAGACAGTCGAGTGTGACGCACCGCGCCGGCGTGAACGTGTTAAACAGGTTTGTCATTTTTTTCTCCACCTTTTTTAGGTAGATTTCGTATGAAATACTACCTATTGGGATCGTTCCTATGTTGGAATTTTTGAAAAATTTTTGCAGATCTACACCGATTATGACCCCAAGAACCCTAAATCACACTCAGTAAAAAACTTTATCTATCTATCTATCTATATATATGTATATCTATATATGTCGTAGGCTAATTGAGAAATCCGGCTCTTTGCAAACAGCCTAGTCTCTTTGCAAAGAGCCGGGCTAATTGGAGAATCCATCTCCCTTTTTCCAATTAGCCTGGTATTTTCCAGGCTTATTGCAAAGAGCCTAGAAAGCGTTAAGATAATTGAAAAATGGCCACTTATTATCCGATCAGGGTGATATTTTTAGCTCACAGGCTATCAAAGCCTGAGAGCTTATGAGCCCGCCGATTCTGTATGTACGTGTGTTCGTACGTACGTACGTATGTATGTAACACGATAACTCTTGATAGAAGTATCAGATTTGCTTCAAATTTTTTTTCTAGGTTCATTCTGATAAGGTGCTTCCCTAATTAGGTTTTGGGGTTCATTGGTTAAGGATAAAGGGGGGAAAGGGGGCTAGTACCCCCCCCTTAATTTATATAAATGGGTTTTTCATGTAGAAATATTCGATTTGCTCCAAATTCGGTATACCGGTTTCAGTGGCGTGGCGTCCGGTCATCGCACGATGCGGCGATGACCAAGCAATATATCAGAGAATAAGATAGAGTATTTTAAGTTTAAATATAATTTAAAAACTATGATTTTTCCAGAAAACAAAAAATTCCCGATCAAAAATGTGTAAAAACCGAAGAGAAACCTCGCGCGATTCGCAAACTTTAGCGCATCCAAGTAACGTTTTTTTCCTAATTCATTCCCACTCACCCCGCACATCTTTTTCCCAACTAAAGGTAGGCTACTCATCGCAGATTTTTGCGCTTCTGTTGGACAGAAGCCAAAAAGCTCTTGCACTCTTCAAGTGAAGGGGTTAGATTTTAATTGCGTTGCTGTTCCGTTATCCGCTGTACTTCCCCGTTGTTATGAAATGTTATTCAGTTAAAATTTCTCTTTTTTTAAAGGGTGTTTTTTAGGTGCGTTCGTAATTATATAAATACGTAGCACCTATAGTTGTCGTTCAGTCCGTCTGTCTGTCCGTCCGTCCGCATATAACAGAGCAAAAACTACCCAACCGAATCGTTTAAAATTTAAACTATATAATTGTTGCATAATTTTGTCGAGTCATTTCAATTTTTATGAAAATCGGATGTATAGTTTAATTACAGGGGCAATCAAAAGTTTTCCGTTACATTACGGCCAATGTGAAGAAATTATTGCAAGTGCATTTTAATGATGTTACAGCCTTCCGAATGGTCTGAAATTATAAATATATAATTGTTGCAAGATTTTGTCGAGTCATTTCATATTTTATGAAAATCGGATGTATAGTTTAATTACAGGGACAGTCATAAGTTTTCCGTTACATTACGGCCAATGGGAAAAAATTATTTCAAGTGCAAATTAATGATGTTATAGCCTTTCGAAGTACACTAAAATAAACATTCTGTACAATATGCGGCGAAAAAAATATTTATAAAACTAGTTATAGTACGAACGCACCTCATTTGCCACGTTTGACGAGCAATTTCCAACTTGTTTTATTTTGCAGGACTTTTTGCTGAATTTTTCTCTTTCATTATATCGTATATTCGGCTTTTTAACTGAGATGGTTTAATTAATATATTGAAATTGAAAGTTTTGGGGAGGGAGTTAGATCGTAAGTTAGAACAGCCAACTTCCGATGTGCACTTTTTAGGTGCGTTCGTAATTATATAAATACGTAGCACCTATAGTCGTCGTTCAGTCCGTCTGTCTGTCCGTCCGTCTATCCGTCCGTCTGTCTGTCCGTCCGTCCGCATATAATAGAGCAAAAACTGAAATTTTAAATATATGATTGTTGTAAAATTTTGTCGAGCCATTTCAAATTTTATGAAAATCGGATGTATAGTTAAATTACAGGGACAGTCAAAAGTTTTTCTTTACATTACGGCCAATGGGAAAAATTATTGCACGTGCATTTTAATGATGTTAAAGCTTTCCGAATGGTCTTAAATTTTAAACATATAATTATTGCGACATTTTGTCGAGCCATTTCAAATTTTATGAAAATCGGATGTATAGTTTAATTACAGGGACAGTCAAAATTTCTTCTTTACATTAAAGCCAATGGGAAAAATTATTGCAAGTGCATTTTAATGATGTTACAGCTTTCCGAATGGGCTGAAATTTTAAATATATAATTGCTGCAAAATTTTGTCGAGCCATTTCAAATTTCATGAAAATCGGATGTATAGCTTAATTACAGGGACAGTCAAAAGTTTCCCGTTACATTAAGGGGAATGGGAAAAAATTATTGCAAGTGCATTTTAATGATGTTACAGACTATGCACTTATGAATTGCAAATAAATACACATTCAGTACAATATGGGGTGCAAAAAATAATTATAAAACTAGTTATAGTACGAACGCACCTCATTTGCCACGTTTGACGAGCAATTTCCAACTTGTTTTTAGATATTTCTGTTTGTTTGGCGGGTTTGTTGTTCAGTGATTTTTGTGTCTTGCTGTGTCATACATATTTTTATTAATTGAGATGGTGTTTTAATTATTTTTTGGTAAGTTTTTGCATCGGCTTTGAATATTCGTTTGTGATAATTCAGTGTTTTCATTGAATGAACTGAAATTTTTTCCCCATTGATGCCCATTTTACTGATTCGAACATGGCTGAATCGGATATTATACAAGAACTCCTGGAAAAACCTTTCGGTTCTTTAAGATTTGAGGATAAACTGCATATTGTCCAAAATGGTAGACCTTGTCCATCACTCAAAAATTTATCGTCTAAAGTAAAAGAAAGAGCAGAGAATATACCAGACACTTTACAGTTTCTAATTATGATTCTCATACTTGGCTCTGTGGTAGTGAAAAGTTCGTCCAAACTTTTTTGCTGGCCCTGTCTTTTATTTTCAAAATCCAAAAACGTTTGGAATTTTAGTGGTTTCAGTAATTTGAATGGATTAGCCAAATCAACCAAGGCACACGAAAATTCTGAATCACATCTTCATTGTGTAGTAGACCTGTACAATTTTGGAAAGCAACGAATAGATGAAGGAATAGACAAAACCCTCAAAGTTAATAACAATTTTCATAACCAAAAAGTTAAGAAAAATCGTGAAGTTTTAAAACGACTCATAGATGTGACATGTTTTCTTGCCAAACAAGAATTACCCTTCCGAGGGCACAATGAAAAAACTTCCTCTTTGAATCAAGGAAATTATGTTGAAACTTTAAATCTTTTAAAACTCTACGATCCAGTTTTAGCAGAACATTTGGAGTTCATGTATAAGTGAAGGTAAGATTTAAAGTTTCTTTTTTGAACATTCAACCATTGAATTTTAGAGTTAATAATTTTTCACCACAAACTTAAATAATTGCGATGACCACCGAAAATTTTCACGCCACGCCACTGACCGGTTTATTGTGTTAAGGAGCTTCCCTGATTAGATTTGGAAGCTCATTATTTAAGTATAAAGTGGGGAAAGGGGCTAACCCCCTTAATTTAGATAAATCGTTTTTTTTATGAAGAATTATTCGATTTGCTCCAAATTTGGTATACCGGTTTATTAAGTTAAGGAGCTGCCTTGATTAGATTTGGAGGTTCATTAGTTACATATAAAGGGAGGAAAGGGGGGGGCTATCCCCCCCCCCGTAATTTAGATAAATGGGTTTTTCATGCAGAAATATGCGATTTGCAATAAATTTGGTATACCGTTTAATTATGTTAAGCAGCTTCCTTGATTACATTTGGAAGATCGCTATTATGTATAAAGGGGGGGGGGAAAGGGGAGCAAATGCCTCCCCCCTTAATTTAGATAAATGCGTTTTTCATGTACAATTATTCGATTAGTTCAAATTTGGTATACTGGTTTATTATGTTAAGGAGATGGCTTGATTAGATTAGGAGGTTTATTATTTAATTATAAAGGGAGGAAAGGGGGGGGCTACCCCCCATTAATTTAGATAAATGGGTTTTTCATGCAGAGTTATTCGATTTGCTCCAAATTTCGTATACAGGTTTATTATGTTAAGGAGCATCCCTGATTAGATTTGGAGGTTCATTAGTTAAGTATAAAGGGACGAAAGGTGGTAGACCCCCCCCCCCCCTTAATTTAGATAAATGGGTTTTTCATGCAGAGTTATTCGACTTGCTCCAAATTTCGTATACCGGTTTGTTATGTTAAGGAGCTGCCTTGATTATATTTGGATATTTGTTGGTTAAGTATAAAGGAGGGACAGGGGCTAGTGTCCCCTTAATTTAGATAAATGGGTTTTTCATACAGAATTATTCGATTTGCTACAAATTTGATATTTTAGTTTATTACGATATGGCTTCCTTCATTTGATTTGGAGGTTCATTGGTTAAGTATAAAAGGGGAGAAAGGGGGGCAACTGCCCCTCCCCTTAATTTAGATAAATGGGTTTTCATGCAGAATTATCTGATTTAGTTTAATTTTTTTTTCAACCGGATCCGAACTTGAAGTTTCCATTTGAAGTCAACCCGAAAACCGACCACAACCAGGTTTCGGATTGAGTTCAATTAGAACTTTCAAGTTCGGATCGGGTTGCCGGTGGACGGAGATTATTTTGTCTGGCTTGCATCGGGTTATAGTTCTTTGGAATATTTTTGTCGGTTAAGATTTGGTTCGGGACGGGTTTCAGGTTGACTTCGAATGGAATTTTTAGGTTCTGGTAGCCTTGCGTGTCCACGGAAACTAATTTGTCTTGTTCGGATCCGGTTATGGATCTTTGGAATATTTTTGTCGGTTATCAGATTTGGTTCGGGATTTCGGGTTTTTTCAAATGGAACTCTCAGGTTCGGGTCGGGTTGCATGTAGACTGAAACTATTTTGTCTTGCTCGGATCGGGGGTAGGTCTGTTGTAATTTATTTTTCGGGTTTGAGTAGGGTTATGCGTTAATAAACCTAATAAAAAGAAAATTGCCCAGTTAAACTGATGACATTGAGCTCACAGGCTATTCACACTAATTGTATACTATACTCTTATTTCAAAGAATAATGCCCCTCGAAAAACTAGTCGGATGTACCAATCCCAAAACTTTCTTCTATCTCATGCATGTTAATACTTCAAAATTCGCTATCACACTGCCAAAATTAAATGGCAATCTATGCATCTCATGAGTATTCTAACGATATGAAATTCCGTGCATTAGTTCTTGAGATATGACTATCGCTGAAATCGTCTAAATTCAGCAAAATGCTGCCTAGCAGCGCCACCTATTGGGTGATTTATTCCAAATCCTAATCAGCAACAATTTATGTCAACGTCTGACTGAATCTGAAGTTTGGAGAAAATCCATACATTAGTTTTTGAGATAGAGCAATAGCGAAAATCGTGAAAATTTCTGCATAGCAGCGCCACCTATTAAGTGATTAACACCAAAACCTAATTAACAACAACTTGTGTCAACATACTACTAAATCTGAAGTTAGATGAAAATTGGTCCATTAGTTCTATTGATAGAGCTATTGAGGCAATCGTGGAAAAGGCAGCAGAGAAGCGCCATCTGTTGGGCGATTTACACGAACACCTAATCAGTAGCAAGTCATATCAAGAACTAACTTAATCTGAAGTTTGATGAAAATCCGTGCGTTAGTTCTTAAGATAGAGCTATTGGGGAAATCGTGTAAATCCTGCAAAATTCATCATAACAGCGCCACCTGTTGGGCGATTTACATCAAAACGTAATCATCATCAATTCATATCAAGGACTAACTAAATCTGAAGTTTGATCAAAATCCGTGCATTAGTTCTTGAGATAGAGATATTGCGAAAATCGTGAAAAATGCAGCATTGCAGCGCCACCTGTTGAGCGATTTACACCAAAAACTAATCAGCATCAATTTGTATTAGGAGCTAACTGAATATTAATTTTTATTAAATTCCGTGCATTAGTTCTTGAGATAGAGCGCCCACAAAATTTGTGTCACATACACACAGACAGACAGACAGACAGACAGACAGACAGACTCACAGAGTCACAGACAGACATTTTGTAAAAACATGTTTTTTGGAATCTCTGACCCCTAAAACGTGTAAATCCGTCGAAAACCGGAATTCGAAAATTTTCATGAATCCAATACTTTCTTCTTGTAAAGATAGAAGAAAGTAATAAATGAAGGTATTAGTCCCCGTTGCCTTCCTGTCTACTTAACCAAAGAACCTCCAAATCTAATCAGGGAAGCTATTTAACATAATAAACTGGTATACCAAATTTGAAGCAAATCAGATAATTCTGCATGAAAAAAAAATTCACTAAATTAAGGAGGGGAGGGGGTATTAGCTTCCCCATTTCTCCCTTTATGCTGAACCAATGAATTTTCAAATCTAATCAGAAAAGCACCTTATTAGAATGAACCTAGAAAAAAAATTAAATTAAATTAGATAATTCTGCATGAAAACACATTTATCTAAATTAAGGGGAGGGGCAATTGCCCCTTTTTATACTTAACCAATGAACCTCCAAATCTAATCAAGGCAGCTCCTTAACATAATAAACCGGTAAACGAAATTTGGAGCAAATCGAATAACTCTGCATGAAAAACCCATTTATATAAAATAAGGTGGGGGGGCTAGCCCCCCTTTCCTCCCTTTATACTTAACTAATGAACCTCCAAATCTAATCAAGGCAGCTCCTTAACATAATAAACCGGTATACGAAATTTAGCGCAAATCGAATAACTCTGCATGAAAAACCCATTTATCTAAATTAGGGGGGGGGGGTCTAGCCCCCCTTTCCTCCCTTTATATTTTACTAATGAACCTCCAATTCTAATCAACCCACTCCTTAACATAATAAACCAGTATACCAAATTTGAGCTAATCGAATAATTCTATATGAAAAACGCATTTATCTAAATTAAGGGGAGAGGCAATTGTCCCCCTTTCCCCCCTTTATACATATTAATGATCTTCCAAATGTAATCAGGGAAGCTGCTTAACATAATTAACCGGTACACCAAATTTATAGCAAATCGCATAATTCTGCATGAAAAACCCATTTATCTAAATTACGGGGGGGGCAGCCCCCTTTCCTCCCTTTATATGTAACTAATGAACCTCCAAATCTAATCAAGGCAGCTCCTTAACTTAATAAATCGGTATACCAAATTTGAAGCAAATCGAATGATTCATCATGAAAAACCGATTTATCTAAATTAAGGGGGGTAGCCCCTTTCCCGACCCCTTTATACTTTAATAATGAGCTTCCAAATCTAATCAGGGAAGCTCCTTAACACGATAAACCGGTATACCAAATTTGGAACAAATCGAAAATTTCTGCATGAAAAACCCATTTATATAAATTAAGGGTAGTGACTAGCCCCCCTTTTCCCCCTTTATCCTTAACCACTGAACCGCAAAAAATAATCAGGGAAGCAACTTATCAGAATGAACCTAGAGAAAAAAATCGAAGCAAATCGGATATTTCTATCAATAGTTATCGCGTTACGTACATACGTACGTACACACGTACATACAGAATCGGCGGGCACATAAGCTCTGTCTTTGATAGCCTGTGAGCTAAAAATATCACCCTGATCGGATAATAAGTGGTCATTTTTCAATTAGTCTAACGCTTTCTAGGCTCTTTGCAATAAGCCTGAAAAATATCAGGCTAATTGGAAAAGGGGAGATGGATTCTCCAATTAGCCGGGCTCTATGCAAAGAGCCTAGGCTGTTTGCAAAGAGCCGGATTTCTCAATTAGCCTTTGACATATATATCACTTTCTTCTGGACACGATAACTTTCGTAATTCTGCACCAATCTCTTCCAAACTGATACATAAAATCAAAAGACATAAAATTTCGGTCAAGTTCGTTAATGGACAAAATCGGACAAAGGGGATGGAAATAGGGAGGGGTTTTGTGAAAACCGAAAACCACCCATAACTTCTTAATTTTTATACATATCAAATCAATTTAAAGTTTTTATTGCTTCTAAAAATAGGGCCAAAATTTTATGTATCACAGATTTTTGATAAAGTTAAAAATGGGCTCAAGGGGCGCAAAAAATAGGGATTTTGGGGGAAAAAAATTCATAACATCGTCAATTCTCAAGATATCTATTCCAATTAATTTTATTATAAATCTCCTTAATATTATCTACAACTTTTATATTCACAAGTTTTTGAAGGAGCAATTCGTACCGCAAAAGAAAAATTAAAAACGAAAACAAAAAGGGGTTTGAAGAAGTAAAAAATCCATAACTCCGTCAATTCAAAAGATATAAAATCCCCATGAATTTATCATATATCTTCTTAATATTGTCTGCAACATCTGTATAGACAAGTTTTGGATAGGACCAATTCTTACAGGAAAAACAAATTAAAATACATAGTGGTTGAAGAAAAAAATCATCTAAGTAAGGGTGTATTCAAGTCCAAACTGCTTATTTTCTGATTCATTTTACAATACATTTTTGCTCTCAAAGGTTTCCAATTGTTACATTTTCTTACTCAGAAACTATGTAATGTGCCGAAATGGTGGATTGTTTGATACAGGCAGAATATATTTAAAAATATGCTGTTAAAGTGGACATTTTCAACCGAATTTCCCGAATTGGATTGTGTGGGGAAAATCATTGCATTAAGGATGCACTCACTCCAAACTGCTTATTTTCTGACTCATTTTTAAATTCATTTTTGCTCTCATACGCATTTAATTGGTAGATTCGCTTATTCAGAAACTATATAATGTACAGCAATGATCGATTTTTTGATAGAGGCAGAATATATTTCAAAAAATGATGTCAAATTGGGCATTTTGAAAGGAATTTTCCGAAGCAATTTTGTTATCACTTTCTTCTGGACCAGATAAATTCTGCACAAATCTCTTCCAAACTGATACATAAAATCAAGGGACATAAAATCTCGGTCAAGTTCGTTAATGGGCAAAAGTGGACAAAGGGTATGGGAATAAGGAGGGGTTTTGTGAAAACCGAAAAAAACCTTTAACTTCTTAATTTTTGTACATATCAAATCAGTTTAAAGTTTTTATTATTTCATAAAATAGCGCCAAAAATTCATGCATCACAGATTTTTGATAAAAAATCCATAACTCCGTCAATTCACAAGATATAAAATCTCCATGAATATATCATATATCTTCTTAATATTGTCTTCAACATTTATATAGACAAGTTTTTGATAGGGCCAATTCTTACAGCAAAACAAATTAAAAATACATAGCGGTTGAAGAAAAAAATCATCTTATTAAGGGTGCATTCAAATCCAAACTGTCTATTTTCTTACTCATTTTTAAATTCATTTTTGCTCTCCAAAGCATCTAATTGCTAGATTCTCTTATTCAGAAACTATATAATGTACAGTAATGATCGATTTTTTGATAGAGGCAGAATATATTTCAAAAAATGAAGTCAAAGTGGGCATTTTGAACAGAATTTCCCGATGCGATTGTGTTAGAAAGGAAAATATTGCCCTACTGAGAAAATAATTGTTTATTAATCAAGTTTTAATTAATTGAAAGAAAAATAAAAACGCAGGTCGCTTATAAATCTTTTCAAAAATCACGTCCGCATGTTTCATATATATATATATATATATATATATATATATATATATATTTTTTTTTTTTTTTTTTTTTTAAATGAATCTGAAAATGTGCCAGAAAATTTCGAGTTGTTGAGTATGGAAAAATATTTTTTTAATATCGCCTTAACATGATTCTGATAAAACCAGCTATTTTATAAAAAGGAAATAAAAACTCAGTCAAAAGCACACAGATAAAACTGTTAAAGTGGATTTATATCTAATAATGATTTAGTTTTTGTTGGTGAAATTAATATACTTAACTTCGAAATCTACCTCTGCCTGTAGGTCGGGCCGGCAGGGATTTTTACATTATTCTATCTTTACAAGAAGAATGTATTGGATTCGTGAAAATTTTCGACTTCCGGTTTTCGACGGATTTATACGTTTTAGTGGTCAGAGAACTCAAAAAACATGTTTTTACAAAATATCTGTCTGTGAGCCTGTCTGACTGTCTGTGTGTGACAAACATTTTGTTAATGCTCTATCTCAAGAACTAATGAACGGAATTTAATATAACTTTAGATTCAGTTAGTCCCTGATTGCTGATTACTTTTTGGTGTAAATCGACCATCAAGTGGCGCTGCCATGCTGCATTATTCATGATTTCTACAATAGCTATAACTCAAGAACTACAGTACGGATTTTCAGAAAACTTCAGATTCAATTATTGCTTGATATAATTTGGTGCTGATAATTTTTTGGTGTAAATCTCCTAATAGGTGGCGCTGCTATGCTGCTTTATTCATGATTATACCAATAGCTCTTTTTCAAGAACTAATGCATGAATTTTTCTCAATCCCCAGATTCAGTTAGTCTATGACATAAATTAGTGTTGTTGAGTTTTTCGGTGTGAATCGCCCAGCAGTTAGCGCTACTATGCTGCATTTTTCACGATTTCCTCAGTAGCTGTATCTTAAGAACTTATCCATGAATTTTCAAGAAACTTTAGATTCAGTTAGTGCCTGATACAAATTGATCCTGATAAGTTTTTGGTGTAAATTGCCTAACAGTTGCCAGTGCTATGCCGTACTTTTCACGATTTCCGCAATAGCTCTATCTCAAAAACTAATGCACGGATTTTAATCAAACTTTAAATTCAATTAGAATTTGACATAGGTTATTACAGATTAGACTTTGGTGTAAATCACCTAACCGATGGCGGTGCTATGCTGCATTTTTCAGGAAGTATTAACACGTATGAGAAAAAAGAACGTTATCGGATTGCCACATCAGACTAGTTTTTTTTTTTTTTTTGTTTCACCTTTTTCCTATTGATAAAATGTTGTAAATATGTTGCAGAGTTCTTATGAAATTCACTGCATGTGATCATGTATTGTCCACGTCCCTCCAAACTAGGTTTTAGATGTGACATGCCCATATTTTTCAAATAAATGTTCTGGGATTGTTTGTAGCCATTGTTACAGTTCTGAGGTGCATATTTCTAAATTACCACCGTTATAATATCTTTATACACGGATATTTTCAACGTTTAGTTGTAATGTGTCAAATTTATGCTGTAAATGGTTTAACCTGTACTTTTTCTCATCTCTAAGAACTTGATGAAATGTTCATTTATTTCGAAGCAGATTTGACCATACACCACTCGCTTCTATAATAATTATCTTTGACATTTTTTCCTAGTGACTAATGTGTCAAGTAACCTGTTCTTCTTCCCACCTCAAAGAACTTGATGAAGTTTTCATTTATGTTGGTGGAGCATTCGACCATACACCATATACTACTATAATAATTATCAATTGCTTTTGCTCCTGGTGACTAATGATGGAAGTATGCCGTAAGATAGGGTTACTTTGTGACTGGTGGGGTAACTTTGTGACACGTGGTCTAGTTTGCATATTTCGTACTAGAGCTTCGGGAAAGGGTCGTTAGGTGATGCGTCACACCGTACTAGGTTGGTTGGTTGGTTGGTTGTATTTATGTCGGCCAATTATCAGCACGTGAGATATAGGCCCTAAGGGGGGTGGAGTGCCTTCCGTGGAGGTCTTTCTAAGGGAGCCTAACCCGTATTAACGCTTGGAGAACCAAGGTTCGGAGAAAACCACGAAAACTCCGAACGATTAGGCCGACGGGCGCGATTGGGATCGAACCCAGTACCTCCCGTCTACCAGCTTCGAGAGCAGAACCTCTCGGCCACTGGTGGGGCCACACCGTACTAGGAGATCACAATTCTGTTTGATTTCCTACCACGCCAAAAAGAGCGGGATATTCGAAATATTAAAACTAGGCCAGATGTCACAATGTGGTGTCTACCCATCTTACGCTACTGTAAAATACGTTGCACTTCATTAATTAAACACATTTTCTAATTTATAAATAAGTCATAGAATTAATAAAGAATTTCAATTTTAGTTGACAGATCAATGGCAGACTAAGCTAAGGTCCTGGTATCAGTTAATGGCCTGGGCACTTTTCACTCAGTTGGAAAATTACAACTCTTAAATTATCTAGAAGCCTCAATTCACATAATTCTTTATTGTAGACTTATATATCTCATTATATGAATAAGTTGATTTTGGATTCTCTTTTCAAAATATGATGCAAGTTCGGGGATTTTTTCCGGGATCCCGCGTTAATGAATCAAACTTCCAAGCAAACAATACGAAGTTTCTATTATTTGGTGTTGCAATCTGTATCAATAATATTTAGCAAGAAACAATCCACAATAGAAAATAACTTAAAAACGTTTTTTTCCTGAAATCACAAATTGGAGTTGTGTACATTATTAATAATAACTACTGTTGTTTTCTGTAAAGCATAAAATGTGTTGTTATACATATGATAATGAAGAAAAAAATATTGTCTAAAATTGGTATGATATTGTATATCTTGTTTCATTTTTTTTTAAATACGTTTTGTGACTTACCTATTGACTTTCTCTTGTATATTCCAATGTGTTGGCGCTTGCTTAACAACCCGAGAGTACATTACCCTCTATCATTCAATCATCTTAAGCAAGTGGACCAAGTGGAGGCAATCAACTCAATTGGCTAATGACCACTTGTGCTTACTGATCAATTACTTGAATACTAGCCGCCCTTGGCGACCAGTTTGGTCTCCTTTAAATCTATGCTAAGCATTGTACTGTGTTACTTTATTCATAATTGAATTTACTTGCTCAAATCGGAACATTCTGATACAGAAATCATGAACTCTGTATTTTTATGTTAGCCGAGTGCAGGTGACAAATCGCCAAACATTGTACCCGTCGTATTTTTCCTTATTTCATTAATTTCATTTAAAATATAATACTTTCACTCATTTTATTGAAAATGCATAACTTTAATTTAAAACTGAAATACTTAAAATTTATGACTCTCAATTTTCTCTTATTTCTTAAAAGAAAAAAAGAAGAAAAATAATAAATAATACCATAAACTATGACATTTAATTACAACATCAAAGTTTTGTTTTAATTTACCTCACGAAAAATTGTTTATGATGGTCGCATGAGATGGACTATTATAATACCGGTGGTATGATGGCGATGGAACAATACTTGGCGATTTATCATCTGCGCCTGGCTAACATTAATTTACCAAATTGGCTGTTTGGCATATAAAAAGTGAAGCGGTAAGCCCAGAACTATTGATGACAGTCACATGACTTAGGCTATTATTATAGAGATTGCAGCCTCACCTTTCGATGAATTACTGCAAGGGAATTTTACATTTAGCAAATGACAAGCGCCTCACTTAAATGTGTGGTTTGATCGAGAGTTCAACTATAGATGATTTGAAGTAGCTATAATTTAAGTTTCATCAGATTTGGAGTATTAGAGCTAGAGCACTTTGATGTGAGTGACATATTTCTTGCTAACCTTGTACTTAAAAACCTTTGCCATGTGAGTCTTTAAAAATAATTTTAATCACCGGTTTTACAAAACAGAAATTTTTGCCTGATTGAATCGCGAAAATATCCTGAATAAATAAGGCAAAATTTACAATAAAAATAACTGATGTGAATAATGAGAGATTCTGAAAAACTTATGCGTCACGTATACGTGACATCCGTCTCCAAGCGGTCACATAACATAGCCGATATAGTAGTATATCTACAGAATGGGAACTTTAAAAGTTTTTTATTAAATTTTGAAACCGATTTTTTTTTCTTTATCATAAACATTTTATTCTTTTCGCTGATTCCAGCCTTTTTTTTGAACTGGCATTCATTTGATTTCGTACAACTCCTTTTATGAATAATTCATTAGTTGCTAACAGTGAATAGGAAATGTAAAAATACCGGAGAAAAAAATAACTTAAGCAACAATTTTTCTACTTTATTCCTAGAAAATTTTGTTCCACTAATTTGAATTTACATTTATGATTTACATTGCAAACTAAATTCACGGGAATGTCCGAAATGTAGAAAATGCATTAAGACGTTTACACGATTTCCAAATCATTGAGATTCTTTTTAAAATTCCTTTCGTGATTTTAAATTGGTTTTCGGTCTCGGAATATAATTACTTACCTTGAAATAAATTGGAATACGTAAAATTGAAATATGTATTCAAATTTTTCGCTTGATATGGTTCACTTTCTTAATTTCACTTGATATTTTAGAAAATTAAATTATCAGTACGGAAACTCAATCAAATGTAAACAAAAATACCGGAATGAATGATCCCTTGAAGACATTTAATATGTAAAATAAGATAAAATTTTCGGTTTTATTTTAAATTTTCTGGAAATTTGGTGTAAAGATTTGAAGTAGCTGAATATGTCGACACCCGTTATTTAAATAAGTCTAGAATAAGTATAACAATTATTCTTTCAATTAAATTAGCATATAAAAAGACAAATTCATTTGTCAAATAAATTTCTTTGATGCCGCCTTTAGATATGCCTTTCATAATATATATATATATGGGGCTCGGCACCCTACGAGCTACTCACCCCAGCCCCCTTTCAAACACCCGAGATTCTAAAATCACACTAATTTGATCGGCTTTAAAAAGATTGAATTATAATTGAAGAAAACAGTGGCGATCTCTCTGTTAAAGGACTGTTTTCGTCTTTTATTAAATCAGATCAGTGAAACATGTGAAAATAAGCTAATATAAAATAATTTAACTAAACAGAATCTTTGTCTCCCGGTATTTTTAAACAATGGTATCAGAATGTTTTTTTTTTATTTTTTAAATAAGACATTTTAAATGTATCGTTTTATATCTGACGTAATTTTCACCAAAATTTCCATTCTCTTTTTAATATTCACGTGAAAATACTTTTGTTGTTAAAAAGGGAATATTATTTGCGCTGTCTAAGAATTCTCAACACAAGAGCAATGCGACTCTAGTAGGCACTTCAATAGCATCTGCATTGGTTCATTGGTTCACAATATCTCGATTTGTTCATTATCTCTAAGCAAATAAACCCTATTGGTTACCCTATATGACGATATATCGCCAAATTGGCAAACTTGACGGCATTTGGCGAGAGAGCAGAGTTTTCCTAATCGTAACCCACCTTATAGGTATGGAGATGCATTAAATGCTGTTCAATAACCAATGAGATGAGTTTATAATAGTTTTGTAACGTAATTATCAATATTTTCCTGCTTTAAATATGTAGTCATTTAATTCTCATTTAAAAGTTTTTTTTTCTGTTTATAATAGTCACTTGTAAATAAATTTTTAATTTGAAGAAAATATTATTCTTTGCGCTGTTTTCAAATTTGGCAACAATTTAAAATAATACCCTTTTCTAAAACTTGTAAAAAATCGAAATGCTGAAAATTTGAATTGCTCTCGAAATGCTGAAAATTTGAATTTAAAATAGAAATAAAACCTCAAAAAATGAGTTAAATTAAAAAAAAATAAATGCATTCTACACAACGGAACTTTTAACGAATAAAATTATCTAAAAATGATTAAATTCCTATGTATAGTTTTTGCTCCTATAAAACTTTTTGAATGGAACGATTTTGACAAACTTTAACATTAAATATATCTTAAAATAATGCTTCGATTAGAAAACTGTTTACATCAGCGTGTTTATCAAACATTTCTCTATAATATCACCGATTTTCATATTTTTTATACAATATATTTTCTTAATATTAACGAAAAAAGACCTCCGGTCACAAAATTTTCAAAGCCGGCGGCGGCGTTGACAGCATTAGTTGTTTTTTTTTTTTTTTTTTTTTTTTTTTTAGAATAGAGAGATACACTACAACCTCGTCGGGACTAAGATAAAGACGGATTTTTGAAAATTCCGGATTTCTAAAAGAATATTAAAAATACTTCCGTAATTTTTAATGGTACCTTTATTCACCATTTAATTCATAGGCAAACGATATTTATGTGAGTAAAAGAGAAAATTAAATATGTAAAAAATTAACTTGCTTTAATTGATATTTTCTATGTTATAAAAAAAATTCTATTGACCATACGAAATTATTTTTTTCGTGTAAGTTCCGATACAGCGATGTCAATTTTATTTCACTGAAGTTTTTTGCTCACTCTTTAACAAGCTTTTCTTGGATTTTTTAAAAGTGAAAAGTATCGGTTTCAAAAATACAGTCTTGTTTCTCTAAAGCCAATATTAATTTTCCAATCAAGCTTATGCATTTTCTAGTGGCACTTTCTCTTTTGTCGGTGCCTCGACTCGTTCCTTTTAACTGCTATCAAGGTTAGCACAGCGTCAACTATCTCGGTGTCCGCCAATTCATCGCTTTCGATTCGAAGTTTTAAATAAATAAACAATTGCTATTTGTCTATCCCATAAGTTTGAAGTGTAAAAAAGTGAGTATGGGAGGGTAAATATGACTCTGATGCTGAACTTTTGAAGTTGCCGGATTTCTGAATACCGGAATTTCGAGGTCACACTATATATATACATTAGCTAATATTTAAAATCTCTTTGAATGATTATTTTAAGTAAATTAACATGTAAAAAGACAATTTATTTTGTCAAATAAATTTGTTTGATGCAGAGTTATGATAGTTATCTACTTTATTGTATTACGTATGCTTAATGAATTGATATAAATGTATACAACAATCTAAGTAATAAAATAAAAACTATACACATAGATAAAGTTAAATATAACCATTATAGTTAGATAAGCCCATAGATACATCTATTCCAATTATTACTTTCATGGTTTTTGTGGATTTATGTAAATGGCTGTAAAATTTCCGGACATTCTTAGACATTAAAATTGAATGTTCATTACGCCCACAATATCATATAAATTAGAATCTCTCAGTTTTATATAAATAAAATTGTGAGAAATGTTCATGAAAATCATGCTTTTTTAAAATATCTAGTCCTGGAAATTCATTGTTGTTACATTCATTGTAATTGGGAAAATTTTTCAGATCTTTATTTGCGCATGGAAATTTATATAAAAAATATCACTGAGATGTGGTTTGTTTGATTTTAGTGTAAACTGAAAATAAAATTTCAAGCTGGATCTCCTTTAAACAAAGTTTCTAATATGTTTCCTTTTAATGAATAAAAATATCGGCTGTTCTTTTACACACGTCATTTTCAACGAGGGAAGAGTTGTATCCAGTGTTGCCAGATTGGGGATTTTTTTGTCCCCAGATTGTTGATTGTTACAGCATTTTTGAAATAGAAATATTCGGCGTATTTCAAAATATATTAAAAATCCTGAAAAATAAAGTGATTTACACTATTTTTAAAAAGTTGTGACAGTCAAATAATCCGAATTAAAAAGTCCCCAATCTGGCAACACTGGTTGTTTCTGTCTTGTCTATCTTCAAAGCTGATCAGTTTTTTTAATTGTACGAAGAACATGTATACAGCTAGTTAAGGCTGTTCTTACCTGCTCTGCTTAACAAACGCAAAACGTTTTGACACATTTACAAATTCTTTTTTTAGCGGAAAGGTATAAAAATTGGAAAGCCTGGCCATGGAAGCAATTTGAAATTGAACTGTTTTTTCCATTTTTTGATCAATCAATTACCTATTGAGTTTTAAGCGAATTTGATCACGTGACAAACACATTTTTCGCACGCTCTTGAGTGCTCTTTCTTCCTTCGCGCGGAAATTCTGTTCAAAAAGCCACTTGGACACTATTTTCTGAAAGATCTATTGCGTTTGCAAAAAAATTGAAAAAACAGCTCAATTACATAGTTTGTGAACAACAACACCATCTAGTTTCATGCATTTTTGAACAAAAATAAATTAAAACTTATGTCAGAAAGTTACCCTTTTGGATTTGAGAACACCCTTAAAAATAAATCGAGTATTATGGTAAAAATTAAAAACGTAATTCCATTGGGGCACTGTACCATTGTTTAGTTGACTATCTACGCCTCTTTTTCACTGTTTTACAGCAAATAAGTATAAATATGAGGAAGTTCCAAGACATAAAAAAATGGTATGACTAAGGGCAGCCGTCATAGAAATTCAATCTTTAAGAGTACCCAAGTCAAAAAGGATGGGTAAAACTCACCTAAAAAAAGTTTAATTTATCTGCCGGATTAAATTATTCTGTTGGATTTAAATTATCTGCAGGAATAAATTTAAATTATCTGCCATCTATTATATTAAATTCTCCTTTTGAAAAAAACTTTACCAATTTTACAAAAAGCTTCATCAATTTTTGTCAGAATAATTTATCTCTCTCTGAACGATATTGAAATTTTCTATCCTTTTTGAAAAGATAAATGTTGAATTGTATTTCCTCATATTTTCTCGAAATTTAGATATCTAGAAGACACTTGATGAATTGCAAGAAATCCTCTGCACTATTAACTCATTAGAGTTAGAAATTCTTCATAAAGATTAGAATATAATAACAATGATTTAATTGTCAGCGATACATTATTTAATCTTATACCTTCTAAAAGCATTTTATCTAATATTTAACATGTTTGTTTAAGATAGATCGTAGTTCCGTAACTTTTCTGAATAAAGCTGAGTCTAATGTCACTGAGTTAACGGCGAATCATGTCGATCGACAACGTTAATAAGTGAAAATAACACTATTAAAAGCATATCCCAGCATTTAGCATAATTATGTATTACCTACAGTAAAAAAGTACGATTACAATATAATTAATGTAACAGTTGGCGCTGTTTCTTGCTTGACAGTCTCTTGAAACCCGGCAAGAATCCATCAAGCCGTCAAAGATAATAGGTTTACTTAAGGAACAATTTTTCAGTCAATCTCTGCTTTTAGTTTTTTTTTAAACTCGCTACAAATAATATTGTCAAAATATATGACTGACATGTAATTCCACCAGTAATATCCTACAATAATTAAAGGTATATTTAAAGTTTTCACTGGGGCTCATCCACATATTTCGTGTCGTAATAAACATCAATAATAAACTTATTAAATATATGCATAATAAGGGCCAAATGAATTTTCCTGTGTTTAAAAAAGTGCTTTAGATTTAAATCAATTACTACTCGTATAAGACAACAATTAACTAATCTTAAATACTGACTAAAAGTTTAAATATCATGCACTATATTTGTGGGAAAGGCAGGCAACATACTATTGAAAGCATATAACTGAGTATATAATCTTCAATTGAAATCCATTTCGTAAAATTTTGGTGCATACCCATACACGGAGAGCTTTGTTCAAAATCGTTACAATATACTACCCTAAATGTTGAATGTTTCATTGCCTGCAACACAACATTATCTTTTACTAAAATCGCATGGCTTAAATGAAGCTCTAATATCCAGAGAATAATACAAATCAACATTACATGCTCCGTGAAATCTTAAGATAATAGGCAGCACTATATATATTGGTGAACTTGTGTATTATTTTACAATCCGCAACCAGTCGCATTTAACGGCACACTATTAAAAATATCGTGAAAGATTACCTCTGTTTTTAAAGGCTATCTATTTTCTTACCAATGAGAACGCTCGATAGGTGTTTATGTAGCGTTCTCATTGGTCAGAAAATAGATAGCCTTTAAAAACAGAGGTAATTTTTCATGATATTTTTAACAGTGCAGGTTTAGCTCCGGTTTCCACGACTAAGCTGTACCTCTTAGGCTATCAAATATATACGTTGGTATCCATTACGTAATTATTTGTATAAATTAAATATTTCCACTCTCACTTAGCATTAAAGACAAATTAAATGGCAAAATGAAAATATAAAGAACTATATGATACTTCGGAAGCATATGCTTTTGTATCCAGTGCTACAATTTTGTAACTGGGATCCAGAAAAATTGAAGGTAGTCCTTTTAAAAACGCATTTGAAAATAGGTCTATACTCATTTGGAGATTGGACATCTAGGCTTTTAAAAGGAAATAACTCTTTGACTATCATAATTTTTCCCTTTGAATATATTTTTAAAGAGATTGTTTTTTTTTTGTTGTTGTTTTTTTGTACGATTAAAAAATTCTTTTGCAACGCAGTTATTTTTAAAGATAAAAAATTATTACCCAGTCAATAAATGTATATATATTTTACTTATTCCATTTCAGCATAGTTGAAAAGTGCTTATGACCGTATACCGTCTGTCCGTGATCTAGCTCGAGTAAATATACTCAGATTGACATGTAATTTATATATGTTATTGAGGTTTTTGGCGTTTTTGGTACTGCAATTAATTGAAGTGTGTAGCATTCATTTTTTTTATAGGGAAACTCAAAAGTTTTCCGTTACATTAAGGTCTATCGGGATTTTTTCAATGTGTTTTAATAGTGTTACACAATTTTAAGCATAATAAAATTTATATATATCATTGGGGTGCAGTAGGAGATGATTCCTATAGAATCGGTTATGTTATCTGTAGTATATATAGTACTCGTACAGGGAAACTCAAAAGTATTCCATTATACTGTGGTCTATGAAGAAAACTCGTTTGCAGAGTATACTTTAATGATATTAATCATTTACAAAAATGATGAAATTGATATGAATTTTTCAATCGCACTGAAACATGATTTCTATAGAATATGGTGTGAAAAGCATTTATCATTAATATACAGGGTCACACAAAAGAGTCGGTTATATAATAAACTACGGGGAGGGGGGGTATCGCAGCGTATTTTAATTATATTTCACTATTTCAAACACGTTGAAATTCATACACATTACTGAGGTTCACGACAACATGCTTGCAGTAGAATATAATGGATGAATGTGCATCACATTTATCCTTCATTTACAGGAACTCATAAAATATTTCGGATACAATGCATTATCTAAAGTATTGTCTAATAAAGATGATTGCTGAAAGTATGTTTTCTGTTATGGTATGCGTTTAAAGTTCAACTAATTTTTTTGCACATTACGTGGTTTATATATCTATAGGCCGTAACAGGATTACACAAAAATATTCGTAAGCATTACTGACAATGTGTGTGAATAGTTTCAAGGTGTTTTTGTAAATTGAGTTATGCATTTTCAAGATAAACTACATTTAGTATACTCAGAGGTGTTTGTAGCATAAAATCATATACAGGGCAATCATAAATAAAATCATATACAGGGCAAATAAAAAAAAACTAGATAAATGACCGACAATCGTTTTCAATTCCTGTAAGTGTGATTTCAGTAGTTTCACCGTGTTTTTGCCTGAATTAAGCTTAATATGAGGCGTGTATGAATGTCTTTAGATACCATACATGACTGCAAAAAGTACTCAAGTACGAATTGATAGACGTGAATTTTCAATTGTGTTATGTGTATTCTAACTAAACTAAATTTTAGCATATTGTATACAAAATATACAAATCTACAGATAATATACAGAGCTGCACAAAAGAATTAAAGCAATTATCCAGCTAGGTGCAGCAATTGTTGAAATCTGCTTTTGAAATGTGTTATGAATTTTCTAAGATATTTTCTTAGGCACTTTCTTTAACTTATTAAACGAAAAAGTATTCTGGAAGTGTTGGAAAATGTCCATAATCTATGTTTGATGCATAATTTTTCTTTCTTGCTTTATATTAAATTTTATCTCTGAATAATGAAAGACTATGTACCCTTTATTACTCTCATCTAGAAGCCCGTGTTAATACGTTTACTAAGTTCCAGATTTCAATGTAATACAGTCGAACCTCGCTATCCCAACACACTTATGACCAGAAAAAGAGTCGTCATAAGTGCTGCGATAACCGGAGTTGTAGAGAAATATTTTTATAAAAAGCTGTAATTCTAATTAGTTTAAGACAATTTTAAATTAATAACTGTTCTTGCAGTTTTAAGCAATAAAACATTATTATAAAACAAAATAAACGCAAAAACAAAATTTAAATTAATAAAAATCAGATTTATGATTACTTTTGTTTTTTATTGTTAAATGAAATATTGATGAATTAAGGTTTTTATTTATCCCTAGATGTGCTTCCTGCAATTTTTCTTCAATATTATACAATGGATGGTAATAAATATACGTGCTGATACGTCTATCTGCAGCTTAAGTGGGTCATTCATAGTGTGTGGGTTTATTTATTTTTCGCCCAGTTGGAAATTTACATCTAATATGAATTGTTTACCAATTAGAATAATTGTGTTAAAATAATCTAGTGTAATTTCGTATCCAGCGATTTCTGGAGTTCCAATACCTGAGATATATTCTGTTGAGCTGAACCAGGTTTCAGACCAGATGCTGTAATCTTCAAGGTTAGCTTAGTTCTACCAGAATCGTCCGGGATAGCTCAGATGACAGAGTACTGGCGGCTTCAGCCAGGAGATCCCGGGTTCGAATCCTGGTCCGGACATTTTTCGCCCAGTTGGAAATTTACATCTAATAAAAATATACGTCGTTTCAGAAATGGATGTCGGATAATTTCTGATCGTTTCAATGCAATGCAATGCTCCTGTTTTAGGTGTATGAAAAACGCCGTGTAACCACAAGAAAGCGCCACTTGACCAAAACAAAAAGACCTCGAGTACGCTGATACGTCTATCTGGAGCTTAAGTGGGTCATTCATAGTGTGTGGGTTTATTTATTCAGATAAAGGATTAAAGTAAAATTACTCTTTTTTCTCAATGGGTATTTTAGACACTTTTGTGAAAAGTTTGGCTAAGACATTACTTACCGCTTAATTTCCGTGCTTACAAGATGGCTTATAAAAAATGGACAATTTTCCTAAAACGTCGGGATATCCGGAGTTGAAAATTATTAAACGACATAAACTACGGAGTTTATTTACATTAAAACCATATACAGAAAATCGGGACTTTGAAAAACTGACGTGATAAGCGGAGTGACGTGACAACCGGGTGTCGAGATAACGAGGTCCGACTGTATAAGCATTATTTAAAGTAATATAATTCTATTGATTTCATGCACGTTCAATGCGTTGAAAAATGATTAATATTCTAAAGGATTACATATATATTCCTAATTAATTTATATATATATATATAATGTTGAAATATTCGTCTTATTTTCAGCATATATAACAAAATACCGAGAAAACAACATCACAATTTTGCTTTTTGCTAGACTGTGTTAGATTTTATTTAATTAAAATTGACTTCAATGAGAATGAAGGTGTCAGAAGTTGAATGAAGAAAACTCTTTTAAAGAAGAGGTAATTTTTTCCGTTATTACAAATATAACATTTTTTTTAAAACAAAGGAACCTCAATAATAGTCATTCTAGCTAGAGGCGGGTACAATTGCTTGTGTATTCAATTTCACTTGCCCTTGTTGTTCCTATGAGTGCGTAATATTTTTTCTTTTACAATGGCTTTTTAAAATTGCTAAAAGATAAAAGAATAAAACGTTAAAAGCATTAAAATATCTTTTATTATCCTTTTTAGATGTTTTGTCTGCATACGAACTGTTATATAAAAAAAATAAGTTTATTCAGAAGTTGCACGATCTATGATGTACTTATTTGTAAGACCACCATTAAGTTTTTAATGTACACTTTTCAGCTCACGCACATTATTTTTAATTTTTCCTTGGATGTTGATTTCGATATTCGTAACCATTGAATAACTCAAGCCAAACATTTGGTATGTTAAATGGTGCTCCATCATTACATACTGAAATTTTACGTATTTCAATCTCTATGGTGGCTCTTATAATGATTATATTGTATAAATATGATATATGATATATGATAATATTATATACTGATAATATAGATTAGAAGAAAAATTTATTTCACTTTCAATATTATATATTCATGTTATAATTTGTTATATATTTATACAAACAGGCATTTCAGACATCACTCAGAAAAAATAGTATGTCTGAATTTAAATAACTTTTCTATCCAATCATACTTTTATATTAGTTACATTCCTTTCTACGTTGATTAGCCATCGAATGCCATCTCTTACAGCCATCTGTACAAATGACGACACACATAAATTTAATAGTCCATATTTCAAAATATTGTGAGTAATATAATCATTAATTATTTTAGTCTAATTAACAAGTATAATAATTTAGGAAATCTATTATGATTAATTAAAATATTTATTGGTTTATTACATGCAATTAATTTAATAGTTGTTAAAGCATAATATGGCCTATGTTATCATAATTGGGCTTACTAGAATTATTAATAAGAACTGTGTACCCGAAAAGCACTATTAATTATATTTTGTTGAAGACACTTAAAAAAAAAATTGTGCTCTTATGATATTGTTGATAGCACGTCTGGAATCTAAAGCAATGTATACAGATTTTCTCGTATTAACACGTTGAAATTTTGACAGTTATCCTAAGATTTAACATTAATTTGCATAAGATTTGACAGTTTGTACGTGCATACTCCTGTGCCTTTCAAATTACCGCTTTTCATATAGATCAATATTTAAATTATTCCTGAATGATTGCTTATACGGTCCGTAATTATATGTGAATGCTGATATAAAGAAAGATAGATCCAATCAATGTTTTCTGTGCTATAGTGTTAAGGTACATGCACATAAACATTTTTTTTTCAAATTCGAAGTATTTTTAATAAATTAATACATATAAATTAATTCTTATTTTAGTATGATGTGAAATAAAAATTTCAAATTGATAAATCAAAATTTTGTTTCACATTAGCAATGATAAAAACAACTTCATGGATTAAACGCAATTATTTGTGAAATTTCATATCTTAAACTAGCTGCCCCGCCCATCGTTCCCCGGGACCATAATAAAATTTTAAAATAAACCTGAAATTTGTATCGCAGGTCAGTAGAGAATGTATAGGGGGGGGGGGGGTGAAGGTAGAGATTTTGAAAAATACCAGGACCCTACTCATGTTCAGTTAGAAAGTTGTGTAAAGTCAGAGGTTAAGCTTTTGAATTTTTATTTATATCACACTTTAAACTCTTTTATTCAAAATTAATTGGTGAACTCAATTAAAATTTAATTATGTTTTCAATATTTTAAATTTTTATTTAAAATCTTTAGAAGAAAAAGTAATTAGAAATGCATCCGAAATTGTAATACTGAAAAAGAAATAATAAAACTGAAAGCAAATAATACGATATAGATTTTTATCTATACTATCCTGCAAATTTATTTTCTAATAGAGTAAAGGCAGCTTATAACGGGATCGGCGGAACATTTTTTCACTTTAGATACCATTCAAAGAAAAATAAAATCCTTAAAATAGCAAAAATCTACTAATTCAACTTTGTCTTATCCATTTCCAAACCTGGGTTAGTTCGTACAGAAAATCAAGGCGTTAACGGTGTATTCCAATCCAAACTGCGTATTTTCTGATTCATTTTTAAATTCCTTTTTGCTCTCAAACTTGGGAAATTCTTTAATTTATAAACTACATAATGTGTCGTGCTTCTCGATTTTTTGATAAATGCAGAAAATATCGTAAAAATGCTGTCAAAGTTGGCGTTTTCAACCGAATTTTCCGAAGCCAGAGAGCTGGGAATGAAAAAAAAAATGGTCATACTGAGAAAATAATTGTTTAAAACTCAAATTCTAATTAATTGAGCTAAAAATAGAATCACACGGCCTCTTATGTATCTCTTCAAAAATCACCTCAGCAAGTTTTGCTTTTCTACTTTCAAAAATGAATCTGAAAATGTCTCAGAAATTTTCGAGCAGTTGAGTGTGGAAAAATGTCTTTTCGAATACACACTTAAGCGACTACGCCACAACTGCTACGGAAAATTTTGTAAATTAAGGTTCCGTATCGGAGCGTAAATGGTTTCTCCCTTTCTTATTTTCCGCATCGCACCGGTTTCATTAGCATAACAAAATAAATGATTATTGTTGTCCGAATTCTCTGAAATTTTAATGGATCGTAAATATAACTAACACCAAGCCCTTTTTAAAATTTCATTAAAAAATGCATATTTTAGAGGATAAACGTTTAACCGAAATGTAAATCTTCTTTTTGAGACGGAAAGTGACATGCGTTTGGTGGTGTATTTGAAAGGGTTAAAATTCATATTTTTAAACACCAATTACACCATCGATTTGAAGAAGCTTTCAGCTTTATAAGCATATACACTGTTAAAAAAATATATACGACCAGTTTTCCTGCAGGAATCGGAAAAATAGTTGCCCTTATCATACCGGAAAAATTTCCGACCCAGCTCGGAATAAAATCCGTAAAATACCGTTTTATTGACTATTTACTTTTGTTTACGGATTTTATTTCGAGCTGGGTCGGAAAATTTTCCGGTACGATAAGGGCAACTATTTTTCCGATTCCTACAGGATAACTGGTCGGATTTTATTTACAGTGTATTTGGTTTGTCAGTACCTTTAAAACTGAACGGAACAGAAGAGAAAAGACCCAGAAAACGTTGGAGCGATAACCTTAAACAAAATATGGAAAAATATGGACTATGAGAGGCAGAGGAGAAGGATAGAGTTGAGTGGCGAAGGAAGTTACATTTAGCTTTTGGTTGAGGGAAACCTCAAATGTGGGAAACTCCAAAACAAGAAGCAGATTCCAAAAATGTATATCTGACTGACCGTCTTGTCCGTATGTCCTTTTGTGTGTATGTCCGCTTTGTATCATCGAGAAATGCATGAAGTTATGCATAAAATTAAACCAAATTTCGTATATACGTGTTTGGCTAAGACAAGCAGGTCCTCCTTGAATTTGGAAATTTTCCGCAGGAAGAGGCCGTTGTAAACAGATTTTTGTGCCATCTTCATTATTGCACCATTGTAAAGTGTATAAAGTTAGGAATAGAATTAAACCAAATTTCGCGTATTTCCATTGGCTATGTCATGAATCCTTGAGTCTGCTAGAAAGGAGAGCTGTAACAGCTTTTTTTTTTTGATCTGTTGTACATCGACTGCCCGTAAAGCCACAATAACCTCGAATCCTGCGAAGTCCGCGATTCAAAGCAGCTGCAGTTTCAAAAGAATAACTAAAAACATTGATTTTACTAAATATTATGATCGAGTTTAAATCGTTTTTGCTCAGATTAGTAAAGTGAAACGGAAACATAAGATGAAAAAGAAAGTCGGTGTAGTACTGAACTAATAACACTGAAGGATTAATATGTATAACGACTTTTCGAAATATTAACATGTTTAAGAAAGAAGAAAGTTTTAGGATTCGCACATCCGACTAGTTTTCTTTGGAGTAAAATAAAATTTACATAGATTGCGCGCTATTATTTCCAAAAAAAAAAAAAAAATAGTTTGAAGCCTATTCAGGACCATTCTTAAAAATGACAATAAATTTTCAGAAAAGAGATCTAAAATTTTACAATGTATTCCTTTTCAATAATCTCTCATTGGTTTGTTTACACTTGCATGCTCATAATAAAATTACAATTATAATTAAAATGGATGGTATGTTCTGTTTAACCCACTTGCGTCTGCATTTTTGTTTCCTCAAATTTTTTGGTAAAATCACTTTAAGGCGTTGCAAAATGAACTAAAAAATGCAATTAAAAAAAAAAAACGCTAAAATATTTTTGTATTTATTTGACAAAATGTAAATGTACTAAACATGGAAATATTAATAATATTTGTAATAGTATTCTATGCATAATTATATGTTTTGTCTAAATTTATGTATAATAAGCTTTTAAACTGTACATTATATACTATAATTAGTATTTTTATGAACTACTATAAAAATATTTCCATCTCCTTACAGAGACTAATAACATTATAAGTATTAGTAATAATAAAGTAAAAATAATCGTATCTGAGGCTTAAAAACAATTTGTTTTATAATCATCTTGAAAAGAACTTTAGATAAATAATTCCCCCTTAAATGAGTAATAAAAATATGTACCCATTCGTGCGTAGCGCCCTATATTTTGTAAGTTACAAAATGGCATAAAAAATAGGCTTGAGCATATAATCTGACAATTTCAAAAAATGCATATTTCAATAAAGTATATAAACTAAGATTATGACTTATTTATTTGAATACTTGGTTAAAAGAGCACAAATAAACTTACTTTTTACATTTCGCAATCTTGAAAAATGAAAAATCTATAAACCCCTGAAAAAAACCTTCATTTAAGCAAATATATATCCATCTTATTCTGTCATATTTCGGTAACAGATAAAGAATTTATAAATAATTATTTAATACAATTTCCATGTTATAAAGAAGAAGACAATTATACAGATTTATTAAAATTCGAACCGACCCAAAAATTCGATGCTAGGCATAAATGGGTTAATAATGAGGTAAGAAACTATAGAAAAATTGCCTGTGCGACGTCTTAACCGAAGATTGGATTCTGAATTCATTGCAAATAGTAATTCAATAAAATGCCACATTTTTACCGTATAAAATTTACAAAAGCAACCTCAGTGACAAAGAACGGTTATTTTATATCTCTCTATTTATAAAGATATTAAAAACATCATAAATGCCTCATTACAATTACAAGGAAAAACATACTTTAATTCAACAGATAATCCTTTAATTTGATATTTTTCTAAATGCAGCCTATAGGAACAATTGTATCTATTGTATTCAAAGGATACTTCTTGAATTATTTGCCTAAGATCACAGATTTTGAACAGAATATGTTGTCAAGAATAACGGTGATAAATAACTGGGAAAGTTGATTCCATTCTATTATTCAAAAGAACAATGCAAAATATTGAAAAAGGAAACTTGTTGCTAATGAAAATGATGAAAATATTAAAATGTCGTTTGAAATGTTTTGAAAAATAAATGTTTACTCGCAATAAAAATGAACGAGGAAGTGTATTCATGTATTACGGAGATTTATATAGCTTAAGAATAACACTTTTTCAGCAATTTTTAACAACGTTCCGTTTCTCAATATACGTTGCGAGTTTCTTATAGAGTTTAGGGATTTAAAAGGAAATTGTTGTTAATAATTTTGAAACCCCTCCATTTTTAAGAAATCTTTCTTACAATTTTTGGTGTATATAGGCAATTGTACTGTAACAACTAATTCTGTTGAATCGACAAACATGTATTTGAACTTGTGACGTCAATGGAATGCGCAACATTAGAGAACTTATTACTTTCTTCTATCTTTATAAAATAAAGTACTGGATTCGTGAAAATTTTTTGAATTGCGATATTTGATGCATTTACACGTGTTAGGGGTCAGAGATCCCGAAAAACGTGTTTTTACGAAATGTCCGTATGTGAATCTGTCTGTATGTGACACAAATTTTGTGGGCTCTTTATCTCTAGAACTAGTGCACGGAATTTAACAAAACTTTAGGTTCAGTTATTTTCGGATATAGATTGGTGCTGATTAGTTGATGTAAAGCGCCGTATAGGTGGCGCTACTATGACGCATTTTTCACGATTTCCGCAATAGCTATGTCTCAAAAACTATAAAACTATGTCTCAAAAACTAAAGCACGGATTTTTATAAAATTTTAGATTAAGTGAGTCCTTGGCATATTTTTGTGTTGATTGCATTTTGGTGTAAATCGACCAACAGGTGACGCTGCTATGCTCCATTATTTATGATTATCGCAACAGTTCTATATCAAGAACTAATGCACGAATGGTGATGATTAGTATTTAGTGTAAATTGAACAACGGGTAGCGCTGATATGCAGATTTTTTACGATTTCGGCAGTAACGCTGTTTCAAGAACTTATGCACGGATTTTCATCAAACTTCAGATTCAGTTGGACGTTGACATAAGACATATGTTGCTGATTCTTTTTTGTTGTAAATCACACAACAGGAGGCACTGCTATGCAGCATTTTTCCGGTTTCACACGATTTTAGAGATAGTCATATCTCAAGAACTAATGCACTGAATTTAATATTTTTAGAATACACATGATGGGTACAGATTGTCATTTAATTTTGGTATGGTGACAGCGGATTTTGAAGTACTAACGTGCATGCGATAGAAGAAATTTTTGAATTGCCGCAGCCGACTAGATTTTGAGCTATGTGGATCTTCATTTAAATGTGTATTTTATTACTAACTGCTGTAAATAATACACCCTAATATGCATAAGTGCACAAAACATATATTATTTACAGCAACGTTCTAATTGGTATTTGTACAGAGAAAGAATGTAAAACTTATTATTATTATTATTAATGCCGTATGAAATATTGGATTTTATCTTGTTATTATTATTATTTTATTATTAAGATAAATGTGAATCAATGTGTATATTATATTAATTAAATTGTATGTAAAGAGGAAAGTTGTTTACTAAAATTAAGCTGAGATTCTAGGTGGTTCAGAGGAGAGATTACTATCTACTTCCCAGTAACGTTTATGACCCAGGACGTAGACTTGATGTCAAGGGGTTCAGAATGGAACGGACACATCATGTCGGTCCAGATTTAAGAACAAATTTATTTGGCGCAATAACTGAAGCCTCCACATGTTGCATCCTTAAGGCCAAAAATGAGGATGTAAAGAGACTAAACAGAAGGATGTATCTTTAAGACATTGGATAGATAAAACTTCGAATAAGAAGCCTTATAGATAGAAGATCGTTCTGGAGTGGCTAGATTTTGAGCAGGGAACCAAAGCCGAGCCCCCCAATTATCCAAGAGAAGAGAAGATAGTTACAGGGAGAGATAAGAAGAAGAGTTCTATTCAAGTTGGAGATGAAAATACAGTTCTAGTAGAGTTCTTGGGAAAAGAGAGGTAGTTCTGAAGAGATGAGTCCCGGGGGCCTCCTCTGAATCTTATGAAGAGTGCAAGTAGACTCTGAAGTTATGTGTGCGTTCGTGCCACAAATTCAGCAACAGGTGCTTCGTTGCACTGGTGTACCCGAGTCTTGATTAAAAGGTAACGACGGTACAAAGCTTGTGAGGTTTAATTTAAATTAATATACAGTAATTCGCAGTATTTATAATAATCTGGTGTGTGAGGTGTGATATGGACTTAGTGATAAAATCGATGTTGTCAAGATATCCCTTGGACTTAACCTAGTCTACATATCAGCAATCTATCAGATGTTTCCCGGTGACAATTTCCTTATATTTGTTCCATTTTCGTTAATTGATGTATTTGTACTAAAGTACAATAAGGGTGCTGCGTGCCCGATTGGAATTGTAAACCAAAAATAATCAATTATGATTAGGTTAAGATTCATTAACTTCAAGGGAATTAATCGTAATAAATGTATTTCTTAATTATCGCAGGGGCGAGATAATTAAATTGCTTTAATGTGTAATTGTAAATATGTGGGAGTTAATAAATGTTTTTATATGTTAATTATTAGTTTTTTCTTTTCATTATGAGTCCGTTATTTATGTAATGTTTATATTTATCTTTCACATTACGCTGGATTTTAATGATTGGGAATTTTATAGATAATTATAGATTTATTCTTGTGATACAGAATTATTCTTTGGACGGTGCATTTTGCATAATAATGCATGCGCACGGGTCTACAAGCAAAAACTATTTACTAAATATCCACAACGCAATTAGACGGTTGAAGATGTCTTCCCGTCTCCAATTAAGATAATATGTCATTATTATCAGGGGTTTTAGCTAGGACTAAACGATCACTTTATGTTTTAGTAATTATAAATATTACATACGACAAGTCGTCAGGTAAAGAGTATTTATACTCAAAGGGATATTAGATTTAGGCTTGTCTAATCCACCATAGGAGTAAGTAGGTATGTTTCCCCATTTACCTCCAATAATCTTCCACAATACCCCCCCCCCCCCAAGTGTATCGTTGTTGGTCATTAAAGGGTTAAGGGTCAGTTCTTTACATGCGCCCAGATCCCCACAACACTAACTTCAAATGAAGAAAATCAGAAATTATATTGTGAAAAGCAAAATGTATAAAACTTTGAAATATTTAATTTTATATTACAAAATATGCGGGGGATGGAATGTTTTGTATTCTTTTTCATAATCACCTGAAATACAAAAACTGCCACTTACTTCACATGAAATAAAACTTTGTTGAGCAGCTTACAATGAAATTTAAACGGCGAAAATTCCCCACTTGACAAGGTGTGTCGAAAAACAGAGACAGTCAAATTATTTTCTTCCCGATACTCAATATGTGATACTTTCAGAAACTTGAAAATGTGTATTTAAATTTAAATGCAGAAACAAGAAAAAGTCTTTCAGCGTCACAAAAACATTTTTTGTTTTGATTTATAAATGATTACATACAATTTTCTAATCTATGATTGTTATTTCAAATTTTTATAAATAAATTTTACCGTAAAGGTTAAACTTTAGGTAAAACATGTCTCTTTAATGAAAGAATTTAAAATAGTAATACAAAAATATTTTTATATTGATATAGTTCCGACAGTTTTTCAAGCGTATTTCACGTAATTAAATATTATATAAGTTAGATATCATATATTTAAATATCAAATAATTAAATATTTATATTTAAATATGCATTTTATATTATGCAAAATTGAACGGAAAAATAATTATTGGATAAAAGAAAAAGCTAAACTTAATCAAAAATGAATTTAAATTAAGCTTAGTTATGTTTCCACAACATTACGCAGTGTTTTGTTAAATTAAGCGACACGAAAATATATTCAGGTTACACTTTGATTTTTATCTTCTTGAAAATTGAATTTTTTCTCTTATTGAAAAAAATAGCGAAAGAGCATTATTTATTCAAATGTTAAAGAAAACAATCAATTACGTTGATTGTATTTATTCCTTTATTCTGAATCATGGTACTTAGTGTCATTTTATAATATTTTCATTGCATTTCTAAAATCTCTTAAAAAAGAAATTAAAATTCTATTTTTTTTTTTTTTAGTTTGCTTTGAAAAAATTAAATTTTATTAAACTTTCGTCATGGATTAATACATCTCGAAATTATTCTGAATCAAATTATTTTCTACGTCATTTAAAACATCCAAAAGCTGTAACTATCAGGGCTGATCATTTAAATGAAAAACTTCTATTTTTAAATTCGGAGTTTCACCTTACTACTATGGCTGAACCTAATTTGAAACTAGTGTAAATATTGTTAAATTAATTAATTAAGAACATTCTAATTAACATATTGCATACATTGGAATAATATAAAGGTTATAGTGCATTTTAAATTGGGTTTCAGTGAACTTTTTATATTATTGAAAAAAATAGAAAAAGAATCTTATTTATTTCAAATGCTGAAGAAAATAATCAACAAATTAAATTGTATTTATTCTTTTATTCTGTACAGTATTTTTATTGCATTTCTGAAATCTCTTAGAGAAAAAAATAAAATTCTATATTTTTTAGTTTTTCTTTAAAATGTTAAATTTTATTAAATTTTTTCATAAATTAATACATTTCGAAATGCTTCTGAATCATTTTTTTATGCTAGTTAAAATATTCAAAAGCTGTTGCTATGAGTGCCAATCAAGTTACAATGAAAATTTCAAATTGTTTAATTTCAGTGTTTCATCACACTACTGTAACTATACCTAATTTGAAACTAGTGTAAATATTGTTGATCAACTATGAGTGCCGATCAAGTTAAATTGAAAATGTCAATAGTTTAAGTTCAGTGTTTCATCATACTACTATGGCTATATCTAATTTGAAACTACGGTAAATATTGTTAAATTAAATATAAAACATCTTAATTAAGATATTGAATACATTCTAATAATATAAAGGTTATAGTACATTTTAAATTATCTAAAATATGAACTCCATACGAAGATGAAATATTTTCCTTTACAATACAGCAGCCTTCTGTGCATACACTTCGTATCTAATCACTTAATGTCTTTTAAAATAAAATTTTCAATTTATACGGAAGCATAGATCCATATTTTAGAAGATGAAAAATAAAGCATGCTAAAGAAAACACTAAAAGGTATGAGAAATTAGTAAAATAAATGAAATATTCCGTTTAAATAATTTATTAAACGTCAGTGTTCCAATAAGATGAAATAAACTTTCCAGAAACCCGATGACAGTCGAATTGTCAAAGAAGGGCAAATAAAGGCCAACGCATGATTAAAAAACTTTTGATGTCGCAATTATTCAATTTTCCAATACATATGGAGAGAAAATACATAAGAAAATGAGATATTTATCTTCAATACCATGCAATTCATACATGTTACTAAATGTACTAAAGCATGCACGGTATTGAAAAT
Organism: Maratus speciosus; assembly: GCA_963932465.1. Classification (NCBI taxonomy): domain Eukaryota; kingdom Metazoa; phylum Arthropoda; class Arachnida; order Araneae; family Salticidae; genus Maratus; species Maratus speciosus. Next base: position 90,934,757 of record OZ010791.1, on the reverse strand, counting down.
GGAGTGTGTAGCATTTGTAGTTCGTTTACAAGCATATTCAAAAGAATTCCATTAAATTAAGATGTATAGCGATAATCATTTGCAATGTATTCTACACTGGTGTCCAAAATTAAGGACCAGTCACAAAATTCTAATTTTCAAGTAAGCGAATACTCAAAAGGAAATAATATAATTCAAATAATTACTATCCCTACAGCACAGCTAGTCCATATAGCATCTCATTCATGTCACACATGGTCACAAGTGTCATAGTCACTACGGTGAAACAAAAAATAGGAAATTCCACACGTCTCATTATGAGTCGCAAATGATCACTATATGTGAATCCACTGAGACGTCAATGCGACAACTGCTTTGTGACAAGTCAACAGGTGACTTTACAATGTGGGTACATTGTGACTCTCATGTGACTGTCATTTTTAGACTCAATTTCAAAGTCATCATGAACTTTGCATTATGATAAGCCACCAAATATTATCATATTATAGTCACATGGTGACTTTTCACAAACGAGCACAATGGTGACTTCACAGTAGCCTCTCTGTCACCTGAAAGTCATCATGTGACTTTAATGTGACATTATTTGGTAACTTATCACAATGCAGCGTTCATGATGACTTTGAAATTGAGTCTGCAGATGACAGTCACTTGAGAGTCACAATGTAACTATATTGTAAAGACACATGGTGACTCGTCACAAAGAAGTAGTCACAGTGAGGTCTCAGTGGAGTCACATATAGTGATCATTTGAGACACATAATGATATGTATGGAATTTCCTATTTTTTTTATTTACTGCAGTGACTGTGACACTTGTGACCATGTGTGACATATGAGATGTTATATGGACTAGCTGTGCTGTAGAGATAGTAATTATTCAAATTATATTATTTCTTTTTGAGTATTCGCGTACTTGAAAATTAGCATTTTGTGATTGGTCCTTAATTTTGGACATCAGTGTAGTTTTATAACACTAATGCAAGCATAATTGAAAATGAATTAAAAATGAAATGAGAAATTGAAATACATCTCTGAGGTACAAAATTCTTAATGTAGATTACAGTGTGCATAACGTTTATCACTTATTTAAAGTTGTTATAATTCTGTTATATGTCTATGAGCGAACATATCTGGAAGAGCATTTTTCAGTATTGTACTATACGTTTTAAAATTTAACTTCTTTTTGCACATAATTTAGCCTGTATACGTTTTATAGATCACATTCAAGGCATCACAAAAAAATTCCAGTACATCTCCAGTAACTGACGGAAATTGCTGAACGGGAATTTTCAACGGTAAATAATTCAAAAAAATTTCTGACTTTAGATGGTAATTGCTGAAATTGAATTTTCAAATGTGTTATGCGACTTCCAAATAGGATTCGAACATATATGGTCCCAAATATATTCCAGGTGCTACCGGTGCAAAGATGCATCTTCCATTGTTAAAGCACACAAATTAACGTCTAAATTATTTTAATAAAGGTTCATATATTAAGACAGACTTGAACACAGTTAATACAATAACCCACAAGAAGTAAAAAAAAATGGCCGGTTCAAGGACTCGAATCTCGGGTTCGTGTCCTAGGTTCTAGTCCTGGCACCGGCTATTTTTTAACTCCTGTTGGGGTTTGTATTAAACATGATAAAGTCTGTCTGAATATGTGTATCTTTAATGAATCTTCCATGTTTTCTTTTTCATGTTAAAAAATTTTCTGATACTAAACTTGAATTTCAAAAACTAACTTTGTACTCTTATTTTAAAGTTAATCCCTTATGTAATATTCAACATCTGTAATCTTAAAAAGGAATTTTCATTAAACATTCCTCCTTTTAGAGAAACATTTCTGTACCTAACAGCTCTCCTCGAGCGTGTGATTTCATTTCATTTCATTTCATTTTCTGTTCTTAGACATCATTATGCACCATTATTAAACGGGGAAATTTTGTTACAGTTCTCGGAATGAATATGCTTTATGCGTAAATTTTCATTCTTCTTTAGATGTTGAATAAATTATCTACTCCTTTGCATTGCTATTTAAAAAACTTTTTTAATATATAGGTGTTTAAAATTTATGTACTGCGTATTTCAAAAGTTCGGTGCGAAAGTAAAACTCGAAAAAAAAAATTATCTGTAGGTCGGAGAGAAAAGCGGTTTGCAGATAAATATTCACCGTGGCACAGGATTTTGTATAAAACCAACAAAAAAATTAGTTCAATATCTTAACAATTGAGAGAGCTACTGCAGATAATTCCATGGAATAATTTCATATTGTTTACACAACGCAAGATCTGGATACAAAATGTGTATATGTAGTATTCGCTAATGTTTTTGTATCCAAATCTTGCGTTGTGTGAGCAATATGGAATTTTGTCATGGGATTATCTGCAGTAGCGCCCCTTTGTTGTCGAGATTTTGAGTTAGTGTTTTTGTTGGTTTTATACAAAATCCTGTGCCACGGTGAATATTTATCTGCAAACCGCTTTTCTCTCCGACTTAGATATTTTTTTTTCTTGCGTTTTACTTTCGCATCGAGCTTTTGAAATACCCGGTATATATACAGTAGGATTTGAAACTGACATGCAAAACTTTAAGGGGTGCAGAACACGCCTAGAAAAACTCAAAAATCATAAAATGCATGGTCGTAACTCAAGCAGTCTAGTGCTACAATGGACTTTCAGATTGTGAAGAGAACCCTTTTTCCTACTCATTAAGGACTTTCTACCAGAGTACCATGCATAAAATGCATAACTGCTTTGTCGTGATTAGTAAATCCTGACGTTACTTTTGCAGTAGTCAGTAGAAATTATATTAAGTTGTAAAAAAACATCTCTTTGTGTTTAATGTCAACGTCATCTAGCAGTTCTCGGCTTGCGATGCGTACATGCATTGTATGGCGAACATAGCTTATATAGATGTTCTCTATCACCACTTACAGTTTTACCGATGACTTCTGGCTCATCCTCAACCTCTTTCAAGGAAATTCGGGGGAAATTAAGATACACCTCCACCTCCCTCCCACCACACACACTTTTGAGACCTGTTGTTTGTTAAATAAAGCTAATAACTTTGCAATTTCTTTATTTCTTATTCTAATTTTCATCGATATTATTAGTCTAGTTGGTAAAACTATTCTGCATAAATAAAATCGGCAATTATTTGTTAGATATTATGCAGAAAACATGTTTCTCTCCACAACCAGAAAGCGCACAGGTAGAGCGTCACTGATTGAGTTACGACCATGCATCGAGTAGTGTTTTGAGTTCGTCTAGGCGTTTTCTATCATCCTTTAAAGTTCTAAGTCGCCCTCTAGATGTACGTATATATAGGGTTGTGAGTTTCAAAACTCGCCTTATCCAGAAAATTAAATTTTGGGGAAAATCTCTGACTGCGTCCATTGGTTTTCGTTGTAAACCAAGATTTCACAATGGCAGACGTACACGATAAAACACGTTTTTTGCAGACTGTAGTGTTTTTTCGATGCAGGTTCACCAATATAATAGATTCATACTGAAAACTCGATTTTTTAAATTTTGGATAAGACGAGTTTTGAAACTCACGTCCTTCTATATATATATGGTAATTGAAAAGTTAACTGATGTTCTTATGGCAAATGTATCTAATCTTGTTAAAGTCAACACCAAACACATTTTCCAACAAATTAAAAATATTCAAAAAGACTATGTATAATCACATATATTGACAAATTCCCTAATAATTATGCAATCATATGGAAATGTTATTATCGCCATCTCCTTACATCTTGCATTTCACCAAATAAGTCTCCAAAAAACTAATGATGATATTATTGTTAACAATCGTAAAATTATTGCTTATTACAAACTACTAAATTTTATTCCTACTAACTTTAACTATCCATATTTAGTACTCATTCCTAAATTTCATAAGACACCACCTAAATTCAGAACAGTTACAATTGGATATAATACATATAATAATTATGCTAACAATATTTTATTAAACATTCTGAGTCAAATTTATAATCTAACAACAGAAACAGATAATAAACATTGTATAAAAATTAGTTATCAATTGGTTAGTGTACTTAAAGACATTAAATGTGTAAAAAATATACGTACATATGATTTCAAAGATCTATTTAATAATATAAATCTTAAAGACCTGCATAATATAATTAATACATATTTTAAAACATATAAAAATAAATTAACTCTTCCTACATATATGGATATAAAATATTTTCGCACTTTAACTAATTTTATAATATACAATTACCATATCTTACAAGATAATATTAATTATCTACAAATAGAAGGAATACCACAAGTGGCTGTAGTCTACAGGATCTACATCCAGTTTGATGTCTGATTTATATTTATACCAATATGAACGTAATTTTAGTAATGATAACATACTAATGTATCGCTATATTCATGACATTATATTAATTGAAACTAAACAATCAAATATTGCTCAATTCCCAGTTGATTATCCAACTAATTTAGAATTGACAGAAAACCTTTTAACAAATAATACTATTAACTTTTTAGATCTAAAAATCATAATCGCACAAAACAAAACAATTATTTATCTTTATGACAAACGTAAAGACTTTCAATTCAAAGTTAATACATTTACTCATTTTAAATCCTGTCTACATATTTCAGTTTACCGTAATATACTTATTAACCATTTGTATAGAATCAAAAGTTTATGTTCATCACATCTTATCAATAAAAACATTAAACAATTAATATTTGATGCATTAAATCATGGCTTTCCTAAGAAATTCATATATTCCTTAATCTACAATTAATTTATGATCTAAACAATGTATAGTAGGGAGATTTCTTGTATGTTACGATTCATATTTTGCGTATAAAAAAAAATATAAAAAAATTACAAAAAACTAAAAATAAGCAAAATAGAAAAATAAAAAATATTAAATTTTTTTTAAATAGGTTGGCTGGCTGGGTAGATGTTAAATTATGGAGGAGGGCGGTGCTGTCTGATTAATTTATACGCAAATGATGATTTAATATACATTTATTGTAATAAAAAAGGTGTACGTTGAATTTACGAGTTTCTGTGTTTATTTTGGTCCTTATGAATTTGCTGTCCTTAGTACTGTATAAAAATATTTAAATTAAATTAATTTACTTCAATTTAAGCCACTACTATAGATTTACTTCAATATATTTCCGTTGGTAATGATGGACGCTAATACAAGTTATGATGTATGTATTTATATGTTTGTAGAAATGTTGTTATCTGTAGATATATACCCCCCCCCCCCCCAAACAGCAAAGAAACATTAATTATATTAAGTGATTAATATAAACAAACTTTTAAATTATTATTATTATAGTAATTTATTTGAAATTATTATTAATTTACTTAATTTTACGTAAATAATAAAACATAAAAAATAATTATAACACATTATATTAAAGATGTTAAATGATTATTATCTATATTTAGTTTTGCTGCTTTAGACTGATCTTGTTGTGCCGTCTTAAAGTAATTTTATAGGTTCAGATATTAGCAATATTTTAAATAAGAATTTTTTCTACAGTTTTTCTACTGTTATATTTCTTATTATATTATAGATGGCAGCACTATATAATATAACTACTGATTTTGGCGTGAATTTATTCATATACAGACATTCTTAATTTTTAATTTTATGTAGTAACGCTAGATGGCAGCATTTAATAATTATTTATTTAGTTCTAATATAATATTGTTGCCATCTATGATATTTGATAATGTCTCTTAATTATTAATTGTTTAATTTAAACAAATACTTCTTAATGTATTTTTAGTTATACTTTAAACCAAGATCATTAAAATACCAAGTAATAATAATTATTATATGGACTAAATTTATTAATTATAATTGTTATATTTCAAGGAGGTGAAAATATTAAGCGGCAACCGCGGGTCTTCGTTTTTGACTGTGCCAGTTACTAGGCGGGATTTTTGTGTGATACACTTGGTTAAATTTTTGAGTCATGGTCAATATTGTCATGCAGTTCTCTCGCTGGGTATGTCTTTGATTTATATTGTTTCATTTTTTAATGTTGTTCATAGATGCGGATAATGCATTAATTAATAATTTTTCTTATTTCAATATATTTGGTATGGTGGTTTTATAATTATTGGAGTATAGTCGATAGAGTACATAATGGAATTCAATTTTTAGCTTATTGCGGGATTCCATTACAGACATCGACTATATATTTTGCTTATATATATTTTTTATGTACCCTTGAAAATGTGAAATACTATAAAAGCTTCCGGTTTCATTCATCAATTTAATCTATTGTTTGTTTATGATACGTCTTTTTATGGTTCAACATTATTTAGCAGGTTATTTGTATCTTTTGTCTTTAATAGGATATTTTATCAAAATTTAGTAGTTTTTCATATGTTTATATGGATTTATCGTCCGCAATATGCTAGTGAATTAGTGATATTGTGCTTGATTCTTATTTTGTATAATGTCAGTCTTATGAATTGTAGCTGAATTTATTATTTAATTTTAGTAATAGGAAACTGATGATGATTTGTTATTATATAATGGTTATATATATATATATATATATATATATATATATATATAACATCGGTTTCAATTGGTATGTAATCGTGATGAAAGGATAGCACGCATTCTATGTTGGTCCTAACTTTATTCCTTTCCCCATTAATTCTTTTTCTCAAGTTATGCCCAGTTGGACAGAGTATCGTCTTTAAAGTCCCACATTTCGAAATTGGGCGCGAGAATTATGGCTAAGGAGGACAATTGATATGAGGAAAAAATGCCTCTTCTGCTTTCTCTGCGAAGAACTGGGATCCAAGCAATAAATTGTCCTGGAGTGTTGCTCAGCGATATTAAATAACTCTACTCGGGACCTCATTGCAGATCAAACAGATTTATTATTCCAGATCGATGATATAGCCATCAGTATGGGAGTATGGGAATTCAATGACACTCCGACATCCATAATTCTTTTAGACTTACATTTTCCTGAGGTCGGAAGTATATCTCAAATGGTACCAAAAAAAAACTGCCCCTTAGCAGTGCTTAGTCATTATAGAGTATTTGAGAGGCTTCCGAGTAAATCTGCACTTTTCTCTGAGAACCTGCTTTTATATTCTCATTTCGAATATTTCTTAGCAGACACCAAAGTAGTGAAAAAGAGGCGGGATCATTCCTATAATTGGGATCAGGAACTTTATTTATGTGGTCTTATGGTGCTAATAAGGGCCAAACAAATTGTATCACTAACAGTCCATTCTAAATTTGATGGTAACTGTTATTTATGATATAAACATTATAATACATTTCAAATAGAGAAAAGTTAATTAGGATTTACAACCTAAAGTGCGATCACAATTTTGATAATAATTTGAGTTTATAGACTAAATATAATTATTAAATTAGATTTCATAATCTGAATCTAATAACTGCAATACTGATGAAAGTAATTAGAATTGTATGACTTACGCAATGAGCCTAATACACTATATGGCCAAAGGTGACCGGTCACTTGCGATTTTATTAAATTTGATTAAAAATTAATAATAAATGGATGAAAAATGAGCAGGCTTACTACAAAATGTTTCACTTCGCATCCGCGAATGCAATCAAAAAATAATGTGCATAATGTCTTAGCTACGTGTATAGAGCAACTTTTGTGAAAGTCTCAAAAACATAGCTTGAAAATTCTGAAAATTAACTTTGATAGAATAAGCTCAAAATCCGTTGTTCCCAAAATGAAGCAAAAAGATGAGGGGTTGTATCCATATATCCATTAATTAGTGCCAATATAGCATACACGCACTACTGTATTTGGATACAGCAGAGGGGGGGATTTTACCATTTCAGAAAAGTGGTGCCAATCAGGAAATCTTAATTTAAAAATAGTAGCCCACTATTTTCACATTGGATAGTTTGACATGGTGCTGACGACACACACACACACACACACACACACATATATATATATATATATATATATACATATATAATTGAATGAAATATCATGCGTGAAAATAAATACACGAAAAAGTATTATTCAATGGAGAAGAAGAATACACAATAATGTTTTGTTAAACTATGAATGTTTCATAGCATTTCAGAGGAGCTTCGAAAGCATAATTCATAGAAAATATATTTAATTTCATCTACCATTAATTCCATAAAGGCTAAAAATGACCAAATTAAGCACTTTACAACATATTGAAAAAACTCAAAAAATTAATGACAGTTCTACAAAACGTAACCGGAAAAATATTGAAAAAAAATATTTAAAACAAGTTACCTGATAAATATCATTGACAAAGATCCAGCCATATATTGAATATACAACCTCCTTTTTATCTAGCAAAGATATGGTATTATTTGTATTAAGTTATTGATATATTTAGCTTGATATATCATTAAAGTTTACTCTTAGCTACTTTCTTTTAATTATTATTTTATTTACACACTGACACAGATAAATACACAAACACACACATATATAAATTTAAATATGTGACCCATTGTTAAATGCTAAAAAATATATTTTGCAACAGTTTAGAGGGAGCGCATATAAAGCTTTTTAGATTTTTTGGTATACGCTATGATTTCTCCAGTTAGATGTACTGTTTAAAAATATATCATGAAAATCCTTTATTCAAGAAAGTCTTTCACTAAACTTGATATTTCTTTTCAGAAACAGGAAGTGCGGTCTATTATTTGTTATAGAATTTTGGAAATAAAAAATATATACGATATTTTTATGTACAGAAAAAGAGATTTTTTTTTTTCATATCTGTTGGGTAACATTTCTACAAAAAAAGGCAGAGGCAGTATTTTATTTTTTTTTAAAATATTTTCATTCAATGTTTGTGTTTCAATTTATTTTACTATAGGGATAAGAAACATACATAAACCTTTTGTTTCTTTTTTTGAAATTTTGTTTGTCACAGCTATAAAAGCACTTTTTTTTAATCCAAAAGAAAAAAAAAGTTATATTGCTTGAATTAATTTAAAATACACAAAACTTAAAAGTATGTAGTTGAAAATAATAGTTAACAAATACACTTTTTTCTGAAAATATATTTTTATAAACATTATTCTTCAGAATATTAAAAAAAAAAAACTACTAACATACAAGTTTTTGTGCAGATATATTTTTTGTAATTTTGAATTACTCCCGAAATGTGAATATTTTAATTGCATGAATTTTTCATTGCAAACTAGATATACAATTTACAATTACTAACTAGTGTTACAATTTGTTTGACCCCTATTGCCAACATAAGTCTACATCAATCAAATTCCTGATCCCATTAAATCAAAGATCTCGCCCATTTTGACTATTTCAGGTTCTGCTGGGAAAATTTCGAAATCGCATAGTGAAAAACTTTTCAAGCCGGAACTCTAACCGGGATCATTGGTATAGCACGCAAACGGTTCAGTTGGTATAACATTGGTGCATTATATCAATAACCAGGCTTCGAATCCCAACTTCATCACTTTTTCACTCTGTTACGCTTAGTTAAAAATGAAAAAATCCATGCAATTTTCACCGGCAGCGGGAATAGGGAAACATTGCTTTTATCCCCGACTTATCTCGGGAAAACGTTGAAATGGTAAAAATTAGCTGAATATTTTGATTGTGTTTCACTATAGGCTATTTTCCAGCATAGATTTTCTGATGTTTAGGAAAAAAGTTATCATTATAGTTTTTGAAAATAGGTCAAATTTAAACGAAAAGTAGAATATAATTAATATAACCGTTCACGATTTTAATGAAGAATTACGTTAAACAAATCACAATGGAATGTTAAAAGTTTGTACCAAATTGTCGTCCAATTGTTTGAAAGATTTTTAGAAAACGGTGGAATTTAATTTAATTTTAATCGTAATATGGTCAGGGCATGATATGGTCAATTATCCATTTTTTTTTAAATGGTCGAATTACTGGATTGTTTGCTGAATATTTTTAAGAGTGTGTATTTAGAAAAATTATTTTTTTCTTCTTTAAACATAAACTTTTGTCTTTAAAACTCATGTAAGTTATTCAAAACAAGTCTGATCGAATATGAAATACGATATATGTTTTTAATCAAGTATCTTCTGATTTTCCGTGATGGGCAATTGTCTAATGTCGGGGAAGCTGTGGGACATTAATACAGTAAGAATAATGCTACAGCTATAATAACTTCGAACAAGAAAGAAAAAAAAGTTTGGCGCCTGAAACAGAATTATTGAAACATTAACAGAATAATTGTGTTAAAATTAATGTTGTGTAACTTCGTATCCAGTGATTTCTGGAGTTCCATTACCTGAGATTTATTCTGTTGAGCTGAACCAGGTTTCAGACCAGATGCTATAATCATTAACGTTAGCTGGTTGAAAAAGTTCCACCAGATTCGTCCGGGATAGCTCAGATGGTAGAGCACTGGCGGCTTCAGCCAGGAAATCCCTGGTTCGAATCCTGGTTCGGACACTTTTCGCCCAGTTGGAAACTTACATCTATTATTACAATACTGCGCTGACCATCTGGCCAGATCAGTGGGTAAAATATATGAAATTCACAAATAAAAGGGAAAGAAATAAGCAGCAACAAAATCATAATATTACTGATATCTGGTATGCGATGAAGAATACGCATGATACAATGTCATTGCTATTTGTAAAATAATTTTAATTATTAATTAGAAAGCATAATATTGATGTAAGAAACATTATTTTGTTGTTATTTAGGTGAGAAAGGTGCGGTGACAGAAGAAAAAGAAGACAGACAGAGCAAATATTGATGAAAAGACCATGGGATCGGTTTGTTCTTTAGGAAGAATTATCCAGTAAAAAAGCAGCGGAAAAATGCCACACAGAATCTTTTACTTTACAACACAGAATAGAGAGAAGAGGAAACCAGAAAACTGAAAGTCTATCATTTTCATCAAAACATTGTTCAAAACAACTTTTTGTAAAATACAGCAAAATTAATTATGATTTAACTCTTAACAAAATACGAAAATTAGCATACGAATTTGCTAAAAAATTAAGAAGTTGATATTTTTCTACCTGGATTTAAATAAATGTGCGAAGAGAAGAAACAAAAATGAATGTAATTTTCGGAAAAAAATTCTGATACATCAGTGAACTCAAGTGAGTTTGAAACCAAAGATTTATCATCGGATACATGAGATTTCTGTTCGTTGAGCAATATTGAATTTTAGACGTTATGATGAATTTTCCACCGAAGCCAGACGATCTTAAAGAAAGTGATTTTGTTGTAGTAAATTTTGATAAAAAGGAAATAAATTTCTTAATTACATATTATAATATTAAAGTTGCTATTTCCAACGGTCAATAAAAGAACAAACGGAACGTCGTCAATTTTTAATTTCAAAATTGACCTTTCTACTTGGAGCTTCTAGAAATGGAATTCAATTATTTTTCTGATTAATATAATTTACGTCGTAAACTACAAAAATCCTGCAATTTCATATTTTTTTGTTTTAAAAGATGAAAATTTATTTGTCATGTATGCTGACAAAATTGATTCAATGCATTGATTTCTTGTTTTATTCTGACATGTCTATTTTATACTCGTTTTTGATAAATAAGTTTCAACATATGCAATTTTTTGTTGTTGTTTATATCCCTTAATCTACAGAATTTTGAAAGAAAATCTAAATGTTTAAAAGGGCTCCATGTGTGAATGATCGTTTCTCGTTCAAGGGGAAGATTGATACAAAATCCCCTTTGTCAAAATTTCTTTCAGTATTTGCGCCTTTCAATTTATCAAGAAAAATTAAATTGAAAATAAAACTTGAAATAAGACATCTATCTATTTTACCAATAGCTTTTATTTTAAAGCAACTTCGAATTAATTTTATAAGCTTACATAAAAAAATCGTATCAATATCCTTCAACAGCCTTATTTGAAAAATACCAGTAAACTTGCAATAATTACTATTTAGAGAATAATTTGAAAGATTGTTCTTAAAAAATAAATAACTTTTCTACATTTAGCATTTTTTGGAACAAAAAAAAAATAAATTGAATTTATATATATAGATATTATACTATGCTATACGTAACATAATATACGAATTCATTTCGTGCATTTTAAACACTTATTGTTTAAAATACACGAGAATACATATGTTTTTAAACACTTATTGTCATTTTAGAAATCCCATTTTAAGTATACTTGATCTCTAGCAGTAAAATGTAAATTGTATTAAAATTTTCTGAAATGATTCTGAGGAACAGATGTCATGTTTTAAGTTAAAATATGAAACATAAGATATAAAACTATTTTAATTTATGTAAAGAATTTGAAGGAATATTTCGTTTTGAAATCTTATTAACGTTTATGGTAAAATTTAATCAGAGTTAGTAAAGACGTATGAATACGACAGAAAGATACTCAATGGCTGCAAGAAAATCGCAAGGAAATTAGATTTTTTAGCAATGCTTTCATTATCTTTTCATTTTAGTAAGATAGTAATACATTAAAAGGTTTGGTAAAGACACATATCAGCATGTATGCTTATTTCGCGAAGTTATTTATTTTTTATCAAATATTTAAACGACATTTAATAGAGATAGGCATTAAATGTTAAAACTTTTTCTTTCAAGCGGGATATTGAAACTTTTAATTTTTAAGTAAAAAAAAAGAATGCAGCTCTATAGTATACTTATTCATAGCCTCTTGGGTACAACTGAGACCCAAAACAAAACTGTTATGCTCTGAAAACCACAATGCTTTCTTATTATTCTACAATATCCTACAATATTAATGTATATAGCTCTGTTGAACACCAATGAAGTAAAGCGCATTCTCTTGAATTTAACAGGCTTAAAATTATTAGTCAATAAAGAGAGGTACGCATCAACAGCGCACACTGTTGTGTATTCAAACACAAAATTGGACCAACATACATATATTTCTAATTATAAATATATATAGTTTTAATTTACAATTTTAATGTAAAATAAAAATATGGTTCGGTTCTACGCAAAAAAGCTGTGATACCGATATTGCTTGTATCGTAGAAATAGGGCGTAGTAGTACTCCCTGTTGAAGGAACAATGTCGAAATTGAATTATAAAAATCTTGCGTATTAAATTTTGTGATATTCTATACTATAGATGGCGGGATACTCGCATAGCTATCACGGAAATGGTAAAGATTGTTAGCAGCACCCCCTGTAGTGCAAAATGCACCCAAACGTAATCAGTAACAATTTTTATAACTGTCTAACTGAATACAAAGTTTGATGATTTTCCCTTTTATAGATGCCAAGATAAAATAGTGAAAATAACGTCATAGAAGCACCCACGTGTTAAGCTTATACGCCAAAATCTAATCAGTGCTTACATATCAAGATCTATTAGAAAATTAAGCTTGATGAAATTCCATGCATTAGATTCTTCAGATGTAGTAACCACTAAAATCCGAAAAGAATTACAACACAGCAGCGTGACCTGTTGTTCTATTTAGACATAACATAATCCACACCAATTTAATCCAAGGGCTAATTAAACATGAGGAAATAGAATGCATTAGATCTTGAAATATAGTTATCGCGAAAATCTTGAAAAACACGAAATTGCAGTGCCACATGTTACGTTACGTATATTATAATGTATTCAGAATCACTCCGTTTTAAGGTTTAAATGAATATAAAGTTTCCTGAAATTTGGTGTATTTGTTTTTGAATATCTATCACGTAAAAGAAGACATGTACAGCATATAAATGTCACCTATTGGGCAATATGCACAGATAACATAATCCGCAGCTATTTGTGTTATAGTAAAACTGAATATGCAGCTGAATGAAACACCTTAAATTACTTATTTACATTTAGCTAATTCCATTCCATAGATGTCAAGATACAGCTATCATAAAAATAGGCAAAAACACTACATAGCAGCGCAACCTGTCGGATTATATACATAACCTAAGCAACACAAATCTATGTCAAATTCCAACTGATGAGTTTCTATGCAAGAGCCATACATAACATTTCGCTCACACACAGATGCTGAGAAACAGCTTTTATGAAAGTTATTAAAATCAGAACAGAATAGTGCCGCATGTTGAACGATATACAGTACCGCTTAATTATGACCAATTTGTGTCAAAATAGTTTAAGTGAATATATAGATTCATAAAATTCCATCCCATATATATAAAAATGTAGGTATCACGGAACTCGTGAAATGCCCAGCTCAGTGCCACGTGATGGGCTATTTACAACAGCACCTTAATGTACCAAGGACTAACTCATCGTTAGATGAAATGGATGGTGGATACCCACAGATGCTAAGATATGGCTTTTGAGGAAATCATTAAAAAAACAGCAAAACATCGCCAACTTTTGAAAGACGTACACTTAAACCAATTCAGCACCAACTTTTCTCAAGGTTTAACTGAATTTGATGTCCGATGTGAACCTATGAATGTCCAAATGTAGATATTATGAAATCAAGAGTAACACAGCATAAAACCTTTTGGTTGAATATGCCCAAACCTAATCAATACCAATGTATGTCAAGTTCAAACTGACAACGTAACTCGATGAAATTTCGTGTATTGATTCTCAGTTAGAGTGTCCACAAAATTTGTGTCGCAAATAGATGCGGAGATAAAACCACCATAGAAATCGATATCTGCCCTTAATTAGAATCAATTTAAAATTTAAATAAAATCTAACTGAATATCACGATTAAATTCATTAAATTCATTCAAAATCATAGTTAAGGCTTTTCTGAAAGTCGTGGAAAAACAGCGCAGCAGTGACACCTACAGGACGATGTACAACCAAATATAATCAGCACAACAATTGTCAAAGAGTTGAAAATTTGAAGAATGTTGATGAGATTTCTTGCATTAGACGTACTACCCACAAAGTTTGAGTCACATGATATATTATAAGCAAATATTGCGTCTATGTGTGTGTATGTGTGTGCGTGCGTGTGTATGCACATTTTATCTAAAAACGGATCTAACGATTTTGACTAAAGTTTTTATCTTACCGTTTTCGGTGGCGAGAAGACCATTGGTATAGGACAGTTGGAGAAAATTGGATAAGTGGGACATTTTGGGACCACTATGGGTCAATGCATACCAATAGGAATGGATATTCAACAGTTATTCTGTTAATAATAATAAGTAATAAATAAATAACGTTAAGTTAACACTAATTAAAACCTGAAACCGGTGTTTCAGATTTATGTCCAAAATTTATCTAAAGACCTTTGCAGAAACTTATATTTGACACATTTGATAAAAAACCAGCATTTTGAATGCGGTAGGTAGATGATGTTTTCATTCTGTGGGATAATGACCACCTAGCCCTTCATATTTTTTAAAAAATATTAACAGCCTTAATCTCAATATAAAATTTACCTTAGAAATTGAGAAAAATGCAAGCTTGCTCTGCCTGAATGTACATTTACACATCTATGATCAGATGTTGAGCCATATCGTTTAAAGAAAGCCTATAAAGAGAATACTGTTATCCCCTTCAGCGATAACTTACCCTTTCATTACCGGATTGCAGATTTTAAAACTTTTATACAGGATACTTTTTCAATCTATTCTGGTAGGCAATTATAGCAAGAGCTCACTTTTATAAAGCAGATTGACAAAAATCATAGTTTTCTCATTAACTACATTTATAATATCATTCATAAGCATCCATGAGCATCCCATCACTCTCATCCTGACTAATAACCAGATTAATCCAAACCATTGTTGATTCCGATATGTTCCTATTACTTTGGAGAAATTACAAGAAAATGTTAGCCTGGATACAACGCCTAGGGACCAGCGACCCGACATTTCTAAGATACCTATTGATATAAAAAAAAATAGCCCAGAAAGTTTTACATTAGTGTTATAGACAGAAATTTTGTAAAGCGTTTAAAAGAGCATAAAGGAGATTATTTTACGGTATCGACCGTCAACACTCATCTCTATATTCTACTTTGGTAATCCTGACGGACATAATGTTTTTGAAAATGCTAGAATAACGATTCCATGTAATAGTACCATTGAAGGCCTCTAAAGGAATTTATAGAGATTATGATAAGAGGAAATTAATTCTTACCTAATCCCTAAACTCTGCATGAGCATTTTAAAATGATTGCATGTTGCTGAATGTTTGTTAATTTTATGACTTTAAGTTTCAAACGATGTACAACAATGTACGTGTTTCAGACGGTGCTTGTTTATTACTTTCCCGGATTATTTAATTCACTTCTGTATCTGATATTTCATCTCGCACATACCGCTACTATAAGCTTTGATGTTATTTTTATTTAGTTTTGTATTCAGATTTCATCTGGCAGATGCCGCCATTGCACGCTGTCCACTTGTGATTGGTTGAAGCGAAGTATGCTAGTGGGTCTTGCGAATAATTTAGTTCAAGATAGCGGGTTTTGTTTAGTTAGACTTTAAAATAACGTAACATCATAATCCCGAGGATGGTCGTAGTTGTCGCCCGAAACCATGATTTTAAGATTTTTAAGATTTTTAAGATGTGATTTTAGTATTTATATGAATTAAACAAAGTGTATATACCATATATTACCATTGTGATTTACTTTCGATAAAAAAGTTTACAGTAAGTTATTGAAGGGTTGGCAGTAAACCAAGTAACAAAGTTCGCCAAATTTGGAGATATTTGACGAAATACTGGCTACATTGGTGCGATTTGGCTGGAAAATCGACTTTCATTATTACCAGTATAAACTGGTGCCAAATAAAATTTAACATATCTTGTGACATTTTGATGATTTTTGTCAAAAAAATTGTCGATTATCTGTAAATATTTGGCGGCATTTGGAGAAAACAATAGTTTTCCCAATATGAAGGAATTTTCTAGAAATTCCTAATTGTGGCTAAGATAGACGATTCAACTACCCAGAGTCCAGCTAAAAATGTAGTTTGGAAAGATGTCATTCCGTTGTAAATATGAAAGTTTTGTAAGATTCAGAAATGTGTACATAGTTTTAATACTGATTGTTTCTGTAACAAAATATTGTTATAAAACAAAAAGTTTTATAACATTAATGCAGCTAGAATTTAATTTTATATCGAGTTGAATACAAAGCTATTTTTAAATCAGCGTTGCTCAATCTTCCTCGCTGGTACATAAAAACACACATACTTACATACGTTTTAAAAATAAAGTCAAATCGCGTTCACGACATCCTAAAACGTGTAAATTCTTCAAAAAAGGGAAGTCAAAAATTTTCAGGATTCCATTTGTTTTCTTCTTATAAACACAAGACAAAGTAAAATAGTGCATTAAAAATAGATCTCAGCTAATGTGCTGAAAGTATTGGCGTGATTAACCAATAATCTGCAGGTAATAGCGCTGACTAGTAGCGCAGTAAATCTATGACAGACTAAAAATATTATTTCTTTCAGTGCAAGTAACTACATGATACGATGCAACGAAAATTTGACATTTAAAATTTAATAAATTCTAGATATGTATATTTATATTTTAGATTTAAAACAGAATCTAAAACAGAACAGTTCAAACAAAATATTTGAGTTTTAAAATCGCAGAAAACGTTTTAGTCATTGTAATAAAGTTATTACTTTTAAATATGCATTGTAATACATTATTTTGCTTAGACGTTTTAGAGTTAGGCTTAAAGATAAATAAAATATTATAGAACCGAATTTAAAAGTTTCTTTTTTATGCGAAGATTTTCTAGAAAAGAGCTTCTATATCGAAATAGGTTTCTTTTGAAAAGCTTTTTTATAAAAGGATAAACCTATTTCTTTTAAAATGTTCTAAATTTACATGTTTTTTTCTCTAAGGAGTTACATTTTCAAAGAAAAAATATTCGACATTGAAAATAACGTGCGCTTTATTTTTATAATATTGCTAAGCATAAACTAAAAATAAAAAATGTTTTTAAAGTTGTCTATTGAAATTCGTTTATTATTTACTATGTATAGGGAACAAAATGAGATGTTTTCGAGTAACATTACGTTTTTTTTTTTTCATAAGTTTGAAAAGTCATATTTATCAAATTATCAAGATCCCCATATATTTTAATCACGGATTAGATTTTGTGGTTAATGATACAGCCGGGTCTCAGTGTTGTTAGATTGGGGACATTTGTGCCCCCAGATTGTTGGTTGTCACCACTTTTTTGAAATAGAAATATTCGGCCTATTTAAAAATAGATTAAAAATTCTGAAAAATAAGACGAATTATAGTATTTTTAAAAATTGGTGACAGTCAAATAATCAGAATTAAATAAGTCCCCAATCTGGCAACGCTGCCGGGTATGCCAAGCCTACTTTCGAAATATAGCCCCAGACATCAATCACGAGCTCAATAAACAATAAAATGCAATTGCCCTCCCAGATTGATAACTTCACCCTCTGCTGAAAAACATTACAAATTATTAACAAAACTCATCTAATCCAGTCAAGAGGTCAGTTATTTAGAGATTTGAGTGCTCTAATAATCTCAGCATGTGAGCTTATTAAAAATATGGTTCTTCGAGGCTTCCGGCAGACTGTCCAAGGTCGTGTATCTTCGAATTACAAAATAAAAGAAGCTTTTACTTTTGAGGTTATGAGTCAAATTGTTTTAATTTACCTGTTTCATTTAGTTGGATTTACTCAAAACATACGAAGTTGAGACGGAAAAGAACCCCTTGCATCGGTGAGTATTTTACATATATGTATGCTTAATTTGACAACACATTACTGACTTTTGAAATCATATCCTTTCGAAATCGGCCAGAACTCTTTCGTGATTTAAACAGCAAATTTAAAAATGATTTGTTGTAAACTCAGCAAGGTTACAATTAAACTAAAACCTTTTCAAATCTTTTAATTCACTAAAATTTCTTTATAGTTTCATCCCATCATTTTGAATTGTCTATAGAACTGATATCATAATTTCACAGCGGAAGTAAATACCAATTCTCATAATAGTATCGAATATTAAAAGGTTTTAATTAAAATTAATTGTTATAAATTTCCTTTGATGTTTTTCGCACATTAATTACATGCAATTAATTATAAAAGGGATTACAGCAGAATGATCTTTCTATATGTTACTTGTAAATTTAGTCGAGATTTGTAGATAAGCTTTAATTAGAAATGTATCAAAAAATAATTAGACTACTAATGAAGAAAAAGAAGACAGAAAAAGGTTTTTCTGTTTCTAACCCACCTCATGCTCTCTCAAATCATCCTGTCAACCAAAAAATCGGTGTTTTTTACACGTATGTAAATCGTGCTCTCAAAATTTGTTCTGATTCTGTATCCCTTAAGGAAGAGCTTAATTACTTAAAAACCGTTGCTGTCAAAAGAGGTTTTAATCCTTCTGTTATCAATAATGCTGTGAAGAAATTCAATAGACCATCTAATAGTTCTACTCTTTCCAAATCTGTCAAAAGCAAACCTGATAATTTGGTTGTCCTCCCCTTTTATCCTCCTTTATGTTTCAAGTTAGCTAAAGTTTTACGGCGTTTCAATTTTAACATTATCTTTAAACCTGTCAATAAATTCAAATTCCCCTCCACTAAATCTTCTGTTCCTGATCTTCGTAAATGGGGAATTTATAAAGTTCCTTGTAATGGTTGTGATTTATCTTATATTGGTCAAACTAAAAGGAATCTCGAAATCCGCTTAAAAGAACACTCGCGTTATGTAATCAATCAAGAATTTTCTAAATCTTCTATTGCCAAGCACTCTTGGGATTCCGGCCATAGTTTTAATTTTCAAAATGCTAAAATTATCTCTAATGCCAATAGTATCTCTGAATTGGACTTTCTTGAAAATTTAGCTATTTATCTCAATCGTGATGTTATTGTTAATGATAAATCTGATTCCACAATGCTCTCTGCAGCTTGGAAAAACCTTTTCAGTACTACCATTTAATTTATTTTTGTATTATTATTAGTCTGTTTTTTTTTAATATATATTATTCATTTATTTATTCATTTTTAATTTCATGTGTTCCCATATTGGATTATATGTATTTTCCCCCCTCCCATTTTTTGCCCCTCCTACTTTGTGTTCTTTTGTTTTGATTATTCTCTTCTGTGATAGGCTGTTGTCTTTTACTTTCCTATTGGCTTTTGATTTCTAACTTCCTATTGGCTGTTTCTTCAGCTTGTTTCCTTTGCCTTGTCTCTCATTTCAGCCTTGCCTCTGCTTTCATAGTAGAAGGACGTCTTTTTTGCGCCTGACGAAGAAAGACTCAGATCTTTCGAAAGGACTAGCGCATTTACAAATTTTTGATGGTGTTTCAAGAAGATTGTTTGTTCTTTTTCTATTTATTTTATTGAATGTCATCGAGTTAAAAAAAAAAAAAAAAAAAAAAAAAAAAGGATTTCTTTTTTAATATATTTATTCTGATGCGACCTTCAATTACTTTATTTTGAGTAATAAAAAAAAATATATTTTGCATTCTCTGACTGCATCTTTAACCGCTCCCCTTACCATTTTTTTATTGCAAAAAATCATCACACTTTTTGAAATCCCATTATTGCATTTCATCATTTGCATTTCACATCACAGAACTTGAAAAACTGCCTATCAAATATTATACAGTGTGTCCACGTATAACCTGACCGACCTTTATTTTCGCAACCGTTGGTCCTAGAGGCATACTTCCAATTACAAAAATGGTCAAAATTAGATGCAGGGTTAAGATAAAAAAAAGTTTGAAGCGAAAAAACATTTTAGTGAAGAATTACAGAATCTAAATTTTTATACAGTCCCCCGGTCCTATAAGTTATATTTAGTAATTTTTTCCTGTTACACTGACAAGTAATGCAAAAAAAGTCCCGTTATTCTATGATTAAAATTGACCGAGTAATAGCTGTTTAAAGTTGGAGTATATGTTTTGCTGCATATTAGGGGTCATTCACAAATTTAGTAGAAATATAATTTCGTCAGATATATTAAAGAAATGGTTGAGAGTAAAATTAGCATTGCAATATAAATTTGAAATCTTTAATCATTCTGACGCATTACTGCAAAATGTACAATTTGTACTGAACATTATAAGAGAATAAAAATAAGAGATTTTTGGTTAAATAAAAGGATGAAAAAGAACAGTCTTAATTCTTTACAAAATGATACATATTTTTAAATGCTGTTAGATTACACTGTCTTTAAAATTTTGGGATATGGCATGTTTTTTAGCTTTTGAAAATTGTTTCTTATGTATTTTTTAGCTCTGAATCCGAAAATGACCTTCATTTTAAACCATCGTGTCAGGAATTTTCTCAAATCGCAAATTTCAAAGTTAAAAAGCTAAAAGTTAAAATTGATCCATCGTCCCCTTCCTGCCTCATCGGATCCCTGAGCTGTTTAGCTGTAAGAAACCCAGTATAAACTAAAAAATCTAATAAATTATTGAATTAAATAAAATTTAACTGAATAAAAAAGTCTTACATCTATTTTATAATGTCAGATTTTTCGCTATTTGTTAACCTTGAAATTTGTGATTTGCGAAAAATCTTGACATGATGGTTAAAAGTGAAGATAATTTCTTGATTCAGCGTTAAAAAATACATAAAATGTAATTATAAAAGTTAAAAAACACAACGATCGCAGGTTTATGTTATCTAATCTAAAACAGTTTCTTAAACTTCTTGACGAATCTATCCGAATTTTTTTGTGTTATCCTCCAATATAAGTATGTATGTATAAGACGGTAAGAGGCGAAAATCATAATAATATTGCATTGTCATTGGATTTAAGTCAGTATGTAAAGTTTAACTTCGATCGGACATTTTAAATGTAAGTTAAAGTTAAATTTTAAACTGGAATGACGATCATTGCAAGTTAAATAAAACCTTATGAAAATAACGCAATTTTAGTTAAAAGAAATCACAGCCTCAAATCCTTACAAAATAAGACACATGTTAAAATATAATTATTTTAACTAATCTTAACTAATAAAATTTAACTCAATCGTAATAATTGTACGATTTCTTTCAAAGCGCAGATACCTTGAAATAGGTTTAAGTACTTTATACACGACCCCTGAAAGCTTGGTCGAAATCATCTGTTTTGATATCCAAAAAAGTGGTATAAGTCATGCATTTCAAAGTTTCGTAACTCGGTCAATTTTAACGTTAGATGAATGGGACTTTTTTTGTCTTACTTGTTAGTGTCACAGTAAATTTTTAGTAAATATCACTTATAGGACCGGGGGACCGTATAAAAATTTTAATTTCGTAATTTTTTAATAAATGTTTTTCTTGACCCAAATCGCTTTAAAAATAATTCTTTTCGTTATTTAAACCATTTTTGTAACTGGAAGTATGCATCTTGGACAAACTGTTGAGAAAATAAAGGTAGGTCAGGTTATACGTGGACACACTGTATATAATATAATATAATACATAATTTATTATATTATATAAAAATATTTTCTTTCTGTTTAAGCTTCAGACACAGTAAAAATCTGATAAAAAATCGCAGTGATAAATTAAGCCACACCCGAGTTTTCTTGGGATAATAATTAATTGTAATGTATACGAACCTGAGGTAACTCGGGATAAGTGGTTAAAAGGGATCAAGAAAACGGTTAAAAATATATAATGATAAATCAATACTCATTTTTTAAGCGAAAATTATTTCAAGTCAGCAGCGTTCTTTTAATTAGAATAAAGCTATGTTTTATTAATTTCTTCTTTCTGTGTAATTGGAAAGTATTGGATTCGTAAAAAAATTCGACTTCCGGTTATCGATGCGTTTATACGTTTTAGAAGCTCCTACGATTTGATAGTTTTTAGAAAATGACTGTCTGCGATACTGTCAGTCTGTCAGTCATTCTGTGAGTCTGCATGTGACAGAAATTTTGTGTGCAGTCTATCTCAAGAACTAATGCACAAAATTTTACAAAATTTAGATTCAGTTAGACCTTGATACAAACTGGAGCTGATTATGTTTTGATGTAAACCGTCCTACAGATGGCGCTACTATGTTGCCTTTTTCACAATTTCCGCAATAGCTATATCGCAAGAACTAATTCATGGATTTTCATAAAACTTCAGATTCAGTCAGTCCTTGATATAATTTGGAGTTGATTACTTTTTGTTGAAAATCGCCCCAAAGGTGGCGCTGCTGTGCTGCATTATTCATGATTATCGCAATAACTCTATCTCCAGAACTAATGAACGAATTTTCATCAAACGCCAGATTCAGTTAGTCCCTAATATAAATTAGTGTTGTTTAGTTTGTGGTGTAAATTGCCCAACAGGAAGCCCAGTTATGACTGCATTTTTTACGATTTCCGCAATAGCAGTATCTTAAGAATTAATGCATGAATTTTCAGCAAGATTTAGATGCAGTTACTCCCTGGTATAAATTGGTCATAATTAGTTTTTAGTGTAAAGCGCCCAACAGGTTGCGCTTTTATGCAGAATTTTTTACGATTTCCGTAATAGCTCTATCTCATAAACTAATGTACGGATTTTTATCAAACTTCAGATTCAGTTAGAAGCCGACACAAGTTGTGCATGATTAGATTTTTGTGTAAATCACCTAACCGGTGCGCAGATAATGCTGCATTTTTCAGGAAGTATGAGATTGAAGAAAGTTTTGGGAATACTACATCCATGAAGTGCTATATCTTTTTAATTGATAACAACACTAACAATAACAGGCAGATAAATTATATGAATCATTTGAAATTTCAAATAAAACAATGTTTTTTACATAATGTAAAACTCAAAAACTGTATTAAGAGTTAAAGAAGGCATGTCAACTTTTTTTTTAATGGGAAATTTCCAGAATTTATTCAGATTTTATAATTAAACATATGAAATATTGAAATCCACATCTTATAGAAAATTACTACGTGATTTCACGTGAAAGAATAACTTTAATAGAAATTAAAGCGTCAAATTATTAAGACTAAATATTTTAATTATTTTTTAACGAATATATCAAATTAGAAATAAAGAAATGAGAAAACAATTTGTAGAATGGCAACTATTATAATTAACTGTGTCTACCGAATCAGTTACTCAAAGTAACATTTATTCTTTACATTCAGTCTTCTTAATTAGGTTAAAAAAAATTCGTATTATTGCATTGCATTTATTTTTCCATGATTTAGCGCAGTTTTTACTAATACCTAGTAAAGGCACAAAAAAAGACAAGATTTGTGGGTGGTTTTTGTAAGTTATAATGAATTTGTTACAGCAAAAATGTTTTCTAAACCACAGTATACAGAGACCAATAAAGAATTCAGAAAGCTTTAGTGAACGCAATAAAGAGCCATCAGAATGTTTATTACAAATACTGTTAATGTGATTTCCGAAATAGCAATTCGGGAAAGTTATTTTTTGTACTAAATTACTTTTTATACTGTACCATCTGGCTAATCATACCATCAACAGTAGGGGAGATGGGGGCACATGTGAACATCGCAGTTTTTCAATAGTTATTATAAGTTTTTTTATTTGAAAAAAAATACCAAAGATGGCAGCACCTGTAGACATATGGTAAAAATTTTTTGAAGCTTTTTGACATTTTGTTTGTCTTCAATAGCCAAAACACTGTTTGTATATGTCAAATGTAAAATGTCGGTTTCAACTTTGGTAAGTGATAAAGTTTATTTATTTAATTAGTTATTCGAATTTTAATGTTTTAACATATACTATGACTACTATTGAATATTTTGGATAAAGTTGTTTTGTTCCCTAAAACTGATAAATGTTAATTATTTATCAATTTAACTCTAGCAGCCATGCGGGGCACTTGTGAACAGACTAGTTGGGGCAGATATGAACAGTTCACAAAAATCAAAATCTTTCTCTGTTGTGCGAATATAAAGAATTGATAATGATAAAATGTATGTTAAATTCCCGAGAAAGAATCTCAGATCCAATTCATATAATTTCCCTGAAATAGTAGACATTTCTGTCATACAAGAAAGTGATATTGTATTGAAACTTCCACTTCTACATTTGTCAGGAAGTACACAAAGAGCAAGAAGCTCATTTGAGTTCAATTATAATTTAAATAAATTCAATGTTTCCTAAAATGCAATAAGTGTTATGTACTATTTTAGTAAACGGTTTAAAACAATATTTTTATGCATTGTTAATACAAAGAATATTATGACAAACAACTTTGTATTTTTTTTCTTTTCATTTGTCTCAAACTTGCTGTGATGGCTTACTTCCATCTCTCAAACAACAGCTATGAATAGGATAATTTGAATTGGGATGGATATCAGTAACATTCTTAAAATGTAAAATTTTCAAATTGATAACTAATATAATTCTTGGGTATGGTGTCAGAACAGCTTTATATATATTTAGTTTCATTTTAAAATCTTTTGTTTAAACATGTCACTCAGAAACTAGAAAAAAAAATATTTTTTATTTTATTTATGGTGAATTTAACTGATAATATAAATAATAGTTATGATAACAAATTAATAACAGGAGAAAAAGTATTCAAAGGATATTTTTTCCTTGTGTTCACATGTGCCCCACGAGTTTTCACAACTACCCCGCTGATGGGGCACATGTGAACAATTTTTTGAATTTATAAAACTATTAAAAAATGTAAGAAAAACTATACAGGTGATTAAAAAAAATTTCCATGTGTAAAAGAAAGTTCTGTTTACTATACTGACTAGTTTTTATTTATAAGAATTAATCCAATTATGAGAAAAAGATATATTTATGCGAACTGTTCACATGTGCCCCCATCTCCCCTACTTGCTAGATGAAAAATAGCAATATTTCTTAATGGATATATACCAAATACTTTATACTACAAAATCATTCAAAATCTTACCCATATAATCCAAGAACATAATAATAAAAAGCAGGAAAATTCCCATCTGTGGTTTTCTATTCATTACACAATATGCGTCAATTGGATGTTTTCAATGGCCTCACGTACAATTGATCGCAGCGTTAATTCATTGCAGCCTCAATTCGTCGTTGCGTCCATTCGTCTCAGGGTGAAGTCGTCATTGTTTCAATCCGTTTCAGCATCAATTGGTCTTGGTATCAATTCGTTGCGGCATTAGTTTATAGTAGCGAAAATGTTTTTAAAAGCGATGATGATTTTTGTTTTTCGGATATAGGGAATTACGATGACTAAGATTTCACAGCACGATTTTAGATACGGATATATTTAATGTATATATATATATATATATATATATATAAATTTCTCGTTTTTTGTTTTTCTTCCTCCAAAAAAGTACCAGTCATTAAATAGGTTAGGTAATTTTTCATACGGGATTTTTGTTAAGTTCCCAATTAAAAACATGAGAATTTATTGAATGGTGTAACTCCTTTCTTAATTAAATTACTGAAAAAATAGATATTGCTTCGATTGCCGCAGCAAAGGACGAATACAAATTCTCGAAAATTGGGACAATTAGATTTTTTTTCTAAAAAATAGCATTTGTCATGTGTGTACACAGGGAAGTAGATAGGTACAAAAAAGACTCATTTGCCCTTTTTTTTGAAGAATAAGAATTAAAAATTACTGAGAGAAATGACTCTTGTTCATTAAACATTCATGTTCTTAATTAGGAATTTAAAAAAAATCACGTATATTTTTTCTCTCCATTTTAATTAATGATAATGATAGACAAAAGCAGTAGAAAATATATATATATATAATTTAATTTACACCTTTATCTAATACAGGCCTGCGAAATATAGTTATCCTACTTCGCTATATTACATTCGCTATACTACAATATTTATTAAATAATTATAAAATAGATCATAAAACGATATATTGGATTATTTTGAACATATTTGTGTTGACAAAAGTGCCCACGGTTTCACTATCGTAATTAAAATATCCTAGCATTTCACTATATAAAATCACATTTAAAAAGCAATACCATATATAAACCACCCAGGTAAAAAAGTCAGCAAAAAACCTTTAAAAAAACTTCAGGGAAACTGAAGGTATTTGGAACTAAAATTACCTTCAGCTTACCTTTAGGTAAAAAACATGTATTTTCCCTTAACCTTCTTAGTTCCAAATACCTGCTGTTTTCCTTTAGGTAAAAAACCTGTTATTTCCCTTCACCGATTTTGGCAGAAATATCTGCAGTTTTTCTTTAGGTATAAAATTTGTATCTTCTCTTTACATTATATAGCTGCACCTGCATGCGGACAGCCTTCTGTGCAAATTCGCATTAGATCAATGCATAATAATGATTACATATCCAGTTCGACATTGATTTGATATATATTATGCATAAAATAAACTTCAAATACTCAAATGGAATTACAAAATTTGTGAAGTTGGTTGATTTAACATTAGCTTTTGGGAGTATCATGTCATAGATTTGTATAGGCTCGTTTCTGGAAAACAACTATGCTTATAATAAATTGCATGAACAGTGTTGGCAAAATTTAGAAATGTGCCCCCTGGAGGGTGTGTAATATGAACAAGTGGTCACAGGCCTTTTGAACGATACGTCACATCAGGGATGTCAGCAAAATTCAGGAAAGTGCCCCCCCCCGGTGGGGGGCATTGGAGGCACATAACATGAATAAGTGGTCACGTGCCTTTTGAACGCTATGTCACATGAGGGGTGTCAGCAAAATTAGAAAAGTGTCCCCCGGGGGGGGGGGGTTGGCAAAGGCACCGGACTTGCATAACATGAATAAGTGGTCACAGGACTTTTGAACGATATGTCACATGAGAGGTGTCGGCAAAATTTAGAAAAGTGTCACCCGGGGGGTGGGGGGTGGCAAAGGCACCGGACGTGCGTAACATGAATAAGTGGTCACAGGACTTTCGAACGATATGTCACATGAGGGGTGTCAGCAAAATTTAGAAAAGTACCCCCGGGTGGGCAAAGTGGAGGGAGGGGCATTAGAGGTGCATAATATGAATAAGTGGTCAAAGGCCTTTTGAACGATATGTCACATCAGGGATGTCAGTAAAATTTAGAAAAGTGCCCCCCGGGGGGCAAAGTGGGGGAGGAGCATTAGAAGTGCATAACATGAATAAGGGGTCACAGACCTTTTGAACGATATGTCACATGAGGGGTGTCGGCAAAATTTAGAAAAATGCCCCCGGAGGTGGCAAAGTGTGGGGGAGGGGCATTAGAGGTTCATAACATGAATAAGTGGTCATAGGCCTTTTGAACGATATGTCACATCAGGGATGTCAGCAAAATTTAGAAAAGTGCCCCCCGGTGGGGCAAAGTGGGGGGAGTGACATTAGAGGTGCATAATATGAATAAGTGGTCACAGGCCTTTTGAACGATATGTCACATGAGGGGTGTCAGCAAAATTTAGAAAAGTGCCTCCCGGGGGGGTGGGGGGTTGGAAAAGGTACCGGGCGTGCGTAACATGAATAAGTGGTCACATGCATTTTGAACGATATGTCACATGAGGGGTGTCAGCAAAATTTAGAAAAGTGTCCCCCGGGGGGGTGGGGGGTGGCAAAGGCACCGGACGTGCGTACCATGAATAAGTGGTCACAGGACTTTCGAACGATATGTCACATGAGGGGTGTCAGCTAAATTTAGAAAAGTGCCCCCGGGGGGGCAAAGTGGGGGGGAGGGGCATTAGAGGTGCACAATATGAATAAGTGGTCAAAGGCCTTTTGAACGATATGTCACATCAGGGATGTCAGTAAAATTTAGAAAAATGTCCCCCGGGGGCAAAGTGGGGGGAGGAACATTAGAAGTGCATAACATGAATAAGAGGTCACAGACCTTTTGAACGATATGTCATATGAGGGGTGTCGGCAAAATTTAGAAAAATGCCCCTGGAGGGGGCAAAGTGGGGGGGAGGGGCATTAGAGGTGCACAACATGAATAAGTGGTCACAGGCCTTTCCAACGATATGTCACTTGAGGGGTGTCAGCAAAATTTAGAAAAGTGACCCCCGGGGGGCAAAGTGGGGGGAGGAGCATTAGAAGTGCATAACATGAATAAGGGGTCACAGACCTTTTGAACGATATGTCACATGAGGGGTGTCGGCTAAATTTAGAAAAATGCCCCCGGAGGCGGCAAAGTGGGGGGGCGGAGCATTAGAGGTTCATACCATGAATAAGTGGTCATAGGCCTTTGAACGATATGTCACATCAGGGATGTCAGCAAAATTAAGAAAAGTGCCCCCCGGGGGCAAAGTGGGGGAGGAGCATTAGAAGTGCATTACATGAATAAGGGGTCACAGGACTTTCGAACGATATGTCACATGAGGAGTGTCAGCAAAATTTAGAAAAGTACCCCCGGGTGGGCAAAGTGGGGGGAGGGGCATTAGAGGTGCATAATATGAATAAGTGGTCAAAGGCCTTTTGAACGATATGTCACATCAGGGATGTCAGTAAAATTTAGAAAAGTGCCCCCCGGGGGGCAAAGTGGGGGGAGGAGCATTAGAAGTGCATAACATGAATAAGGGATCACAGACCTTTTCAACGATATGTCACATGAGGGGTGTCGGCAAAATTTAGAAAAATGCCCCCGGAGCGGGCAAAGTGGGGGGGCGGGGCATTAGAGGTTCATACCATGAATAAGTGGTCATAGGCCTTTGAACGATATGTCACATCAGGGATGTCAGCAAAATTTAGAAAAGTGCCCCCCCGGTGGGGCAAAGTGGGGGGAGTGACATTAGAGGTGCATAACATGAATAAGTAGTCACAGGCCTTTTGAACGATATGTCACATGAGGGATGTCAGCAAAATTTAGAAGTCGGCCCCCCCCGTGGGGCAAAGTGGGGGGAGTGACATTAGAGGTGCATACCAGGAATAAGTGGTCACAGGCCTTTTGAACGATATGTCACATGAGGGGTGTCAGCAAAATTTAGAAAAGTGCCTCCCGGGGGGCAAAGTGGGTGGAGGAGCATTAGAAGTGCATAACATGAATAAGGGGTCACAGACCTTTTGAACGATATGTCACATGAGGGGTGTCGACAAAATTTAGAAAAATGCCCCCGGAGGAGGCAAAGTGGGGGGAGGGCATTAGAGGTGCATAACATGAATAAGTGGTCACAGGCCTTTTGAACGGTATGTCAAACGAGGGGTGTCAGCAAAATTTAGAAGTCCCCCATTATATCGGAAACCTCCGATGAAAATGCTGCAATTTAAAAAAAAGTCTGAAAAGTAAGAGATAATGAAATCCCCCAAAGCAGAATATGCTTATAAATGAGAGGTACATCGCAGAACAACGGATTTCACTGCAGAACATTTCAAATTTTCATTTTCAAGAAAATTCACCATTCAATGTAGGAATAATCGCAAAATTTGTCACTCATTAGCTAGAAAAAAAAATCACCAAGTTCTTTAATCGTTCATTTAAAAGTAAAGATGAAAATAAGCAATTGCCAGTCGCCACTCGGCGAGTAAATGTGAAAAACTGACGATTGAAAATATGGAAAGTACCAGCCAAACGCAAGATTTTCCAAAAGGGATTTCGTCAAAGAATTGGGGAAGAAAAAAACATGAATTTTGTCAAAAGATAGCGAAAAAACACACATTTCGTCAAAGGATTCCGAAAAAAAAAATGTAAATTTCATCAAAGGATCACCAAAAAAGTGAATTATATCAAAGAATCGCAAAAAAGCGAGAATTTTGTCAAAAAATCACAATAAAAACAGCACATTTCGTCAAAGGATCGTGGAAAAACCCGAATTTCTTCAAAGGATCGCAAAGAATCTGAAATTTCGTCAAAGGATTGTGGAATAAATGCAAATATGGTCAGTGGATTGCGGAAAAAAACACAAATATCATCAGACTTAGATAAAATGTAAAACTGTCTGCAAACTCAAATAAATTCTTAAAAATTTTCTGCAGAAAAACGCCACGCCCCTCCTAAGTCCTATATCGCCGCTAACAGCAAAAGTGAAAAAGTCCTCTTTCCAATCCTTCACATTGCATTACATGCTCCCCCCCTCCAGTTTTCTGAATTAGACTTTATTGAAAAGAGGATAATGTTTACTAAGATATTAAAACCGAATTCCCCTTTCGAATGTAAAAAAGTCACTGCAAATCGCAGAGAAATGCTAGACAAGCGCATAAACATTCGCCAAAATTTCCAACCAAATAAACTTTATTTAAAAGAGATTAACATTTAAGATTTACTTTTCAACACAAAATTTATTTTTAATCTGGTAAATTAATCTGCAAAGCCTAAAATAATCTGCACACCTGCTTCGATGCTGCAATGTTTCTGCTACCGGCCCTGGCAAAAAAAAAAAAAAAAAAAAAAAAAAAAAAAAAAAAAGCAATGTACCTGCCGTTCCGGCATAAGCCCTGCACTTCCAATATTTTTAAGTTATAAAAAATATATAGGGGAGATGGGGGCACATGTGAACATCGCAGTTTTTCAATAGTTATTATAAGTATTTTTATTTGAAAAAAATTACCAAAGATGGCAGCACCTGTAGACATATGGTAAAAATTTTTTGAAGCTTTTTGACATTTTGTTTGTCTTCAGTAGCCAAAATACTGTTTGTATATGTCAAATGTAAAATGTCGGTTTCAACTTTGGTAAGTGATAAAGTTTATTTATTTAATTAGTTATTCGAATTTTAATGTTTTAACATATACTATGACTACTATTGAATATTTTGGATAAAGTTGTTTTGTTCCCTAAAACTGATAAATGTTAATTATTTATCAATTTAACTCTAGCAGCCATGCGGGGCACTTGTGAACAGACTAGTTGGGGCAGATATGAACAGTTCACAAAAATCAAAATCTTTCTCTGTTGTGCGAATATAAAGAATTGATAATGATAAAATGTATGTTAAATTCCCGAGAAAGAATCTCAGATCCAATTCATATAATTTCCCTGAAATAGTACACAAAGAAAGTACACAAAGAGCAAGAAGCTCATTTGAGTTCAATTATAATTTAAATAAATTCAATGTTTCCTAAAATGCAATAAGTGTTATGTACTATTTTAGTAAACGGTTTAAAACAATATTTTTTATGCATTGTTAATACAAAGAATATTATGACAAACAACTTTGTATTTTTTTTCTTTTCATTTGTCTCAAACTTGCTGTGATGGCTTACTTCCATCTCTCAAACAACAGCTATGAATAGGATAATTTGAATTGGGATGGATATCAGTAACTTTATTAAAATGTAAAATTTTCAAATTGTGAACTAATATAATTCTTGGGTATGGTGTCAGAACAGCTTTATATATATTTAGTTTCATTTTAAAATCTTTTGTTTAAACATGTCACTCAGAAACTAGAAAAAAAATATTTTTTATTTTATTTATGGTGAATTTAACTGATAATATAAATAATGGTTATGATAACAAATTAATAACAGGAGAAAAAGCATTCAAAGGATATTTTTTCCTTGTGTTCACATGTGCCCCACGAGTGTTCACAACTACCCCGCTGATGGGGCACATGTGAACAATTTTTTGAATTTATAAAACTATTAAAAAATGTAAGAAAAACTATACAGGTGATTAAAAAAAAAATTCCATGTGTAAAAGAAAGTTCTGTTTACTATACTGACTAGTTTTTATTTATAAGAATTAATCCAATTATGAGAAAAAGATATATTTATGCGAACTGTTCACATGTGCCCCCATCTCCCCTATAGCAAAATTTAAAAATCAGTCACCGGTAAAAAAAAAAAAAAAAAAAAAAAAAAAAAAAAAAAAAGCGAAATTTGTCAGTAGATCAGAGAAAAAATGGAAATTCGTCGATCAGCCATGCAAAAAAACGCCTCGAGATTTGGCCAATCAGTTGAAAAAAAGACACAGTTTACCAGTCGACTGTGAAAAAATATCACAATTTTTACTGATCTGTCACGAGTAGAATGCGAAATTAGTCGATCGATAGCAGAAAAGAATATGATCGTTCGCAAAAAAGAGAGAAAAAAATTTGCCATCAGAAGTGGAGGGTATACAGATGTAAATGTCGTATACCTTCTGGTTCTTTTTCAGTAACACTGCATACATTCCGTTTCTCAAAAAAGCTATTGTATATACACTCTAAGGTATACCAGAGTTTCCCCTAGACACTGTCAGGAGGGTGCTGCACCCTGACTGCCTTTAGGTTACAAAACAGCAGCCCTCTTATCCCTGATGGAAAACATTAGCACCCTTGTTGTCCCCAGCTGAAAAAAGTGCCTTTACTCCTTTGTTTATTAAAAAATTTACTTGCATAGTAAAAATTGCCTCATTGCTGTGTTTAAAATAGCGTCCTGTCTATTAAATATTAAAAGTAATTTTAAAAATCAAAAGGATGCCTTTAAAAATTAAAAAAAAGTGTCCTTAAAAATCCAAA
The DNA here is from genome assembly GCA_963932465.1 of Maratus speciosus. Taxonomy (NCBI): domain Eukaryota; kingdom Metazoa; phylum Arthropoda; class Arachnida; order Araneae; family Salticidae; genus Maratus; species Maratus speciosus. The sequence continues at coordinate 90,901,489 of OZ010791.1, read as the reverse complement.
ACATGCCTTTCGGAATCCAAAAGTGCCCTTTTCCTACAAGAAGCACCCTGCCTTTTTTAAACATGGAGGAAACTCTGAATATACCTTTTTTTTTTTTTTTTTTTTGCGTCTACATCGCAGCATACGAGTGCCCTTTTATCTAGAAGTTTAGGGGAAGACGGAGTATAATGAAACAAAATTTACTATTTTTTTTTTCCTATCCGCAATTTTGCATGAACAAAAATATAATTAATGCATATTTTTAATCTTGTATTTTCCCCATCTAAATAAATTTTTATTTGGTTCTAAACAATATCTTTAAGCTTGAAAAATAACAAAAAATAAATGTCTTACAGTGTTTCATTGTACCCCGTATGCCGGGGTACAATGAAACACTCCAAATGATGGAAGCAATTTTCACCCAGTATAGTTTATTTTATGAAAAATGAGATAAATACAAAAACAAAACTTGATTAATAAGAAACTTGATAAAAATATGGTAGTCTAAGATGAAAAATAAGAAAAATTCTATTAGTTTAACAAATACCTTTCATTTTATATTAAATTGGCTCAAGTCAGTTTCAAAAATTAGCATTTCTGATTATATTTCTGTTGCTCCTGAAGGAATATGGGGTGGTAGTTTCAACACAATGAGTTTTTTTTTTTAATGTAAGTTTCTAAAAAAAGAAAAAAAATTAAAACTAGGTTGGAGTCTTTTATATCAAGTACTTCACATTTGACTTTATTTAAATGTATGGTTTCTCCAACGGTATATATTTCCTTATGTTTCTATTTATACGAATACTGCTTGTGCCATACATGTTGTGTGTGGATATCTCATTCTTAGTACCTCGATGACCAGCTGGGCCTGGAAAAAAATCTGGATCATCAGAGTCTGTAGCAGGCAAAGTTTGTTTTCAAAACAATCCCTTCTTAGCTATTTTTCACTTTCTATATTTTAATTGCTTAACAAGAGCATTTTTTACTGACCTGGTTAGAACAAAACTCTTTTTTTTTCTGTTTTCCTACTCTTACTTCTAATATATTCTATTTACTACTTTTATTACTATAATAAAACATGTTTCATTGTACCCCGCACTGAGGTTACTAAATAAAAATTTATTTTCAAACTTCTAATATTTATTTTTTTTAGTTTGGTTTTGGAGGTATGAAGACAACAACTCAAAGATAACAATGTATAGAAAAAATAATTATTACATATAACAACAAGGAAAAAGAAACAAAATTACTTTTAGTAAAGAAAGTTACTTTCAATGGTGTAAAAGCAACAATCTTCTATTGCTACTGTTGAAGAAGTGGGAGTGTATCCAAATCACATCAGTAATTGGAACATATAGTTGTATAACATATATATAAACTGCAACTCTCTATGACAAATTTGATTGATTTTACAAGTAATGTTTCATTTTACCCCTTGTTTCATTGTACACCGTCTTCCCCTACTGTAGAAAAAACGGGTCAGTGCCCATCAGGCACAGATTTTTTTAAATAAAGGACACACTTGTACCTTGTAAAGAAAAGAAAAAAAAAACAATATTTGGAACTGGCTTGTTTAATGTTCCCATTTCTCAACAGAATTCTTTGATATTTTCCCACGACTGATTGAAATTTGTCAATTGCCCTCTCAAGCAACAGACGAATGTCACGATTTCTTTCTCCCGTAATCAAATGAAGAATTTTGCTATTTTTTAAACATTGTTCATAATACATTGTTCATACAACATTGTTCAAAACATTGTTCATATCATTTTTAAACATATTTCATAAACTTGTCAACTGGTCATATGAAAAAGAAAAAAACCCCAAGAAATTTATCAGTCGGTAAAGGGTTAAAAAAAATCACACAGTTCTTTGATTGTCACCGGGGGGGGGGGGGGGGAATTATTTAATTCATCCATTGATCGCATGAAAAAAAAATGTTTTTCTTGTCAGTTGTGGGGGGAAAATACGGAAATTTATCGACATTTTATCAGAAAAATCGAGATCCGTTGATAAGCTTAGGTAAGGGAGAGGGGGGGGGGGGGGTCGGCAAAATTCATAAACCGACTGCATAAACAAAAAAATAAATACTCAGTTCCGCTAGTTGCTCGCAAGAAAAAATGCTATATTTACTAATCAGTACAAGTAAAATACACCAAAATTTGTCAATTGGTTACAAGAAAAAATTGCAAAATTCTTCATTCAGTCATCAGGGAAAAAAAATCTGAGAAATTCACCAGTAATCATTGGGGGAAAAAAGAGAAATTCCTCGGTGTGTTGCTTTAAAATATTGTGAAATTTGTCAATCTGCTATGGAAAAAATAATGAAATGTAGCGGACAATCAATCGTGAGATTCTTCGTTCGGTTGCAGAAAAAAATGGAATGCAGAAAATTAGCGAAAAATCGCTAAATTAATCACATTAAGTGACAATTGAATATTATCGTTGAATAATAATTATTGAACATCAATGTAAACAAAAAAGAATGCATAATTATATAAATTGGAAAAAATCACAAAATTCAAACCGTCACAGGAAAACATCACAAAATTCTACTGATGATAAAAAAAAAAAAAGATCCTAAATAAACCAATTCAAAATATTTTTTGAGAACAAGGTACATGAACGCCCTTTATGTAAAAATTCCCACCCAGCAGCCCTTTTTTCCTAGAAGTTGATTCTAAAAAAAAAAGGCCACAGAGTGGTAATTTTTTTTAAAAAGGGCACACTTGTACTTTGTAAAAGAAAAAAAAATAATACTTTGAACTGGCTTGTTCAGCCGTCCCTTTTTCTCTACAGACTTTTGCAATATTTTCCCGTGATCAAATGAAGAATTTTGGTATTTTTTAAAAACGTAAATTTCACCATTAAGTCATGGAGAGGCACAGTAAATTTGTCAATCGGTCATGTGAACAAAAAAACGAGAAATTCACCAGTCAGTTACAATGAAAAAATCACATTGTTCATCAGTTGTAGCAGGGAAAAAATTGCTTAATTCACCCAACGATCACATGAAAAAAAAAAGTAAGAAAAAGAAAAACCTCACAAGTTTACCAATCGGGTGCAAGAAAAAATGCAACATTTAAATGTAAATTGGTAGAAATACAATATTGCAAAATTCATCAGTTGGTTGCGGGAAAAAATTGCAAAAATTCTCATTCAGTCATCTGAAAAAAATATTGTTTTAAATTTGTCTTTAACTGTTTTTTCGTGAAAAAATTACTTTATTTAACCCCCTCACTGACAAGCCCGTGTTAATACGTTCACCAAGCTCCAGGTTTCACTGCAATACAAGCAATATTTAAAGTAATATAATTCTATTGATTTAATGTATTTTTAATACATTGAACAATGATTAATACTTACAAGGATTGCATTCATATTGGTTATTAAGTCTTTTTATAAAATGTTCAAAGAATCATTTTTTTTAGCATTTAAAACAAAATGCAGAGAAAACAACATTACAATTTTGCCCTTTTCCAAGGCAGTCGGAGGGTTAAAATAATTACACACATGTAAAATTATTTTTGGTATTTTTTGGTTAGCCGGGCACCAGTGTTATACATATATATTGTAATATATAACACTGGCGCCCGGCTAACCGAAAAGTACCTTATTTTTTCTATATTTCATATTCTACATAATAAATTAATCTACAATATATAAAAATTCTTTTAATTATTTGGTACTTTTTGGTTAGCTGGGTGCCAGTGTTATATATACATATATGTGTGTATATATATATACACATATATGCATTTATATATGCAATATATGTATGTATATATAACACAGTACCAATTATTTTTATGAGTCGAATACTGCAACCAAAGACATTGAGCCCTGCTAAATGATTTGCAAGAGACATTACACCTTCACTGTGCATTATTAATCAAGCAGCTATGTTCCTAAAGAGATTATAGCTGCTCAATTTATAAAGGAAACTAAATTAGGTACTTACTAGTAAAATTTGTATTCCAATACATGGATCTATTAACTTGGGTCCTTTAAAGGACCCTTCACAAAATTTTATCACCTCAAAACAAGGAACCTTCACAAAACTTTTCACCTGCAAACAGGATCCTTCACAAAACTTTCCCACCTCCAAACTGAACTTTTTACAAATTTAATTATTTAGGAGTAAAATCAGTCTTTCACTTTTAAACATAATGGAAATAAATGAATATATTTTTCGCTATTATTTAAAAAAAATAGTGAAATTTATCTTTAGTTGTACACGAAAATTTCTTATAAAAAGTTTTCCCCATACCACAGCATTTCTAAATTAATGTGGCGATATTTTTTACCGAACATGATTCTTGTCGAATGCATGGTGAATACAAAGTGCCGAATAAAGAAGTGTAATACAGCCCTCTTACGCTATATATATATATCAACTTAAAAATTAATTAAAATTTGACTACTAGACTGATGAAAAACTCCCTGCAAAAAGAAAAAAAATACAATAACAACACGACAACGTGACGATTAGTCCCGCTAATTTTCCGAATGGCGTTAAAACGTAAACACACGGTCTCAGAGTTGAGTTGGGTACTTCCTTCTCATTCTCCCGTGACATGGAGTCAGAAATACAGATGCGTGATCAAAAATCAAATGTTCCAACGAAAATTTGAAATAAATAAATTAATACGAATTATACATTTTTCATTTGTTTTTGAAGAAGTAATTTTAATAAAAACTGGAAGTCACGCCTGATAGAGGATAAGGGCAAATTATGCATGCAATAACCCCACCTATATTTTTCAGCTTTAATCGTGGGCCCCACCAAAATGAGGAGAGGGGGGATGGGAGGGTCCCTTCCCCTCCATTGATTTTGAAATTTAAGTGACTACAGTGAAACCTCCCCGTGTGACCACCTCCATTTACCGACCACCTCTCAGAACGACCATTTTTTCATGGAACGAAATTTATTCCTATAGGCTCAATACTAATTTTACCTCCATTCAGAGACCATCCCAGTTGAATTCCCTTCATGAGCGATCAATTTGTTTGAAGAAAATGAAACAAATTCCGTTTTCTCCTGGTCACTTGAAGGTTTTATTAGAAAAATAATTCCGGAGAGCGCATTATTCATCAAACTTCTAAACTAAATTTAGATTTTTTTTATTATTATTCCGGTAACTTTTAAGCGTTTAAACCCCTTTATGCCTTTTTTAGGCAATGAATTTAATTCTGATGACAAATTAAGAATGACGGTCAATAAACTCCCTTGCCCTATTCTGTCAGGAAACTCTCAAAGAAATAGATAATAATAGATACAAATTAATGAAATCTTCATTATTTATTGCTCCCCCCCCCCCCCCAAAAAAAAGCATTTATTTACTGAACTTCGAAAGGACTTGGAAATATAAGTTATAAAAGATAAAACCGTATTCATTTTTTAAACTTTGTAGTAATTAACTTACGTAATTAACTTATGTTTTGATACTTAAATTTTTATATTTTTTCTTAATGTGAAAGATAAATGTTAGTAACATTGTTATCTTTTTTCAACAATTAAAATCTAGATTTAAACATAACCTCCATTAAGAGACCACCTCTCGGAGTGACCAATTTTTATTGGAACGGAACGTGGTCGCTTTAAGGAGGTTTTACTATAATTAACTTTTGTTTTGATACTTAAATTTTTATATTTTTTCTTAATGTGAAAAATAAATTTTAGTGACATTAATCGTTAACTTTTTTCAACAAATAAAATCTAGATTTAAACATAACCTCCATTAAGAGACCACCTCTCAGAGCGACCAATTTTTATTGGAACGGAACGTGGTCGCTTTAGGGAGGTTTTACTGTACATATTTTGTTATGTTTTCAAAAACAATATAAAATTTATTATTTTCGAGTAACTAAATTAAAAGAGCCTCTTTTATGTTAGTATGTGCAAAATTCTTAGTTCCTCTTTTTTAAAGAGCTGTTGTTGGTGTGTTTTATGACAGTCAATTATCTACACTTGGGATATGAACCCAAAGGGGAGGGGAGGGGGTGCTCAGGCGTCTTTCTAAGAGAAAGCAACGAAATCCAAGGTTCGAAGAAAACCACGGAAAACTCCGAACGATTAGGCTGACGGGCGTGATTGGAATCGAAACCAGCACCTCTCGTCTACGAGCTTTGAGAGCAGAACCTCTCCGCCACTGGTGGGGCGGTTTAAAGAGGAACTATGAATGTCGCGCTTGGACGAAAGAGCGGCATGGTGGCAGGGGTGAGTGCCATTGTCCCTTCTGTATTTGAAATTTAATTAACTAAAATTTCTTTTTTTTTGACAGATTTAGAAAAACACAGTAAAATTTATTCTTTTCGGAAAACTTAAAATGAAAAACTAAATAAGACATTTTCAGAAAGGGGGTGGGGAAACTGGGGGCCCATTGCCCATCGTTAGATACTAAAATTTAACTAAAATATATTTTTGTGCGTGTTTGAATACGATTTTAAATATTAATGAAAGGGGTTTTGAAATAATTTGGAGATTTTTTTAGGGGACAATTTTTGTTGATTGAAATTTTTGTATGCGTTAGAGTTTGAGGGAATATTTTTACTAGTGGTAATTTAAGAGAAATTTATGAAAAATTTTAGAATAAAAAGGAGACTTTGAAATAATTTCGTGATTATTATTTTCTTTATAGAGGGGGATTTTCTGAGATTGAAATTCGTGAGCGTTTTAGAGTTGGGGTGAATTATTGTTCCTGGTTATAATTTTAGAAAAAATTGTGACAAATTTAAGGTCAAAAAGGGCTTCGAAATAACTTCGTGATTTGTTTTTCTTTTTAGGGGGAATTTTCTGAGATTAAAATTTTTGAGCGTGTTAGAGGTAATAATGTTACTTGTAATAATTTCAGAAGTTAAAAAATTTTTATTGTACCGATGGAAGACGTTAGATTTCCGTGTATTATCTAAAATATTAATTTAGAAATTTATTAAAATTATTAATGAGGAAACACAGGCATATCAAAATCTTAGATACCATAATGTGCAATAATAAAACTTTATAAAACTTTCAAGTAAATCCTTCATATTACCTGCATGAGAAACAGTTTTCATTTTCCCTGAAAATATCTCAAGCGATTTCACGAAAATTTTCTCATTGAAGATAATTTGGAGGTGATAACTTACAGAAATAAATCTGTATAAAACCTTTTAAAAAGCGGTATACTTCTCTTAAGAAAACCTTTAGTTTTCATTTTCCTTAAAGATACCCGCTGAAACCTTCAAAATGGCTGCAACATCTCAAAAATTTTAAAGGTTTTTCTCTGATTTTTTTACCTGGGCATAGAGACGCTTAGAGTATGTATTTTGAAACGCTTCGAGGCTTGATAAGTCAATATATTTAGGACTATGTTTCACTACATGAACCCGTTTTTTTTTTTTTTTTTTTTTTTTTTTTTTAGAATAAAAACATCATTTTTGTTATGTCATTTGCTAAAACGTATACGTTTTATTTCAAAAAGTGAGTTATTAGATATTGTTTCATTTCAAACAAAAACATTTCAATATAATGTGGTTATTTGTACATTTTCTACCAATGTTTTTCAAAATGGTATGAACACTTTCTGTTAATGTTCATCCTATGTGTTCAAAAATTAAAATGCCGCTTCATGCTTAATTACAGTGGCGGTCAAAAGTTTCCGGCCAGTTAGTTTCTTTGATTTGCTTGACAGAACGTTTCAGCGAAGAAGAAGCACAATTGCTCCAAAAGTTAGGAATAAGCAAATTACCTCTGACCACGTGATCATTTTGATTGGAAACTTAAGATACTTGATGCAACGGGGAGGAATTCGAAATTCGCGCGTGCAAAAGTTTCCGGCCATTCGTCAATCGTTAGTTTTTGCTATCGCTAAAGTGTTTTTTTGGCCATGTTTGTTAATTAATGAACATGAATAACGTATTTAAATTCAAAAATGAAAAGTTTAACAATTTATTGTTCCTAAACGAGTAATTTGTTTGTCGCTGAAGGGACAATCCTCTCATGAGATTGCGGCAAAGTTGTCGATCGGAAAATTTGCTGTAAACGATATTTAAAAAAATATATAAAGATGGTGATGGCCTTCGGAACATGCCACGGTCCGGGGGACCCCGGAAAACGACTATTCTTGTGGGCAGAATTATCAGAAGTAAAGCAGTTGATGACCAGCGTAAAAATGCCGCTGTAATTCCACGTGATTTATGGTGTAAAAATATTGCTGAAACAAGTCTGTCTACAGTGTCAAGACGCTTATGTGACGTAGAACTTTATGGAACAGTCGGTGTTAAAAAACCTTTCATAAGTAAAAAAATTCAGAGGGTCCGACTGGCGTTCGCCAAGAAATACAAAGAGTGGTCAAGTGCAAACTGGAAAGAAGTATTACTTTCCGATGAATCGACGTTCAATCTTTTTGGTAGTGATAAAAGTCATTACAACCGACAACCTAAAAACAAAAAATAAGGTGCGAGATATATTATTCCTACAATGAAGCATGGCGGAAGACACGTTATGCTGTGGGGAGCATTTTCTGGAAAATGTGCCTGTCCGTTATTTGAAATCTGTGGCAAGATGAATAGTGCAATGCATAAGGATATCTTGCAGGGTCATTTGCAGCCTTATTGGAGGAAAAATTGTGGTCACAACTATTTGTTTTATCATGATAATGACTAAAAGCATACATGCAAGCTCGTCAAGAAGTGGCTTTTGCACAAAAAATATCCGCTTTTGAATTGGACAGCCCAATCATCCGATCTGAATCCAATAGAATATCTTTGAAACTAACTTGAAAACGTGTGTGGAATTATAAATATTCCAATTCAGCAACATTTTCACAAAAATTGCAAGAACCGGGGACAAAACTTAACATTGATGATTTACAACCGTTCATTGAATCGATGCCACGTTGCTGCGCCGCAGTACTTATTGCTAAATGTATGAATACAAAATAATAATTATAAATGTTGTTGATCGCTGTTATTTTGTATGTTGTAACACTATTTTTTTCCAAGCTTGCCAAGGTGGCCGGAAACTTTTGAGAACATGCGTTTTCTTCTGCCATTAATCTTGTCAATTAAATTTATTAGTATTTAATTTTTATTCCATAAATAAGTTCGTAACTGTTATGTCAATAAAGTGTATAAGTATCACTTTGAGATTCCTCTTCATATGGGCATACTTACAAATTAACCAAAAATTTTATGCTGGCCGGAAACTTTTGACCGCCACTGTACGTTTTAGTTAAAACATTAATTAAAAATAACAAGTGTAATAAATGAGTTTAACGAAATAATTTAAAAGACACAAATAAGTAAAGACATTGTAATTTCAAATCTTGTCTTGAAATTATATAAGGTTAGTTGGGGCAACTGGGCCATGATTTTACAACGCGACTCTGGAGCTTCTGACAATTCAGCTTCAAAAAGCTAATGTTCATTTGAATTAAAGTCTGAACTTCTGTAAATGTGTTCAGTTAGGTTCCCTCTATCAGACAGAAATGCTCAAAATTACATTTTAATATTTAAAAATATAAAAATATGCACATTTCATCTTTCTTTCCTCATGGGTCCAGTCGCCCCATAAAAATGGGGTAAGTGGACAAGGGAGGTCTATGTTCCACACGCGTTTATTTTTTTTCATGTCTGATATCAGGTCCTGTTTAAAAAAGTGTAAACAACTTTAAAAAAAAATTAAACCACGCAGATCATGTAAATTATATGTCAATAAAGAGCGTTGTAAGGGAAACCTTTGCTGTCAGTGTGCCTAAAAAAAGCACTAAAAGTGAAAATATTAGATTTATTTATACCAAAAACATAAAACTTAAGTAAGTACTTATGTACTTTAGTATAGGTAATAAGTATAAATGTCACATGGGTATTTTAAGGAAAAAAATAGCAAGGTAAATCTATGAACAAACGGCTACTTAAGTACTTTATCTGTATCCAGGAGTCGCATTATATAGGGAAAATTTTATTGTTCCTACCAGAACCCTTAATGAATTACCTTCATGATAATTTTATTTAACATATCCTAAAGAAAGGTACGATGAAAATATTATTTTCAAAATAGTGGTAGGAACGATAAAGGTTTCCCTATAGAATGCGACCCCTGTGTATCGTACAGTTTCATGGTTTGGCTATCTCGCTTTCAGGGGCAAGGTACTTGCATTCGTAAAATGTTGAAATAATTTAATGACACCAATATTTGCAAGATAATCTATTTGAAAACAAGTAAAAGTATATTTTCGCGTACTTAATAAAGGTGAAATTTTCATTATAAAATTTCGGTGCAAATGTGGCAATTTGGAATTAAAATTAAGTGATGCCATAACGGCATCACCGCCTCTCAAGGAGTAAAGAAATTTGGTTTAATATTACCCAATATGCTATTTTAAAATTTTATTACGTAATTTTAATAAGGTATTCTATAATTTTCTTCATTGTGAGTAAAAATCAATGAGGAAATATACTTCCCTGGATCCAGCATGGTCCAGTTACCCCGGATACATGTCTCAGTTACCCCATTCTTGAAAAAATTATGGGGTAACTGGGACACTGGACTTACATTTGAAACATGAAGTAAATATGTATAGATACCTAATAATATTAATGTAGTTATATGCCTAATCTTTAAAAAAAAAGATTGTTTAAAAAAAGTACTTACAGTTTTTTAATAAAAAGCCGAGGAAGTTCAATCATATTGACGTTGTTTTTTTTTTAAAATAAACGTACATTTTTGACAACCTATCACAGCAAAGTGATAGTTATGATTGAGTTGACACACGTTCTTTTAGGAAGTAGAGATTAAGTTGCATTGTTCAAAAAAGCTAAAACTTAAAAAACACCAACATTTTTTTTTATATAAAATAGCCTATGGCCCCTGGGCCGTGCGAAGGAAAAACTGCGCCCGGGGCAAAATTTCAATTTGGCGTCCCCCCCCCCCCCCCCTTTCTTTCCCTTTATCATAGTTGTCACAAACTTAATAAAGTGCGGAAACAGAAATAAATTCTATTGAATAAATATTTCGTGTGTATTTTAGAATTTTAAAAGGGATTAATTTTAGTTTAGAAATTCAGAAAAACTAAATAAAGATAAAATTGCATTTATTTGTTACAGATCGTGATGCTTTGTCACAGATTTTTTCTAACCATTTTCATTTGTTGTTAGCAGGACTTAATTTCTAACAAAAACATGTACCGGAGTCCGAATATTCTGCAGTACTAAAAACCCTAGCTTACCCCTCCGTCACTCCAAACCGCATACTTATATTTCATACTTTATTTGGAAAATTTAAAGCATTTTTTTAACAAAATAAAAACTTTAAATTCATCTATCTGTATACACTTAGCTTTCAATTAGTCCACTTTTATCACTCCTTCCGAATAGAAATCCTTTCCTAATCTTAATGTTAATTAGTCACAGAATTTTGCGACTAAATATGGTACGGATTATGATTCGGAAATCGTGTTAACTCAAAAAATGAATAGTTCGCAACTATGTATTACACATGTAGATTTCGTAAGAAATACTACCTATTGCATTACCCCCTATGTTGGAATTTCTGAAAAAAATTTTCAGATCTACGCCGATCATAACCCCTAGTACCCAAAACCACACCCAGTTCAAAACTTTATCTATCTATCTATGTATATATATATATCACTTTTTTTATGGACACGATAACTTCCAAAATTCTGCACAAATCTCTTCCAAACTGATACATAAAATCAAGGGGTAGAAAATCTCTGTCAAGTTCGTTAATGGGCAAATTCGGACCAAGAGGGTGGAAACAGGGAGGGGTGTGAAAACCGGAAAAATCCTATAACTTCTTAATTATGATACATATAAAATCAGTTTAAAGTTATTATTACTTCTAGGAAAAGGGCCAAAAATTTATGTACCACAGATTTTTGAGAAAATTAAAAATGGGTTCAAGGGGCCAAAAAAAATGATTTTAGGGAAAATTCACAACTCCGTCAATTCTCAAGAAATCAAATTCACTTAAACTTATTATAAATATTCTTAATACTGTCTAAAACTTTTACATTGACAAGTTTTTGATAGGACCGACTCTTACCGAAAAAAAAAATATTAAAACGACAAAAAAAAGGGTTAAAGAAGAAAAAAATTCAGAACTTTGCCAATTCACAAGATATCAAATCCGCTGAAATTTATTATAAATCTTCTTAATATTATCTACAACTTTTATATTGACAAGCTTTTGATAGGACCAACTCTTACAGCAAAAACAAATGAAACAAAAATAGGGTAAGTAGAAAAAATTATCGTATTAACATGATTCTGATAAAAACAGCTCTTACAAGAAAATGAAATTAAAAACTCGTCAAAAACGGCCAGATAAAATTGTTAAACTAGGTTTATCTCTAATCTTGGTTTAGTTTTTGTTGGTGAAATTAGTACTTAACTTCGAAATCTACCTCCGCCTGTAGGCCGAGCCGGCAGGGATTTTTATAAAAAGCTGAATGAAATTTACAGAAAATAATATTTATATGGTGTAGAATCGAACAATGTTTTTCAGTTTCCTATAAAAGTTCCTATTATATTCCTATATAGTTCAGTTTCCTATATCTTAAACTATAATCGATTCCTTCAGAATAACAATCTTTCGGGGTGAGTCTCTGAAAGTCAGATTAAATTAAAAATTTGACACTATTATCGGAGATATTTGATGCTTTTATAGAAAAAAAGGAAACACTGCTCTATTGCTTTATATCAGAATAATAATACATAACAAATATATCTACTTACAAATGAAAGCTATTTCGTAAATGTGCAGAGGATGGGCCTTAGCACGGGCAGCGTTCATAATGAAAAATAAATAGAAAAATCACTAATGTTATTTTCATATAACGTTATTTCGGCATATATTGCGCTTCCCAAGGGTCACACCCCCACAGTTTGAGAACCATTGTTTTATTTTATTGTAATTTTATGTTTTGTTCGTAAAAAAATTAAGAAGGGCAAGATTAGTCATTAATTTACTTTGAAAATTGAGATAATATGTTATTTTGAAAAAATGAATTCATTATTATTTTTCCTTGACCGTTGATTTGATGTTAATCAATACAATATAAGAAGAGGAAACAACTGTTATTTTTGTTTTAAAAAATCTATGACATGAATTAGCTTTTTGAAAAAGGAATGCCCTAAAATTGCTTCGTGCTATTAGGAAGAAGAAAAAAGAAAAGAAACTGTAAATCTCTGAGTTATAAAACCATGAGACCAATATTTACTTTGTAATAAATTCGATTAAAGTTTGTTAATATTATACATATGACAGTGTTTAAATTTAAAATTACCCACAATTACCCAACAGCAAGAGATATCTTCTAAATTTCGGTCGATTACAAATATACAGTGTGTCCACGTATAACCTGACCGACCTTTATTTTCGCACCCGTTGGCCCCAGATGCATACTTCCAATTACAAAAGTGGTCAAAATTAGGTGCAGAGTTAAGATAAAAAAAAGTTTGAAGCGATAAAACAATTTAGTGAAGAATTACAGAATCTAAATTTTTATACGGTCCCACGGTCCTATAAGCTATATTTAGTAAAATTTTTTTGTTACACTGATAAGTAAGACAAAAAAGGTCCCGATTAAAATTGACCGAGTAATAGCTGTTTAAATTTGGAGCATATTTTTTGCTGCAAATTAGGGGTCATTCACAAATTTAGTAGAAATATAATTTCGTCAGATATATTAAAGAAATGGTTGAGAGTATAATTAGCATTGCAATATAATTTTGAAATCTTTAATCATTCTGACATATTACTGAAAAATACACAATTTGTACTGAACATGTAAGAGGATAAAAATAACAGAATTTTTGTTCAATAAAAGGATGAAAAAGAATAGCCTCAATTCTTTACAAAATGATACATATTTTAAAATGCTGTTAGATTACACCGTCTTTCAAATTTTGGGTTGTGCCATGTTTTTTAGCTTTTCAAAATTGATTCACATGTATGTTTTAGCGCTGAATCCGAAAATGACCTTCATTTTAAATCATCATGTCAGGATTTTTCTCAAATCGCAAATTTCAAAGTTAAAAAGCTCAAAATTAAAATTGAGACCCCTCCCCTCCCAGCCTCATCGGACCCCTGAGCTTTTTAGCTGTGAGAAACCTAGTATAAGCCACAAAATTGAGTAACTTATTGAATTAAATAAAATTAAACTGAATAAAAAAGTCATATCTATTTTATGGTATCAGATTTTTCGCTATTTTTTAAACTTGAAATTTACGATTTGCGAAAAATCCTGACATGTTGGTTAAATGTGAAAGTAATTGTTTTTATTTAGCGTTAAAAAATAGATAAAACGTAATTGTAAAAGTTAAAAAACACAACCATCGCAGGTTTATGTTATCCAATCAAAAACCATTTCTTAAACTTGTTGACGGTATTCTATCCGAATTTTTTTGTGTTATCCTCTAATATAAGTATGTATAAGATGGTAAGCGTCGAAAATCATAATAATATTACATTTTAATCGGATTTAATTCAGTATGTAAATTTTTAACATCAATCGGACATTTGAAATTCAGTTAAAGTTCCAGTACAAATTTTAAACTGGAAAGATGATCGTTGCAAGTTAAATAACATATTTTTGTTAAAAGAAATCATAGCCTGTCAAACCCTTACAAAATACAACATATGTTAAAATACAATTATTTTAACTAATCTGAAACTTAACTAATAAAGTTAACTCAATCGTAATATTTTTGCGATTTCTTTCAAACCGCAGACACCTTGAAATAAGTTTAAGTACTTTACTTACGACCCCTGAAAGAATGGTCGAAATCATCTGTTTTGATATGTAAAAAAGTGGTATAAGTCATGTATTTCAAAGTTTCGTAACTCGGTCAATTTTAATGTTAGATGAATGGGACTTTTTATGTCTTACTTGTTAGTGTCACAGTAAATTTTTACTAAATATCACTTATAGGACCGGGGGACTGTATAAAAATGTAAATTTCGTAATTTTTTAATAAATGTTTTTCTTGACCCATATCACTTTAAAAATAATTCTTTACCTTAATTAAACCATCTTTGTAATTGGAAGTATGCATCTAGGACCAACGGTTGCGAAAATAAAGGTCGGTCAGGTTATACGTGAATACACTGTATATATGACTAGAAGTAGAAAACAAATCTCTTGAGGGAACATACGGGTGTTTTATTATTATTATTATTATTATTATTTTACAAAACTATATATTTATTAAAGATAATCAGTTCTGAACACTTTAAAATAAACGCCATGAAAATGGTTTTGCAATTAGCCAAAATACATAAAAAAAAAGAGCTTCAGTTTGGAAACGGTATTAGTTTGAAAGTCACTTTCCTTATTAAGATTTTTGGCACTTCACATGATAACTTAAAATGTTTTCCTTTTTGTTCCTTCTTGAAAATCAAATGAACCTAAATTTACCTCTCTTGCAGTTGTAAATTTATGCCCAGGAGATTAAGTTTCTGAAATTTTTAAAATTGCGAATATGCTAATTAAAATTAGTTTCTAAAGTATAGAAATGGATTTAATACAAATTAAATGGTGTTCATCGACTGAAATGTAACAACCAAGAATTCCATATTATATGCATAGTTTATCTGATGATCTTACGTACCTGCTATCATACCAGTTTATTTCTCGAACGATAAGTCTAATGTGGTGTATAAAAAATAATTATTCGAAATTTGCTTTAAAAAATTCAAAGTAAAATAACATTTATGTATCTATCAATTCCCTCAAAAATTATTGTTTTAAAATATGTATTATAAGATACAAAATGTGGAAAATAGTATTTGTTTTTCAACTTTTTACATTTTTGAGTAAATTTAGATAAATAAATAGCAGATTCACCAAAAGGACAAAATTATATTCTCAATAATTTGTTTTATTTTTAACGAAAAGTAAAACCAAAGAAAGAAACGAAGAAAAAGCCTCCCATAATTAGATAAAATTCATTATCATTGTTGGGTGTAGTGTTGAATTCAGGGGGTGGTCCGGGGGGGGGGGCATTCCCTTCCGGAGCAATGAGTTGCCCCCCCCGCCCCCGCCGGAACCACAGAAATCCCTACCGGAGAAAAGTGTCTGAATTCAACGCTGGATGGGGAGAGCGCGTGAGTTTCGCAGATGATGTAAAGGGGGGGGGGGGGCGCAGAGTGCAAAGAGTTTGAGAAACACTATAACAAGTTATTACAAAAGTATATCATAAACCATCCAATTTAAAGAACTTTATGACAAGTAAATATGAACTTACTCATATAATCCAAAGAAAGATGTCGATCCATTAAAAAAAAATTACTTATAAATAAAGTAGAACGTTTTGCTAAAAAAGAGACTTACCAAAACCTAAAACAAGTTTTAAAATGGAAAAAGTACTTTCCTTAGTCAGAAATTTCTTTTTGGGGTTAGGGTAGGGGACGAAGCAATAACTTTGAAAGTAAAAATGTACGTAATTACATTGGGGGAAAATTCCAGATATGCATATAATATGTATATGTTTTTTTACAAAGAAAAAAAGAAAAAAGAATGGCCTTAAAAGAAAAAAAAACATCCTGGAAAATAATTAACGGCCAAAATAAATGAATAAATAAATAAACGAGTTGATAGTATAGATTTGGCTCCCCCTAAATTTCTGCACCCGGGGCGCCCCCCCCCCCACTTTCAATGGGCCAGTTACTTCGTGGTTCCAGTTACTCCAACTAACCTTAATTCGAAATGTTCACATTTCTTTTACATTAGTAATTCTTATAAAAATAAGTAATTAATATAAACCTTACAATACAAACCATATCAAACTAACTCATGATAGAAATATTATATACATTTTTAAATTTAAATATAATATTGAAAAGCAAATTTTATAGCAGTTTTGTAACTACAGCTATACTTTGCTAGTCACAAATAGTGACTGTCACGATAGTGGAAAAAAATCACTTCTTAATTAGCACAGACTCTTCTATAGTAATTCTTACTAGATTAGACTAAATTTCAGTATTAGCTGCTTTTTCAGCAAAATTGAGTCTAAGTCGAAATACATAACATTTTGGATCCAGTTTTACGAAAAATGAACGCAAAACCGAGCTATCGATGTGACACTACAAATAATAAAAAAGGCATTCTAGATTTTATATTTCGTGTAAATATTACTTCCGTTTGTATATATTAATTTTTAATTTTTATTAGATTTAAGAAAACCATTTAAAATACAAAATGTATGATTAATCAATTTTGCAACAAAATTCAAATTAAAGGCTTTTGAAAATTCAATTATCTGTATAACTATTCTTACTGTTTCTGTTAGGTTACTGTTAAAAATTCAAAAAGTATACAATTGTTTTTTAAACACACCTTTTTACAATTTTTTAACTACGTATTAAATAACATTTATCAAAAAAAAAAAGGTCTGTGTATTATATAAATTATAATCAGCGTAATTTATTAAAACACAAATCTGAAAAGGATTAGTTACAGTAGGATTAGTCGATAGAGTTATTTTCATGTGTCATAAAATATTTCATTTCATTATTCCATGTTTCGGTCAGTAAATAAGTGGTATTAGTTTCTGTTTCCGAAAACTTATTTCATATGTTGTCTATTCACTAACATACATTTCAGTCCTGACTGGATTTTCGTAGCATTTTTCTTGTTTGTGGGAACCAAAATTAATAATGTGAAACTTGAAAATAAATATCAGCAACCATTCCACAAAAGAAACAAATAAATGTTTCTATTAGTAATTTGAAATAAAGTAATTTATGCTTCAAATTAACAAATCTTAAAAGTTACCTATTGCAGTATTGTTTAAGGGGTCTCAGGACTCTTAAAGCTTCAAACCTTTCGAAATTTTAAATTTTTTAGATGGTAAACACCTATTTTTCCTGAACATTTTGATATAATTTTTTCCTGGATATTGCAATTATAAGAGACGTTATGACTTTTAGAATTATACCCGAGCAATAGCTGAAGCGGCGTTTCCGAAATTTTGAAGTTCTTTTTCTCCAAATGACGTTTTTGGGCATGATGCGCAGAATATCTTAAAAAGTACTGGATATTTTTTCATGAAATTTTCAGAACATATGTTTCATGTTAGTCTCTATAAACTGGAGCTAAGATTTTCTTTTTATTGTTCAACAGCATATTTTTTAGGTAATTATAATGTTAAAATTTTCATAAATTTGTATTAACTAAATACAAATTTTTATTAAAAATATAAAAATTCTGTAAATACAAATTTATTTAGATTCAGGGTAATTATTATAATCGGAAGTATAAGTAGGCACCAAAATTTTCATTCTAGTTGCAATATTTATTTTGTAATCGTGCGCTTAAGCTGTTTTTCCAATTTCCTGCTAGTCAAATGTCTGACAGTTTGGAGCCCCCTATAAATGCTAATACTGTATCTTACAATTTTTTTAAATACATGGAATGAAAGAACATATTATATTTCATCCCAATTAAATTTGTGTATTTAAATTATATACATTTTAAGATACTAAATGTTGAAAAAGGTCTTTTTTATATATTTTTATTTTTTTTTCTATTTTAAGACTCCCGAGACCTCTTAATTCTATATATATTTAAGTTATTTCTTTACAATGAATCAACCAAATCGCATTAGTTAAAAATTGAAATCTCAAACAAAATGTCATAACTAAGTCAAACACTTTGAGCACTGTCCCTCATAAAATGTCTATGCCCTTTTATTTTATTTTTGTACTTATTTGCATTGACCTTGCTACATTTCAAATGCGTTCAGTTTACCTGTTACCGAGATTTCGAATACCATTTGTCGAGGAGCCTGTGACCTTTTGTCACACATCCCCGATGCTTAGCATATGTATCGAGATAACTTGGCGTAAGGAGTCACGTAACATGAGTACAAAGTAAACAAAGTAAACATGAGGGGAGAAACTACGACAATAGATCCTTGATTTAAAAAACGAAAGAAAAATATAAAAAATATAAAAATATAGAATATAAAAATATGCAAATTTAAAAATAAAAAAATAGACTAGAAATCCACAAGATTAAAAATAAACAGGCCGGTGGTTAATACCCTCTACCAGCCGCAACTTCTCAGGGCGAGTGCGGACGGTTTAGCCTTTAAAAAAAGCCTCTGTGCTGCACCATAACAACTTCACAACGACTTATAAATGAGTATTTCATCGGTTGCAGGGCTGAGTAAATATAGTGAGCTTTAAATTAAAAAAAAAATAATAATAATCTGACGCTTAAGAATGGAGATATCTGAGCACAGTTCTGACAGGAGCTCTTTTCTAATCCGGGTCCACACGGAGGGAAATGTTCACGTCAGCATCCACTTGGAAATGACCCGGCGCGGGCGGTCCAAAATTTGCATTTTAAATAGGCTGTAGCCAGAAGAGGAGGAGCCAGGGGAGATGTTAAAGCAAAACGTTAAAGCACACTCCAGAAATGCCAGAGAAAAAAAAATTTAAATCAAGGTGTTAAAAATTTAAAAGATAAGAAATATTAAGGGAATCTAAAATCATACCCAATTTATATGCATTACGATTACGGTTTTCAAATATGTTGTACACAGTATTGTATTTTATTTTTAATATTTTACCTTACTACTTTTCCGGTGTCATTCGCAATATTTTATAATGCAAAATATACATTTTATGTAATACATCTAATGACATTATATTAAATTTAAGTTAAAAAATATAAATAAAAGATGACTTTTAATTCAGTTTAAAAGTTCTTTTTTGCTATATGTTTGAATACTCATATATATTGAAATATACCCGCTGCTAATAAAGAAATATTTTTATTAATATGAGGTCTTATTGATAATCTTCTTTATTCAGGCCCATACCAAAATGGCGTATTGATGTAGTAATGAAGTAATATAACCCCATTAAACTTCATTATTTTGTGTTTCCCTGAACACGAATTATAAAAACGAAATACTTGATTAAGGAGTTCATATAAGATAATTAGAAATATTAATACCACTGTTACAATTATGTCCAAACTGGTTCACTATTTCTGGCATTTATTGAGATGTAAAGTTTTTTCAATATGTACTGTGTGTTTCACTACCAGACTGACAAACGTGCAGGAGGTGTAGGGGGCATACAGATGACTCCGAATCACTTAGCAATGCAGAGTCTGAAATGCAAACCTAACGAGATAAGGGTTTGTTAGGGGAGGAATCATTGTGATCTAAAATTAACATTTAAAGACCATAAGCTTAAAATAAGTCATGACTTTCCTGATAATGAAGTTGTCCGATGTTTCGTAATGTGTAAATGAAAAATTCGTAACCTGGAATCTCAGATGTTTTGAAATACGCCGGGCGTGTTTCGGATGTTTACGGTAGCAACGAGGATGCGTCATTTCGAAACGTTCCTACTACCTGAAACGCGCAAAATGGTAGAAGGTAAGAACAAGGCACGTAGGCAGAAAACGTTTGGTAACTTCATTATCTAGAAATTCATGAGTTATTTTAAGCTTATGTTCATTATATGTCAATTTGCTATCACTATGATTCAGACCCTAACAATCCATCCCATTGGGATTGTATTTCCGACCTTGCATTGCTATGTGATTCCGACTCGTCTCTGTACCCCCAAAACCTCCTGCAAGTTTGTGGGTCTGGTAGTGAAACACCCTGTATAGGTAAACCGATACATAGATAGATTGACAGACATATTGATTGATAAATAAAGTGATTGCAATGGGTCGATTCGTAAAAAAAAAAAAATGAATCTAAAAATGCAAAATGTTATCAACATATTTTTAAATTTTATAATCATTATAAACGTTAATGTAAACAGATATCCTTAATATGTGTATAAACACATGTATCCCTCTTTTTTTCTTAAACTTTTGGCTAGAAATAATATTCCAAACAAAAAATAAAATCACAAAAATTTACGCAAATTTGTTTATTATTAAAAATGTAAAATAAAATATTTATTTCAAGGGGAAAAAAAACTTATTTTTATTCCATGATACATATTTATAATTTCATTTTATATCCTGGCATCGTCTACACCTTTGAACAGCAAAATTTGGAAAAGTTGCAATTTATAAAACCAAATTTATACATTTATTTTTTTATGTGAAATCTTTAAAATGCTTACTTCAGCAAAGGGATATATATTGTCCAGAATGTTCTTGAATGAAAATGTTATTTATTTTGAATAAAAATATTTTTTTCTGCTTTTGGTATGAAGATTCGTTTTACTGTTTCTTTAAATGTTTTCAGCGACGAAATATCAAGCTGCAAGTTATGAATTTGTAAGAGGGTAAAATGTAAAACATCTATGTTAATATATATAATAATATTCCTTAAAAAATTAAATATTAAGTATTATTAAGAATTTATTATTGCAATTTGTTATTTAAAGTTGTTTATTATAAACAAAATGACTAATTAAATATCTTACTGCATGATAAATATCTTACGGCATGAGTCTTGATGTGTGAATCGATGCGTTATCCTGATGGTACAAATAATTCCTGTCACCAAGAGTTTCAGCAATTGGCAACAACTGACTACCAAGCAGTTCGATATACTCTTTAGATGTCTGTTTATCTTCCAGAAAAGCAATATCCGTAGTTCCATCAAAAGAGAAGGCGCACCACACCATAACAGAGCCTCCCCTTTCTGCATACTGAAGAAGTGTTCGAGATTAACGTCTTAAATCGTGCGAGTAGGAATTCGAACCATCTGGGCCATCCAAGTTAAATCTCTTTTCATCTGAAAAAATGTCTTGCATTCATTCGTCCTTCCAGTGCACAGGATCTTTAACCCTGATTAACCTCCGCTCTTAGTGTTCTTTTTTCAGTAAAGAAAATCTGCACGTATGTCGGCATACAATGACTTTTCTTTCTTTTATACGACGGTGCACTGTATTCTTTGGGACCATACCATAAACTCGCTGAGAAACTTATCGGAGTGACATTTTTTGCGACGAAACAAGTCGCATGATCTTACGATCAAGTCTTTCACTAGTTTTTCTCGGTTTGCCAGATCGTTTATCCGAATATAAATTGTAAGTTTTTGATAAAATTTTATAAAGTGCAGCTCTGATTATCCCAGTTTTTTTTACATATTTTACAAACTGTTAAGCCATTGGCTTTAAATTCACGTATTTTACAAATTTCATCTTTAGAAATTTCAATGTTCCACGGCATCTTTGAAATTGAAACAAGTCAAACAAAGCTGATGAACAGTCAATGAAGCTACCGAAAGACTCCTGCTGCTTCTAGCTTATTATTAGTCTATTATTATACCGCCGCGGCGAGCGGCCCATCTTCGTCCGCAGCCTTTTATTCTTCTACTCTACTCCGACTCTTTTGCGGAAGCAAGATTCGTAGGTCCCCAGCCACGTCCCGAGTGATACTCTCTCTAGCGAAAACGAGGTTAAAAAAAAAAAATCAAAAATTGAAACCGGACAAATTTAAAAGAGAAATTATACAAATTAAAGACGTTTGCGTAAGTTAAAGTATATTTCTGCGCGTGCGCACTAATTCTGTACGCACGCATACGAAAAAAAATTGCATATGAAGCAGTTTCAATTTTGTCTTTAAATTTATGAGTCAGCGTATTATTTTTTTATTTTTTTATTATTCGAGAGGAAATTATTTTATTTAAATTAAAACCCCTATAAGAGATTCATTTCAGTGTTCTTAATATAAGGTATAAAATTTAATTTCTTTTAACTGAATAAATAAAATGCGATTTCAAAAACATCTGTGTCTTTATATTTATGAAACGGACTGTATGTCGGCATACAATGTTTTTTTCTCTTATATGACGATGTACTGTATCCTTTGGGACCATACCATAAACTTGTTGAGAAACTTATCGGAGTGACATTTTTTGCGACGAAACAAGTCGCATGATCTTGCGATCGAGTCTTTCACTAGTCTTTCTCGGTCTGCCAGATCGTTTTCTCGAATATAAATTGTAAGTTTTTGATAAAATTTTATAAAGTGCAGCTCTGATTCTCCCAGTTTTTTTACATATTTGACCAACTGTTAAGCCATTAGCTTTATTCACGTATTTTACAAATTTCATCTTTAGAAATTCAATGTTCCACGACATCTTTGCAATTGAAACAAGTCAAACAATTTTGCTCGTTTGGGTAAGTTAAAGTGTATTTCTGCGCGTGCGCATTAATTCTGTACGCGCGCATTCGAAAAAAAATTGCATATAAAGCAGTTTCAAGTTTGTCTTTATATTTATGAGACAGCGTAATTTTTTATTATTTTTTATTATTCGAGACTAAATTATTTTATTTAAATTTAAACCCCTATAAGAGATTCATTTCAGTGTTCTTAATATGAGGTATAAAATGTAATTTCTTTTAACTGAATTAATAAAATGTAATTTCAAAAACATCTGTGTCTTTATATTTATGAGACGCACTGTATTTCAAAAACTAATGTACGGATTTTCTCCAAACTTCAGATTCAGTCGGACGTTCAGGTAAGTTGTCGCTGATTAGGTTTTGGTATAAATAACCCAATAGGTGGCGCTGCTAGACTGCATTTTGCTGAATTTACACAATTTTAGCGATAGTCCTATCTCAAGAACTAAATCACGGAATTTCATATCTTTAGAATTCTCAAAAGGGGCATATATTGCCATTTAATTTTGGCAGAGTCATAGCGAATTTTGAAGTATTAACATGTTTGCGATAGAAGAAAGTTTTGGGATTGATACATTTGACTAGTTTCTTTTTGGAATTATTACTTATTCTTGAGATCAGAAATTTACCCCATTATTGAGTACATTTAATTATTGAGTTTGCAAATTAGTTCGGTCCGTTTTCAAAAAATGGCGCCGGCTGTTCTGAATGTTTTATAGCTGATGTCGGTGGTTTCCGAGAGTTAAGACATCTGACAATAATATTCAGTTTATATCCCTTTGAGTTTTACACGAAAACCTTGTTTGTAACTGTGTTGAATATTTCAAATTTTGTGTTAACTAAGAAGCATTTGTGGAAGATTTTAGTTTTCTGTTTTAATTGGAAGAAAAGTGCAGCAGAAGCCCATCGAATGCTTGTAGAAGTTTATGGTGACGCTACTGCTACCGATAAATTATTGTAGGGAATGGTTTCGACATTTTAAGAATGGTGATTTTAGCATTGAAGAGAAGCCTCATTCTGGACAGCCAAAAAATCGAAGACAAAGATTTAGAGGCATTAATGGATGACGATCCAAGGCCATCGCAAGAGGATCTCGCAGAATCATTTAAAGTGAGTCAACAACTCGTCCCCGTACGATTCAACTTCATGGGAATGATTCTAATCCAGGAATATGGGTTCATTATGAAATGAAACCGAGAGTCATTAAAAGGCGATTTTTCGCAAAAGTCTTAAAAAAAATATTTGGAAACGCTCAAGTGGGATCTTTTACCGCTCCCGCTGTATTCTCCGGACATTACTCCTTCAGATTATTGGTTTTTCCGACGGATGCAGCATGTTTTAGGCCGTCACCGGTTCACTTATTTCGCAGAAATCGAAAATTGGTCCCAAACTTGGATTGCCTCAAAAGACGAGTTATTTTTTCGAGATGGAATTCGAATATTGTCTGAGAGGTCATAAAAAGTAGTAGCAAATGAAGAACAATACTTTGGTTACTTTAAAGGTAATTTTAGGTAATGGATTTCATCCGGTTATTTAATATCGCGTTAGTGTTAAAAGTAATTCATGAAATTTACAAGGGGTGGAGGCATCTTCCACCGCTTGGAGGCGCTTGCATTCCTAGAATTCTAAGGACCCAATTACACCGGGATTTGGTTCACTCAATGTATATTACATTTCAGCTACTTTCTATATTATGAAATTTTATCTTAGACTTCTGTTACCAACATTTTCTAACATTAATGATCCATTCTTTTTCTGTATTCTATGGGCTTTATTACTACGAGGTTTAGATCATTCCACATAGTTTTCGATTGTGTCCGGCACGTGTGGAGCACTTCCGGTACATGCTGCCTTAGATAGCGGTAACCCAGGTTACAGGTTCGTTCGCAATGAAGTTTGTTGGGAACACTCTAGACGCTGCAGAAGGCAATGGATTCCTCCGAAATTAGGTTCTTTTAAAAGAATTTCAAAAGATATAAAATCATACAAACTTGAGTTTTGTTTAAGGTTATTATTTACGGACCCCGGGTAACGCCGGGTCGGTCTGCTAGTTAAAGAATATAAGAAATGAAAAAATATAATGATAAAGAGCTGTATATAACATATTATAAAACAACATGATAAATGAATTATTAAATGTCACTAGGCAAACTCAAGGATAATGCGCGCGTAATGGTGCATCTTTTTAGAGATCACCCGAATGGACTAATATGGAAAAGGCAACAGAAAACCTTATAAGATAAATTGCCAAAATTTAAATCTATTTTTAATGTCAGTGGTAAAATGCATACTAATTTATCTTTTAAAAAATCTATATTCTTAAAATGTTTCTTGTTTTTTGTTCCGAATATGCCTTTTTACGGTTTTATTTTAGGTTTTTTTTTTTTTTTTTTTTTTTTTTTTTTTTAATCGTTTTTATTTGTTTTCATAATTGGCTATGATTTTCAAATTTTTTACATCGTCTTAAAACTAATATAATTTAATTAAAGCTTGAAATAGAAAATGTTGAAGGATTTTACTTTTAGTTTTATCAACTACGTGCATGTATTATGATGATTTCCATACTCTAATCTGTACATCTATACGTGTAATAATAAGAAATATTCTTTTTAAAATAATTTTTTATCATTTGCTTTAATAATTCTTTTTTAGTTTATCTGTTTATTCAATTTTCAAATTAGATTAATAATTTCATTTTTTATTCAACAATATTAAAATAACCATTATGGCAATTGATAGAAAAACAATCAAAGCTTGAAAAATAAAATAAATGAAGTATTTATATTAGAAAAATCAAAAAAATTTCGATGCAAAAAGAAAACAGACCACAAAATTAATGACTAGGAAAATGAATATTTAAATGAATGGATATGTCATTGAGATTTCGTTTCTATATGTCTTTTTCATATTTTGTGATTTGTAGCGCATTTAGTTAAGCATATAATTTAAAATGAGAAACTAATTGTTTAAAGCAAATGCTGCGCATTTAAAGTTTGTCTCCTATTTAAAGACGTAAATCATTTCATGCTCTGTGAATTACATATTTCATCTAAATAATACAATGGAAACAAAAGCAAATTTTTCTTATCTGTGTTTGTTATCCATGCTATTCATAGCATTTCCATTCCAGCGTTCTTGTTTCAGTACTCGCTGTTAGATAAATGGTTTGAAAATAGCTTTGGGGATAAACAAAGTGTAAATGTTCGGAAATTCTCAGTGTTGATTTCTAAACAGAAATATGCATCCTTTTCTCTTGCCGATAACTAAGCAAATAATAAAATGTATGCATATTTGATTAAATTCTAATAAGAGTAATGAAAAATATCAAATAGATCTGAGATGTAAAATTTGTATTTTTAAATCGAATGGTGTTTATTTTATAATAACTTAAAGAAATATTATGTATAAATACGAGTTCTACAATTACTAATAAGCTTCATATATACCTTATTAATATGACATACCATTTCGACACAAATCAAATACACCCGTTGGTTTGTTAAACAACGATTAAGGTCAAAAGAGGATCAAAATTTTCAATTTTATACTTACCCATCATATGTAATATAGGGTAAGTCTTGTAATCAATTTAAAAATCAAAAATATTTTTTGACGGATTTACACGTTTCAGACACTGGAGATTCCGAAAAACATATTTTTAGAAAAAAAAATTGCCGTCCGTCTGTGTGTGTGTGTGTGTGTGTGTGTGTGTGTGCCTGTGTGTCTGTAAACGCTCTATCTCCCGAACAAATATAGATAGAGGCTTGAAATTTGGTGTGTACTTAATATGTAACAATGGGAAAAAGCCTATTGAATATCATTAACCTCGATTAACCGGCACTATTTTTCGCACACTCGAAATATTCGTTCTGATAAAAGGTACATAAAAATTTTCGAAATTGTTTATTTTAAGGAGTGAATATAAAAGACAATAAAAAACATAAATTTGGCATAAAGAATGAAATCTATCGGATAATTAGTTGCCAATATATGTGTAATCCTATTTTTCACACTCTTCGATTTTTCATAACCTTGTATTTCATTCAAATTTCAATTCAAAGATGTATTTGAATTCGAAATAAGACGATTAATCCGACGCAGTAAACTGTTAGTTTATATGATTAACATTTTTGGTAAGATGATTCTTTTACGCAATTCGGTACTACTCTGTTATCCCGTCGACCAAAAAAAAACCATCGCCAAACTATCGCTAAAGGCAGCCAAGTTTATCGCCAAATTTGTCGATAAAACATTTTCGCCAAAAGTGACGGCAACTTGGCGCTATCTTCGGTATTTCACCAAAATCCCATAGACTCCCATTGTAATAAAATCAGGGTTCTGTTTTGTTAAAAATATTTATGTATACGTTTAAATTTTATTTTGGAATTGCAATGCATTTTATTAATAGTTTACACAGACATATTTTATTTTAATATTTTATATTATGCATATCCATTATCGGTAAGTATTACGGTGGTCCCCAACGACTAGTTAATTATAAATTTACCTATGTAATGTGCTAGCCAAAATGTTCTCAGCAGATCTTCGATTCTAAGAAAAGGCCAAATGATTTGTATCTTAAGGCAGCTTTTATCCAACGCATTTTTTTTTTTTATATATATAAGCTTCTTGTTCGATTTTTTACAGACACAAGCAAGGAGTAACTAGGCTGCAGATGTTCTTGGATGCCGCTAATTTCGTAGTTATTATCGCCTTGTATAATCTACGAACATTCTGTGAAATAGATAAGGCGAATAATATTCATTAAGTGGTATCTAGAACCTCTGGTCAGCCACAATGGATACTCTACTCGCCACAAGATCAATAATATGACTTACTGCGAAAGACAGGTTAGCATGGTTTATTTTTAAATATGTGTCTACGTATCCATCGTTTAATATGGTTCCACCACCCACCATATAGGGTAACTCTAGAATAGATGGCCATAGTTTTTAAAGATTGAAATAAAAATTCTTAGAATGCAAATACAAGAAATATTGAAACATATTTAAAATCCTTATGCATATACTCATAATATTTTATGCAAAAAATAATTAAATATTGAATACAAAAAGTGTTAAACAAAATTTAAATTTAAATGGCAGATGGCCATTTCTCCTTAAAGCCGAGGAGAGATAGCCATCCGATACAAGAAAGAAAAAGTTAATTTAAAGAGCAAAAAAATAACACATTTCATATAGTTAATCATGAAAAACAGAGCAATTAGTAAAGATGCAGTTGTATGATAGAAAATGAGTGAAGAAAACTCGAATAATAAATGTTAAGCATAATTTCAATGCTTCACTTTTCGTAAAATCTTACCACATGCTTGGCAAATGTCTTGATAATTTGTACACGTTTCATAGAACCACTTCATGTACCTTATGCATTGTATCCAGACATTTTTTTTGGAAGTGATGTTATATTGTCTTGCACAACCAACACAGTGATTCCAATCCGATTAAATTTACTCGGAATCTGTAGAATATGATAATTTAAATGTGTTTCGTTTTCTTCGCTACTGGGATTGTCGCGCTTTTTTTCGCTTTAATTGCAGGTTTATTATGGTAATTTAGTTTATTTATCAACTTTATCAGTTTCTATTATTAAAGCTTCCGATGTTTTTCAGTATTTTCTTAAACAAATAAATCGTTATGTTCTATATTATTATTATTAAAATATTTATATTAGTTAAAATTTAAATAATTATATCAATTAATATATTTATAAACGTAAACGTTATATATTTATTTTTAAATTTAATTATATTTAGTTAAAATCATCACTAAGTATAATTTTGAAATATTGATTCAAGGAGGCCATCTCTCCTCGATTTCATGTAGCCATTCCTCTTGAAATTGAAGGACTGATCCTCGTCCAATTTAAAGCATCAATTGACATTGTACGTCTATGTTTTAGTTTTAGAAGTAAAGATTAGATTATATACGTACCTTAAAAGTTCACACAGTAAAAAATATACATAACGTACGTACTGCAAAACAGTCAGATACCTAAGTGAAAAAAAAATATTCAACCAAATATTACATTAAAATTACACTTACTTTTATAAACGAAAAACACAACTGCACGACGCAATAATTAAACTCGTTGAACTATTACATACGAACAACGTTTATATTGCAATCTATGATCAAGTGTTGGAGATATTTAGACTGGCCATCTCGCCTCTATGGCCATCTATCCTTGAGTTACCCTATTCTGTCAAGATTTCTGCATGATAGACCTAATGCTATTTCAAGAAGGTTATCTCAATGAAATTTGCCCGCCACTTTTCGGTCCAGATAACTCAATATTTATAGCATTGGAATTTTATCTCAAAGTTCTTGGGTTCAACTCCTAGTCTGGATATTTTTTCACTCAATTAAAAAAATTCAGTTCACATAATATCTTTATCAATCAGAATGGTTGAGAGAAAAATAATAAAGTGATGTACACCCATTGAAAATAAATGGCTACTATTTCATAGATTCCATAAAGAACATTATGTAGAAAAAAAAGATCAATGAGGATAGGGTTATCCATGAGGTTAATAGAATAATACAATTACATTTCGACATACAATTTAATATGGACAAAATAAGGATTTCTGTAAAAATAATCAAAAGGATGCAAATTAACTAAATACAGAAATTTATGTATTATAATATAAACCGGCACGTTAAAAAATTAAAGATAGTATCAATGTGCATTTCAAAAAGCTAGTTGTTTAAAAATGTTGTTTAAAAATTTTCTATCAAATTATTGAAGTGTAAGCCAGTCAGTAAAAAAATTACACGGTGCATTCAAAATGTTCCAGGACTGCCGCTCGTAAAAAAAAACACAGATGGCGCTACCTCTGCAAAACTGGCGGGATGACCGATCCACGACCTTCAGCCACGCGTATCAATGGGATGCATTAATTTCTGTACTTCTGACTTGTGTTCAATCCTGTAACGAGTGTGTGGGCGACATCGTCATAAAAATGGAACAACAAACGAACATCAAATCTTGTGTTAAAATGAGAAGATCGACCACAGAAACGTACGAAATGATTAAATCTGCATATGGTAACTATGCTATGCGTAGCTCGTGAGTATTTGTGTCTTTTGGGGTTGTCAAGCTGGAAGAGAGTCGGAGAGACCGAAGACGATAATTATCTTTTTTGACAGACAGGGTAGGATCATTGAGAATTTCGTCGTCAAGGTTTCACTGTGTTTGATGAATTCTTCAAAGAAGTATTGCATTGACTTTTGAAATGATTGCGGTGAGTTAGGCCGATTTGCTGGATAGTGGAATTTGGTACCTGTTACACGACAACGCACCGGCTCATAAGTACATTCTTCTGCCGGAATTTTTGGCGGGAAGGAGGGTTTGAATGCATAAACGACCAACCCTACTCACCAGTTATGTCCACCCGGACTACTTTGTATTATAGAAGTTGAAATTGAAGAGGGAGGGGCAGTGTTACGAGTCTATAAATGACATTAAAACGTCTGTGACATCAAAACTCAATAGTGCACCGTGTACTTATCGTACGCTCCACAAAATGTGAATGTGATATCATAGGATCTGATTACCGAAGTAGAAGATATTTAAGTATATCGTATATACTCGCTTATAAGCCGAAATAATTTAACCAAAAATTGCCTTCATTGGGTTGGCTTTTACGAGGGTCAGATTTTCGGAAAAAAAAATTCTAACCCACAAAGCTTTCTGACCTGCGTAGGCAAAGTAATGTTTGCACCAACAAACCATTTAAAGATAGATTGTTAAAAACGTGGATTGAGTGGATGTGTTCGCCAGATGTGCAGAAAACTAAGGGCGGCAATAAAAAAAAAAAAAAAAAAAAAAAAAGATGGAATCGATGTTATAACCTCTTGGGTTAAAGAGACGAGGGTGTCAATTCCATTTTAGATTATTATGAAATCATTTAAAAAATGCTATATTAGCAATGCCAGGAATGGTACAAACGTGATTATGAAAATTGATCGGATCTTGAGTCCTATATTGAAGTCGAGAAAACAAAGGAACCGGACTTTATCGAACTTTTTTGAGATTCAGATAATGATTCCACGTGATTGTGAAGGAAACGTTTGATATTTCTTAATTTTTTATATGATTATTTTTACTTGTTTAATATTTCATTAAAAATGTGATTTTTGTGTGAATGCACATTGGAATTTTTTAGGGTCAGCTTATACGCGCATCAAGAATTTTACCACTATTTTGTCACTCAAAATACTAGTATCGGCTTATGCGCGAATGGGCTTATACGAGAATATATGGCAATAATAATATGCTCGATACGAAAACATTCAGTAGTAAATTGTTTACTCGTAGAAAATAGAAAGACAAAATGCAAATTATTAGTTTTATAAATAGTGCAAGTTATTATAATTGAGTTCTATGACTCAAACTTTATATAATTTAAACATAATATTATACATTCGTACAGATGTAAAAAATGTTACAGATTTCAAGGCATGAAATCAACATATGTGACGTATCTGTCCTCTCATTACCATTAACCCATACGACCTGGAACCCTAAAAAACAGAATATTAAAATTCACGAACAATTCTGTTCTTAAAAAGTTGGAGGTTAGATGGAATGAAAAAATTATTGCTATTGCAAAACTTCAGAATGATAAATGCAGTTCTAGAATCTCAGTAAAAAATAAAAGATGAAGGATGGTGAAGAGATAAGTATGTTATATTTGAAACTCAAATAAAAGATGGTAAACATAATCTAAAAGAATTACGTTGCTAAGCAAATTGTAAGACAGGCTAATTTTTTACCCGATTGCCAAGAAGGGTTATGTGTTTCACGCGTATCTGGGTATGTGTATTTCTTTTTACCCTGGAAACATCCCAACGGCTGGATGGATTTTAATTAATGAGATCTCTATCGATTCGGCTTAACCATCCGATGGTTATAGGCTAGGTTTTGTTTTTATAAATTGAAAATAGCGGCCGTAAAATACAAAATGGCAGTAGAGACGGAAAAAAATTCTACGCACCATATATTGTGGCATATCATTGGATAGGTCTTTTAAAATGAAGACGATGTTTCATTGACTATTTTACAGTCAGAAACTCCGTTTACATATTAAACAACCTGGAAGTTGTGTAGGTAGGGTCTCTAGCTTTACTGTAACTCTAACCTTCATAGACATATATAGGCCTTATCAAAACAGTGTTTATAGATAAGAACTAATAATTAAAGTCATCTAGTCATACTTAAAAGTCATCAATACAAGTAAATATAAAAAGGCAAGTACTATAAAACATAGTTTCATATTGATGAGAAATAATAATTAGTTCGCTTTTTACGCAGTCGGATTTTTTAATTTTTTAAATTTAATTTTTACTTGTTTTTTCATTGTCACTTTATCGAAACCCCCTTTTGAAAGTAAAAAGAAATGTTTGGTATTTCTGATCCCAGGAAATATAAAATATAAGAAACGTTAAATCGGTGAGAGAAAAAATGCATTACTTCACTGAACGATAATTATTTAAACTAGAAATTGGCATTCAAAAGAGTGGTACCAATTGCAGAATATTTTCTTTAAACTGAAGTTCGATGAATATGCCAAAAAATTCAAATATATGAAAATTTCACCATTCTGTAGTTTATGAAAACCAACAGTACTGTAAGTAATATGCCAATGATAAAATCGATCATTAAGTTTAAGTATCAATGTTGCAAAAATCTTTAAATATATTGATGTGCTTTCCAGAAGAAAATGTATGTTTTAATTGAAACATTTAATGACAAACTTTTTCAACATGTTTTTAAATAGACTGTCAAAATTTTTATTACATACTTTATTTGCATAGAGTAAAAATAATGCATGTGAAACAAACGTATCTTTATAACGAAATATATTTACTCAATTAATGTAATGATTTCTATTTTAAATAAAAAGTACGAAAGTAAGTTTGATTAGCAAGAGCTATTATTTGGGATTCATTATTCATAATAATTTGAAAGGTTTTATGTTTTTTTAATCAAATGACGAAATATTAAACAATAACGACAGAGTAACTTAATCAATGTTTGTTATAATCTAAAGGCACCCGGAATTAGTGGTTTGGTGAAAGGTTTGAAAATGTTCATTACTAATACTCTCTTTGATTATATTCTTATTTCTTTAAAACTCATTTTCACAAATTTTGATTTTTCTCAATATATATATATATATATATATATATATATATATATATAACCTTAATCAACTATTCAAAAATATGTAATCTTTTTCCCCCGTTTTGTTATCTGCTTTTATTTAGAAGACAAAAATTTCAACCTTACAGTATTAGTCTCTGATTTAAAACACTTTGTTCTCAAATCCTCTCAATTGTTATGTTACAAATTCAAACATGCTTAGTACTATATAGGTAGAAAAAAACACGCCCTTACCTAAATAACCTCAGTTTTAAATTTTAATTTTAGAAATGTTTTACGATCCTTTTTCGACAGTACCATCGCATACTGGAAATAAAAGAAGGTAAGAAAATCGACATTCGAATGCATCATTAAAGTTTTAATTTTGAAAGGATTATTTTACATTCACATAAGATGACCGTAATTTAAGAATACTTATTTTTTCTAATTTAAAAATTAAAAACTAAAATAATTCTGCATATACCCAGACAGCACAAACACCTCCTAAGAACATACAAAAGATGTCATATTTAGGACAAGCTTATATCCTGAGGGCCGATGAAATTGTCGACAGTTACAGGACATCCACTAGATTTCGAAATGTCACATCTGTCAACATCATGTGGATGACTTTTTATGATGGTCCGAGGGCCAATACAGACATCAACTTGGTGGCTTAAGGATTGCGGCCTTCAATTTTCATTTTTGAAATTCATGTGGAATACATAAGAGGACACATGGATGTATTGTCACTAAAAACATTATTTAATAAATTGTATAGTCTAAGATACTTTCATTTGTTAAATGGATTTTTTTTTTTAAATAAAGTTTTATTCAATAATTTTTCTTTAAAAAAAATATTCCATCTAAAAAATGGTTATATCATAGGTTATATAATTTATTAAATAAAAATTGCTTTCAGTGACAATATATCTACACACAAAACAATTACAAAAATGCAAATTAAAGGCAGTAATATATCTTTATATTCTGGATAAGAACAGCCAAGTAATCGAACTGCGCATGTGCAGTCGTGGAAAAAAAAGGAAACACCCCCTACTAACTCCTCAACAAATTATCATAGAAGAAAGTTACTGTTACCGAACAATTGGAAATAAAGTCTACTTTTAAATGATGTACATAAAATTTGCTTAGAGGGCCATCTACATATTAAAACGAACCATAACTTTGTTTTTTTTTTCAATAGCAGTACACAATTCTGACAGCATAAATGAAATCTACACCCTTCAATTAGTCTAAAAACAAATTTTTATGCAATTCGTACCATAAGTTTTCGAAAAATTAATTATTTTAAAACGAGCGTATTTTAAGGGCTGTATACAAATTGAAGTTCAGTACCTGATTGTTAACCGAGAGATCGCCCTTCTTGATCAAGGCAACTTAAGCAGTCAATTAAACCTGTTAGATTACAGGATAGCATAAGAAATTTAAAAATATTTAGTCACTTCTATCATAGACGGCCCCTTAAATCATGATTTTGCCGTTTTTTTTAAGCATAATTTGAAAACTACTTGGAAGAAAAATGTGAAATTTTGGATTTCCATAAAACAGGACTTAATAAATCTGAATCCATCCAGAAATTTGTAGGTTGCAAATCATAATTCTTTTAAATATTAATTTCATAATTCATAATTTATATCAGAAAATTATAAAAATTGCAAACGTATTTATGTTTCGGAATATTAGTATTATTGCGATACAAAAAATTAGAACATTAGGATCATTATTTCAGAAGTTGTCTGGGCATAGTTTGAACCAAAGATGTGAAATATCTCGTTAAAATTGGGTATTGCCATTGAAAAAAATAAAGTTTGGATTCGTTTTAATCTGTAGATGGCCCCCTAAGCAAATTTTATATACAACATTTAAAAGTAGACTTTATTTCCAATCGTTCGGTACCAGTAACTTTTGTCTACGATAATTTGTTGAGGAGTTAGTAGGGGGTGTTTATTTTTTTTACACGACTGTACATGTACATCCGTTTTGAAGTATCTAAGGGTCGTTTGGGGGACATTACAACTGGACAGTCCATTCTTCAGTATTCTCCGGTAGTTTACTGGATAGTTTTATCGGACATCACAACTACAGGATCTTTAGGGTAATTGTAGTGCGCCCGAAAGACGATTGCTGTTATTTGGATATAGGCCTGTATTTATGTGAAACGTTCTTCTTTTAATAAAACAATCTTTTTTTTTTTCTGTTGAAAAACGTAATTTTTCCAGGAAGATACGAAAAATCGCCCGAAGGACGATTGCGGTTATTTGGATATAGGCCTGTATTTATGTGAAATTTTCGTCTTTTAATAAATGCAATCTTTTTTTTTTTTTTTTTTTGGTTGAAAAACGTAATTTTTCCCGGAAGAAACGGAAATATTTCTGTTTAACTTACATGTTGGATATTAAAAACGGATAAGTTCAATAAAATTTAGTTTAATTGTAAGATAAAGGATAATTTATAGAATTCTGTCCGGAATATATATTAGGAATATCTTTGTTTCGAAATGTTGCTTTGGTAACCTCTATCGGCGAGAAGGATAAATATCAAATTTTAAGAAGTTAAATTATTTCTACACTGTAAAAAAAAATCTGTAGTTCTACAGATGTAAAGTTACATGCTTACTAAACTTTCACCTGTAACTGTACGAAAAAAGCTGCAAATCTACAAAATTAGTTTTTGTAAAGCTACAAAAATCTGTAACTTTACAAATGAATCTGCTAAAATTTCAGTAATCTTACTAAATTTTTATTTGTAACCCTGGCTGCAGTTACATGAAAAGTTCTCGGAATCCCAGTTTCCAAAAAAATTCTTAGTAACCTTACAGATTTTTTGATTTTCGGCGCAAAAGTGTGTCTGTTACATGAAATTTTGTTGTTGCCGTTACATGAAAAGTTCTAGGAATCCAAGTTTCCTAGAAAAACTTTAGTAACTTCACAGATTTTTTTTTACAGTGTACTTGCATTTTAAAATGAGGCTTGCACTATTAAAATGAGCAATATTTCTCATTAAATGTAATTAAAATTTAAATATATAACTATAATATAAACTATATAAAAATTTAAATATATAAATATATAACGTACTACATGTAATAACTATATTAATGTAGAAAAATATATTTTTAACATATTAACATTTCAATTTAATTTCGTAGTAAAAAGTTTCAAATTTATTAATAATAGAAAATGTGATAAATTAATTATTATTTATATTACTGCATTTAAAATTTTCTCTTTTCTGTATTCCGTTCAAATATTATTTATTGAAGCAGTCTCATTCTATTTTGAAAAGAAACCTGTGTGATTTGTAGCGAAAAAACGTTAACTGAAAGATTTATTTTACATATACACTGGGAAAATTTTAAAGTATTGTTTGTCTACAATAAAAGGAAAAATTGCATATTCGAGACATAACTTTATTTGTAATTCTTTCCGAAATAAAATTTAAGATTGAAAGAAAACGCCTCTGGAAATTTAAACAAGTAACTTAAATAAAATACTAATTATTTAATTCAAGAAGGACTAAAAGAAATTATGCATTAAAATGATTGTTAATAATACTTCATCAACAATATTTTATCCAAATTCAAATTCTAATTTCAGAGCACTTTTTAAGAGTGCGCGTTAACTGGTTTCTGAAAAAATAACATAACCCTTCCTACAGGTGTCTGAAAAATTAATGTTTTCATATGCACAAAACTTAACATAAATCATATTTTTTTCATATTTACCAAATTAATACAATTTTACTGTAAAGTTTCAAATTGCTGTTTCATAAATAATACATTGCATTTAAAAATTCTGTAGTGTTTTTCGTTTTATAATTAAAGTTATAAAACGTGTATTGTGTTATTCTTTTGTGAAATTCTAAATTAATGAATAAGATTTTGATTAAAGCAAATATGTTTTAAGATGTTTATTATTACAACAGAAATGAAGGAAAAGTCACGTTTCTGTACCATAATTAGGCTTTCTACCAAGACACTGTTCCGTTGTAAACCTCTTATTCTTCTTCATTTAATTACAGTTTCAAAAGGGATGATAATTAAACAGAAATTTTTATTGAAATATAAAAATAAGTTTTGAAGAAGATTTAGCAGAAGAATAATTTTTATTGTGAAAAAAAAAAAAATGCGCTAAAAATAGCTACAATTTAGCGCTACTTTATGCACTATTTTCTTAATTTAAATTACATTTTGTTAACACGAAATGTTTTCTGATAACAGAATATAATATGTGATTATAAAAAGAAATGTTTTAAAAATATTTTGGAGAAATATAAATTTAACACCGTGTATCCATATTATATCTTATTCGTCGTCATGCGTTTTATATGCGTATAGAAAAATGAATAATGACATGAAAAATAATGTATATGATTAGTGTAGTAAGGGATGTTGGAGATGTTCGAGAATCGCAATGGCGAAAAATCGGAAATAGTAGTTTGCTTTTTTTTCACATAAAGTGTTGCCAGATTGCCAATATTGTCATAGTTCTTTAGCATACGTTTTTTTAATATTCAGTGTTGCCAGGTGTCGCGATTTACGGGAGTTGTTCCGATTTTCAGGTCCTCCAAGACCCGTCCCGCTGCACGCCTGCACGGGACTGCAAATGTCCCGCTCTTTCATGATGCATAAATTCCTGTAAATTCAGTTTACTTCAATGCTATTCATAAGACTATATAGAGTGAAACTTAATACAGTAAAACCTGTGAAAACAAAACCTGCCTATAAGGGAGCTTTTTTATAATTCCGCCGAAAGGAATAGCGTACATATCTACCTGCTAAAACGGAGTATTTTTCCCATTCCTAGTTATTTTGTTCTTACAGGAGTGAAACCTATGTAGTTTGATTAAAAAACTTGTGAAAACAGTAACTGTGTATAACGGAATGCTACCTGAAACAAAAAACTTTCATAGTCCCTGCGTAATCAATACCATACAAGTATGACTTCACAATCAGAAACCTACACAAAACGAGATTTTTTTTCCTAACGATTCCGCTGTCACACATTTTACTATAAAAGATTATTCTGTTCGTTTAATACATTGAAACGTTATAAAACGGAATTTCTTGTGACCACAGAAAGATTCTTTTTCCGTCTTAGCAGATATATTTGTATAATATTCCTTTAGTGAGGAATATTAACATTTCTGTTATAGAGAGGTAACTTTTTCATAGAATTTACTGTATTTTATGTCCCAATTTAGAAGCCATTGTCCCGTTGTTATTGTCTCTCTGTCCCGCTTTTTTGTGACAGTGAATCTTGCAACACTACACTGCAAGAAAAAAAAAACCTGTAGAGTTACTAATTTTTTATTAGGAAAATGGGATTATTAGAACTTTTTATGTAACGGCAATAACAAAAATTCATGTAACCGATACTTTTGCACCGTAAATAAAAAAAATATGTAAGGTTACTAAGAATTTTTTAGGAAACTGTGATGCCTAGAACTTTTAGAACTTTTAGAACTGCAACACGGGTAACAGATAAAAATTTTAGTAAGATTATTGTAATTTTAGTAGATTCTTTTGTAAAGCTACAGATTTCTGTAGCTTTACAAAAACTAGTTTTGTAGATTTACATCTTTTTTTGTGCAGTGTACAGATAAAATTTTAGTAAGCATACAGATTTCTGTAATTTTACATCTGTGGAAATACAGTTTTTTTTTTTTTTTTTTTTTTTTTTTTTTTTTTTTTTTTTTTTTTTTTTTTTTTTTTTTTTTTACAGTGTACTCATATAGGCTCTTTAGAATGTTCTGTAGGTAATCAGAAAAGCCAGTCTTTAGCAAAAATTGTTTAAAAAATCACAGAAAATCATTGGGCTATTGCATTCAAAACCAATCCACCGGCCGTACATTATATAAGAATAGAAAAATATTACGGCTCTAAACATCGCATCAAAAAAGACGAAAATGAGATTTGTCTCGATATTGAAAATCTGCTATAAAAGCATATATAAAAGGCATAGTTCTATGGTTATTAATGTTTTCACTGATCAACTGCCTCTTTATAAAGTAAATTTGATGTCATTCATTTCACATATCAGTCGCTAATTACATTTTTTGAATGCGAATATCCTTTTCATGATTAATATATTTTCTGTTACATTTTCCTCTGCTATTATATAAGTTCACCTTTCAGTTAGACTCTTCTAATTAAGTGATGATTATCTTAACTTGTCGTACATTTAATAAATTTTTAGTGAACTGTCAGTTGTATGAGATAAGTATATTTTCGGTTTATGGTAATTTGATCTTAATTAATAAAATTACACATATTTTGAAATTCATTCAGCGTAAAAAAAAGTTCTTAATTCCTAGTTAGAAGGTTTTTAATAGCTAATAACAATGAAACAGAATATTATGCATCTTTCACTGCTATTAATTGAGAGGCTTACAGCCAGAAAAGACCAAGTCCATTTGGAAAACAAATGATATAGTCCATTTAGAAGGTGCATAAATCTATTTTATTTTATCCCAGGCATCTGCTTACAGACTTGATTTACTGTGGGAGTGAATAAAATATATTTTATGCACCTTTTAAATGGACTATATCATTTTTTTTTCAAAATGGACTTGGTCTACACTGTAAAAAAAAATCCGTGAAGTTACTAAAATTTTTCTAGGAAACTGGGATTCCAGGAACTTTTTATGTAACGGCAACAGCAAAAATTTATGTAGCAGCATCTGTTACAGGAATTTTTCTTGTTGTAGTTACATATAAAGTTCCTGGAATCCCAGTTTCATAGAAAAATTTTAGTAACTTTACAATTTTTTTTTTTTTTTTTTTTTTACAGTGTATGGTTGTGAGCCACTTAATTAACAGTATACAGTCTCTGGCTCTTTTCATATGAGATATCATTAAAAAAAAATATGCACTGAGAAAAAAATATGGTTATGGCATCTAGAATCTAAATTGTAGCTCTAGAAAAAATAGTTTCATGTCATTCCTATAAATTCTAGTTTCCGTTGCTAGAGAGTTCTAGAGTCTCGTACTAGATTTCAAGAGAGTTTTACGATATTCTCGTGGTCAAACTTATTTAAAAATCTCTGCAAATAGATGCGAGCACAAGAGGTTAATTTTAGTAACTATAATTCTAGTTTAGGAAACCATTCCAGAAATCAAACGATAATTTCTCGCTACTGAAACAATTCATTATCTTTTCCTCACCTAGAAAACAAGAGACTAGAAATTCTAGATCATTTCGTCTATTCAGTTTAGTTGTTTACCCTATTCGCATAGCTCGGAAATCTATATTTCTAGTTTAGGGATTCAGAAAATGACTACCTAGTCATTCTAGGTGAAGGCGGTATTTTTTTTTCTCAGTGTGTGTTAAATCATGATTTATCCATAAAAGAACCCATGATTCTAATTATGATACCGTGACCCAGATATTCATGAGCTCAGTTGAAAAAAATGAATAACACAGAAAGCTTAAAACTCATAGTATTGCAAACGGTAACTAGCATTTATATCAACGCGAAGTATTATGCTATAATAATAATCTGTATGTAGTAATAGAGAGATGTTATGCTAGATCTTGAGAAGGGCGAGTCCTATGGTCCTAGCAGTGTAGCAGATACATTAGTATTATCTGCTTCAGGAGTTATTGTACTGTGTCTGGAAAAATGTTTTTTTACCTACATATGGATCAATTTGTAAAGGACTCCAATGAACAACAAATATTAAGCTCTCTTGTAACACCAGATTGTATTATAAAAGCTTCCAAAATTCGGAAAATATAGTAATACAAGTTGTCCATAAAAGCATGTCCTAGTTATAAATTTTAATACAGTAAACTCCCGACTATCCGGCCTAATGTGGCGAAAGGATAGGCTAGATAACAAAAAAGCCGAATAGGCCGGAGTTCTACAAATATTTACTAAATTCGTGCTGCCCCTCCTCCCCGCCATGATATTAAAAACAGATGTTGTACACAGATTAAGATAAATTTTATATATACAGTACATAGAGTTTCAACATAAGCAAAACATTAACATAAAACGCAATCCTAATTCGTAAAAAAATGAGTAAATCTTATTTTACTGTTTATTAATAAATGATTGCACAAATATGAAAAGTTATGCATAAGATAAGAGTCAAAACTTACAGTTTATAGTTTAAATCCTTAATAGAGGACTCCTTCTCCCTGTTAGCCCTCTTCCGCGACGCAATGTCCCTCCATTTAAACAAGTAGATGATATCAGTTGGCGTCGATTACTAATGACTAATGTAGTACAGTGCTGCCCCAAACGTCTTAAACCCTTACGAATGTGGGAGGAGAATTTTCCTACAATCTTTTTAATCTTTTTATCCCTCTGTCAACACTTCTACAATATCGTTTTCAATTAATTAATTGACTTCGTCGTTTGCCATCCATTCTGTATGTCTTCTGTATTGACATCGTCACATCCCGGTATATTTTTCAGCAATGGAATAAGCTTATCTTTCTTATCTCCCATTGTCTCCCCTTTTTTACCCATGCTTTTGACACCCACCTGGACGGGAACCTGCCTGCCTTGGCCGCTTGCAACATTCTTCCAATTTTTTAATAGGCGGATAGTACGGAGGGCCGGATAATCGGCAGTTTACTGTAGTACCAACTGTAAGCTGTAGAGTGTTTGTTCAAGGTCACAAATAAAGAGCAACTCAAACAGTTTTAGATAAACGTATGCGCGAGTTATTGACTCGCTCGCAGTGCACATACTCAAAATGGCGACTCCTGAGCGTAGAACGTTATTGGTGGGCTGAAGATTTATTAGCTGTTAGAACCATGCTATTTTTTCCTTTAGGGCTTTAGAAAGATCGTGTCTACGTTCCGCCGCTACTAATGATTTGCCAGCCTTGAAACACAGAATTGAAGAGGCTGTTGCTTCCATTCCATTGCTTCCGTTGTTAACCGAAGCAAGGGAACTTTAGGTTGGATGTGTACCGTCCACGGCAAAAAAAAAATCTGTAAAGTTAATAACATTTTTCTAGGAAATTGGGATTAATTGAACTATTTATGTAACGGCAACAACAAAAATTCATGTAACAGATACACTTTTGCACCGTAAATCAAAAATCTGTAAGGTTACTAAAGAATTTCTTAGGAAACTGCAATGTCTAAAACTTTTTATGTAACTACAACCCGTTGCAGATAACATTTTAGTAAGATTACTGTAATTTTAGTAGATTCATTTGTAAAGCTACATATTTCTGTAGCTTTACAAAAACTGGTTTCATAGATTTACATCTTTTTTTGTACAGTGTACAGATAAAATTTTAGTAAGTATTAAACTTTACATCTGTAGAATTCCAGATTTTTTTTTTAGAGTGTATAACTAAAGGTGCACATACTGAACACTTGTAAGAAAGACTAGTCTAGTATCTACAATCTGATGTATGATTGGTTGTAAATAGTCTAAATTAAACTGTTATACCATATCACTGAACCTGGGACATTACATGGGACACGCCATTACTGGGACACGCTATACATTGAATGTAGCATCATCTCGTTTATTTGCGCATGATTTCCCCTTAAATTTCTTGAAGGACAAATCAAAAGTTTACAATATAAATATTTGTTTTGATAACAGGATGAAATTTTATGCTCATTTCGTTTACATATTTGAAATCGAAGGAGAAAAATTTACTTAGTACGTAAATTTGCATTGCAATGAATTAACTTGATACAACTATTCATTTGTTTAGTGTGTATTTTTAAGCATGGGTATAATTTTCGTGTACAAAGAGATTTTAATTTTATATCATGCAAAGTATTTTAATTTTACCACAAACAAGAGATTTCAGTTTTTTTCTTGCCAGAAATTCCAGTTTTTTTCAAAGAAAAATCATACCATTATTAAACAAATTTGCAATCAATCGCATTTCCTAAGCTGGAAGCGTATTTCATTCATATTATGCGTCTTTACAATTTTTTTCTAATAAGTTACCTAGATCACTTATTGTGATTTAAAATATTTCCATTGGTCTAGCAATGCATAATTAATGCTATTAATAACCTGATAAGTTTTAATAGTATTGAAATGACTATAGAAAAGACGAGTAGAGCGCAAACAAGGTTACAAATAAGTAAACAGAGACATTTTTTTTTTAGAATATAGCATACTAATCTTTCTTGAAATGCTATAACACCAGTGAAATGCGTTACAAACAGACATGAGATGACGCAGTTTTTGATAGTGTTTTGTCTTGCATATCATTTGAGTTTACATAAAATGCATTCTAGTGAGTGTTTCAAGAACTATCGAATTTCAGTGTTTTATCTCTAGCTTTACATATGGAAAAAAAAAAAAAAAACTTTTTATCTCGTTATCACAAAAGAGAGGAAGGTAAATAGTTATTTAAAGGCAACAGCCAGGGCGCTTTCTATTATTAAAGTATTATATTATTGATTAAAATATCTTTCTATTGATATTGATTTTTTTAGTGTTACTTCAAAGTGAAGTTTTGTTTTGAGCCATCAAAAGTTTAAAATGTATTTATTTTAGAATGCTTTCCACAATCTCGGTTACATTTTATAACAAACAGTAAGAATAGAAATAATAATTATGTAATGTCAGAGTTTTTATTTGTAATAGTATGACTTTGTTGTCTAAAATACAGCATCTAAACTACATATATTTATTTTTCCATCTAAAACAAGTAATATAAAAATTTTGTTTTTAAAGTCAATTCCTACTTAGGCCATCAAAGAAAAATTTAATATAATCCCTTAAGTTAATATTAGTTTTTGTTGCATTAAAATATCTCAATTTGTTGATTTTCTATAAGCAAATAGGTTTACAATGGAACTCTATGGGAATTTGCGAAATATTAGAGATATCGCCAAGTTGGCGTCACTTTTGGCGACTCATTTTGGCCACCAAATTTGGCAATATATCGCCAAATTGGCGACAAACTTGGCGGTATTTGGCGACAGAACAGGGTCCCCCCCCTTATGGTAACCCCTTATTAAAAATACTTTCATTGATCTTCAATA
This sequence comes from Maratus speciosus, assembly GCA_963932465.1. NCBI lineage: Eukaryota > Metazoa > Arthropoda > Arachnida > Araneae > Salticidae > Maratus > Maratus speciosus. The sequence goes on along the minus strand of OZ010791.1, from coordinate 90,857,209 downwards.
ACCAATGGCGCCATTTTGTTTCCCATGCAAAACTAAAATTAATTAATTAAAATTTAATTAATTAATTAATATTTGAAAAAACTGTATTAACATCCATTGTCATCCAGTACAAGTTTAAAAAAAAAAAAAAATTCAACTTGATAGGATGAATAATGAGTATTTTATTAACGATTGAAAATTTGAACAAGATAAATATATAAATAAATATAGGGAGAGTGTGAGCTGATAGTAGGAATTTAATGATTTTTTCGAAACTAAAACTTATGTTGGCTTTGTATTTTTAGACATTTTAAAATCATACTGCACTCGATTATTATATTTTAACTACTACGATAGAAATATCCTAAAATATTTTTCTACATTATGATTTATACGCATTTTGCAGAAGTTTTACAGTATGAAGAGCATGCTAAAAATAATTTTATACAAATGTTAAAGAAATTTACCTACATGAAATATTTGGAGCTAATTTTAAGTTTGGAGATAATACACGAGATATATTTTTACTTTCTTCTATCTTTACAAGAAGAAAGTATTAGATTCGTGAAAATTTTCGACTGCCGGTTTTCAATGGATTTATATGTTTTAGAAGGTTCTAACCACGATTTGATGGCTTTTAGAAAATGTCTGTCTGTGAGTCTGTTCCATGCTATACTAATACTGCTACAGGTGATCATATCGAAATAATTAATGAAATGTTTAGTAAAGATATCTGCTATCAAAAGATCTAAGAACAAAAATGATAAGAATCTAAGAACTGCTATCAAAATCTAAATTATTTTCTTGATAGCAGAGTAATCATAATATTTTAAATTTTAAAAAATATTGCTTGATTGAGTGAATTATATTATTGGTCTTTCGGAAATTTTATTCAATTATTTTTATTAATATTGGATTCAAATTATCGAGTCTTATCTGTAACATAATAAATTGAAATTGAACATGTTTTGTGCTGTTTTTACTTTCTTCTATGTTCAATAGAAGAAAGTATTGTAATCGAATTTTTTTCGACTTCCGGTTTTCGACGGATTTTCACGTTTTATGATACACAGTTCCCCAAAATCATTTTTATAGAAAATGTCTGTCTGTCCGTGTGTCCATGTGTCCGTCTGTCTGTCGCCATTGTACCATCAAAAAGTGTATGAAGTTACGCATAGAATTGAACAAATATTTTTTTAAGTTTTTGGCTATAGAAAGAAAGTTCTTCCATCATTTGGACAAAATCCGCCGGGAGGGGGTGCTCTAATAGCGATTTTGATTGTTGTACCATCGAAAAGTGTATGAAGTTATGCATAGAATTGAACCAAATTCTTTTTTTAAGTTTTAGGCTATAGCAAGCAGCTGCTGCCTTATTATGGAAAATATCGGCCGGAAGGGGACGCTGTATTAGCAATTTTTGTGCGATTTTAATATTGTACCATCGAAAAGTGTATGAAGTTATGCATAGAACTGAACCATTTTCTTTTACGTTCTTGGCTAGGGCAAGCATTTTTCATAGTTCTATAGTACACCAGCGGCTCGTAAATCGACGGGAACTATTCGTGATTTTAATAAATATCATGATCGAAATTAACTCGTTTTTGCTGTGATTAATTGTTTGAAGCTGAAATTTATGTTGATTATAGTCAAAGATTATTCAAAGTTGATATAGTATTGAACTAATAAAAATGAAATATTGACATTTGTAACACCATTTTGAAATATTAAATGTATGAAATAGAAGAAAGTTTTGGGACTGGCGCATCCAACTAGTTTTTTTTATGTGCTTGAATAGACTCCAAAATTGAGCATTTGACAGTATTGTGTAAATGTCGTACAATCTTGTTGGGTGTCCATCCCACACGCGATGAACAAAGAGCGAGTTATTCCGTCTGGCAGTTCATTATCCCATTAACCTCTATTACGTTAGCTGCTGGTATTGAAATAGCATTTTCAGGACGTTAGCTTATCTCGTCCGATACTTTTCACGTTGCTTTTACTTGAATTTGCTTTGTGTTAGTTCATATTTCGTGTGTTTTTCTACTTTGGCACGATTTATCAAAGTTGGTTCTACTTCAGTTGTAATTTTTTCTTGTTTGCGTAAATTCATATTGAATTTTTAACACATTTTACTTACATTTCTGAATTTTACTTTCAATTGGAGTCATTTTATGTATGAAGGCGCCATACATTTTAATCTCTAAAGGGTATGGCTCTCTTTTATAAACGAAGAGCACGGATATATGCAAGTTGTATAGGGTCGATTTTAAACGACCGCATTTTTCAACGGTCGCATACTTCTTATATTGTATTGCAAGTAAAAGGTTAAGTTTTTCGTAAACAAGAACACCGATCTTGTTTATTATAGGATATTTTAAAAGCTGGTGGAATGTACAAGTGTTTGGTAATTTTCGCGATTGTCAACTATAAAGCTAAATGCGATATTACCCGTTACAGAATATGCTAATAATTTGATTTTCCAATTTGCCAAAGTTGCAGCACTTCTAACTCCACATAAAATCCAAATACCCTGACGACAATGGAGTCACCTTACAGTACTTTTACTTTTATCCAATATGTGCATATTTTGCAGTTATGTTTTCCAAAACCTCAAAAATTTAATTTATTTTCAAACTTGGGGAATTTTTCTTTTATCAGCCCTATCTCGGAAACTGTTACAAATAGGATTGCTCTGTCCTCTTCTATAAACGAGTTCAGTACCCATGTAGGTGGAATGCATCCTTTATACCTACTTTCCCAAATGTTGAGACTCACATTTCAAAAATTCATAAAATGTAACAAAATTATCGTATCAAAGTACCATTAGACTTGTCAAACTTTTAACAGTAGTTAAGCTACTACGGTTCGCATTACTAAAACTTTAAATAAATTAAATGAAAAGGCATAAATATTGAAAGATAAAAAAATTAATAAAATTGAAAAATATAAAAAATATTAATATGTTTCAAAGTGAAAGGAATACTTGTTGCCTAACCTAAATAATTTCCATATGTGCTAATAACGTGGACCTTAATAGAGGCCATATCGTTAAATTTTTTAAACTAAAATTACAACTGTTTTATAAGTCTTGCTATACAAACCTTGCTGCGAAAAGAAAAACCGTTATTATTATTACTTCTTTTGAATTTTTAATATGTAAACGTATTTATGGGACAACAGTATAATCTATACCTATCTACCTATCTCTCTATATAAATCTATGTATATATATATATATATATATATATATATATACACAGATAGATAGATAGATATCACAGAAAATAATAAAATAGTAAATATAGAACAAATTTACCGAATAGCAAGAAAGCAAATCCTAAACACATACTAAATGTGCAAATAATGTATAAATAAAGCAATGTAAAATAAATTCAATAAAGTAATTTCAAATACCTCAATCTCAAAAGTCATTTCAATAAAGAGAGGAAATAAAAGAAGTTTTTGCATATGTTACTTAAAAAACTAAAGTAAAGTAAAAAGCATACAGAGATTACGCTTCTTACTTTTCATTGCATTGAGGAATTCCCGGATAATGGCCTGAATATTTTTTAGTATTCACTTAATTATAAATTGGTTTTTAGTACAAATAAAACGCATAATTACATACATATACAATCTCCCATACAAACACACATCGCGAAATTGATCCGTTTTTCGGTAGCGTCAGATATTGAGAAATAAAAAAGTACAATTTTATAGCTGTTGTTGATTAAAATGAAAAAGTTCTCTAGACGGAGGTGTCCGTTTTTCGGGAGTGTCCATTATAGATGCTTTGCTGTATATGCATCAGACACATATTTACACTAATATTCAATCATTCTTTATATGTTCTTCAAAAACTGTACACTTTGTTTACGATTTATTCTTAAATTTAATTATAATCCAAATTAATTCATCCAAAATTCTAATAAAATACATTTTAAATCAGGATTATTATTATATTTTACTTAACAAAATGCTGGATTTTTCGAGAGCAAATGTGGTAAGTAATAATAAATACTCTTGAACATTTTCTCTTCCCACGCAAAATGTCCCATTTATATTGAGTGATTTATAACGTAACAAAAAAGACAATGGAACAACCAAATAAAATATTACTTTCTTCTGAGTTAGTTTTGTCTCGACATTTTATCATTTATCTAGATAGAAACACTAATGCATGAAATTAAATCTTTAAAGAAATTTTTTTAAGGAAGATTTATTCAGGATGTGTCTGTTATAATTATTATTTCTTAATTCAGGGGGACTAACTCTTGTTGCTGTATAAATAAACTATAATTTAACTAAACTTATATATCAAAACAAAATAAGAGAAAATGATTTGCTATTCCATTTAGAATATTTCATATGTAAAACCAATGGTTCTGCAATAATGAAATTATCTTATTGCAGATATTTCAAAAGACGATTTAGTGCATACAAACTTAAAAGGGGCCTAGGAGCCCCGGCCCTTAAAAAATTAAAAATCTGAGCCTCAGGTACATCAGAACTTGTTTTTGACTATTCCCACCTAAACGTTCAGACTTCTTTCTATGTGCAGTAGTTTTCGCTAGTCATCGCATACACTTCTGCACACATAAGTCTGAACATTTAGGTGTGACTAGTCCAAAAGCGGTTCTGATGCACCTGAAGCTCAGATTTTTAATTTTTTAAGGGCTGGGGCTCCTGGTCCCCTTTAAGATTTTATGCACAAAATTGTTAATAACATGCCTCTTTTCTATCCGATATTCTTCGTTTTTGGAGTGAATTTTCCATTCAGTCTGTAACCCATTTCTATATTTCAGTTAAGACTTTGGCACCCTTGGGATCTGGTACCGGGCCTCTTGAAATTTTAGTGCACTAAATTGTTAATAAATTGCATTTTAATTGCATTCCTTTTAATTCGATCTTCACTTTTGGGATCCTTTTCCATTTAGATATTATCCCGTTTCTACATTCCGGTTAAGACCCTGGTCCTGTTTAGGGACCCGTAGGGTCCCGGTCAATGTCCCCTTGAACTTTGTGTGTGCCATGCATTTTTTACCCCTTAATATTTTCAACTTCTCAGTACGTAATTTTAAAACTGAGTCTTGGACTCATCTCCCCAGATCAACACCCACATATTTTTATTGGGCCCCTGGAGCCCTTTTTTTAAGCATTGTTTCAATTTATATGCACATTTCTTTATAATTATATTCTAATGATTAATTCATACCCTATGCTTAATTTTGACTAATCGAGATCTAAAACGAGAAGTACTAAAACGTTTTAACGTGTTTTCATGTTAGGTCTTTGCTCTCAGCTATTAGTCGACTCCTTTTGGGGATAATATAGCTCCCTTAATAATAGTCCGATCCACTAGCTTTTTTATAGCAACTTCTTAGGTTTTCCGGCTATTACATGAACGACAAAAAAATTTCAGCTTCAGCTATCACCAATTTTGAATATTAACCGCCTTCTTGGGGCCCTTGGAGTAGCTTTTTTTAAAATGATCCGAATTGCTTGAAATTTCCTTTAACATACTTCTAGCGTCCTCTGATTACTTTAAAAACTACCAAAATGTATCTTTATACCCAATTATATGCCACTTAAGTCTTTGGCCCATTGGTGCCGGATAAAGGCCCCCTTGAAATTTTTGCAACAAAAATTGTTAATAAATTGTCTCCTCTTAATCAGATCTTCCTTTTTGGAACCTTTTTTTCCATTTAGTTATTCTCCCGTTTCTTTATTCCAGTTAAAATCCTATAGCCTCCGAAGTTAGGTTCATTTAAAACAATTTCAAAGGATATAAAATCATACAAATTTGAGTTTTGTTTAAGGTTATTATTTACGGACCCCGGGCATCGCCGGACGGGTCTGCTAGTTAAAAATAAGAAACTATTACGTAAATTATAAAAAATATATATTTCACTGTGATTAACACTCTAATAGTCGCAGAAGCAGAAACATTATTCCAAAAATATCGCACCGTTTGAAAAATTTTTATAGGAAAATATTTTTAATTTATTTATATTATCCACTTAGAAAAACTTCTAATACGACAAGAAATCATTTATTGAAGCAATATAGATAATAGATAATAAATAGTCACGTAATAAGTGGTACTTTCAGATTTTATTAATAAAATATTTACAGAAAAAAAATGTCAAAATTAATATAAAATAGTAAAAATATTTTTTGACTACCCTTCAACAAAATCCTAACGTATTGCAAGTTTTAATAAAAGAAATGTTTATTTTTATTTACCGGTATTTACTTTTTCTTTAACCTTCTGTATCACCGCGTTGCAAGATACCCCAAATATACAAAAGGCAATGTTACAATTGCATTTAAAAAATTTATTTACTACTGGCAACTACCAATACAGCATTTAATGCACATTTGTTAATAAAAACCTCGAAAAACGGCGATACTGAGTCAATTTTCCAACCAAAATTTTATTTATCACTAGCTGACCTACCCGGCGTTGCCCGGGCTCGTGATGTATGACAATTAAATTGACCTCAAATTTTTACAATTTTATATATAAACACTCCATTTTATCAGAATTTATAGTTTTAAATGCAAATATATTAAATTGAAAGTATATGGTATTTTCTTTTCTGAGTAATTTGAATTTTAGCGTTTATGCGCACCGAAAGCGAGAGAAACCGCGACGAAACACTCCGTTTTTTCCTGATTTCGTAAACAATTTGCATATTTTATTTTATAAAAAACTATTTTTACCCCTCCGAACGTTTAAAAAATTTCTGTAGGTGATGTAAATTTGATATATTGATATGTTCCAAAATATTGTGTTATAATACGGACGTGTAGTCGTTTCAGCGTATAAAATATGGTCTTCGTTAGGCACGGAGTGACCTGCGTTTGTCGTTGCATTTGAAACAGTTAAAATTCATATATTTTGTAACCGATTGCGCAATTGTTTAGAAGAAGGTTTTTGCTTTAAGAAAATATTTTTGGCTTCTCGGAATCTCTAAAATTGCGCTCGGGAGTGGGGGCAAAATGCAGACGAAACATTCAAATTTTTTACGGACTTTGTCGAAATTTTCACACATTTTATATTGTAAAAAATATTTCTTCCCGTCCGAACGTTTCTGGATTTTTGTAGGAGATGTAAAACTGGTCTATTGAGATGCTTTAAAAAGAATGCGTTAAAATACGGACGGTTACTTTTAGTGTAGGAAAAAAAATTATCTCTCGGAGGCGCGAAGTGACCTGAACTTTTCGGTGCATTTAAAAGGGTTAAAAGTATTTTTTTTAAACCGATTCGAAGAAGGTTTCAAATCTCGTTGCAATAAGGGAGGGAAAACCTTTTTTGGAAAAACAACTCTTTTTGAAATTTTTTTCAAGGCGTTAACTGCTATATATATTTTTTAAATAGATAGCGGCATTTGAGTCGAAAGAGTACTTTCAGAACATGTCTTCCCATTTTAACTTTACTAAGCTATTTGAACGATGCAAGTTAATAAATAATGACAAAATACTCCGAATTTTTTCTATTTATTCTTCATTTTCAACAAATGACTAAATAAGCCTTCCGTTCCTGCGCTGCACCAATTTGTTAGCAATATTTAATCTTTGCTATCATAAAATTTGCGTGATATTCGTTTCTATCCTCAAAAACCAACTATCTATTTCTCAATATAAAAAACATAGGTAAGATAAATTGGGCTTACCTTATATTTATGTATATCCGATTGTCATCTCATCTGGTATTTTTCCTCAGGAAAGGGTAAATGAATCTATATTTTCTTCCTGTATTTCTTATTTATCCGTATATGTGACTGATGGTCTGAACTTCATGTTGTTTAAAAAGACGCATATTTTGAGTGACTTGTGAAGTTAAATTTGTGCCGAACTTATAAATAGAAAAGTAAAATTAAATTTAATAAGAGCTTTAACATACACATCTCTCAGTTTGAGATTTTGAGTTACAAGTAAGAGTAGAGGTAAAAAAAAAATACATGAATAAAATATCATTAGTAATAAAGAACAGGAAATTAATGCCATAAATCAGCATAACAAATAATTTGTATCAATATTTATATTTACGATAATTTAAAGTAAAAGTATATAAATGTCTTATAGTTCATAAGTATTGCGAAAATGTTTATAATAAAGTATTGGGCTTACCTTATATTTATGTATATCCGATTGTCATCTCATCTGGTATTTTTCCTCAGGAAAGGGTAAATGAATCTATATTTTCTTCCTGTATTTCTTATTTATCCGTATATGTGACTGATGGTCTGAACTTCATGTTGTTTAAAAAGACGCATATTTTGAGTGACTTGTGAAGTTAAATTTGTGCCGAACTTATAAATAGAAAAGTAAAATTAAATTTAATAAGAGCTTTAACATACACATCTCTCAGTTTGAGATTTTGAGTTACAAGTAAGAGTAGAGGTAAAAAAAAAATACATGAATAAAATATCATTAGTAATAAAGAACAGGAAATTAATGCCATAAATCAGCATAACAAATAATTTGTATCAATATTTATATTTACGATAATTTAAAGTAAAAGTATATAAATGTCTTATAGTTCATAAGTATTGCGAAAATGTTTATAATAAAGTATCTGTTTACGATTGTGCAATGACTTTTCAATTTCACTTCCTTCTTTTAGATCATAAACACTTTCGATAATTACTTTTGTAAATCACATTTCAGACATGAAAAGCAATTTACTTCGCTTGATTATTTTAATGTCCTTGTTTGGAGATTATATTTCACAATATATCTGTCAACAATTCCCCCCTTAATCTCCTAACGAGGATTGTTCTGTAATTTCAGTTTGTTTCTATTATTTAGAAATTCAACCTTGGGCTCTGGTTTCGTAAGTATGTCCGCCATCATTGACTTGCTTGGACAATAACGCAATTCAATAATTTTATCTTCTTTCAGCTGTTTAATCACATTATATTTGATATCAATATGCTTTGATTTATTAGAAAACTTTTTGGATTCTATCATTTTTATGCAAGATTTATTATCTTCATAAATTACTATAGGCAATCTTTGCGGTATATCGAGATCTTCTAATAGTTTTAGCAGCCATATTAATTCTTGTGTTGCGCTCGCCGCTGCTACGAACTCTGCCTCTGCAGATGATTGTGCGACACACGTTTGTCGTTTTGTTATCCACTGTATTGGATTCTTTCCTAAAAGGAACAAATTGCCTGTTGTCGATCTTCTTGTTTTTAGATCTCCACTCAATCTGCATCAGTATATACTTCTAGGATGGGTGGTTCTTCCGTGCTGATTACTAAATTTAAGTCTTTTGTTGAATAGAGATATCTTATTAATCTTTTAACACCTTTCCAATCTCTTTCAGACGGCGCTTCGTTTTTTCTGCTCAAAATGTTTATACCTACTAAAATATCGGGCCTACTTATTGTAGCAACATATAACAGCGCACCTATTGCTTGTCGGTACTTAGTGTTGTTTGGCATTTGTGTTTCTTCATTGTCTAATCGTTGAAAGCCTGTTTCCATTGGAGCGCCATAAGGCTTAGAATCTTCTAAATTAAATTTTTTTGCGATTTCTATTATTTTTGCTGTTTGATTTAGTTTAAAGCCGTTGTGAGTCTTTTGTATTTTTATCCCGAGGTAATTGGAAATTTGACCTAAATCTTCAAGTGCGTACTTAGATTTTAGTTTATCTATTATCTCATTTATATTTTCATCTTTTCCTGCGATGAGAATATCATCTACGTATACTGCTATATAAACCGTGTTTTCCCCTTCTTTTCTTATAAATAAACAATTGTCAGCATTGCCCTGTTTAAATTTTAATTCTTTTAGTGTTTCACTAATGTTTGAATACCATGCTCTTGCAGCTTGTTTTAGTCCATATAGGGCTTTTTTTAACTTACAAACCTTATTGGGTTCTGTAGTGTTTATATATCCTTTAGGTTGTGATACATAGACATTTTCTTCCAATTTACCATGTAAGAATGCAGTTTGGATGTCAATCTGCCTAATATTGAGATTGTGGTATGCTGCGGCAGTTTTGAAGACTCTTAAACTTGTATGGGAAACTACTGGCGTATAAGTTTCATCGAAATCTACTCCGTATTTTTGTCTAAATCCTTGTGCGACCAATTTCGCATTCTAACGCTTGATTTTTCCGAATTCGTCATATTTCGCTTTAAAAGTCCATTTCGACCCAATTACTCTTGCTCCTTGTGGGGGATCAACTAAACACCACGTTTCATTTTCATTAAGGGAATTCATTTCCTCTTCTGTCGCTTTTATCCAGTTCTGATTTTCTATAGGATTTTCTATACTCATCATATCTTCCCAACTGTTAGGTACATATACTGGATCGTGCCGGACTGCATAAGCAAACCTGTCCGGCGGCACACCTCTATTGGTTCTCTCTGATCTTCTCACTTGTGGAATTTTTTGTTGTGACGCGGGTGATGGACTTAGTTCATTTTGCGTTGGTGTCAAATCTATTTCCATTTCATTCGTGTCTTTCTGTTGTGTTTGTTTGTTTGTTTCCGCGATTAATTTTCTTCTATCTAGATTTTCGTTAGTATCTAGATTATTTTTATTTTCTATAAATTTTACACTTCTGGCCAATATTACTCTTCCGTCACTTGTATAGATTCTGTACGCCTTAGAGCGACTGTCGTATCCGACAAAAGTGCCTTTTTCCGCTCTATTATCTAATTTTCCTCTCTTTGATTTGTGTATGTAGGCGTATGCAGTACAGCCAAAAACTTTGAGATATTTCAAATTTGGTCTCCTATTCGTCCATAATTCATAGGGTGTGGTGCTTACCGATTTTGAATGTAGCCGGTTTTGTAAGTGATTCGCGGTACATATGACTTCCCCCCATAATTTGTGCGGGAGATTTGCTTCATTTAGCATACTTCTAACCATATCAAGTAGGGACCTATTCTTACGCTCTGCGACACCGTTTTGGCTTGGGTTAAATGGTACGGTAAGCTGATGATGAATCCCATTTTCTTTTAGATATTTTTCTATTTCGTTAGCCGTATATTCACCACCGTTGTCCGATCTGATTTCAGTAGGCATTTTTCCGAATTTGTTTTTCACCATTGAGACGTATTCTTTCAATTTTTCTGAAGCCTCACTTTTATTTGCCATCAAATAAATTACACAAAATCGTGTATAATCATCGATAAAAGTGACGAAGTATTTTCCCCCAAATTGTGGGTGTATTTATAGGGCCGCATACATCAGTATGGACTAACTCGAGCCTTTTTGTAGCTCTATATGCACCTGATTTAGGAAATAGGGTCTCGCTGATTTTTGACTTGATGCATACCTCAGATTTAGCATTATGTTTGCAGTTGTTGATTTTAATTCCCTCAACTAAGTCCTTTGATAACATGGACTTTATTGTGTCGTAGCTCCTATGCCCCATTCACCTATGACACAAATCTATGCAATTTGCATTTGAGCAGTTGTATGTGACATTTGCATAGTGCTTGTGATTTTCATCTTTACTAACATGTATTTCGCACAGATTGTTTTTAAGTTTACCTTGAAGTATAACGTTGCCTTCGTGAATTATATCACATTTATCTTTTTCAAATTTGACTTTGCAACCGTTTTTAGTTGCTCTACTCACTGACAGCAGGTTAGTTTCTATGTCAGGAGCGTATAGTACGTTACGCAATATAACTTGTTTGTTTTTATTTTCGGTATGAATTATTACCTCTCCAGATCCATATGAAATCAGTTTATTACCATTAGCGACTGTGGCGTTTGTTTCATTATTATTTGTAATTTTGGTAAAAAATTCCTTTGAATTTACTATGTGGCTGGAACTGCCACTGTCCACTATAAAAGTGCCTTTATTTTCGGACTCTTCGGTTAGTAAAGCGACACTGTTGTTTTCATTTACTGTGTCTTTTCTTTCTTCATGTTCCGCATTTTTATGTAAATTATTTTCTTCATAAACTAGTGATGTTGAATTGTTTTTATTTTTATAGTGTCTGTTAGTGTAACTGTTGTTGTTTTTTGTTTTTAGAAACCAGCAGTCTTTATTTGAGTGGTTTTTCATTTTACAGTGTGAGCAGGACTTATTGCTGCCTCTTTTTTGTTCTGAATGATTAAATTTACCTTGGGTTTTATAGGCTTTATTGCTGTTTTCGGAATTTTCCCGATTATCTACTCTACGTGTCGTAAGCTTGTTTTTTATAAATTGTACAGTTAACTCAGCTTCATCTCTGGCCTCCAGGGCAGTAACTAGGGTATCGTAGGACGGTGGCAACGAACACAGCAGCAGTGCTGAAATGTGCGAGTCAGATATGTTTTCACCTATTGCTTACAGTTTATCCACTATCTCTAAAATTTTAGTAATGTGGGCTGTCATATTGCCACCTTCACTTAGTTTTGTACTGTATAGTTTTCTTAGTAAGTACAGCTTACTAGAGAGATTAGATCTCTCATGGATTTGTTTAAGTGCGTTCCATTTTTGCCTAGCTGTATTTAAATTTTTGACATGCACTATTTGACTGTCGTCAATGGACAAATTTATTAAAGCCCTTGCTTTTCTGTCTTTCTTGGTCCAAGCATCATTCAATGGAGTGGAGGCCTCTTGCGTGATAACTTCAATAAGTTCGTCTCGTATTAATAGCATTTCGACCTTGAACCGCCAATTTGTATAATTGTTGGCGTTCAATTTTTCAATGGTCGTGCTATCTTTTGTAGAAGAAGCCATAATGTTGCTAAGATTCGTTTTATTTTTTCTAATAAATTACCCTATCGGATTACCAGATTTTTATTCTTATTTTTTCAGTGACGATGTTTTTTATTGAGAATTTTTTTTCATTCTCATAATCAATTTGTTAGCAATATTTAATCTTTGCTATCAAAATTTGCGTGATATTCGTCTCTATCCTCAAAAACCAACTAACTATTTCTCAATATAAAAAACATAGGTAAGATAAATTGGGCTTACCTTATATTTATGTATATCCGATTGTCATCTCATCTGGTATTTTTCCTCCGGAAAGGGTAAATGAATCTATATCTTATTCCTGTATTTGTTATTTATCCGTATATGTGACTGATGGTCTGAATTTCATGTTGTTTAAAAAGACGCATATTTTGAGTGACTTGTGAAGTTAAATTTGTGCCGAACTTATAAATAGAAAAGTAAAATTTAATTTAATAAGAGCTTTAACATACACATCTCTCAGTTTGAGAGTTTGAGTTACAAGTAAGAGTAGAGTTTAAAAAAAATACATGAATAAAATATCATTAGTAATAAAGAACAGGAAATTAATGCCATAAATCAGCATAACAAATAATTTGTATCAATATTTATATTTACGATAATTTAAAGTGAAAGTATATAAATGTCTTATAGTTCATAAGTATTGCGAAAATGTTTATAATAAAGTATCTGTTTACGATTGTGCAATGACTTTTCAATTTCCCTTCCTTCTTTTAGATCATAAACACTTTCGATAATTACTTTTGTAAATCACATTTGACACATGAAAAACAATTTACTTCGCTTGATTATTTTAATGTCCTTGTTTGGAGATTATATTTCACAATATATCTGACAACACTTTTTACTTCTCGCAAGGACCGAGGTGAGTTTTTAATGAGAGTGAGTTGCGATTGTTAATCAATAACTTAAAGAATTATTAGAATTTTAAAATTCCGAGTCTCAAGTGCATCAAGAGACACATTGGTCTAGACTCACAATATTTTTCAGCCGCGTACGTGCCATAGATTCTGCTAGCCATCGCACACATACAGACACAAACCAGACAGGATGAAACTTTCATTAGTATAAATTTGAGTAATTTGAAACAGTTATTGCTAAACTGAAATTTCATAAATTTTGTAAAATTAAAAATCCTGAAGACGTTCATAAATAGGTTTTTTACAAAGATAAGTTAGTATACTTTAAAATTTGATTAAAAATTTACATTATTTGTTAGAAGTATATAATTTTCCGGTTATTGCAGATGTTAAAATAGTCCCTTTTTGTCGAAGATTTCTATTTTTATGTTGTAAATTTTTATTTTTTATTTTTCCGTGTTCAATATGATGTAGTAACATCTGAGTATTTTTTTTCTTTAAATCGTAGTTATAGCGTTACAAAAAATGTTAAGATATCATTCTCTTTTTTTTATTCTATTAGCCTCTCCTGTTTGACTTGAAAGATAAATCTTGTACTGAAATAAATGTTCCATGCAGAATTCCGTAAACAGATTTCCTTAAAGAATGAATAAATAAAGTCAGTATTAAATTTTCTCTTTTATCATTTTATCAAACAAGAGCGGAACAAAATAAATTTGCAAACAACGGCAAAATTCATACATCACAATTAAGGAAGGTGTTCACACATTTTATAAAAAAATTTGACTTTCTCTCTGATTTAAATATTAATAAAAAACAACACCTATATGCATCAACTCGGAATAGGGTTTATTTATAGTATGCATCATAAAAATACTTTTTACTTTAAAATGTCGCTGTAAAATAAACACTGGACCGAAGACTATGTATTTGTTCTTTAATATTTTTTTCCGAACAGAAATGCTCCCATTCGATTAAATCCTTTTTTCAAATTTAAGATTTAGTTATGTATCTTTTTATGTTGATGTGTTACAAACTTATCTAACACGGCTGGTTCAAACCAGTGTTGAATTCAGGCGGCAGGGACATCTGAATTACCACTCTCCCTTAAAGATTTTAATTTTTAAAAACGTAATTTCCCTTTTCTCCGACTTTAAGCGCATTTTTTTCTTTCTGGGTAATCGAAAATAATTAAATATTAATTAAAATTGTAACTAAATATGTTTTTTTTTTAAAGGGCGGAGGGTAAACTCTCCATAAATTCCCCGTGGAAGTTATTTTTTACATCCTGTAAAACTGGAACTAATTACTGTTTTTGCGCATAAAAATGCAGAATTTCTGCAAACATAGAATATCCCTTTACTTTATTCAAAAAATTGGGCAGTTTTTGAAAATGTAGAATAGAAACTTTTTTGTATGCATGAAAAATGCAAGTAACTTGCGTAAAAAGTGTACGCTTTTGAAGTAATCAGAACTATTTACTTTTTTAGCTCACAGGCTATCAAAGCCTGAGAGCTAATGTGCCCGCCCGCTCTGTATGTATGTATGTATGTATGTATGTATGTACGTACGTACGTATGTACGTAACGCGATAACTCTTGATAGAAACATCCGATTTGCTTCAAAATTTTTTCCTAGGTTCATTGTGATAAGGCGCTTCCCTGATTAGTTTTGGGAGTTCATTGGTTAATGATAAAGGGGGAAAAACGGGGTTAGTCCAACCCCTTAATTCAGATAAATGGGTTTTTCATGCAGAATGATTCGATTTTCTCCGAATTTGGTATACCAGTTTATTAGGTTAAGGCACTTCCCTGATTAGTTTTGGGAGTTCATTGGTTAAGGATAAAGGGGGGGGAAACGGGGTTAGTCCAACCCCTTAATTCAGGTAAATTGTTTTTTCATGCAGAATGATTCGATTTTCTCCGAATTTGGTATACCGGTTTATTATGTTAAGGAACTTCCCTGATTAGTTTTGGAGGTTCATTGGTTAAGGATAAAGGGGGAAAAGGGGGGTTAGTCCACCCCCTTAATTCAGATAATTGGGTTTTTCATTCAGAATCATTCGATTTGCCCCGAATTTGGTATACCGGTTTATTATGTTAAGGAACTTCCCTGATTAGTTTTGGGAGTTCATTGGTTAAGGATAAAGGGGGAAAAACGGGGTTAGTCCACCCCCCTTAATTCAGATAAATGGGTTTTTTCATGCAGAATCATTCGATTTGCTCCGTATTTGGTATACCGGTTTATTATGTTAAGGAACTTCCCTGATTAGTTTTGAGGGTTCATTGGTTAAGGATAAAGGGGGGAAAAGGGGGGTTAGTCCACCCCTTTTTATTCAGATAAATGGGTTTTTCATGCAGAATGATTCGATTTGCACCGAATTTGGTATACCAGTTTATTAGGTTAAGGCACTTCCCTGATTAGTTTTGGGAGTTCATTGGTTAAGGATAAAGGGGGGAAAAACGGGGTTAGTCCAACCCCTTAATTCAGATAAATGGGTTTTTCATGCAGAATGATTCGATTTGCCCCGAATTTGGTATACCGGTTTATTATGTTAAGGAACTTCCCTGATTAGTTTTGGGAGTTCATTGGTTAAGGATAAAGGGGGAAAAACGGGGTTAGTCTACCCCCCTTAATTCAGATAAATGGGTTTTTCATGCAGAATCATTCGATTTGCTCCGTATTTGGTATACCGGTTTATTATGTTAAGGAACTGCCCTGATTTGTTTTGAGGGTTCATTGGTTAAGAATAAAGGGGGAAAAGGGGGGTTAGTCCACCCCCTTAATTCAGATAAATGGGTTTTTCATGCAGAATGATTCGATTTGCTCCGAATTTGGCATACCGGTTTATTAGGTTAAGGAACTTCCCTGATTAGTTTTGGGAGTTCATTGGTTAAGGATAAAGGGGGAAAAGGGAGGTTAGCCCGCCCCTCTTAAATTAGATAAAGGGTTTTTCATGCAGAATGATTCGATTTGCTCCGAAGTTGGTATACCGGTTTATTATGTTAAGGAACTTCCCTGATTAGTTTTGTTGGTTCATTGGTTAAGGATAAAGGGGGAAGGGTGGCTAGTCCCCCCCCTTAATTTATGTAAACGGTTTTTTCATGCAGAATTATTCTCTTTGCTCCAAATTTGGTATGCCTGTTTATTATGTTAAGGAGCGTCCCTGATTCGTTTTGGGGATTCATTGGTTAAGGATAAAGGGGGGGGGGGGGCTAGTCCACCCTCTTAATTTAGATAAATGGTTTTTTTTTTTTTTTTTTTTTTTTTTTTTTTTTTTTGCAGGATTATTCGATTTGCTCCAAATTTGGTATACCGGTTTATTATGATAAGGAGCTTCCCTGATTAGATTTGGAGGTTCACTGGTTAAGTATAAAGGGTGAAACGGGGGCTAATTCCCCTTCACATATTTTTTGAGGGGCATTATTCTTTAAAATAAGAGTATGATATACAATTAGTGTGAATAGCCTGTGAGCTCAATGCCATCAGTTTAGCTGGGCATTTTTCTTTTTTATTAAGCCCAAATTGTATGCAATCAAACATTTTTAGCAAAAAAAAAAAAAAAAAAAGTGCCAACTTTTTCTTGTTAGGAATTCAGTCGTGCATTATGGTGTACGTTTTAACATATTTATTTATTTATTTATTTCTATATGTATGCGATTATTTATATCATGTTACTTCATTTCGATTTGATACATAAACAACAACGTAATATATTTTTTTGTTGTTAAACGAAATGAGCATAATTCTTTTAATTGCAAGATATGACCAAAAATCAGCATTTTTAGGTGCGTTTGTAATTTTATAAATACATAGCACCTATAGTCGTCGTTCTATCCGTCTGTCTGACTGTCTGCATATATTTACCCAACCGAAAAACTACCCAAAAGCAAACCCCCTAGCAAAAACTACCCAACCGAATGGTCTGGAATTTTAAATATATAATTGTGGCAATATGTTGTCGAGTTATTTCAATTTTTGTGAAAATTGGATGGATAGTTTAATTACAGGGACAGTCAAAATGTTTCTGTTACATTACGGGCAATGCGAAGAAATTATTTCAAGTGCATTTTAATGATGTTATAGTCTTTCGAACAGAATGAAATTGATATTCACTTATGAAGTGTACCAAAATATACATTCAGTACAATATACGGTGCAAAATATATTTATAAAACTAGTTGTAGTACGAACGCACCTCATTTGCCACATTTAATGAGCAATTTCTAACTTGTTATTTTTGTAATTTTTATTCGCATTTTTTTTATCTTTTGATACACATTTAGGAAAGCTAGAATGAA
The DNA here is from genome assembly GCA_963932465.1 of Maratus speciosus. Taxonomy (NCBI): domain Eukaryota; kingdom Metazoa; phylum Arthropoda; class Arachnida; order Araneae; family Salticidae; genus Maratus; species Maratus speciosus. The sequence goes on along the minus strand of OZ010791.1, from coordinate 90,839,346 downwards.
TTTCTTAATGGGAAACTCGCAGTCAGTATTTAGTTTTTCTTTCTTTTTTTTTATTACACCATTAATAAAAATGTTTAATATTTGAATATTTAAATATTAAATATATATAAGTTGACAGAAATTTTTTTAATCAAATTTGAAACTATATCAAATATGAGGATAAAAAAAAAGCATTTTATTTAATATGTTACGCTTAAAGTATATCACAAAAAGATAAAAACAATTGCTAAAATGCATAAAATTTTATATTGTATTACATTTTAAATATATTGTATCTACGATTAGCATCCCAGTTACAAAGACTACCTAAATTTCTTTATAAACTATTTTTTTTTTTTTTTTTAAGAAAATTAATTTTAATAAACTCTTTGCATAATGATTATTTACCGAATTTTTTTTTTTTCGTTATAAGCTTTTTCTACTCTACATTCTCGATAAGCTTCTGAATTTTTGACATTTTGAAAGTACTTATTTGGACCTAAAAAGTTTATAAAAGCATTAAAGAACATATTACCACTTTATCGTAAATATAGCAAAATGTGTGTTTTGATGAAAATAATATTTAGTTTATCAGCAAAAGGAACAGAACATAAATTATTCACATTGGTATCCTCAACTCAAAATTGCTTCAAAATCTCTACTTCGCATTGAAAAAATAATATTTTTTCCTACTTTTAAGCTTTCTTTTTATCTAGTATGATTCCAACATTTATTAAATTGTGTTGCAATAAGTGGAGAACAGATGATTCGCACATTTACAATCGATTGCTCAGATTAAACGATAGTTACAAATAAAATAATATGATACAATATGTCATAGTTAACATTCCGCTGTGAATCTTAATCAGTCATATACAATCATAATAACAATCATAAACATCAGTGAATAATATCCATAAATCCATTACTTCGTCATTTATACTTAATTAATTTTTTGCAACGTTCAAACAAACAATTACGTATAACATCATGACATTAAAAATCACTTTCGGCCGTTTCAAGAATCTTGAATCTCCTTCCTCAGTGCGAGAAATAAGAAGCTTCAAATGGGTGCAAAGAAACCCAGGGTTATAGCTCCAAATACTGGCTAACGAATTGGCTGAATTGGCGAAAGCCTCTATAATACATACATACTACAATAAATCTACAATAATATTAACTACAATACTTAAGGCTAACTACAATAAATCTACAATAATAATAACTACAATAAATCTGCAATAATAATACAGTAGAACCTCGATTATCGGAAGTAATCGGGACCGACCCTGCTTCGGATAATCGAGACTTCATCAATAATCATCTAGTTTCATGCGTAGTATCGTCATTGAACTGTTATTATGACGTTATTTTAACTGTTAAATAAATTAAAATTATAAATGAAAATAAATTTATTTCTGAAACAAAAACTTACAATTGTTTAAATTGTTCTTCATCTGGTGTAAATTGGCCATCCTTTACCGTGCAGCTCTATCCCGACGTTTTCTTAAAAGCATGAGTTCAGAGCAATCACACTGTTCATGTTGCTCCGACCAAACAAGGCCTTTTTTGAGAAACACTCAGATGCATCATTATTACTGATCTTATTTACCCATCTTTCAATCACTCTCATCTTCATCATCATCTTCTTTTTCTGGAGAATTTCGGACTTCTGCTATTAATTCCTCATCATTGAGTAACTGGAAGCCTGCATCTCCCACGTCACAATTCAACCAATCTGTAATTTCTTTATCGCAACAATTTTCAAAACTTTTCATTGTGCTAAAAAGGCTTGAAAACTCAGTAACACTATCTTTCACAATGTCTGTAGCATTTGCAACTGCACCAGTTGAAAAATTCGGCAAAAGTTTTCGCCAATTTTGTCTTAATTGTTTGTGTCAATTACGGCATAGATTCCCACGCATCATATAAATGCAGTCTTTGATGTTGACAGTTTTCCAAAACTCAATTATTGAAATTGCACCAGATTCAGAATCTCCTTCAAAAAGTAATTTTCTAATTAATTTCTTTCGGTAACGCCGCTTTAAAGACCCAAGACGTCCTGATCCAAAGGTTGCAGCAGAGACAAAGAGGGATTAAAGTTCGGTGGCAAAAAAAACCCCGGATTTTTCCAGATTTTAGACAATTATCTTCAGGATGAGCCGGACAGTTGAAGAGCTAAGTGGAAAAACATGTTAAGTAACAAAAATTACATTTCAAGAAATTTGTGGTGAAGGATTTTGCTGTAAATTTTAAAGATTTATTTTCTGTTTGATACCATGTGTTTAAAATATTAACAGGTATAGTACTATATTCTCTTTGAAAAACTTATTCATATTTAATTTTCAAATATTAAAAATTATTAATATTATTGACATTATTAAATATTAAAATATTAAATATTAATGAATAATCTCTTAAATCTACAACACTAAATAGAATCTTAGTAATTTAGCTTCACCATGTGATAGGCCTCATAACGCTTTCATCCAAAAGATAAAAAAAAAAAAAAATAGAAAATGTAGGATAACATGTTCATCCACTCAGCTCTTCAGTTGTCGAATAACAAAAGCGCTCCATTTCTTGCCAAGATTTTACTACAGGCACAAAAATATAAAAAAAAAACACTTCGAAAACAAATTGGAATCCATCCAAGCATTTTTTTGACTTAAATAGCGTACAGGAAGAGCAGATTTGTTTACATTCTTAAGACATCTCGGATTCTTACGTTTCCCAACAACAGCTAGTTCAAGCTTGTGGGAACCCGATGCGTTGGAACAGGCTAATACAGTGACTCTATCTTCCATTATTTTCCTTCCGGAATCAGAAGTTTCATTTACCGCAGCTAAAGTTTTTTTTCCGGAAGGGCCTTCCAATATAGTTCGGTTTCGTCGCAGTTGTAAATTTGATTTGGGGTTAAATTCTCATCTTTCAACAATTTTTCGATTTTTGCGACAAATGAATCAACTACTGCGATATTTCCAGACATTCTTTCACCCTCGATTTTGAGTTGTCTTATACCATGGCGAATTTTGAATTTTTCTAGCCAGCCACTACTGGCTTTGAAGTCATCAGAACCACAAAACTTCGCGTTGAGAGTCAAAGCTTTTTCTTGAATCATTGTCCCAGATAGGGGTATTCCTTCACATCTTTTCTGCACAAACCATTTGTGCAAAGCCGCATCTAAATCTGTATGATCTGCTAATTTCATTGTTTTTCGGAATTTGGCGCTTTCCCCGACATCAAATTTAGCAAAACCCTTCTTAATTTTTTCCGAGTTCCTTTTCATCTCACTGACAGTTGACACACCAACGTGAAACTCCTTTATAAATTTTGCCACAGCTTCTCCCGATTCTAGTCGCGTAACAATATCATATTTTTCCTATAGGGTTAATACGATTGTTTTTCTCTTAATGGAAGCCATGATTAAAAAAAGAAAAATTGAGTATAAAAATAAGAAAAAGAATGCGTAAACTCTATATGACAGCCCTCAAGAAAATTCTGATCGGAAATGTAACAGCAGAAAAAGAGAACAAACAGGAATTCTGCCCAGCTGCCAAAAGTGATCATACCTAAAAGGTCGCCCAAGTAGGGGTAGAAAGAAAATAGCAAACGGGTTTTTCCTTCCTTTCTTCCTTTTCTTTTTTCTGGAATAGAATTGTACACAAAGGATAAGTGACACAAAGTGACTCCTCCCCCTTTTCAAATTCTGCTGCAATTAAATGTATTTGTTCTTGAGATGACAAAAGTGGTTAGGTTCTGTGCACTTGCTTACAATCAGAGGGTGCAATAACATTCGATTGTTCTGGGACTCGGCGGTATGACCTTCCAAATTTCGAAATGGGGTGTGTTTTTGTTTAGAACAGGGACATTTGAAAGTGGGGAAGAGTACACTCATACCGAGAATTGAGATTGCGAGAAGGAATTCTAAAAAAGGGAATTCCAAAATCTGCACTCGTAGTTTGGAAAGGACGGCTTGCATACAAAAGGAAAGTGGGGGAAAACCCCCCTTAAAAATGCATGTTTGTTATGAGAAAATTTTGGATGATAGTAGAAAGTGAAAAAAAAAGTGCAAAAGAAGCCGACTTCGATTAACGGAGAGTTTCGGTTAATCGAGGTTCGGATAATCGATATTCTACTGTAACTACAATAAATCTACAGTAATAATAACTACAATAAATCTATAATAATAATAATTACAATAAATTTACTAATAGATAAATATTGTTGGAATTCCAACCACTAGATATATTTTTCAAAGCTAAAATTATTCGAAATATAATTTAGTTTTTTATCTAGATTTTTACGGAGCTTATAACGTACATAAGCATACTACTTCCTTGCTGAATGACATGACTAGCACCGCTTTTCTCTTGGTTGTGTAAGGGGATCCTGCGCGTACTGTCTCTTTTTTGTAGTGTTTTCCTGCCAGTTACGTCATTTCTTTCGGATGTATACATTCTTGCTTTAGCCACTTCAGTGGATTCATTAGCCAGTACTCGAGGCTATAACCGTCGGGACTATAACCGAGGTGATCTTTGGACACGTTTTAAACTTTTACTTGTGTTTTTTCCTCGCATTGAGAAAGGGGATCTGAGAATTCTTCAAACGATCATACCGGGTGTCCTAAAAAGGACTAACTGATTTTAAAATTCAATAACTTGTAAACGGTGACAGATATTTAAAAAATTCTTGCAGGAGGGTTATGCATAAGGTCAAAAGTTTTTTTACAGTGATTTTCAATTTTAGTTCGAATTCCAAACAATAGATTTGCGCTGCGATCAATAGACGCTAAATTCAGGCTCGATTTTTGGTACTTCGTGGCGCGGATAATACATTTCCATCTCCTTTTTCCGCATGGAACAAGAGAAAGGACCAAAAATGGAGCCTGTATTTAGCGACTATTGCTTACAGCGCCATCTATTGTTTGTAATTCGAACTAAAATCGAAAATCACTGTAATAAAACTTTTGACCTTATGCATAAACCTCCTGCAAGAAATTTTTAAATATCTGTCACCGTTTGCAAGTTATTAAATTTTAAAATCAGTCAGTCCGTTTTAGGACACCCGGTATGTGGTTTTTAAGGGCATGGTGTTGTACGTATTTGGGCGTTTGAACGTTGTACAAAATTCCGTAGCTTATCAGTAAATAATCATAACAAAGAATTCCTGGACCTATAAAACACAATGGGTAAAACTTATTGGCGTTTATCTTGACAAAAAAACTTCAAATGCTACTCAGGCTTTTATGTTTTAATTGCGTTATTAGTGGATTTCAAATAACATGTAGAAATTTCCTTGAAGGTGAAATAGTATAACAGAACTGAAATAAACTTATAAAAAACAACCATATATCACAAAACATTAATTTCTATGGAAATAAATTACACTATATAACTAGCTAAACTTAATTCTTTAAAACAGAGCGATAATTTCTCACTTTTCGAACAAATTACTGGAGCTTTAACGGAAATAATAGCTAGCTTGCTCTAACATATAAATATCTAAAAAAGTAAAAGGGACATCTTTAACGACAAATTGTGAAATTTAACCATAACACTATAAAAAAAAAAAAAAAAAAAAAAAAAAAAAAAAAAAAAACATTTGTGTAATATGCTACAGTTATTAAAATTATGATAAATGTTAAAAATGTGAATAACCTACATTTTTATACAAATTTAAACTTAATGATACATGGATACATTACATTTATTACAAAACATTCTATCTCAGAAGTTCTGATATACTCTTCCAATTTATTTATTAGTAGTAATGTGTTCTTTTGTGATTCATTAAATAATCCAATTTCTAGATCAATAACGTGGTCTTAAATATCCTTCATCCCATTTAATCAGTAAAAGGGAAATGTTAATCCCAAAATAATTATCACGAATGATATACTTTTGCATCACTCGACAGACTCTGTCTGATATTATTTTCAGTTCTCAGCAAATCACGATAATATTTATTTCGCATCTTCAGCCTTTAGTTTAAGCCCTTTTTATCAATAGAGACATCTTCTAAATCTAATTTGTGCTGAAAATATTGTTTAATTAATATTATTTTCAAGTTCTTAAAAAGTAATTAAACACTTCTTAATATTTGAGAAACGCCCTGTCAAACATTTCATCACGAAGAAAAATTATAAATTACATTAAATTAATAAAACTAATAAATGGTTATTTATCATATTTAATTCTATGTACTATGTTAAAGTACAAGATAATTCCTGTGGACTGAATTTTATCAAATGTTTTATGAAAAATTTACTGCATTTATTCCTGTATTTTCGATCTTTTCAACTGTGAAATGTTCGCAATATTGTTTTAACTAAAGCATTTTACTTGCTAAATTCATGCATGATTAAAACTTAGAATCTTCCCATTGAATTGACCATGGACTTTTAAATAAAAAAATTACGTTTTTATTTAATACCTTTTTTTTTTTTTTTTGCAATTCGTAAATGCGAGGAATTTCAGCGTACTCTGTTGTAAATAATAATTTAATTTTAAATATTCTCTTTTATATCAATTTTAGCAATCTAGAATGACTGGCAATGCTCGATTAAGATTATTCCGTTCAGTGAGTGGTTAGGTTTATCCTAATATCTCAGATGCAATTCATCATTAAACAATTATCGTTTCTAACTTACATCATCGTAAATGAAGGAACCATAACCGCTGATTTCATGTAATGTAGGTTTATGCCAACAACTAAAAAAACGTGCGATATACATAAAAGTGTTAATATGTGAAAAAAAAATCGCTTAGTTCATCTCAGAAATTCAATAAATATAGAAAAATCTATGCTTATCCAAAAAATTACTATATTCCTAAGAGAGAACGTCACTTGTAGTAAATATCAAATATGTTTTAAGTACATACTACCTTTTTGTCGCGTTCAATAACCCTGTTTTCCATTATAAAGATGAATTCAGCATTAAAAGTTTATTACATACTTAATTCTTCCATAAGGCTTTATATTACCATATTTCCTCTAAATTATTTAAAAACAACGTTTAAACACACAATAAAATAAGTTGATTTGATCAGACGTATATGTTTCGTGAGTACTAGGACTCACATCCTCAGTGTAAAAAACTTTAAAAACAATATCCCCCCAACTACATGTACGGTGAAAACCCAAATGTCAAAATAAAATACAAAAAGACCATCAAGTTCCAACAGCCAATGAAATTAATGCGGAATTGAAGTGTCGTGACACAACAAATCCACCCAGAAAGTTGAGATGTATGGTGTACTAGATAAATCATTAACCAAGGAGTCTAATTTTCACCGTACATGTAGTTGGGGGATATTGTTTTTAAAGTATTTTACACTGAAGATGTGAGTCCTAGTACTCACGAAATGTATACGTCTGATCAAATCAACTTATTTTATTGTGTGTTTAAACGTTGTTTTTAAATAATTTATATTTCCACACAAGTTCTGTACTTACCATATTTCCTCTATCGGTATTCATATCCAAAGCGAGATATTTGAATATAACATTTAGTTCGTTCAAGCCGCAGTTTTACAAGATTGGAAAATTGAAATAACAAAGAGAATCGTTAAATAAGATATTGTGGTATTTTTTCTTCAAATCTTGATACATGAATCCTGAATCTCGAATCTTGAAACATGTTTCCGGAGGCCAAAAAAATATATACTCATTTATCCATTTAATTAATGATCGTCAAAATGAAGAACGTAATTCTTTCTAAATCAAGATTCATATTTGAAACATCCCAAAATCACCGTGGCACATTTGATTTTCTAAATATGGAACTATCCAAAATGTATCAAAAATAGAGAGTAATATATATATATATATATATATATATATATACAGTGAAATGAGTTTAACACGAAATTGAGGGGGTCAAAAAATTTTCGTTTTAAAGGAATTTCGTGTTAAAAGATTCACAAAAGAAAAAGGACAAAACTCACAAATATTTTCGACGTCGTTAAATTTCATTTCGATTTCCTGTTAAACTACCAGTAGGTAGCATCCATTAGGATAAAAAGCAAGTAAAATTTTTTTTTTTCTTTTTGTGAGAAAAATTCAAACATTTTTTTTTTAAAGTTTTTTCTTCAGCATTCTGAAATCTAGCTCCTTTGAATCAAATAAGCAAAGCTGTCTCTAAATCTTCGTGCTTAGCGGTTCTCATACGTTTTTTGTCTGGCTTAAACATACTGCACTCAAACATTAACGTAATGAAATCCATGTTTTTAATTATTATTATATATATAATGGCGCAAAGTGTATAACGCTTCCGGAGTGAACTCATCTGGATCTTGATAACCTTTCGTTAAAATCAGCCATTTTATTTCGGCCATGTTAGGCTTAAGCACCGATGCCGTCGAGCAACTATTATAAGTCGAACAACTGCCTTATTTAATCTACGTTGTATAACATCTATCCTTCTTCAGTTTTTTAAAACATTTTAAGTAGACCCATTTCGGGACATCTGTACTGTACATGCATCAACCCTGTTCAATTTAGAGGGATTGAGAAAGAGTTCTCGGTGGCTAAGAGGTCTAAAGCAGCAAAGCGGCAGTTTAAAACGCCGATATTTTGTAGTGGATAGCAGGTTCGAACCCAACTCTCGGCAAAATGATTTCTGTAATATTTTTCGCGATAAGTTATTTCAATAATGACATATTTTATTAGACGGAGAAGCTATATGATTTTTTTTATTATTATTATTATTTGAATGCTTTATAATTAAATAAAATTTAACGCTGAGCAATATTTAAAATAATAATAATAATAATTTTATATTTAAAATATTTAAGCTAAAATATTTTTAATGTAATTATCAATTAAATAAAATGAGCTGATCTACAATTTTTGTTATATCTTCTGACCATTATCAAGAATATATGTGTATGTGTGTCAGAAAGAAAAGTTTGCCTTTTTTTCCTTAAAGAAGACGGAAAGAAAGAAAGATATTCATATAAGAACTATTTCAAAAATTACCTTGATATCCATTGTTTAATATTTAAAAAATGCATAAAATGCAAAATGAAATTCAAGTAATAAAAATTGTATCCTGCACCAAGTTTCAAATTTGGGCTTTTAGAGAATGAGACTGATAAAAATAAGATTCATGGCAGCTTTTAATGATTATGCGGTTAAAAAAAAAAATAAATAAATCAAAATAAATACTGTTATTTTTTCGAAAACATGAGATCATAATAAATAAAAATAAATGCTCTACCCACTATTTTTAGTTAAATTTCAGGTCAAAAGAAGCATAATTGATTGTTAATTATAAAGTTAAAATTCTGTGCCTTCACTGAATAGGTTTGGCTGACTGTACCCTCTATAGCTTTAAAGAAATAGGAATCCCTTATGCAATATAGAAATTTGTCACAATTTCAATAATTAATTTAAAAGCAATTTATTAAAAATTCAAGAATTTTTTTAATGAAACATTCAAGTTATTTACTGTCAAATCTTGACGGGTACCATCTAGTCGTTAATAAAGTAGAATTGGCAATGCTAAATTCTTTGCAGATTTCTGTTTTCGTCCTTCTTTTTAGGGTTTCGTTCATCTCACGAAACCCTATTCGTCTCGCTCCTCTGTCTGTCTGTCTGTCTGTCTGTCTGTCCGTCACAGAGCCCGTTCTCAGAAACTATACATGTTAGAGACTTGAAATTTTGGGTACTTATAGCTGAACACCTCACATCAAACAACAAATCATAAAATTTTGAAAAAGTTGGTAATTAACCGAATTACGGGCTAATTAACTTCTAAAATTAACCAATCCACCTTTTTAACGCAAATTCAAACGGACTTTCTCGAAATCATCCGTGTTTCTCCTAAGGGTTGCCAGTAAAATCCGCCGAATGCACGGTTACCACGGAGGAAATTAAGCCGAAAAATGAAGTGGAGATTTTAAAGCGAAATCGTATATCAGAAAATATTGGTCCGAGAAATTTGTAAATGGAATAGACAGACGCAGAAAAAAATCTACTTTCATTTGGTATAAAGTTCACATTTCTGCGATGTGTATAGGTTAATATATCCATTAGAGGGTTTCGTTCATCTCACGAAACCCTATTCGTCTCGCTCCTCTGTCTGTCTGTCTGTCCGTCACAGAGCCCGTTCTCAGAAACTATACATGTTAGAGACTTGAAATTTTGGGTACTTATAGCTGAACACCTCACATCAAACAACAAATCATAAAATTTTGAAAAAGTTGGTAATTAACCGAATTACGGGCTAATTAACTTCTAAAATTAACCAATCCACCTTTTTAACGCAAATTCAAACGGACTTTCTCGAAATCATCCGTGTTTCTCCTAAGGGTTGCCAGTAAAATCAGCCGAATGCACGGTTACCACGGAGGAAATTAAGCCGAAAAATGAAGTGGAGATTTTAAAGCGAAATCGTATATCAGAAAATATTGGTCCGAGAAATTTGTAAATGGAATAGACAGACGCAGAAAAAAATCTACTTTCATTTGGTATAAAGTTCACATTTCTGCGATGTGTATAAGTTAAAATATCCATTAAAAATCGATCGATAAAAATTTAATTTCTTTAATTGGAAAGACAAGGAAATAAAAAGATTTCAATTCGGCGGGAAAGCAGGTAGACATGACGACGCTGCGGTTTTCCATAATAGCATATTTTAATACGAAATTTTAACTTTTTAAATATTAAATTTTTTGGCATCCCGATGTCAAATTTTTCGCTGATTTCATTGATACCCATATCTAAGTCCTATCTTAATTACAAGCTGAAATATTAATTATTATTTAATTAATCGGTTTATTCCTATCAAATGCGTCGATTAAAATGAAGAGACGCGCTTATTTAACCACGAATTAACTTAAATTAGGAAATCTAATAATTTGCTTGGGCTTTTTGAACAGCGATATGAGATAAGTATAACTCATTCATCATCAGAAAGAGTACTTCATACCACTATTTTCTAATAGTAATTTCAGGAAATATTTTGAATTATTGGTTAAGACCGCCACTCAGTCTGTTTGAAACTTTAAGATAGTTTATAACACATAGAAAAAAGTGTAAAAAAGAATGGAGTGTGATATTTCGAGGAGGGGGGGGGGAGCTAGAATTATTTTTAAAATCTTAGCGTTTGTTACCGCAGAAAATATTTTAAATTCTTGTTTAAGACCGCCACCATCCCGACCCATCTATCAACGGAAAGATTGCGTAAAGGAGTTTCGTTCAGATATGCTTTTGTTAAGAATAGAGTGCATTCCCTGGTGGTGGAATGTGGAACTAACATAACGCGATTTTGTTAAAATTAGGAAATCTAACAAGTCGATCTGTTTGAAACTTTAAGATATTTTATAACACATAAAATAAAGTGTAAGAAAGAATGACACGCGTAATTCCGGGAGGGGGGGGGGGCGCTAAATTTCTATTTAAAAAATTAGCGTCTCTGACCGCTTTAGGTGACTTTTTGAGGGAGTCCTGAGATATATGCTACTTATTTAATATAAAATTGTCTAAAGTTTAGTTACCACTATTTCCTAATAGTAATTTCTCCAAATATCTTAATTTCTTATTAAGACCGCCACCACCTCGAGTAACATATCTACTTATAGATTGTTTAACGGAGTTTCCTTCCGATACAGTTTTGTTAAGAATAGAGTGCGCTCCCTGGTGGTGGAATGTGGAACTAACATTTTTGTTAAAATTAGGAAATATAACAAGGCGATCTGTTTGAAATTTTACGATAGTTTATAACACATTAGAAAAAGTTTATAAAAAATGGCGCGTGGAATTTCGGGAAGGTGGGGAGAGGGGGAGGGGCAAAATATTTCTTTTTTGTTTCATACCGTTTTAGGTGCGTTTTTTGATGGAGTCCTCAGATACATGCTACTTATACTTATTAAATATAAATATGTCAAAAGTTAAATTACCACTATTTCCGAATAGTAATTTCAACAATTATCTTAAATTCTTGCTGAAGACCGCCACCCCCTCGAGTAACATATCTACTAATGGGTTGTGTAAAGGAGTTTCGTTCAGATACGCTTTTGTTAAGAATACAGTGCGCTCCCTGGTGGTGGAATGTGGAATTAACAGACCGCGATTTCATTTAAAGTAGGAAATCTAACAATTCAATCTGTTTTAAACTTTAAGATACTTTATAACACACGATAATAAATTATAAAGAAGAAGGGCGCGTCGCATTTCGAGAATAGGGGGGGGGGGTGAGGGAGGTGCGCGAACAAAATTAGGAAATATAACTGGACGATCTGTTTGAAACTTTAATATGGCTTATAAAACATAACATAAATTTTTAAAATCAGGCCGCGTCAAAAATCATGGTGACCATCTGCCCACTCCCCCCCAAGGGGGCACTTTTCTAAATTTGGCAGATACCCGTCATGTGATATATCGTAGCATTTTGGTGGGGGGGGGGGCGAACAAAATTAGGAAATATAACAAGGCGAATATGTTTGAAACTTTAACATAGTTTAGGATGTGTTTGCCAAAATTTAGAAGGTATTCCATGGCGATAAATGTACTGGACGTTTTGAAAGAAAGTGTTTTGAAAGGAATATTAAACGAAACCCTTTGTGCGATGTATGATCACACTTATCCACTTGTTTTTCATCAACTGCATTAAGCAGCTTCATCTTCATTTGAAGCGAAATAGCAGTTTGTTTCCGGACCGATTCTAAGCCATTGCGCTCATAAAACATAAGTTAATTTATTAAAAAACACGAAATTCAGTGATTTTCACCCAAAATTCAGTGGATTTAACACAAAATTCACCAATTTCAACTCAAACTAACTCGATCGAAAGAAAATTGTTTTCGTGTTAAACGATTTTTGTTTCGTGTTAACAGAAAAAAATAAATAAATTGCATAGTTTAGTGTCCGGACCACTATATCATTTCGTGTTAACCAATTTTTCATGTTAAGCGTTTTCGTGTTAAACGTATTTCCCTGTACATATATATACTGAATTATTAGTAAATATTTACAACATGGATACAGCAAAAGTGCACCACTGTTGGAAGTGCAATTCTTTAAATATTATGCATTTGAATTAGATCCAACTATGAAATCAATATCGGCTTTTGAATTACAAAAACTGTCCAATATCTTAAAATTCACCTTATCCTCCCTATATCTGCAGCTTTCAAAAATATTTTAGAAAATTGAAATAGGAAAACATATTTCATGAATGTATGAACATTTTAGCAAATAATAAAGGAATTGACGATATTGAAAATGACGAAGCTCGCAAAATACCACATGATAATACAATCAAAACTTGCAGCAAAGAAAGTTCATAAAGAAGTTTTTATGTTTAAAAATTTTAAGCGAAATATTTTTTAATAGATAACTAGGAAGTATTTTGTGTAGTTTTATATTGTATTCTTATTTGTGCGACGATATTTAAAAATAATCTTTTTAATTGATATACAATGAGATTTTATAGAAAACAACTTACACATTAAAATACATATGTATGAAATATATATTAATGGTATCTATTCAATTTATATGCAATTATTTGTTTATATTTTCTTCTAGAAATATTCGTAAAATCAAGAGGAAGTTGTCTAATACTTTGGTCGGGGTGAAATTTTGTCTGGTTTTGTCAAGTGTAAAACAAAACGCAATCACTACAATATTATTTACTTTAATAGTAATAATAACTGTTTTAATAATAATACTTACTCTTTTAACAATAATACTTACTTTTTTAGTATTTTTATTCCTTAAAATACCAATTATTACATTGAATACTTTGATTTATAAAAATATAAACAAAATAAACAGTTAATATCTATTATGCTATTAAAAAGTCAATAACGCTGGTAAAAATGCTAATTCCCAATTTCTCTTGAATAACGTAAACTGCAGGTTTAAACTTAATTCTAGATAATATCCCCACCTGCTCATTCTTTGCATAATTTTGAAAAATATTTGACGTTAATTGATGTCTAATACTTTGGTCGGGGTGAAATTTTGTCTGGTTTTGTCAAGTGTAAAACAAAACGCAATCACTACAATATTATTTACTTTAATAATAATAACTGTTTTAATAATAATACTTACTCTTTCAACAATAATACTTACTTTTTTAGTATTTTTATTCCTTAAAATGCCAATTATTACATTGAATACTTTGATTTATAAAAATATAAACAAAATAAACAGTTAATATCTATTATGCTATTAAAAAGTCAATAACGCTGGTAAAAATGCTAATTCCCAATTTCTCTTGAATAACGTAAACTGCAGGTTTAAACTTAATTCTAGATAATATCCCCACCTGCTCATTCTTTGCATAATTTTGAAAAATATTTGACGTTAATTGATGTTTGGTTATTTAGTTTGATAAATAATGTAGAAATATTTAGCCAAACGCTATATATTCCAATTAAAATAGTCAGTTCATTTTTAGTAAATACTTCTTACATTCAAATTATACACATGCAACTTTACTGTTATATTTGAGTTCTATCATCCGTAGAAATTTCATAAAGGAAAATTACTCTTGCAATATATATATATATATATATATTTTTTTTTGAAATATTTTGAAATCAGTACTTTAAGTTATAGATATTTATAACGGGGTTTCTTCATTCTCAGTTTCCCATTAAACTATAATCTGCCGTAAGCTAATATAATCCGATTAAAATCCAAAAGCATAATACTTTGTTTTTCTTTAAAGGATTAGCGTTTATAGAAAATATATCTTCTCCTATCGAACAATTGTCAGTTATATTAAATTCATATTTTACTACCGAAAGTAGTTTGAAATTCTACAATTTTTATTTTTATTTTTTATTTTTGTTAAAATGTTTTACAAAAAATAGTAAAACACACACTTCTTTAAAGGTCTTCAAATTACCTCATTGATATACTTCATTAAATAATTATATTATCATTAACCCCTTTCGCGACGAATATCTTTTATAGAATTTTTAATCTTTTATCACCGGTTTTTCAAAACAGAAATTTTAGCCTAAGTGATTCGGGAAATTTTCAGATTACCTAAAATAAATAGTACAGTAAAAATAATTGGAATGAATAATCAAGGATTCTGAGTATCTTATACATCACACATGGACATTATGACTCACGTCCGGAAAGTGTTAATGTTTTAATAAAACTAGGTTTTCTGGCTGAAACCGAATTTCAGTCATGTCTCGAGTTTTTTCCAAAAACGATACTACATAAAATTTATTTTTAAGTTAATTAAAGTTAATTTAATTTAATTTTTTAACAAACGCATGCAAAAAGAAATCTATTATTTTTTTTATTCGAAAACACATATACATATCAATACAAACACATTTATTTTTATATCTAAGCCTGAATGTAGATATGTTTATCTATAATAATAAGGAAAGAAGTTTGTGTGTGCGTGTGTGAGTGAGTGTGTCGACGGTGTTCTGAAGAGACAGCTGCACGTTGAGCTACAAAATTTTGGGGAAAAGGTACGTCAACAGTATATGAAGTTTTGCACCTCAAAGCCCAATTTTCGATTTTTTGATTAGATTTTTTTAATTTAATTTTTTATCCGATTTTTAGCACTTTTTTAAGTTTCGAGGCGATTTTTCTACATTAGTGAAAAGAATACGGTTTCTTTCTTTTAATCCAGGATAATAAATTTTGTTCTCTTTTCAAAGAAGTTTATTCGGAATTCTTACAGCGGATTTTTTAATTTTTAGCGATTTTTTTATGCGTTTATTGAACAGCAGTTAATGCATCTTCATACCCATAAGGGTGTTACCGTAGGGGAACACAGTTCTGTCGCCAAATACCGCCAAGTTTGTGACCTACATGGCGATATATATCACCAAATTTGGCGACAAAATTTAGTCACCAAAAGTGACGCCAACTTGGCGATATCTCTAATATTTCGCCAAATTCCCATAGACTTCCATTGTAAATCAATAAGGATTACTTGCTTACAGAAAATCAACAAATTGAGATATTTTAATGCAACAAAAACTAATATTAACGTAAGGTTATATTAATTGTATTTAAGGTAATCTAAGTAAATTAAATTATGAATAAAAGTAACATCAAACAATGCTTAGCATGCTTTTCCAAACATAAATTTTAAAAGAGCTCGCAGGTAGAAGGAATTAGATTTGAAACTTTTATCCAATTATAGTAAATTTTCACTTTCGTGATTTTTGAACTTTTTGAGATTTTTAATTCGATTTTTACGTTTCTTCGCTATCTGCTGCAATTTTTTCACATTCCATTTTTGACCTAAAGTACATTCTGCCGTCATTTCAAAAAGTTTATTCGGACTTCGTATAGCAGTTTTCGAATTTTTCGGGAATTGTGTATGTGATTTTTAGTGTATTTTAGTGATTTGCTACCATTTTTTCACATTAGTGAAAGGAATCAACTTGCACTCTTCGAACACAATATATATATTTTTTTTCTCTTTTCGAAATTTGTGCAGCGATTTAAAATTTTCTCCCGATTTCTTAGTGTGATTTCCAGGACTTTTTCGCAATTCCTGCTGCTTTTTGACGTACCCGGGCAACGCCGGGCAAATTCGCTAGTTTTCAATAAAAACAAAAATTTTATATAATTATTAATTTCTTTTACATGACGAGAGGGCTCTGCCCCCTAGGAGCTACGCTCGCCAATATCCGTCCAGACACCGCAAACTTTAACAGCACGTTAATTTGATCGGTTTAAAAATTTTTTTGGAAAAATGAATTATAATTATAAAAAACAAACAAAAAAAAAACAGTGGCGATCCCTGATAACGGGTTGTTTTCGTCTTTAATTAAATCAAATTAGTGAAACATGTGAAAATAAGCTAAGGCAAAATGAATTGAGTAAACAGAGTCTATGTCTCACGGTATTTTTTAACAACACTATAAGAAAGTTTTTTAAATACTAAGTCATTTTAAATGTATCGTTTTATATCTGACGTTATTTTCACCAAAGTTGTCTCTCTCTTTTTAATATTTGCGTGAAAATACTTTTGTTGTTAGAAAGAAAATATTATTTGCGCTGTCTTAGAATTCTCAAAAATAGTTTTAAAAGATTATCTCAAAATATGAAATAAATGTCTCGCGCAAATATATAACTGTTTGGCAATATTAAATATGACGTAATTTTCTCCATTTACGAATTTAACGCATATTAATGGCTTTATTATTTTACAATTTTTTCTCTTTTAAAATTCGCGTGTAAATATAGTTTTCATGACGTAATTATCAATATTTTCCTGCTATTAATATGTAATCATTCAATTCTCATTTGAAAGTTTTTTCTATAGTCACGTGTAGATAAATTTTTAATTCCAAGGAAATAGTATTCGTTGCGCTGTTTTTAAATTATGTAACAATTTAAAATAATTATCCTTTTCTAAAAGTTGTAAAAAATATCTCTCAAAATGCTGAAAATTTGAATTTAAAATAGAAATAAAACCTCAAAAAATGAGTCAAATTAAAAAATATATATAAATTTAGTCTGCACACCGGGAACTTCTAATGTATAAAATTATCTAAAAATGATTAAATTCCATTGTATAGGTTTTGCTACTATAAAACTTTTTTAATTGAACGATTTTGACCAACGAAAACAGTCTGCATCAAGGTGATTATCAAACATTTCTCTCTAATACCACCGATTTTCATATTTTTGTATGTAATATTTCTATTAATATCAACGAAGAAAGATCTCCGGTCACAAAAAATTCAAAACCGGCGGTGGAAAAAGCGTTAGTACCTTTTTTTTAGAGTAGAGTGATTTATTCATTATTGACTTTATAGATATTCTTAAAAGGCATGCAGCAAAAAGTTTGCACAAAGCACTATCAATAACAGTGTGCTTTTCTTAAGTGATGTTTATACTACGAAATTTTCTATTACATTAAAATGCAGGATTGGATTTGATAATATATCAGCAATTCAGTATAACTTTATTTATTCATTAAAGTATGTAAACTTAAGCCATTTACAAGATCGTTCAGCAGAACTTCTTTCGTGAAAATTTTTACTTTCTTCTATCTTAAAAAAAAGAATGTATTTCAATCGAAATTTTTTTCGACATCCGTATTTTTACAGATTTACATCTTTTAGGGGGGGGGGGGGTTAAAGATCTCAAAAAACATCTTCATACAAAATGTCTGTCTGTCCGTTTGTCCGTGCAAAAGTGTGTCTGTGTGTCGGCATTGTACTACCATGAAAACTGTAAGAAGTTATGCATAGAATTGAACCTTTTTTTTAATATTTTGGCTATGGCAAATAGAGCGTCGTAGAATTTGGAAATATAACACAGGTAGGGGGTACTGTAATAGACATTTTTGTCCCACTTTCATTATTGTACCATTGAAAAGTGTATGAAGTTATGCATACAATTGAACCAAATTTTTTGCTGCGGCCAGCAAGTTCTCCTTGAATTTGGATATATACCACAATATACCGCAAAGGGGGCTGTAATAGCGATTTTTGCGTAGATTTCTCGAATTTTAGGGTTCCGTACTTAAAAAGTAAAAACGGAACCATTATAAGATCACTCCTGTGTCTGTCTGTCTGTCACAGCCATTTTATTCGAAAACTATGGAAAGTGGGAAGTTCAAATTTGGGGAAGTAATAAGGACTATTGACCCACATATTTACAGATTATTAAACATTTACAAATATTTTTAGGAAAAATGTAGAGATGCTAATTATGTTATTTAAAAAAAAATCTTTTCTTTATGTATCGTGTGGGGTATCATGTGAAAGCGTTCGAAACGCTGAATTCAAAAATAAACTTTTTTAAACATTTTTGGCATTATATTTTCAGAGATGTCGTCGAAAATGTAGTGCAACAATATGCCCCCCCCCCCCACTATTTCCGAATCTACTGAAAGTAAAATTATGAGAAAATTAGAGAGGTAGTAGACATTAATTTAATTTTTGCAGGAAAATTATAGCGATTATCCTAGGTCACATAATTTTTTAGAAAAGCGCATTTTTTCCGTTACACACACATTTCAATTTGCAGGCATTCAGCAAAGGCGTTGAGGAACACTAGAGGTACCTATCGTAGCAGAAGTATAAAGGCATTGTTGAGAGTTGGTAAATATGGTTGGTAATTAGACGAGATATTAATCCTTAAAGGCACGGACGGTTTGGACAGACATAATGGGAGTGGCGGCGTACTCTATGTGCCATCAGCTTTTAAAGCCTAAATAACAACTTTTAATGATACATTTCTATAATTCTTTCTCCAGTAGCAGTATTAAAGTATTAAACGTCAAATTGTTAAAAACAGACCAAATTAATTAGAATTAATCACATAAATACTATGGGATTCGCGACTAGTTAGCATTGGGAAGATCTCTCAATACGCCTCCCGTGCCTTTAAAAGTTAATTAAAAATCTATCTGTAAAACCGCAACATGGACCAAGGCGGCTTTGCTACTTTGCGACCTCCTTTCGAAGCGCGCTTAGCAAAATGCCAAGTTTAAACTTTGTACAAGTGTTTTGTTTTAGCTACACTGTAAAAAGAAAAGATTATTACTACGCTGAATTTATTTTTATCAAGTGCCAATTGAAGTTTAAATATGCACTACTTTTATTGTTAGTCCGAATTAAGTTCATCATAAACAGGTTAGGATAAGGTTTAAATAAGAGTTATACAGAATAGTAATATTTGATATTATTTAGGCTTCATATCTCTTTGAATTTTTGCGGTATACCCATTCATACTTTTCTAGCATATACACATATACTACACTATACTAAACACTACGCTTTATATTTTTTTTACAAAGTCTTATTTTTCTTTTAGTAAAGATTTTTTAATAATACAGTTAATAATTCATATATTTATTGTACGGAACCCCCTGAGAGCGAGAAATACTCACACTTGATCGTTTATTAGTAGTTCCTTTGTATATCTGTGATTGTGTTCTACTGTGGCTCGGAAAAGGACGGGAACTTCGCATCCTGCTAAGCCGGCTATTCACAAACAGCTGATATACAGCATAATAACGAAAAACGATTGATTTTAATAAATGATCTTGATTAGCTCGTTCTCACTCCGATTAACTGACCGAAACAGAAAGTTAACCCTTCACTGTAAGATTTTGTCTATTTTTATGAAAAAAAAATTATTTGAAATCTATATATCGGTCTAATAGTGGAATTGATACTTATAAAGGATATTTTACTTTCTTCTATCTTAAAAAAAGAATGTATTTCATATTATGAAAGTAATATTATGTAATATTTATGAAAGTAATCCTTTGTAAAAAAAATTAAATTTGAAATTTTCAGCTAAAATTTGATATATTATGGTGTGTACCCTATGTACACAATTAGGGTTTTAAAATATTGTATTGCTATATTTTACACCTACATGAGCTTTAATTAATTAATTATATCTGCTTAACACTCTGCAACTTTTTAATATTTATATTTTCAAGTATTCACTAAAAATAATGAAAGTAAATTTTACCTTAATAGCTTGATCGAATTTTGTTTTGCTTCCGAAGAATAAATTCTAATTTTTTATCAAATTCAGCCATCTAACATGGACAAAATAAGCGTTATTCTATTCTTTGGACTGTTCTTTATCGGGGATATAGATCATATTGGCCACATTTATAGCACATAATAAGAATTACAGCGTTTTTAGGTCTGTGCCAGATATGGCACGTCGTGCAATGAAGGGTTAAAATGAACATCAAAGTTGGTACAATATTAAACTACTAATATTGAAATATTAACCTTTGTAACTACTTTTTGAAATATTAAGATGTATGATATAGAAGAAAGTTTTCAGATTATCACATCCAACTAGTTTATGGATAAAATCTTGAAGGATCTTCTTTTAATTTTTAGTGTGGCAGACTTTATAAATTTCAGAAAAGTGTCCAGATTTTTTACGTACATACATATTAAAATATATCTGTATGAATAAGATACAATTACTTTCCGTATTTTACATGGAATTATTTTCTCAGACTTCCTTCTAAAATATTCGTGAGGGAAGGTAGGACGCCGGTCCACCACCTTGTTCGGGATGAATTTTTGACCAGTTTTGTCACTGCTTAAATTAATTAGCAATCACTATATAGATACTTTATGTAAAACACATTTAATTGTTTAAAGTGCTATTTTCGTATTTAAATAAATTGTCCCTCAACCTCGCGTTATTCGAATTGAAAGGGCTAAGTTTCTCGTTTATGCATATAGTTTTTACAGCTTAAACTTCTATGAACGATTCAAAGTGTAAAAGGAGAAAGAAAATACACTGATGTCTAAAAATTGTGTGACCCGATGATTTCGATTATACACGATCTGACAAATATCTACTGAAATTATTGACAAATTCTCTTTGAAATTCCAGTATTTAAAGACTACGTTCAACTTTATATTTTTGAGAAAATTTAGTCGCTTGAACCATTAGGAGCCAAGAATAAATTCAATTTTGAAAGTATAAATTAGTTCTGTCTGTATTTACTTTCTTCTATCTTCAATATTTTCGATTAAAATACTTTTTTTCTATCTTTAATAGAAGAAAGTATTGTAATCGAAATTGTTTTCGACGGATTTACACGTTTTAGGTGTCCGAGATCCCCCAAAAATGTTTAAACAAAATAGCCGTCTGTCTGTATGTGTGTCGCTATTGTACCAATTTCAGTAACTATTCGACAAACCGTGTACAATCGAAAGCGCCCGCCACTGCCCTTTCAATTTTGGACATTATTGTTAATAGTTAATATGTATTATGCTATGCAAGATTAAGTAACTCTGTTATGCCAATTAGCAATTTTTCATGAATGATTTAAACTACCCTTTTAAAATTAATTGTAGATAATTTTTCCATCTGCCTCTTTCATTGCATAGCTCAGAAAAAAACTTTGGCGTTAATTTGCGTTTGGCCACTTACAAATGATATATAATAAAAAGGTGTGCTGAATGCTGAATTTCCTATTTAAAATAATCATTCACATTTTAATAAATATTTATTACATTAAAATTATACACAAATAACATTAGTGATGTGTAAACTGAAACATTACATGAGAAATTTTATAAAGTTTGTTAATCTTTTAGTTAAAATGTATTTTCCTTTTTTCTGAAATATTTTAAAATCAATGCTTTAATTTATAGGAATTCATACCCAATTTCTTCTTTCTCAGTTTCCCATTAAAATAAAATCTGCAGTGAACTAAAATAATCCGATTAAAATAGAAAAGCATGATACTTTGTTTTTCGTCAGAGGATTACTGTTTCAAGAAAATAAATCTTCTGTTATCGTAAAAGTTTCAGTTGCATTAAATTCATATTTTACTACCAAAAGTAGTTTAAGTTTTCTACTTAATATTTCTTAAATATATTTACAAAAAGTTAACAGAACACTTATTTATGCAAAAAGTCTTCAATGTATTTCAATTTACACGTGTATTAATATCGATATTATTATTAATTTCCACTGGAAAAAGTTTTTCTGGATGAAACCAAGACACTATCGAATTTCAATCATTCCCGTGTTTCGGGTGAAAGCGAAACTATCGCACATTCAATTTTAATCTATTAATATAAGCATATATACAAAAACGCTATTAGTTAATTATGCGAAAACACTCATACATATACAGAGACACATTTAGTTGCACATAAGCGTGATTGGGCATATGGTTTTTTTTTTATAATAATAACAAAAAATATAATTTAATTATTACTATTTTTTAAGTTGTATATCATTTATACACTATCTCCTTTATAGTTATTCATAATCCAATCCTTCAGCACAATTTTTGTTTTCACAATCTTTTTTAGTTTATTCTATCCATAATAGAAGAAAGTATCGTAATTGAAATGCTTATCGACTTCCGGTTTTCGACTGTTTTACACATTTTAGAGGTCAG
Organism: Maratus speciosus; assembly: GCA_963932465.1. Lineage (NCBI taxonomy): Eukaryota > Metazoa > Arthropoda > Arachnida > Araneae > Salticidae > Maratus > Maratus speciosus. Next base: position 90,816,506 of record OZ010791.1, on the reverse strand, counting down.
AGATCCCAAAAAACATATCTTTACAAAATGTCAAGTCTGTCCGTGTGTGTGTGTGCCCATTTTAAATCATAGAAAAGTGTATGAATTTACACATGGCACGGAATCAAATTTCATATATATCTTTATAGCTATGGCCAGCAGGTTTTAGTTAAATTTGTGGAAATTCCGCTGACAGGGGAACTGTAATAGTTATTTGTGTGCCATTTTTATTATTGCATCATCGGAAGTACACGAAGTTATGCATAGAATCGAACCTAATTTATGTAATATGTTTTTAACCGATGACGTTAGATCCTATTGGCAAATGAGGATATATCCTCAGAAGGCGGCTCTGTGCAATTTTCGGGACGGGATAGTGATAGACCAAGCTGTTGTGCTGTTGTATACCAAGTCCTCCGAATTCGACGGACTTGCCGGAGCGGAATCTGTGGCTACATGGGGAGAGGGTTAGACTAACTAGTGAAGATTGGAAAAAATCATACTGAATCACTCAAGTGTCCAATCTGAGTTTAATCTTCGGCATTGACTAGGTTTTATTTTGAGTTTTAACGCATAAGAGATTTTTTTGTATTGGCACATCCTTTTATATATTTTGTGCAAGGAACATATTTCCAATATATTTTTACCTTTGTATTTGGGAACCTAAATCCAAATTTCGCGTAGTTAGCAACAGATAGTAGATAACTTACTAAACTATTGTTGAAAGAATAGATATGCTTTTAATTGATTTTTGTTGACGTTTACAGATAAAATCCTGAAAAATATTCCTTTTACTTTCAGTGAGAAAATAATCTATAAATTTTGTAAAAGTGTTTAATTTGTATATACATAACGCAAGGATTGGAACTGATGCCAGATGTATAAAGCTATTTTCCATTCCTCGTGCTGAGTGATTGAAAGAAAAACAGATGGTTCCCAGACGTTTTGATCGATAACTGAATTAGTGAAAAATAAATAGACGCACAACAACAAAATTACACCATATTTGTTTAAATTATATAAACAATTCATAAATATGTTTATTTTTTCTTACAAGTAAATAAGTCATTAAACATGAAAATATAAAACGCACTGAGTTTAGTGTTCAAAAGATGTGAAATCTCCTTTAAGATTTTCATGTCGAACAGAGATATAAAAGAATAAACCGCGATTGGAATAGACGGTTCATTAGAAAAATCAATCAAGTGAATTACTACAATAGGAAAACGAAGTTTTGTAATTCAAACTACAGAATGGTCATATATGAAATTAATAACGATACAAAAAGTGTATTTTATAACTATTTCAATTGATGGCAACTGATTATTTCTTAGAGAAATTTGAAATAGGAGGAATTTTTACTCGCGGTAAAATAGAAATGCAACTAAAGAAAAATCAACCAAAAATATATAGCTACTCTTTCAACAACAGTTTAATAAATTTTCTATAATCTGGGGAAACTACACAAACTTTAGATTCAGATGATTTAGATTCCCAAATACAAAGATCAAAATTTATTGGAAATCTGTTCTTTGCATAAGATATATAAAAACTGTAATGCATTTGTGAACGAGATTCTACCGCCCTCATATAAGTTGTTCTTTCTTTTTTGAATATATACATTGAATTTCCAAATAATATAATTGTTAATGTACAATTTCATTTTATGAAAACCTAAATGCTGAGATACTTCTTGTAAATGAGTACTGTTTCAGTTCTAGGGAAAATCCTCGAAACGTATTGTACAAAATGCGGAGTATAAAATAACGTAAAAAGAAAATAAGCTAAAAGACAAATCACAATCAAAAATACTGAACTTAAAATACAGCCACAATGTAGAAATATAAAATAAGGTTTATTACAATTTTTATAATCGCCGCCATTGTTGTCGCGGTATGGAGATCTATTTAGTTCCCGGCCACGTGGCTCCTGATCATCAAGGTTCCCATTCACCGTGCAATGTGGCTGGTAGAAGGAAATCGTAGTTTGGTCTCTAGCATACTTGAGGACCACGGCAATCTTTCTCCCTAGCGCCATAGGTATGCCCCGCTCCGTGTTAGTAACAAGAAAGTTATTTGGAAGAAGCCTGCTATCTATCACAGAAAGTGAAGTCTTGGCTCGCAGAGACATGCAGGACTGTTCAACCCGATTTCCGTCTTAGGCTCGAAAGCCACCACGTTAAATGCGATCTTCCGATCCTGCTCCCTGCTGCCGGCCGATCGGGGATACGAGCCAGAGTGTCTTTCCATTCCTCCACTCTCAGTGGAACGCTAAAACAGCAGGCATTACTTCCACAGAAGCAATACTCTACTACCACTCCATGTTCAACAGGGAGTCTCTTTTCTCGAAAGGACAGAGCGGTTGCCTCCTAACTAACCCAATCCAACAGTTGAGCAAGTCTATAGCTCTAGTGCACCTGTGATAGGTGGTGGAGCGTAGGCAGCGATGACAGCGATGAAGTGATCATCGCTGTCATCGCTGCCTACGCTCCACCGCCTATCACCTTCGAGGATCGCGATATCGCGCATCGCATGCGACATTATGGAGCCAATGGATCTTTGTTCTACAGTGTTTGTACTCATCTGGGTGATTTCATCAAATAATTTGGTAGATACGGTGCTATCACATTACATAAACTAGCCTTAGCTCAAAGTCACTACTTTACGGAGGTAGGCAGTAGGAATAGCCTGCCAAACGCTGCTCCCGGTTTGTTGCCGCTGTATATCTGACCTGGCGCGGAAATAAGTAATAATGACAGAAATAATAATGAATTCTTAAGATTGCTTTACTTTCAGGTCAGCATATCTTCTGTTTCCTTCAATGTAGTTTAGCCATACACATCTTGTTTTATTTTATACTAACAAATCCGTCCACGTTGCCCTGTGGCTCTGTTACACAGAAAAATACCGTCTTTCTATTTTTTCCTTTGTATTTGCATCCAAGCAATCTGGATGACATCGAAAACTACAAAAATATTTTTATTGAAATTGTAAATATTCATATTACATTAATTTAAAGGTACCATTAAGAACAGAAAAAAAACCTAATATAATTTTTGTTGTTGTTGTTGTTACTTCAACCCAAATCACGTCGGTGGCAGTTTAAAAATTGAAGAAAAAAAACTAAAAGTATAAAAATTAACTTCAGAAAATACCTTTTCAGCAAAGAAAAAGATTAATATTTTTTAATGTAAAGTATCATCAGTAACAGAAAGTTACCATAAAAACTTTCTTATTTTTATTATTTTTATCCAATTCCTAAAAAGAACAGACGGTTGTGATATTAAATGCAGAAGAAACGGAACATTCGCTACGACTGTGCTTGAAAAACCATTGTTTCCTCAACAATCTGCAGAAACAATCGCCGGAACAATGGAAGTTCATTCACTGGTATTCGAAGTGTGTTTTTCGTCAATAACTCGGATATTTTGGAAAAATTCAAAATATGACTCTTAGGAACATTTGGACCTATCTTCATCTATGCTTATCAAAATTTGCACACCAATACTTGTGATATTTTCCCCTAACCATCGCCAATAAACAAACAAACATTCACATAGAGACATGCCTTCCTTTTATTAGTATATACTAGCATATTCACCCTACGTTGACAGAGACTACATTAAATGCAATAAAATTTCAATAAATATAGGTAATATACAAAGGATTCTGTTGGTATGGTCTCATAGTAGCTTGCCGTAAAATGCTTGGCATAAAGTTACTTCCACTGTTTGTTTTTTTTTTTTTTTTTTTTCGCTGGAAAAACCAATTTTATCCCTTTTAACACTTTATCTTTTAAATGAATTTCAAATGTTTCCTCCATACAGGGATCTGCAATTTACTTTGGTTTCAAAGATTAGAAAGCGATATCGTGTGACAAAGAGAAAGTTACAAAATATTGCGTAAAATTCAAAACTAGTTGTACAAACACCAAATAAATCTCTTTGAAAAGAGGACAAAATTTATTATAATGGGTTAAAATATGGAAACCGGATTCCTTTTTCTCATTTCGAAATATCTTCACTTATTACGAAAAAAACTCTCAAAATCGAACGAAAAAGTTAATAATAAACCATATAATTAAAAAATCAATAATGAGTTTCAGACACATTAAAATATTTCTTCGTCTATCCCGATATAAATTGCAGACCGTTCGGGGCGATTTATTTCCCTAGTAAGCACCAACAAATAAAAGAACCAATACACGCACATGCAAAATTTTTATTTTATTAATATAATATCATTATTTTTATAGATTAAGAAGAATGAACAATTATTGTTTATTAAATCTAACTGCAATTTTAATCAATAGAGTTTTTATCGCCAAGCAATGATTGCATGGATGAAAAATACTACAAAACATCTATTTTTGCGCATGGATTCATCAGAAAAGCACTTAAGACATCTGACTAGAGTTTCGGTATACACCAAAAGTTTGGTTGTTTTTTCACCGAGACGGAGTGTTAGCAGAAACTGAAATTTTGCACCGAAACTCGCCGAAAATTAAACAGAAAAAAAAATAGAGCAAAGTAAAAAGTCGAAAAAGAAAATGAACTTTCTTTCGAACTCGAATTATAAAAAACATAATTTACAAGTTCATTATTTAACGAATCAGTATTACACATACATCTGCGTACGCTTCGTCACTGCTCACATATTTAAGCTATTATCCCATTCGGTACAAATCTTGTTATCCATTTCTTTTCTTTGTCTATATTTTGACCACTTAAATTACCCAACTAAAAATAACTTTTTTTGAACCAGTTTTTCAACTCTTTTCGAAACTTAACTTTCTCTGAACGCTGTTTACTCAGATATCAAAATCACATCTAAACTATTTTTTTAAGAATATACATACATTCTGTAAATTTTGAATATCTCAAAACAAAGAATATACACAATCATAGCTATTATCCGAGCAAAGAGGAAATTGCTGGCCAGCAGCAAGGTAGGTGCTGGTAATGATGGAGAAGTGCTAGCTAATGGTCTACCACTGCTGGACAGCTTCAGTCAACTTTGCTGTTGGAAATCATCAGATAAAACTCTGGTGGACTTTCGTTTTATCTCATGCGCTGGCCCACCCCTACATGGAAGTGCACGAACTTTTGCAGTATTATTGCTGGGAACCCTTACGCTAGGTGGCGTTGCGAATATTGAAGACATTGCGTATTTGAACACAAATCTGAAATAAATATCTTAACACAATTTAAGCTGTGAAGCTAATTTTTTGTGAAATTGTAAATAATATAGCACCACTTCCACCAACAAAATAAATAAGTAAATAAATAAATAAATAAATTCTTTTATTTCAATGCAATTTTTCAATTTTTTCTCCTTAAACCTGGTTTTACTAAGTTACAAAGGATTTCGATTTTTATAATTTACACAGTTGAGAATCAATTAAAAAAAAGCGTATGTAATATATAGGATTTCTGTACAATGCAATAATTTTGATACCAGTTTAATGATTGGGAACGTAAATCACAAAAGTAACAAACTTCAAATAGTGTAACAAGAGCTCGAAAACTACGAGCGCTCGTAGTATACGCTCAAAGTACTTGTTCATGTCCGATCATGAAAACCAGACAGCACCGAGCGCGGTTAGTACTCGGGAGGGTGACCACATGAAAACCGCTGCAAGTTCAAATATTTCTATAGACATTACTGTTATAGATACTTATAGCTCTTGGTGAAACTAGCTTATAGAAAAAAAGGCTGTAAAACTTTGTTTTTTTATAGAATTCTATAAGAAATTTTTGTAAGGGAAAGTGTTGGGCCAGCAAAGGAATAGCAGTAGGATCGTTGCTAGCACTGCAGGAAAAGTGCTGGATTGAAGTAATGTGATGGCAGACCAATGCTGGCTTTCTATTGGCCATCACTGATGGGACTGCTGTATTCCACACGGACACTTTTTTACTGGTTTAAGTAATGGCACAATTGCACTTTACCGCTGATGACAGTGCTGTCTGCCATCTTTTTTCCAGCTGATGGCCCACTGTTTCTTTCTTTGCTGGGATAGAGTAAAAAATATTAATAGTAATGCAAGTGGTTATATGCATAAAGGGAGGTGTCCTGAGAGTTTAAAATATTAAAATTTCCATATGACGGAAATCAATTTCCAAGGTTTACAAACTTTATACACGAAAGAAGGAAACTTATCAGAAGTTTGAAAGATCCGAGAGTGGTGTATTTTGTCACTTAACAACCTTCATAAAATTGAAAATAGCTTGGGCACGTAATTAAATTGGAATTTTTTTGCCCTAGGATATACCAAATTAATGCTATAGGAGCGCTTGTTTTTATTATGATTATTATTATTCGAGAAATAAGAAATAGATTAGAGTATTTAAGAATTAGAATGAACCTAAGTATTTATATTTTAAAATATATGATTCAATTTAAAATATATATGGGTCAATCCATTTCAAGTGGTCCCGCACTGGTTGCTTGACCATTTTTAAAAATCTGAATTTTTTTGTACAACAACCCTAACATGATGGTAGTAAAAAATTACTATTATTTTATTTTATTTTTTTTATATTTATTTATTTATTTATTTATTTATTTTGCTTTTGCATGGCTGTCATGTTTGTTTCATCGTCTGCAGTAATTTACTCACATGAAAAGTTTACGGAATTTTAAATATCCCATCCTTTATTTCTCCAATTCAAGTGCGGTATAAAGCAATTTGTTCAGAATAAAATGGGCTAAAAATCTGGTAATAGAGTAGTTTTCTAAAGTAAATCCTTATTTGTTAAATTTCAGCATAAAGTTCAGATTTTTTTCCATAATCTGTCCGTTTACAAGAGGAAGTTTTTCTAGCAAGGAAAACTGCCAACATGACATAATTTATTTTATAAATAGGTCGAAAGTACTTGCACTCACACACAAAGTTCCAGATCTAGGACTTGATATCTCTTTGTTAAAAAAATTCCCAAAATGTTTAAAAATTGTAGTCAAATCTCTATCTTGAAATTTTTTGTGCAGAACATTACTATAAAATACTATCAGAAACCAGCACTTCAGATTTTTATCTTGTGCCCCACCAGAGATATCAAAGCCTTAAAAGTGTATTTTTGCAATTTTTAAAAATTTTGAGAATTTTTTTAACATAGAGATATCAAGTACCAGATCTAGAACTTGGCGAGTGAGCCCAAGTAGTTTCGAAATATGTATAAAAAAAATGTCATGTTGACAGTTTTCCTTGCTAGAAAATATTCCTCTTATAAACGGACAGATTTTGAAAAAGAAATCTTAACTTTATGCTGAAATTTATCCAATAAGGATTTATTTTAGTAAACTACTCTATAACCAGATTTTTAGCCTAGTTTATTCTGAACAGATTGCTTTATACCGCAGTTAAATTGGAGAAATACAGGATGAGATATTTACATTCCGTAAACCCTTCATGTTAGAAAATTGCTGCAGACGATGAAACAAAGATGGCCGACATGCTAAAAAAGTAACAAAATTAAAATAATAGTTATTTTGAACTTCCAGCATGTTAGCGTTGTTGTACAAAAAATTTCATATTTTTTTTAAATGGTCAATCAACCAATAAAATATTTTCTGGAACACTTGAAATGAATTGACCCATATAATTTACTAAAGGCTATTTTCAAACAAAAATAATCGGTAATTTGCGAATATTACTTGCGCACAGAGTGTTCCGTACTATAAATATATTAATTAGTAACTGTATTATTACCACAAATCGTTGCTATAAGAATCGCAGCTTGTTACCTGGCCTTTAAAAGACGATGGCACCTAGAGTAGCCGCTCGTGTCTTTAGGTATGGTCAAACAGTCTGTCTATTTAAAGGTTAATATATCGGCTAATTACCTACACTTTTTTCGAAAATCATTATGAACAATCCTTTTATACTTCCACGACGATAGGTACTTCAAGCGCTCCTGAAATCCCTTGCTGAGATCCCGCAAAGTAACATTCGTGCGTAACGGGAAAATGTGATTTTCTCAAAAACTATGTGACATAGGGTAATCCCTATAGTTTCTCTGCAAGGTTAAAATAAACTTCTACCAACCCAGATTTTTCATAAATTTAGTTCCAGTAGATTCCGAATTAGAGAGGTGGGACATATTTTTGCATTACATTTTCGACGATATCTATGAAAATAAACGCCTAAAAGAGGTGTATTTTTGAATTCAGCGTTACGAGAGCTTTCAGACAATATACAAAAAAAAAAAAGACAGAAAAGAAAGAAAGAAAAAAAGAAAAAAGATTTTTATTTTCCACCATTATTATATACGACCATCACCACCACCCTGCATTTTTCTAACTATATTTGTGAATATTTGTGAATATTCGTGATTTAATCTATAAAGATATTGGTCAAAGAGTGTTTATTACTTCTGCCAAATTTCAACTTTCCTCGTTCCATAGTTTATGAACAAAACGATTGTGACAGACGGACAGACAGACAGGCACACTAGTATTCTTATAATGGTTCCGTTCTTACTTTCTAAGTACGCAAAGCTAACAATTGAGATTACCTATTAAATGTCATCAGATATTCACGTTTGTCTACCTGTCCTATTGCCTCCTGATAATTCTCGCATAAAAGCCTGCGTTTAGCCTGAAATTTTCTAGATATGTTTTTCGGGTATTCATAAATGGGCAAGTAAATAGCAGTAATTTTTTAGATCGATTACAAAAAAGCCTGTCGAAAAAAGTACTGTGATATTAACGCTTTTTAAAAAAAAATCAAGATTTTTTTTAGAAGAATTTCTAATCATAATTTATGCTCAGATTTCCCTTACATTTTTAAGGAGTCTCAGGACTCTTAAAGCTTTAAAATTTTCGAATTTTTTTTTTTTTTTTAGATATTAAACTACTATCTTTTCTAAACAGTTTGGTACAAATGTTTCCTTGAAATTCCTATTAGAACAGAAGTTACGAATTTTAGAATTATACACGCTTTATAACTGAAGCGGCGTTTCAGAAACTTTGAAGCCAATTTTCTCTAAATGACGTTTTTGGGCATAATGCGCACGATATCTCAAAAACTTCTGAATTTTTTTTCATGAAATTTTTAAAACATATGTTTCATGCTAGGCTGTATAAACTGAACCTAAAATTTCCTTCTTAGTGTTCAGAAATATATTCTTTATAGGTGATTATACTGCTGAAAATTTCTAAATTTTGCATTAACTAAATACAACTTTGTAAAAATAGAAAAATACTTTCAATACAAATTTATTTAGGTTCAGAGTAATTACTACAATGTGAAGCATAAGTAGGACCCAAAATTTTCCTTGTACTTGCAAAATTTATTTTGTAATCGTGCGCATAATCTGTTATACCGATTTTCCGCTCGTCAAATGTCTGACATTTTGGAGCCCACCGTAAATTCTAATTCTGCATCTTGTAATTTTTCAAATGCATGAAATGAAAGAACATACTTATATCTTTCATCCCATCAAACATATTTTAAGATATTATATGTTGAAAATGGTCTTTTTTTCGATTTTTCCAATTTTAAGAGTCCTGAGACCCCTTAAAGTAAAAAAATGAGTGTTTTACGCATTATGAATAGTAGCATTAATTACTATGTTAATTTCGTTGACATTTAATCTACTACCAATCAAGGTTTTGCATATTTGAGCGGCATACATTGCAAATTTTTAAAATGCGATTTATTTGAATAACATTAAAACATTGTATCTCGAAAAGAATGTCATGAAATTGATCACTGGATGATTAATGTATAATTATGTCTGATAAGAAGTTTTTAATTTATAATAGTTTGGTAACTGTTATTCTACAGTTATATTCTGTTGTTGAAGTATGGAAACGCTACGGACTATCCATCAATCTGAAGCAGTCTACCAATTTATACAAGGTGTATCTGAAATGCTTCAACAAACTTAGGGGGATGATAGTACTCATCAAGACGCAATAGAACATGGGGTCGCAAATGACGATTAAAGGGTGAAAATCGGAAAACTAATAAAAATATCGAAATCTCACATGCTGCTTTTCTGCAGAACTGGCTAGTAGCACGAAGCTGGTTTTCCTTTCACTTTGTGCATATCCGGTCAGAAGGAGATTACAAAAACTTGGAAGAAAGCCGAACAAATCTGTGAGCAAGAATACACGTATGCAAATTTGAGCGTGTCCACCAGTCTTTCCTTTATAGATGTAATAATGTCCGTGGTTGGCACTTTGAACAATTGTTGTAAAATATTTGTTTTCATTGGGTATCACGAGTTGTGTTGTACCTATTCTGTGCAATAAATAATTTCCTGGAGTGTTTTTTTTTCTTGTCACAGTTTGTCCATTTCTAGACGCATTTTCTCGATTTTCATCCTTTAAACGTCATTTGCGACCCCATGAACCATTGCATTTTTTGTTCGTCTTCATGAGTACTATATTTCCTCTAAATTTGTTGAAGCATTTCAGATCCACCCTGTATATATTTGCTAGCTTAAAAATGCGTTGCTTGCAAATAAATGAAACATTTACGCATTTATTTATTTATTTATTTATTTTACCACTATATCGCTAAAAGTTGAATGTCATAATAACAGCTAATAAAAGATAGGCAAGTTAATTACACTTTACTTACTATCCTGTAATATATTCTACTGCCAACTGCACATACTAGTTTAACTAAAGTTTTATACATGTATTCACATCCGCGGATCATACATTTGCAAATTTGCCGTTGTGAGTATCCTATTATTTATGACGTGTCATTTACACTCGAAACTAAGAAGTATTTTTAACAACTTTACATGAATATTCAAATGTTCATTTAAAATACTGAATATTAACAAAAATAATTTAAAATAGCTATCAAAAAGTAGCACATAACATTAATTGTGAGTCTGTATGATTATTATTACCCTTAATGGATTTTGCCATATTTAAAGAAGAGTTATTATAGTTAATGCTTTTCAGTGAAAATTTAAATTACAGAGATAAGAAAGTAGATAGTTTAAATAGATTCAAAGAGAGATTTTTATTATATTTCAATTTGACAATTTTTTCCACGATCAGATATTTTGTTTTTAAGTAGTGTTCAAATTAATTTTCTGAATTATCGTTATTATTTCTTATTGTAAAGAAATATGATTGCGTTTAATATATATATATATATATATATATACGGAATTTCAGCACCTATGCGACAAAATTTAGGGTTTGATAAAATGCACTATAACAAATATATATATTTTTTAAAAGCTGGGTCGCAATATTTAATCATAAATACAGGATGTCTTCTCAAACCCGGATTTTCCTTAATAAATTTACAATAATAAAAATATCTTAACGCTATTTTTAACAGACTGACTTTGGTTTTTAAATAATGGGAGAGTTTTCGATTTATTTCCTTTCCTTACAATCATAACATTCTCCGAGAAACTAAAGATCTGATATGACATAAAAAGCAAATACCTAATGATTGCACCTTTTATGAAAGACTCCCTTCAGTAAATAATCATAAATTCCCAGTCATACTGCTGAACATTGCGCATCGAAAGGAGGTTGCTTTGAGACTTAGTAGTTAACTCGAGCGATTCTTTGATTAAGATAATCATAGAACTCATACCTGATAACATTTTTTCTTCCAATTCATTTTTACATACATAACTTCTTATTTATTCTTCCATAATCAAGGTGAAAGCCTTGATACAGATTATCTACAGGACGGTTAAAACACAAACGATAGATCTACACTATATGTTTGCAATGGAGTCAAAGGAAGAACATGCCGGCACTACCTCAGCTTCATATGATCAATTATTCGCTCATGGAAATGGGGAGTCCTTCAGTTAATAAATTCCATCTCATAAAATGAAGATCAATGTTCGAAACGTTTTTACTATAGAGGTTTCGTTGGATGTTACTGCCATCTATTGACTTGGAAAATTCTCTGAACGTTTTATTAGAACGAGCGTATCAACGGAGATACGCTGCTCGGTGAAGACACCTAACCAGTCGTTACTAATAAGATACATCAAACACAAGAAAGTATTCAATATGATATTTGGGAGCGAAGACAATATAACTAATTGGGAATGGTTTGTATTTCTTTCAATGCCATAAACTTTTTCAGAGTTTCAGTTAACCATTAAATGTGTTTCATTGATATATTAAATAAGTATAAATTGCTTTCCTTTACGTTCACGCTAGTTAAGGTGTCTCAAGACTCTTAAAATTGAAAAAAAAATAAAGACAATTTTCTATATTTAATATCTTAAAATATATATGATTAAAAAAAATGATTGGGATTAAAAGACATAAAAATATTCTTTCATTTTGTGTATTTAAGAAATTGCAAGATACGAAATTAGTATTTATAGGGGGGTCCCAAACTGTCAGACATTTGTCAAAAAAGAAAATTGATATAACAGCTTACGCGCAGGAATACAAATTAAATTCTGCAACTAGAATGGAATTTTTTATGCCCAATTATTCTTCAGTTTGTAATAATTTAACCGAAACTAAATAAATTTGTATTTAAAACATTTTCATACTTTTAATGCAAAGTTGTATTTAGCTAATACCAAATTTTGAAAATTTCAACAGTATAATCGCCTAAAAAATATTTTTTTGAGCAATAAAAATGAAATTTTGGGTTCCTTTTATACAGACTAACATGAAACATATGTTTTGAAAATTTAATGAAAAAATATTCTGATATCCTGCGCGATAAACCAAAAAACGTTATTTCGAGAAAAAAATGAACTCAAAGTTTCGGAAACGCCGCTTTACCTATTGAGCGTATAATTCTAAAATACTTAACTGCTGTTCTAATGGGAATTTAAAAGAAAAGATAATACCAAAATGTTCAGAAAAGATAGAAATTTAACGTCCAAGATAATTTAAATTTCGAAAAGTTTTAAGCTTTAAGACTTCTTAAGGGGGTAGGATACCTTTGAACATGTCGAAAAAAGAAAGAATACCACTATGTTCTAAGCTTCTAAACTTGTGTAATAAGTCAAAAATAAAAATCAAACTTCATTTAAATATAAAAGCTCATATTTATATTTATATTTAAAAATATATATATACTTGTAAATTCATAAATAAATATTGAAATGATAAGTTTTAAAATATATGATAATGAGAGAAAGAAATCTTGCGCTCATGATAAAATATGAAAATATACATATAAAGAGGAAATTTTAGTGAAAATAAATAAATATTACTGTTACCTTCATACTAAAACCAGAATATTCGTAAAAAATATTGAAAAAATTAAAAAATTAACAAAAAATTAAAAATTTTAACTTTTTAAAAAATATTTTCAAAGTAAAAAACAAAAAATAAAATAAAATCTTAACTTTTTCTGGTTTTAAGTTGTAGATAATACAGTAATGAATACGTGGTGAAAAGTTATTTTGATTGCCATGTATAGTTTTTTAGTAACAGTGCGCGCAGTATCAAAATTCATCGTTTTGAATAAACTCAATGCAAAGTTTAATTATCCAATGTAGTCTTAATAAAACAGCCATAATTAGTAAACTATTGGGAATTTTTTAATGCGGTTTTTTGAATATTGTTCAGAAATGATTACGGCAGTCGCAGGAGATCATGCATGCACAAACACAATAAAAGTTCAGTTATGCGTCACTAAAGACAAATAAAGAATACAAAAATGTGATACTATAGTCTGAAGAATAACAGCTGTATCAGATTAATGCTCAATCTTTTGCACCCTTCTTAACAAGATCAGTTGATGATGAATGAAAATCAATTTGCATGTGCTTCTTTTTGACGAATCTTTTAACAAGGATTATGTAAAACATTTGGTAATTACAGATACACGGCAACTGTTATGTGATTTGTCAGTTATGCGAATCTTTGAACAGCCGAGAACGTTGCAACGGAATGTGCGACCAGTATTTTGCTACATGTGTTGGAGATCTTGGAACAACTTCAAACTCACTTGATCTAATAATTGTCAAAAAGACTTATTTCCCATGTTGAACGAATTTTTAGAATCATCCTCTTATCTTGGCTTTAACCACTCTCGAAACTGTGGGTTGCTTCATCAATGTGATCTGATACACAAATTTTCATTCTTATGCCCGTATTTCGTTAAGTACCTACACAGGGCGTACTGCCTGCTTTTACTTTCATTCGAACATGAAATATATAAGTAGAGTTTATCATGCACCAAAAAAAAATCCTATGTCTTCCCAGACTATAGTAAAACTATATGACTTTTCTGGTCTCTATAGTATTGAACATATGTAATTTTGTTTTGTTTTGTTTTATGGAAAAATGAGAAGGACAAATTACCAGTATTTATATAGAATTCTCCAATGAACATCAAATTATTTTATAAGTACTCATTTATTAATTTATCGAAGCTTGACTATATTATATTTGCAAAAGTTTTATTTAAGAAATTACTGGCTAAAAATGCTCCTATAAAAATAAATCTAAAATATTTTGTCATAAGTTTTATTCTAGTTTCTAGTAGAAGATATTCCATAAAGCCCATAATAAGAGAAATCGAAAAACTTTTTCCATGTTATTTATTTAACATTTATGGTTACAATAACCTATGTGCTGTCATAAAATACAAGCAAAGAGTAACATGTTCCACAGAAATGTATATATTTGTTCCTCAAATTTGGAAAGGAAGAAATAGGAATGAAATATTTAAGATCACGTATTCACGGCATGGTCTGATAATAGAATTTTTGAGAGGTTGCATTCTATTTTTATATCTGTTTGAAACATATAAATGTGCAGTAACAAAATTCAACTCTAAAAATTATTAATGGTATAAAATGGTATATAGGTAATCTGGTGGAAGACAAAATATAGTAGAAAGTCTACATGGTTGAAAATGAATATAATCGATAATATGTTAAGCATTACCTGTCGTTCTTCATTTTAACATTCTAGATTTTTTATTTCACTGACAAACTTAACTGTTTGTATGAGCAAAATAGCAGATAAATCTACTTTTTGAAAACTATTAAACATTTTCAATATGATTCCAAAGGCTTAAATATCATATTTAAGGATTTTAACACTCTGTATATATATCTTAATACATACATTGTCAAAATTATCTCCTATAAAAATATTATGAACAGAATATCTTTCAAGTAATATAAAACATTAAACTTAATAAAAAATGCAATATTTTATAAAATATTGCATAGAAAGTGACTTCAGGCTAAAATTACAAAGATTCAATCCTGATATTTAACCTCATGCCAGTAAAAAATAATCCTATAAATAGTAGACGCTTTCAAGGGCAGTGATATGCTTATAAAACCACTTAATTTTAACTCCCACTTGCCACAATAGCACCAGAATTTTGCTAAAAAACATTTCCGTTCGTTATGGGTCTGAAATACAACCTTTTCAAATTCACAAATAAAATTATTCTTAAATTCCGGCGTCAAGATTTCATTTCAATATTTTAATAATAGATAGAAAATGACGAAAAATCTTTCAATGATTCAATGAAAAATGATTACACTAGAATGTCCCAGAAATAGTTAAAACTGTATTTTTAAATAAATACATTCACTGATAAACATATATTTTTCTTTACGTATTAAAAGAAGTCATATAATATTTTCTTTTCAGTTTTACATTAGAATTACGTGTTACGATAGCGGAGTGTACAGTTCATACAAAACTCGATATTTTCCATATGTATGTTAGATTATGTATAATCATAAATTTTGTAACAAAATAATCTACTTCAATTTATTGATGGTTTTCCCAACAAAAATCATATAAACAAAACAATATAAAGGAGGAGGAAAATCGCCCCGGTAGTCACTTTCTCGTCATCCTGCTACATTACTTGATGATAATCGTCAAAGTAAAGTATTTTAGACGTGTTTATTTTACATTATTTTTTTCTAAAAATGTACTGAACCGATCTTTATGTAATTTTAATGGGAGCAATTCGACAGTATCCTCTCTCAATAATAAAAAAAAAATAATAATAAACGGTCAAGTACGAGTATTATACGTGTCAGAGGGTTCCGTACAAAAAATATATGAATTATTAACTGTATTATTAAAAACATCGTTACAAAAAGAAAAATAAATCTTTGTAAATAACTATTAAACGTAGGGTTTGGTATAGCTGTATATACACTAGAAAAGTATGAATGGGTATATCGTAAAAGTTCACAGAGATATGAAGCCTAAATATTATGAAATATTGCTATTCTGTATAACTCTTATTTAAATCTTATTCCAATCTGTTTATGATGAAATTATTACGGGACTGAATATTCGGCACAGTAAAAGTAGTGCATATTGAAACTTCTTTTGGCATTTCATAAAACTAAATTCAGCGTAGTAATAATCTTTTATTTTTATAGTGTAACTAAAACAAAACCCTTGTTCAAGATTTAAACTTGGCATTTTGCTAAGCGCGCTTCGAAAGGAGGTTGCAAAGTAGCAACGCCGCCTTGGTCCGTGCCGCGCTTTTCCAGATAGGTTTTAATTAACTTTTATATATACGGGAGGCATATTGAGAGATCTACTCAATGCATACTAGTTGCGAATTCCATAGTATTTATGTGATTATTTCTAATTAAATTAGTCTGTTTTTAACAATTTGAAGTTTATTGCTTTTGTACTGCTACTGGACATTGAATTATACAAATGTATCATTAAAAGTTGTTATTTAGGATTTAAAAGCTGATGGCCCATACAGTACGCCGCCACTCTCATTATATATGTCCAAACCGTCCGTGCCTTTAATGATTAATATCTCAGCTAATTACCCACGATTTTTTCCAAAAATCATTATCAACAATGCCTTTATAATTTTGCTACGATAGGTACCTCCAGTGTTCATCAACGCCTTTTCTGAATGCCTGCAAATCGAAGTTTGTGTGTAACGAAAAAATGTGCTTTTCTCAAAAACTATGTGACCTAGAGTAATCGCTATAATTTTCCTGCAAGTTTTAAATTAACATCTACGTCCTCTAACTTTTTCATAATTTTAGTTTCAGTAGATTCGGAAATAGATGGGGGGGGGGGCATATTTTTGCGCTGCGTTTTTGAAGATATCTCAGAAAATATAACGTCTAAAATTAAAAGAAATGTATTTTTGAGTTCAGCGTCACGAAAGCTTTCCCACGATACCCTACACGATATAAAAAGAAAAGATTTTTTTTTTCAAGTTACATAATTAGGCCTCTACATTTTTCCTAAAAAAATATTTGTAAATGTTTAATAATCTGAAAATATGCGGGTTAATAGACTTTAATACTTCCCCCAATTTGAACTTTCCACGTTCCATAGTTTACGAGTAAAATGGCTGTGACTGACAGACAGACACAAGACTGATCTTATAACGATTTCGTTTTTACTTTTTAAGTACAGAACCCTAAAAATACATGAATCGTTCGATTAGTTTCGGAGTAATAGGTGAACATATATAAAAAATAAAACAGTAGACTTTTCTAGATTTAGAATATGCTGACGTTAATTTATGTGTGCTGTATTATATATTGTGGACAGATGGGATATTAATTTCTAGCATAGTTTTTCCCATAATCCTGTGCTGTCTGATTGGCGAACACTGACGTTCTCCAACATGGTTTATTAGTGAGAAATTGCCGAACTAGAACGTCAGACAGTGTAGCTTAGTTGTTAAAGCAGCAGCACGGTACACTGTGGACCGAGTTTCGAGTCCTGGCTTCAGCTAATTGTTTACTCCTGTTGGGTTATTGTACTAATGGTGTTCAAACCTGCCTTAATATAAGTTTATTTAATGAGTTTTCTAGCTCTGTTGTATATCGGTTGCTCGTGCAGAGACGCGCACTTCGCATACAGCTAAAACAGCGATTTGGAAGCAGCTAACGTACAACAGAATTAGGATATATATTGATTTTATTGTTTTTTGTTGAATTTTTAAAAAGTTATGAACAAATTTTGATGAAATTTAAATAACACGAATTCGAGAATATACTTTTTCAGTTAAAAAAAAATCACATAAATCGCTCGCATAGTTTCAGAGTAATCGCTGAACATACATAAAAAAATACTTACTCGTCAAATTGATAACCTCCTCCTTTTTTTAAGTCGGTTAAAAAAGTATATATTACTATCCATTAGGAAAACTAAGAAAATTTCTCTTAATATCAATATAGGCTGTATAATGATAAGGTTTGTGAACAGTTGCAATTAGAAAAATCAAGTTTTGAAACCTTAGTTTAACACATTCTCACTTTTTGACACAGATATTGACAATATATAGGTTTTGTATGGAAAATTACTTAACCCTTTATCTACTGACGGCACTTAAAAGTACCATTAAAATAACTTGTTATAAAATTCATCTAATACATCGATTAGTAGTAATACAGTTTAGAATGAGTTATAGATGCATTACATTATCTTGTTCCAAAAGCATTATTGGTTACACAAAACAAAAATATTTTTAAAAGGATGATTTGTTTTGCCTTTAAGGTTAGTTGGGGCAACTATGACATGATTTTACAATGTGACTCTGGAGCTTCTGACAATCCAGCTTCAAAAAGCTAATGTTCATTTAAATTAAAGTCTGAACTTCTGTAAATGTGTTCAGTTAGGTTCCCTCTATCAGACAGAAATGCTCAAAATTACATTTTAATATTTAAAAATATAAAATCATGCATATTTCATCTTTCTTTCCTCATTGTCCAGTTGCTCCAAAAAATGGTGTAACTGGACCAGGGGGGTCTATGTTCCACACGCGTTTATATTTTTTCATATCGGATATCAGGTCCTGTTTGAAAAAGTGTAAACAATTTAAAAAAATTTAAACCAGGCAGATCATGTAAATTATATGTCAATAAACAGCATTGTAAGGGAAACCTTTGCTGTCAGTGTGCCTAAAAAAAGCACTAAAAGTGAAAATATTAGATTTATTTATACCAAAAATATAAAACTTATGTAAGTACTTATGTAATTTAGTATAGATAATAAGTATAAAAGTCACATGGGTATTTTAAGGAAAAAATAGCAAGGTAAATCTCTGAACGAAAGGCTACGTAAGCACTTAAGTATTTTATCTTTATCCAGGGGTCGCATTATATAGGGAAAATTTTATTGTTCCTTAAAGAAAGGTGCGATGAAGATATTATTTTCAAAATAGTGGTAGGGACGATAAGAGATTCCAGCTGCCAACTTTTACGATTTCCTCTTACCACTAAAATATTATAGTAAGTGTTGTCTTATTTAATCGTCGAAATCTTATGATTAAACAAAACGAAAATCTCTATTAAATGTTAGTGGTAGCAAGAAAGCGTAAAAATTGGCAGCTATGCCTATAGAATGCGACCGCTGTGTATAGTACAGTTTCAAGGTCTGGCTATCTGGCTTTCAGGGGCAAGGTACTTGCATTCGTAAAATGTTGAAATAATTTAATGACACCAATATTTACAAGAGAATCTATCTGAAAACATGTAAAAGTATATTTTCGCGTACTTAATAAAGGTTCAATTTTAATTATAAAATTCAGGTGCCAATGTGGCAATTTGGAATTAAAATTAAGTGATGCCATAACGGCATCACCGCCTCTCAAGGAGTAAAGAAAATTGGTTTAATATCACCCAATATGCTATTTTAAAATTTTATTACGTAATTTTAATAAGGTATTCTATAATTTTCTTCATTGTGAGTAAAAATCAATGAGGAAATATACTTCCCGTAGTAAGAGAAACTCAAAAAAATTATTTATAACTATTGGGGTAACTGGATCCAGCATGGTCCAGTTACCCCGGATACATGTCTCAGTTACCCCATTCTTGAAAAAATAATGGGGTAACTGGGACACCGGGCTTACATTTGAAACATGAAGTAAATATGTATAATATTAATGTAGTTGTATGCCTAATCTTTAAAAAAAAGATTGTTTAATAAAAGTACTTACTGTTTTTTAATAAAAAGCCGAAGAAGTTCAATCATATTGACGTTGTTTTTTTAAAAAAATAGACGTACATTTTTGACAACCTATCACAGCAAAGTGATAGTTATGATTGAGTTGACACACGTTGTTTTAGGAAGTAGAGAAAAAGGGGCATTGCTCACAAAAGCTAAAACTTAAAAAACACCAACAATTTTTTATAAAATAGCATATGGTCCAGTTACCTCGTGGTTCCAGTTACCCCAACAAACCTCACATCTTTTTAGCTTTTATGGCGTTGGGGAGGGGGAGATTTTTAATTCGGAAATATTTCTATATTTCTATTGTAAAAACATTATATTTGAGCATTTCCTACTGCTACAAAATACTAAGAAAAATATTTAGAATAAAGATTTGAGTGAATTCAAATTTAATTAATCCGTCTAAATCCTTCTTAAAATCCTTCTAAAATTTACTGAATGTTTATGTAAATCTTCTAATGTAGTTTCAAAAATTCACGGAAAATGCTTTAGCAGATACAATTTTCATGAATTCATAATTCAGTACATAAAGGGTTAATCACTGTGAACTACATCCGCCTTTTCCTTTATCCATATAAAATCTATACATTTTTTTTTTTAAACGATACTTATAAACTTTGTTGCTTTGAATATTTGTCTAAAATATCCGCGTAGATATTTATATACGAAGCATTAAAGCATTTTCTGCCGGAAAACGGTATTTAAACATTCCTAATGCTTTCAGCAAAATTTGTGACAAACACGGTCTTCAGAATCATAAGAAAAAATCCATGTTTTTAACGAAAACCTACATTGCGTATTTTAGAATACACCGCAAACCTGCATAAAATTTTTATCACAGTAGAAGTGAAGAAGAATTCAAGAGTTTGATACGATAATTTGGTCTCTCAAATCTCGTGTAGAAATTTCCCTACTAAATTTAAAGATCCGTCTAATGCTGTTGTTAAAACATAGAACCATGATGGAGAAATTTCTTCCATATTTTAATGGAGTCAAGGAAAGTATATATTGTAACAGTATTCACCAGATTATTTTTTTACGTCGATGCAAAATATGAGCAATAAAATTGAAACCTTTTCATTGATAGTACCAGCAGAAATTTTAAATGTGTGTTACCAAATCACGGATACCACCATGCATCCAGTTCAGATACTAAAATTGTTGAATTAAGGAATAAGCATTAAAACGGAGATCATTATATAGGAAACAAGACGGAAATTGTATGTTAAACGTGGCAAATGATGTGCGTTCTTACACTGTAAAAAAAAAAAAAAAAATCTGTAAAGTTACTAAAGTTTGTCTAGAAAACTGGGATTCCTAGAACTTTTTATGTAATGGTAACAACAAAAATTCCTGTAACAGACACACTTTTCGCCGAAAATCAGAAAATCTGTAAGGTTACTTTGAATTTTGTTGGAAAACGTCTCAGAGTAAGTGGTTTTATGTCCAACACCGCCTCGCCTGTGAAATGACAATTTACCTGTGACATGTGCGACACGCCTTCATTTTTAGTTGTGAAATGTGTTCCAAGATGGCGACACTTCCCTGAGCGAAGTTCTCGTAAGATCACGGACTAATGAACAGTTGTGTCAAAGACTTATGTTTCGAAAAGGCGACAATAGATAGCAGCACCAGAGAACTTTTCTGACGATATAGACACCTTTAATTAGAACCTTTTTGCTTGTTAAGCAGTTTTATTGTTTCCAGACTTTTTTACTCTGTTTTAACTCGTGTGGGGCCCCTTTTTTACTTCTCACTTGAAGGCCCGATTTTGCGAGGTCAAGACGCACGGTTTTTTTGTGTGTCAACTCTTTGTCCTATGGAAGACTTACGTCTCCTACTGAATTTTCGATGTCATTACTCTTATCTTATTAATATTTAATCTTTTACTTTATATTTTTTAGTGTGTGAGTGTGGATCCTTGTAACCAAGATTTTCTTCAAGAATTAAATAGTTATTTTTTCTCTACATCTGGATTATTCGAAGATGATATTTCTCACAATTTGCCACATCTATTCATTAAATAAAAATTACAGGTTGCCCACGTAAGAAGGAAACCAGCGTATGTCTGTTTTACCAGAAAGGTAAGAAAATAGATTTCTATCTTTCATTATTGATATAAAAATTTTAGTACAACAATTTTATATTTATACTGGGTCCTTAGCATGACGCTAATCGCGAACTCACCCTTCCTAGATATTTTTAATAGATTATGAAGGCTGAGTTGAAGGGGAAAGTAAATAAACAAATAAATAAATAAATAAATAAAAAACTCAGTAATAAAAAAAAATTGTTTATCTGATTGTGATTAAATGAACAAGATACACATATAAGATATGAAATATTGAAATATATACATGAAAATAAAAATAAATGTGCATGATTAAATAACGATATATATAATATCGCAAAAAAATGTATTATTGTGAATGAATATTGATTGATTATTATGAATAAATCATTTTATTTATATTTATGCATATATTCTAAGAAATTATTTTAAGAAAGTCACAAACTCCTTATAGTAAATATATTTGTTATCAAAGAATTTATAATACTTGAATAACACGCTATGTCTGCTTCAAAAGAAATTACGGCAGTAGAGAAATTAAACGATAATAATTATAATCATTGGTGTTTTAAATTAGAAAATTTGTTAATTAAAGACGATTTGCTGAAATATGTGACAGAATCTCCACCTGCCGCACCCGATGATACATATACTAAAAACGCGGCTAAGGCGAAAGCCATAATTTGTTTATGCATTGAAAATACACAAATCGTTCATATCAGAAATTTGACATCTCCCAAAGACATATGGGAAAGATTAAAAAGTGTTCACCAAAGGGCGAATTTATCATCCAAATTATTCCTTTTGAGGAAGCTATATTCGCAAAGGCTCAACGAGAGCGGAGAATTAAATTTACATATCAACAATATTTTAACTATCCACGACAAACTCGCTGCCATTGGAGAGCTCATAAATGATTCGCACATTGTGACTCTTATGCTTTGCAGCTTGCCTCAGTCATACGCTCCTCTTATAACGAGTATGGAGGCTAGAGACGAAAAGGATCTAGACCTCGAGTTTGTAAAAAACAAACTCATCGATGAGTACTCTCATCGGATCGAATACAAAAACACCAGCACACGACCAAGGGACACAGCATATAAAATTGTAAATAAAGGTAACAAAAAGTATTGCAGTTTCTGTCAACGAGATGGGCACGCTCGTTCAGAATGTTACAAATTGAAAAACAAACAGAGAAACAATTACCAAAGAAATGAAAATTATAACAGTAATAAATTTAACAACCATGCCAACTTTAAAGCCAATTCGGTAAACCCCCAAAATCAACACAATGGTAGTAAAACCGACTCCTCGAATTTTTGCTTTAACAGCAAATCAAATATAGAGGATGAGGTCAACCAATCGATCATTCCTCTCTTCCCAATGGAAAACAATTTTGAAATTGAGTCAGTAAAAATTAACCAAATACAAACAACAGATCCAAACACATATATCATTGACTCGGGTTGTACCAGGCACGTTGCATCAGCAAAAACAAATTTTGCTACATTCACAGCCGGGAATTTTGGGAATATAACAATCGCTAATGGAAAAAGGCTTAATTCGCAAGGTATGGGCGACGTAAAAATAAAAACAGACAAAAACCACTACATTACACTAAGAAATGTATTATACTGTCCAGAACTAAAGGGCAATTTATTGTCAGTTAAGAAAGCCACTGAAAATAATATAAAGGTAATTTTCGAGAAAAATGCATGTTTATTTGTCAAAGATGATAATATAATCTTGACAGCTAAATTAAATGATAATCTCTACGTATTAAACCCTGAAGATGATTACGACTATACTATAAGTACTAAAACTTTCTGTAACAATACAAATTGTATTTCATTGTGGCACCGAAGACTCGGACACAAAAATTTTGATGATACTAAATACCTTGTTAATCATGAATTAGCCAATGGGATAACAATTATTAATTGTAAACATGACACGCGATGCACCAAGTGCATTGAAGGGAAACTTTCCGCTCTGCCCTACCCTAAAGTAGCCACAAACAGAAGCAAAGATATCGGTACCCTTGCACATTCCGATATATGTGGCCCCATGAATACTAAAACGATAGGAGGGAAAAGGTACTTTATAACATTCACGGATGATTATAGCAGGTACACAATAACATACTTAATCGCGCATAAATCGGAAGCCGTTATCAAACTGAAAGAATACATAGCGCTAACAAAAAATAAATTTGGCAAGTTGATAAAGGCAATTAGATCCGATAACGCAAAAGTTCATATCAGTGATGAATTTGAAAACTGCCTGATAGGAAACGGGATAGAGCGTCAATTGAGTGTTCCCTATTCTAGCCCGCAGAACAGCGTTTCAGAGAGAAAGAATAGAACGATAGTGGAAATGGCTAGAACCATGCTGTCGGACGCCAAGTTACCTAAGCAATTCTGGGGGGAAGCTGTCATGTCCGCCACCTACCTCATCAACCGTCTACCAACAAAAGCTAACAAATATAACATGACACCCTATGAACTTTGGCATAAAAGAAAACCCGATTTCTCGAATATCAAAACATTCGGATGTAAGGCATTTGCCTATGTCGACAAACCTAAAAGAAATAAGTTATATGAGAAAGCCATCGAGGGAATAATGTTGGGATATGATTTCAGAAGCAAGGGCTATAGGATATATACGGGTGAAAATAAAATTATAATATCTAGAACCGTAAAATTCTTCGAAGAAGGTATAAAAGATGAGGAAATTAAACCCGCCAAAGAAAATCAAAACAACGAACAAACTCCCGCAGATAATATTGAAATTGATCTAGAAGAACGCGACGATGGTCAGAATAACACCCCGAGCGACACATCCCTTGAACCGAGAAGATCGCAAAGACAAAATCGTGGCGTACCACCTAACCGTTATGGAATAAGCGCAAACCTGTGTCAAATTTAGGAGCCAAAGTCATGGACAGACCTATAAAATATCAATGACGCAGAAGCTAAAGATAAATGGCTAAAAGCCACTAGTGAGGAAATAGATTCTCTGAAGCAAAATAATACTTGGAGATTAATAAAACCTATCCCGGGAAAACGCGTCATAGGTTGTAGGTGGACGTTTAAGGCAAAAAAGGGGAGCCAACGAATCGAGGCGTACCACCTAACCGTTATGGAATAAGCGCAAACCTGTGTCAAATTCAGGAGCGAAAGTCATGGACAGACCTACAAAATATCAATGACACAGAAACTAAAGATAAGTGGCTAAAAGGCACTAGTGAGGAAATAGATTCTCTGAAGCAAAATAATACTTGGAGATTAATAAAACCTATCCCGGGAAAACGCGTCATAGGTTGTGGGTGGACGTTTAAGGCAAAAAAGGGGAGCCAACGGGTCTATAGAGCGATATAAAGCTAGATTGGTCGCTAAGGGATATGCTCAAAAATATGGAAGTGATTTTGATGAGACCTACGCACACGTTGTAGCGCATACCACCCTGCAAGCATTCTTAAACGCAGCGGTGTACAAAGACATTAAAATAACTCACCTAGATGTCAAAACTGCTTTCTTACATGGCGATTTAGAAGAGGAGGTGTATGTGCATCAGCCAGAGATATACATAACAAAAGGGGAAGAAGATAAAGTGTGTAGTTTAAACAAAGCGATTTACGGCCTTAAGCAAGCAGCTAGGGCGTGGAACCAAATAATAAGTAAATCTCTAAAAGAACTAAATTTCGTTGAATGCGCGTCAGACAAATGTCTGTACAAAAGAGTCCAAGATGGAAAAATCGCATACATAATAGTGTACGTTGATGACATCTTAGTCGCAGGAGACAAAACAGACACACACGAAATATACACTGAATTATCAAATCAATACGAAATCAAAAATTTAGGTCAAGTAACACAATATTTAGGCATAAACATAAAGGAAGCAGAAAACGGTAATCTAGAATTAGACCAGGAACACAAAATAATACAAATCGCAGAAAAATTCAATTTGTTAAATGGTAAGCCTACATTTACACCCATGAATACTAACTACTATAATCTAGATCCAAACGGGAAACTAATGGGAGATAATGTAAAATTTAGACAGGCTATAGGAGGGCTTCTATACATTGCAACTTTAACTAGACCCGACATAGCATCAGTCGTTAATATCCTGGGAAGAAGGAATGAATCCCCAAGGGAAGTCGATTGGCAAGCTATCGAGAAGTTAATTAGATATCTGCTTACTACCAAAGATCTTAAATTCGTCATAGATAAAACAAAACCTCTAATCCTAATGGAATATAGCGATGCCGATTGGGGGAACGGCAGAATAGACAGGAAGTCAACCACTGGAAACTTGTTTAAATTAGGAAATAATATATTGGCATGGTCATCGAGGAAACAGAGTTGCACAGCACTCTCGTCCACGGAGACTGAATATATCGCTGCCTCTAATGCAGGTCAAGAAATCTCGTGGTTATTAGACTTGTTAAATGATCTCGAACTATGTCAACAACTACCCGTAACATTGTACGAAGATAACTTATCAGCCATAAGATTGACCGAAAACGAAAAGGCACAGACAAGAACTAAACACGTAGAAGTAAAGTATCATCACATCAGACATCTATGCCAGAATGGCATAATCAAAATAACTTATTGCCCATCGAAGTTAATGCTGGCAGACGTGCTCACCAAGCCGTTGCCTAAGCTTCATTTTGAGTGTTTGAGAAATAAGTTAAACATTTTACGCTCGTCGGTTTGACATAAAAAGCGGGGGTGTTGGAAAACGTCTCAGCGTAAGTGGTTTTATGTCCAACACCGCCTCGCCTATGAAATGACAATTTACCTGTGACATGTGCGACACGCCTTCATTTTTAGTTGTGAAATGTGTTCCAAGATGGCGACACTTCCCTGAGCGAAGTTCTCGTAAGATCACGGACTAATGAACAATTGTGTCAAAGACTTATGTTTCGAAAAGGCGACAACAGATAGCAGCACCAGAGAACTTTTCTGACGATATAGACTCCTTTAATTAGAACATTTTTGCTTGTTAAGCAGTTTTATTGTTTCCAGACTTTTTTACTCTGTTTTAACTCGTGTGGGCCCCTTTTTTACTTCTCACTTGAAGGCCCGATTTTGCGAGGTCAAGACGCACGGTTTTTTTGTGTGTCAACTCTTTGTCCTATGGACGACTTCCGTCTCCTACTGGATTTTCGATGTCATTACTCTTATCTTATTAATATTTAATCTTTTACTTTATATTTTTTAGTGTGTGAGTGTGGATCCTTGTAACCAAGATTTTCTTCAAGAATTAAATAGTTTTTTTTTATCTACATCTGGATTATTCGAAGATGATATTTCTCACAATTTGCCATATCTATTCATTAAATAAAAATTACAGGTTGCCCACGTAAGAAGGAAACCAGCGTATGTCTGTTTTACCAGAAAGGTAAGAAAATAGATTTCTATCTTTCATTATTGATATAAAAATTTTAGTACAACAATTTTATTTTTATACTGGGTCCTTAATATGTCGCTAATCGCGAACTCACCCTTCCTAGATATTTTTTAAAAATTTTCTAGGAAACTGGGATACCGAGAACTTTTTATGAACTGAAACCCGGGTTACAGATAAAATTTTAGTAAGATTACTGTAATTTTAGCAGATTCATTTGTAAAGTTACTTTTGTAAAGCTTTACAAAATCTAGTTTCGTAGACTTGAAGCTTTTTTTATACAGTTACAGATGAAAGTTTAGTAAGCATGTAACTTTACATCTGTAGAACTACAGATTTTCTTTTACAGTGTACTATAGCTAGTTTTATAAATATTCAGATCTTGGTGCAATAGCTGTTGCACTCTTATGCAAAAATTACTGAATACAAAATTTATTACGATTATATTTATTAAATTCAGTAATACGGAAGTATAATGACTCCATCTTAAATAAGACGTCATCAATATGGCAATCATGTAATCACCTATCATGTAATATCATTGAATTAATTATGTATGATAGGTTTAAATAGAATGAAGGGAACTTTTCTTAATATCTTCTAGAGTTTTGATTCGATTCTCAAAAACTTCTGCAACGATTATATATATTAAATTTCAAACCATTCGACTGGGTAGTATTTGCGCTGTTAAATGCGGGCAGACAGACAGACAGTCGTATGGGCCAGACGAAGACTATAGGTGCTACATATTTATATAATTACGAAATGCACCTAAAAATGTACTTTCAAAAGAAATATGTTTAAAACTGTAGCTCCATTTATTTTTAATTACTTTTCCTGTTATAAGCATGGTTTATAAAAAATCTATATGATCATTGTTTTCTTCCTACATTAATGTACGAGACAAAACAAAACAAAACTAAACTAAAAGCAGATTAATCCTTACTTAACTGAAATCAGTCAAAAGACAATTTTTCTATTTGATGTTGAATATAAAATTATTACAAAATTACGAGATATTATTTATTTAATACGTTGCATCAGAATATGCCATAGAATTGCATTTAAATTTTACTTTTCATTTCTTAATTTCCAGCCGTATACGTTTAACGGTTGCCGAGTTTATTAATTTTTAATTACATGGTTTTGACTGTTCTATTAAAAGATAAAAAAAATATCGTTCTATATTGTAGAAAAACCAATGAGATGTATTACAAAAATGATTTAAAAAGAATCATAAAATACGCAAAAGAGAATTTTATGATAAGCAAAAAAAGATAAAACTAGAAGCATCAGAACTTTTCATTTAACTAGGTATTTTGGAAAACCTTTAAATATTACAATTTATAATAACCATTGTTTATATTTTTCATGTTATTCATGTTTATTTTATTTTCTTAAATATTTTATTTAAAAAAATATTTGTTAATAAATCTATTCTATAATAACATAAGTTGAATAATTTAAAAAACACATTTATTTATATATTTTTATATATAGATAAACTTTACAATGAAAAATACTAGACGAAATATTTATAAATTCATTATGTTTATAAAAGATCACAATAATAACTCATGCGAGATAAAAGCTTTTCACGATACGTTAAATTTTGTCAACTGAGAAAGTAAATTTATCATGGCATTCCTGTTAGGTACCTTCACGTCGTTATAACTGATAGTTATTTGAAATAAGACAAACATCATTTTTTTCTGTAGTCACATTTTCTTTTATATTAAGACAGCTCTAAATATATCTGAATTTTAGTTTTATGAAAGCTGTACTAAGAAAAATACCATTACAAAAACAGGCGATTTTTTCTAAAGAAATGACTAAAGCGCATTTCTTTTCTTTTAATTAATGATAGAAGATGTCGGAACATCAAACATAAATAATGAAAATATTTTAAAAAACTGTTTGAGAGATGGAAATTTCATCGTATTCTTTCTAGAATAAGGAATAACTTGCATAACAGCCAGATATGTTTACTACTTTAACGGAAAAGCAGAATAAATTTCAAGGTTGCTGTTTATGTAATTGGGTATAATAAATGAAAAGAAATAACTAGTGGGATATGCCAATCCTAAAACTGTCTTATATCTCATGAATCTAAATATTTCAAAAAGTAGCTACAGCTGTTCATACTGAAATATTATTAGTTAAATACTATACCAGCTTTAATTTCCATCTTAATTTTCCGCTTCAGTCTTTTAAACGGAGTAAAAACGATTTAATCTCGATCATGATATTTATTAAAATCAATAGTTTTTCGTTATTCTGTTGTACATCAGCTGTTTGTGAATAGCCGGCTTATCAGGGCGCGTGTTCCCATTGCTGCACGAGCCGACGATGGACAACAGAACTACGAAAAACCGAGAAAATTACACAAAAATCACAGCACCCTTTCCCGGCAGAGTATTTCCAAATTCAAGGAGGACCTGCTGGCTATAGCCAAAAGCATACACAAAAGATTTGGTTCAATTCTATTCATAACTTGATACACTTTTCGATGGTAAAATGATGAAAATGGCACAAATATCGCTATTATAGCAACCCCTTCTGGTAGAATATTTACAATTTCAAGGAAAAACATAGACATCGCTATTACAGCGCTCCCTTCCGGCGGATTTTTTCAAATTCAGGTAGGACCTACAGGCCATAGCCAAACACATACACAAAAAAATTAGTTCAATTCTATGCATAACTTCATACACTTTTCGATGATAAAGTAATAAAAATGGCACAAAAATATCTATTACAGCGCCGCCTTCCGGCAGAATATTTTTAAATTGAAGGAGGACCTGCTTGCCACAGCCAAATACATACACAAAAACATTTGCTCAATGATATGCATAACCTCATACACTTTTTGTAGGTAAAATGAAGACACAGGGACAGACTGACGGGCAGACGGGTATTTTGTATAAACATGTTTATGGGGATCTCTGACCCCTAAAAACGGGTAAATCCGACAAAAACCGAAAGTCGAAAAAAAATTTCGATTACATTACTGTCGTCTATTGAAGACAGAAGAAAGTAATAATAAAATAAAACGGAAAAATTCCAGTTGCTGAGTAGTCTGAAATCACGTTAGATTTTGAGTAATAACGTGATTTTCCCATATAAGGTATTCGGATATTTCCTAATTCCTACGGAGTACGTATGGTTGTAATACTTAACTTTCCCAATGAGATATAATTATATAATGGTTGTGTTATCTCTTCTACAAAAATACTATAGACTCAAACAACAACAACAAAATCAAATCATTAAAATATTTGAGGAATTGAAAATACTTTGCCAGCTACAGAACACTTATACTTGAAATCCCACTAAACTCGCAGTTTAATTTATTAAATGTAAAACAAATAATGAATATATTCTTCGATCTACATATATTGAGGTAATGTGTGTGTGTGTGTGTGTGTGTGTGTGTGTCTACCCACTGCTGTGGCATGTAATAGAGAAGCTATATGATTGGCGATGTATACCAAAATTTATAGCAATTTATATCAAAGTGCAACTAAATCTGTTGCTAAGAAAGTTTCATTAGATTACAGACATTCATTACTTAGAATTACGAAAAATGAATGTTACATATAGTCAGCTTTATAGACATCTATAAAAATAAATTAAATGAAAAACAGTTCTTTAAAAACCGAAAATTGTACGTAAAACTTGGCAAATGTTCGTACTATAGCTAGTTTTATGAATATTCAGATCTTGGTGTGGAATAGCTGTTGCACTCTTATGCAAAAATGCAAGAATGCAAAATATATTGCACTGCGTATATTAAATTCAGTAATATGGAAATAATATAACTCCAGCTTAAATAGTATGTAATCACATTGCCAACTTAGAATTATTACCTATCATGGGATATCATTGAACTAATTACGTGTTAAGTTAAATAAAAACTATAAAAAGCGATAAAATATCTTTATTAAGATTGACGATCGTTTCATCGCACAAACTGCGATATTTTCAAAATCATTCACGATATAAAATATTTTCACGTAATTTAAAAACAAAAATTTTAAATTATTTTTAAATTAAGTGAAAATATTTTCTTTCATGAATGATTTTGAAAATGTGGCCGTTTCTGCGAATAAACAATCGTGAATCTTAATAAAGATATTTTATCACCTTTTACAGCATTATTTAACTTAATATATTTATACATGATTATTATATATGTTGTTATTCTAATTACGTGTGACAGGATTTAATATAATGAAGAAAACTTTACTTAATATCTTTTTCAGTTTTAATTCGATTTTCATAAAATTTGAAATGACTCAACAAAATTATGCAACATATTATATATATATATAAAATTTCAAAACATTCTTGTTTGGTAGTTTTTCGTTGTTATATGCAACAGACAGACAGACGGAGAGACGGACCAAACGGCGACTATATAGGTGCTACGTATTTATACAATTACGAACGCAGATAAAAACATACTTTTAAAAGAATTCAGTGGTCATCATGAAAATACAGCCTACTTTTTTACTGCAATCCATGTTTTTCCCGAAAATAACAATCACAATATATTACTTTGTGGTGGTCAATGAAGTAACTCAATGAATAAAAACTTTATTTTTTCTTTGTCATCGAAAACACACCTTCTTACAGAATTTTTTTATAATTCTAGTATATCAGAAAGTGGGTAAAAAATCCATTGCAAAATTCCGTCCTTAGTTACGATGACTGGTCAAGTGGTAGAATTACTCGCTCACAGAAGGTTCTGTACAATAAATAGACTAGCAAAAGCCATGCTTTGTTTGGATTCGCTAAGCATTATTTAATTATTTAGCTAAGCATTATTTAGATAAGCATTATTTAGATAAATATTTGAAAGTAACAACATTTTTTAATATTATTCTTGCATCTTTATTAAGCAAAAATGTTATTTTATATTTTGGCGCATTTTAATTTTAGAAATGTAAATTCAGCTGGTATAAATAAAAATATTTTCGAAAAAAATTTTTACAAAATATTTATATAACGAATTTAGCAATTAGATTTATTTGTTTACAATTCTTTTGTTGCCACTTTACAAAAAAAAAATCATAATATAATTATTTTAAAATGCGTATCGTCTGCGTAAATGATTTTAATAAGCGTAATGATTTTAACAAGAATAAATTGTGTATTTGGATTCTTAGCACTGAGAAATACTTTTATAATTAAATGTAAATAATTGAATTTTCACGAAATTTACTTCATTAAAAATATACTATAACTTTCATAAAAAAAGGGTATTTTAAAAATTTCATGAAAATAATCGTAACTCCATGATGTATTTTTTTCTTCTTAAAATATACGTATTTCATTTTTATTTGCAAAAATGCTTTCGTGGTGGAAAAACATGTAAAATAAATTAATTAAAATAATAACTTTTTTAAGGTTATTCTGTAAAAAGAAATAATATTGTGCAAATCTATAGATTATAATTTATTTTTATGTTTAATTTCAAGTCAAAATACTGAATAGTTTTTTTTTTCCCTTTTGTAAGGTGTACGACAAAATGTAATTTGTGTAACCTAGTAGATGATTCGCTTCGCTCATCCTAATTAATCAGCAACTGTCCATTGTATTACACAAATTTATCATTAAAAGTAGTTATCTAGGCTTCAAAACCAATGGCGCATAAAGTACGCTGCTCGTCTCTATATGTATGTCCAAACTGTTCGTGTCTTTTTACCCGACTGCCAAGAAGGGTTATGTGTTTCACGCGTATCTGGGTATGTGGATTTCTTTATACCCTCAAAACATCCTAACGGCTGGATGGATTTTAATGAATGAGGTCTCTATCGATTTGTCTTAACCGTCCGATGGTTATAAGCTAGCTTTTGTTTTTATAAATTCGAAATGGCGGCCGTAAAATGCAAAATGGTGGTAGAGACAAAAAAAAATTTACGCACCCTATTGAGTGGCATATTATTGGATAGGTCTTTCAAAATGAAGACGATGTTTCATTGACAATTTTACAGTCAGAAGCTCCGTTTAAATATTCAGAAGCTCCGTATAAATAAATCCCAGCTGCACAACCTAGACGTTGTGTAGCTAGGATCTCTATTTTTACTGCAAATTTAACCATCATAGACATCTATAGGCCGCATCAAAACAGTGTTTACAGATAGGAACTAACAATTAAACACAACTTAAAAGTCATCAATACAAGTAAATAAAAAATAGGTAAGTAATATTAAAAAATAGTTTCACACAGATGAGAAATATTTAATTAGTTCGCTTTTTACGCAGTCGGGTTTTTCGATTTTTTAAATTTAATTTTTACATGTTAGGTTAATATCTCGGCTTAGTGACATTTGTTTTTTCGAAAATAATTATGAACAATCCTTATATACTTCTGCGACGATAGGTACCACTAGCGCTTCTGAACTCCTTTGCTGAACGCCCGCAAATCGAAAATTTGTGTGTAACGGAAGAATGCAATTTTTCAAAAGTTATGTGGCCTAGGGTAATCGCTACATTTTTTCTGCAATATCTAAATTAACTTCTACTGCACTTAATTTTTTTATAATTTTAATTTCAGTAGATTCGGAAATAGAGGTGACGACAATTTTTGGATTACATCTTTGATGATCTCTCTAAAAATATAATACCTAAAATTAAAACAAATGTATTTTTTAGTTCGGCTTTAAGAAATCTTTCATACAATTCCCTACACGATATACAAAGAACGATTTTTTTCAAGTAAATTTATTAGCACCGCTACATTTTCCATAAATATATTTGTGAATGGTTAATAATCTATATATATGTGGGGTTGGCCTTTAATTTTCAGCCCATTGGAACTTTCCACGTTCCCTAGATTACAAGTAAAGTGTCTGTAACATACAGACAGACATAGGAGCTATCGTTTAATTCTTCGGTTTTACTTTTTAACCCTTTCAAGGGCAGTGGCTAGAATGTTTAGGCACCAAATTTTAATTCCAAAAATGCCAAACGGCACCAACAATATTTTAATAAAATTTTGTTTTTGTAAATAAAATGCAAACTGGGTAATTTGTTTGAATATTCTGGTGTCAGTCAATTATTTCATCATTATATGAACAGAATTCTTCTAACCCTGAAAGGGTTAAATACGGAACTCCAAAAACCAGGTCGAGTTAAAAGTAGTGTGCAAAGAAACATACCATATTCTAGATATTCTAAAATTTCATAAATTCTTTTGCAACAGAGAGTTGGAAAATTCCAAGAATACAATGTAGTATTCTTCTTAAGAATACGCAAACCTAATAAATCAGATAAGTTTTAATTCTGTATAATAAATTTATATGATATATTCACCTCACAATTTTCTTATTTCATTAATTTCTAATGTTACATATTTTGCGATCAAATTACATTCAAAAATTCTTTCATAGTAAGTGTCACTATAAATGAATTCGTACTTTACATTACGATCACATATTTTATCTGCATAAATGAATATTTATCATTCGCAGAAATTCCTTCTCTGGCACACAATTCTGATCAATTAATAATTTGTTTCAGTGTCAAATCCAAATAATTATACGATACTATGCACTTTCATCATTCATGAAAATAAATTTTATGTATTCACATCAGGCGTGAAGATTTAAATAATTTGCAATCGCTTCGAAATGCATGAAATTTAAATTTGAAATATAAACTTTGCTATAATAGTACTTGCTTATTCTTCGTGATAAAATATGTAACATAAAATGTAGCAGTAAATCATACTAAGACTCGTCAAAATATTTTTATGTGCTAATGCACTTAATGTTACGATTGATTTTCAAAAATAAATGATATATTTCTTTTCTTTTATATAATAAATTTAAAAGTGGTGAAATTTAACTTTAATTGAATTTAATTACCTTTTAATAAAATCGCTTTTACTTATATGACAAAATATCTAAACAAACAACTAATTATCCATAAATAACAATTGCAATAACATGTATCTTGTTTATGATGCAATACTAAAAACTATTATAATCAATTTTTTAATTAAATCATTCCTTTCAAGGGGTTTCAGAACTCTTAGAACCGGAAAAAATGAAAAAAAAAAGATAATTTTCAACATTTAATATCTTAAAATGTATATGATTTACAAATACAATTTTTATTGGGATTAAAAGATATTAGTATGTTTTTTTATTTCATGCATTTAAAATATTGCAAGATACAGAATTAGTATTTATAGGGAGCTGCAAACTGACAGACATTTTTCAAGCAGAAAATTTGTATAATAGCTTACGCGCACGATTAAAAAATAAATTTTGCAACTAGAAGAAATTTTTTTGTACCTAAATATATTTCAGATTGTAATAATTATTTTGAACCTAAATAAACTTGTATTTAAAGCATTAGAATTTTTATGTTTTTAATACAAAGATGCATTTAGTTACTACAAAAGTTTGAACTCAATAGTATAATCCACTAAAAAATATTTTTTTGAACAATAAAAATGAAATTCTAGGTTACGTTTGTGCAGACTAACATGAAACACATGTTTTAAAAATTTCATGAAAAAATATTCAGAAGTTTTTGAGATTTCCTGCGAGTTATACCTAAAAACATCATTTGGAGAAAAATGACTTCAAAGTCTCGGAAACTCCGCTTTAGCTATTGAGTGGGTATAATTCTAATAGGCCATAATTTCGGTTCTAATGGAAATTTCAAGGAAACAATCATACCAAAATGTTCAGAAAAAATAGAAATTTAACATTAAAAAAAATTAATTTCAACCATTTTAAAGCTTTAAGAATCTTGACACCTCTTAACATAAATGGCTATGTACTGAAGCTCTCTGAATAAAAGCTTTCATGTATTATAAAGGCAAAGTATGTAAATCGTCATAAGTTCAAGCACTGTAATTCATTATTATATGCAATAAGGAATTCCTTCATACCTAATATTGTATGAAAGGTAGACGGACAAGTACTACAAGCTTTTAGCTGTAACGGAGCAGAAGCTGTGAATAACATAATCAAATAAGCTATCATATGATATCGTAGCTAACATATTTTTCAGGATGCACACGCACAGGATGCATCACATGGATTGTTGAGAAAATAGCAAAAAATAACAAAACTTAGGACGGCAGGTGGGAAGCAGATGCAATTTTTTTTGTAGTCAGTTTTAGGCTGGTAGTTGTCCAATAAAAGGTCCTTACATTTAGTAACTATCTACCGATCACTATGAATATTTCCATAAATTACAAAATGCACAAATTTAACATTTGAAAATTGAATTAAAAATGTATAGAAATTTCTTTAAAATCTCAATTTTATTTTTGTTATTATTATTATTTCAAGCATGGTTTCAGTTATTTTATTACATTATTATAAGACAGAAATGAGCAAAGAATGTTCGTGACAGATAATGTGTTTATTTTGTTCTAGTAAGATATTCTATGAGAAACAATTTATAACAGGAATTTGTCATGATATCTAATCCTAACACTTACAATCAAATAAGTTAAAAATGTGAAATATACTAAACAAAGTTTATTATAATACAAGATTTACGCTTCGATTACTTTTTAGCCCTTTCCAACGCTGTTATAAAAAACGTTTTAGAACGTCGTTTTGTGTGTATGTTGTCAGTCCGTGATTTCTAAAATATATTCGAATTGGCATACATGTAATAGATTATATTGAAGTTTACTATGCTTCATCAAATTTAACACAATTATTGTAATTGGTAGATAATTCATATGAGTTGGAATTTCTTGCTAGACTGAACAAGTGTCCAGAACATGATTCGAACCAGGGACTTTTCGGCTTAAGTTGCCAATGCTCTTCCAACTGAAATTTCGTTAAAGAATCTGGGAGACGCATTTCGACCAGTTAATCTTAATGATAATGGCATAACGTCAGTTATTTTAAGCGGCATAACAGTATAAATCGCAGGTAATAGAACTACAGTAAGCGCTGGATACGTAATTACATTTCATCAATGTTAACAGAAATATTCTAATTGGTTTATAATATAGGTGCAGATTTACAGTCGCCAGTCGCCCCGTGGCGACTAAATCTTTTGATATGGCGACTAGTTTTCGGCCTCTAAGTCGTCATCATTTGGTGAATTTCGCTTTTTTTCTCTCGATCATTTGACAAAAAAAAAAAAAAAAAAAAAAAAAAGGACGAATTTTTTGCAATTTTCTGACGAGAATCGCACGTTTTTTCGCGATCCACTGACGAAAATCGCGTGTGTTTTCGCGATACTCTAACCAAAATAGCGTTTTTCCGCGATCCTTTGACGAAAATCGCTGTTTTCCGGATTCTTGGCGAAATTCAAGTTTTTATAGCGATCATTTTACGAAATTTGCGTTCTTTTGAAACGCTTTGACGCTTTTTTCGCGATCTTTTGAAAAAAAATCGCGTTTCTTCTACATTTTTTTGACGAAATCCACGTTATTTCTTCGATCTTTTGACAAAGTTAGCGTTTTTTACCAATCCTCTGATGAAATAAGTTTTTTTTCCGTAATCCTTTTTTTCCGGTCTTTGTGGGATTCTTTGAGGAAATACTTATTTTTTCCGCCGATCCTTTGACGCAGTTGACGATTTTTCTGCAAAGATTTGCGAAATTCGTATTTTTCCGTGGTTCATTGACAAAATTCACGTTTTTTGGAGAGATTCTTTGAGGAAATTCGTGTTTTCCCCTGATCCTTTGGAGGAATAGGCGATTTTTCTGAGAAAATCGGAGAAATTTCCGTTTTTCCGCGATCAATTTACAAAACTCTTCTTTTTTTTACGAAATTTGCAGGGCTTTTTTGCGATCCTCTGATTAAATTTGCGCTCTTTTCTGCTGACGATTGACACAATTGATTTTTTTCTGAGACCATTTGCCGAAATTTTTTATATTTTTCAGTATATTTTTTTATATTTGAATTTCCGGAACCGAATGCCTTAAATTTTCTGAAAATTCGGAACAAAATCACGTCTGTAATAATCTGTCATAAGATTTTTTTAAAGATATTTTTTCTTGTGTGACTTTGAAAAACAAATGTTTGAATTATTTTTTGATTTTTAAGTGCAAAATAAACTCACAGATTCAGAATATATATATTTTTTTTATATGTACTCCTATATTACAAAATGAAAAGAAGATATATTGTTTACCTAGTATTCCCCACTGCATGATTCCTTAGATTATTCTTATAGATATATTTTTTTCTACCTCTATTTTGCCCAACTTTATCTTCTTACTATACATAGCTTAAGAATTATATTACGCTTAATTTGTATTTTTAAAAAATGTATTTAAAACATGATGATCACCAATTTTGATGAATTTAAGCTGTGTTGTAGAGTTTTTATCCCTAACTGTTCTGACGAAAGGATTTCTTCAAATGGGCGTTAAATTTTGAGTAACTGGGGATCTGCATACGTTTGAAATAATGATTAGTTTTCTAATTTCATCGTGAAGTTCTTACAAGGCTCCCAAACACGGTGACCGTTTTTAGCCTGTTGTATAAAATCTGGCCTGTTGTATGAGATACAACAGGCTAAATCCGGCTAAAAACTCAGGCTAAAAGATAGTTGTCAGTCTATCGACTGGAAATTAACAGATTTTTTTAATACTCGTATAACGAAATTTAGAAACGATTGTGGATGATTAAAACAAAAGACATGAGTGTCTATTGCTCCGGGAGGTTATCCTTCTCCATAACGGACACACCCGATTAGTGGACACCTCTATTTAGCGGACATTTTTTCGATTACCATCTCTTAAATAACTGTACATTTTTTACTCTCAGTAGTGGACACCTCTAAATAGAGAACAAATTCTGCACTCCCGAGGTTTTCGCTATTCAGAGGTTTTACTAGTGAAACCCCCATAACGGACACACCCGATTAGTGGATACCTCTATTTAGCGGACATTTTTTCGATTATCAGCACTTAAATAACTGTACATTTTTTACTCTCAGTAGCGGATACCTCCAAATAGAGGACAAATTCTGCACTTTCGAGGTGTCCGCTATTCAGAGGTTTTACTGTATATATTATTGATAGTTATTTTACAGGGCCGCACAAAAGAATAAGAATATATGAAACGAATATAAACTAAATTCGGGATTGGTAGATCGCTGATGGTAATGTAATTTTAGGATGTCACCCGCAGCATGTTTTTAGGGTTTCCTTCTTCTGACGAAACCCTCCCAGTCTCACTCCTTTGTCTGTCTGTCTGTCCGTCTGTCACAGAGCCCGTTCTCAGAAACTATATATGTCGGAGACTTGAAATTTTGCATAATAATAGCTGAACACCACACATCAAATGGCAAATAATACAATTTTGAAAAAGTCTAATATTTAACCAACTGGGCTCTAACTTGCGTATTTTAAGCAATTTTTCTAACTCAGCCCCTAATTAAGTTGGAGACTTGAAAGCTTGCATACTTATAGCTGACCACCTCACATCAAACGACAAATAATAAAATTTTGGAAAAGTCTAATATTTAACCCTCCGGTCTCTAACTTGCGTATTTTAAGCAATTTTTCTAACTCACCCCCTAATTAAGTTGGAGACATGAAATTTTGCATACTTATAGCTGAACACTTGCAATAACACGACAAATCATAACATTTTGAAAAATTCATACTTAACCTTCTGGGCTCTAACTTGCGAATTTTAAGAAATTTTTCTAACTCAGCCCCTAATTAAGTTGGAGACTTGAAATTTTGCATACTTATAGCTGACCACCTCACATCAAACGACAAATAATAAAATTTTGAAAAAGTCTAATATTTAACCCTCTGGGCTCCAACTTGGGAATTTTGAACAATTTTTCTAACTCAGCCCCTAATTAAGTTGGAGACTTGAAATTTTGCATACTTATAGCTGAACACTTGCAATAACACGACAAATCATAACATTTTGAAAAAGTCATATTTAACCCTCCGGTCGCTAACTTCTGTATTTTAAGCAATTTTTCTAACTCAGCCCCTAATTAAGTTCGAGACATGAAATTTTGCATACTTATAGCTGAACACCTCACATAAACGACAAATCATAAAATAATGAAAAAGTCATATTTAACACACTGGGCTCTAACTTGCGTATTTTAAACAATTTTTCTAACTCAGCCCCTACTTAAGTTGGAGACTTGAAATTTTGCATACTTATAGCTGAACACTTGCGATAACACGACAAATCATAAAAATTTCAAAAAGTCATACTTAACCCTCTGGGTTCTAACTTGTATTTTAAGCAATTTTCTAACTCAGCCCCTAATTAAGTTCGAGACATGAAATTTTGCATACTTATAGCTGAACACCTCAAATCAAACGACAAATCATAACATTTTGAAAAAGTCTAATATTTAACCCTACGGTCTCTAACTTGCGAATTTTGAACAATTTTTCTAACTCAGCCCCTAATTAAGTTGGAGACTTGAAATTTTGCATACTTATAGCTGAACACTTGCGATAACACGACAAATCATAAAAATTTCAAAAAGTCATACTTAACCCTCTGGGTTCTAACTTTTATTTTAAGCAATTTTCTAACTCAGCCCCTAATTAAGTTCGAGACATGAAATTTTGCATACTTATAGCTGAACACCTCAAATCAAACGACAAATCATAACATTTTGAAAAAGTCTAATATTTAACCCTACGGTCTCTAACTTGCGTATTTTAAACAATTTTTCTAACTCAGCCCCTACTTAAGTTGGAGACTTGAAATTTTGCATACTTATAGCTGACCACCTCACATCAAACGACAAATATTAAAATTTTGAAAAAGTCTAATATTTAACCCTCCGGTCTCTAACTTGCGTATTTTAAACAGTTTTTCTAACTCAGCCCCTAATTAAGTTGGAGACATGAAATTTTGCATACTTATAGCTGAACACTTGCAATAACACGGCAAATCATAACATTTTGAAAAACTCATACTTAACCCTCTGGGCTCTAACTTGTATTTTAAGCAATTTTTCTAACTCAGCCCCTAATTAAGTTAAGACTTGAAATTTTGCATACTTATAGCTGACCACCTCACATCAAACGACAAATAATAAAATTTTGAAAAAGTCTAATATTTAACACACTGGGCTCTAACTTGCGTATTTTAAACAATTTTTCTAACTCAGCCCCTACTTAAGTTGGAGACTTGAAATTTTGCATACTTATAGCTGAACACCTCACATCAAACGACAAATCATAAAATTTTGAAAAAGTCATATTTAACCCTCCGGTCTCTAACTTGAGTATTTTAAGCAATTTTTTTAACTCAGCCCGTAATTAAGTTGGAGACTTGAAAGTTTGCATACTTATAGCTGAAGACATGCGATAACACGACAAATCATAAATATTCAAAAAGTCTTATATTAGTATAGCACTTTGACCACTCTTTCCTATTGTGCACCATAGCCTTACATATTTTAGTTTCACTTTTTATCGCCAGGTGACGCCTGCCTATATCGGGTGCTATGGGCTCGATCATCTCGACTAATATGTCTACGGGTAGGTTGTAAAACGGGATTTCTTTCAGATACAGGTTTCGTTTCGAATAGAGTGCGCCCCCTGGTTGCAAAATGTGGAACTAACATATATTTCAAAAAGATAAAGTGTTTTGAGAGGAATATTAAACGAAACCATCTGTGTGTTTGATAATGATGTTCAAGATGAAACTAAACGGTGTGAAACCACAGAAGAGTTTTGGTTCAAAATTGGAGAAATTACCGATGGAGGACAAAGCTCAAATTATGTTAACATATCTAGTTTGGCGAAAGATTTGATGTGTTTACCCGTCAGTAATGCAGATTGCGAAAGAATTTTCTCCCAAGTCAATCTGTTGAAGTCAAAGCAAAGAAATCGCTTTAATATCAAAAATGTTCAGAAGATTATTACAGTAAAAGAAGGAATAAACAGTTCTGGCAA
Organism: Maratus speciosus; assembly: GCA_963932465.1. Taxonomy (NCBI): domain Eukaryota; kingdom Metazoa; phylum Arthropoda; class Arachnida; order Araneae; family Salticidae; genus Maratus; species Maratus speciosus. Next base: position 90,774,251 of record OZ010791.1, on the reverse strand, counting down.
TTGCACAGTTTTTTCTCCCACAAAGAGCATGATACAAATGGCTGGAACCATCAGCAATTGTGAAGAAGACACCAGCAGTGATGATGAAAACGACCAGGAATATTTTTTTATATAAGTAAAATTACAGATATATGTTGAAAAGCTTATGTACTAAAGGGTGGGAAGGAGGGCGGAAGTCAATACGCAGCCACATCCTCGTGGTGACTTCTGGGTAGTATTTGTTTAATTTAAGCAAATATGAGCTAAGAGCTGCGTTTTTTATTGTTAGTTTACTGTATTCTGAAGTGAAAATATAAACTTGTTGTCTAATCTCAATTTTCTTAATGTCTTTTAATATATGAAACTTAATAGCACCACCTATAAGTGAAAATGTGAACAACTACTATTTTCTTTTGCCATAAAAAATATCGAAGCTTATAGAAATCGTATTGTATACTACTTCATTTATTAGAAATAAAATTTTATTATATATTTAGAAACCGTACTCCGATACGCAAATGAATGAAATGTTAAAAGAAAAATTCAAATTCATAAAAAAAATCAAAAATGTTTACTAAACTCCGTGATTTATTATATGATAAAAACTTAACAAAGTTTCATGATAAAATCCTTTGCTCAGATAAGGGCTAAAGAATACAATATAGAACTACAGTAAACTCTGTCTAAGGCGGAATCGATCGGGACCGAGAAAATTTTCCTTAGTAGACAATATTCCGCCTTAGACAAATTTTACTCTATGTCAATGGATTCGTAGGAACTTGAAAATCTTTCCGAGTTAGACAGATTTCCGCCTTACACAGAGTCCGCGTTACGCAGAGTTTACTGTAATGCTATATCGCAAGTACATTAAAGTTTAATTTTCATATATATATTTTTTTAATTAAAGTAAATTTTCTCCAAAGTCGACGATCAGTTAAAGAAATATGCAAATTACTTTTAGGAGCCTTATAAAGACGCACACTATTTTAAAGAGAAACATGCTAAATGTCAGGACCTGCTTCATATTTATTACCTTTGCAAGTTTCATACATTACATGAATACACTGTGACGCTTTACATAAATTTTTTAAACTGGTTTATTGCTAATGACATGTAAATACCGATATGTTGAAATAATATACAGACTTTTAAATGTATCTCAAACGATTATGTAAAAAACTATACTGCATCTATAATTTTGTTTGCTTTACTCTGAAAAATTAATATAAATGTTATAAAACTCTATTTTCCCTTTTAAGTATATTAAGGTGAATTTTAATAAATATCGTAAATGTACTTCGATAATTGCTTAAAATACACATGATAGAGGCCGGGGAGAGGGTGGTAAATATAAGACTTTTTGGTATTTTTATGATTTGTCATGTTATCGCAAGTGTTCAGCTATAAGTATGAAAAATTTCATGTCTCCAACTTAATTAGGGGCTGAGTTAGAAAAATTGTTCAAAATTCCCAAGTTAGAGCCCAGAGGGTTAAATATTAGACTTTTTCAAAATTTTATTATTTGTTGTTTGATGTGAGGTGTTCAGCTATAAGTATGAAAAATTTCAAGTCTCCAACCTAATTAGGGACTGAGTTAGAAAAATTGCTTAAAATACGCAAGTTAGAGACCGAAGGGTTAAATATTAGACTTTTTCAAAATTTTATTATTTGTCGTTTGATGCGAGGTGGTCAGCTATAAGTATGCAAAATTTCAAGTCTCCAACTTAATTAGGGGCTGAGTTAGAAAAATTGTTTAAAATTTGCAAGTTAGAGCCCAGAGCGTTAAATATTAGACTTTTTCAAAATTTTATTATTTGTCGTTTGATGTGAGGTGTTCAGCTATAAGTATGCAAAATTTCAAGTCTCCAACTTAATTAGGGCCTGAGTTAGAAAATTTGCTTAAAATACAAGTTGGAGACCGGAGGGTTAAATATGACTTTTTCAAAATGTTATGATCTGTCGTGTTATTGCAAGTGTTCAGCTATAAGTATGCAAAATTTCCTGTCTCGAACTTAATTAGGGGCTGAGTTAGAAAAATTGCTTAAAATACAAGTTAGAGCCCAGAGGGTTAAGTATGGCTTTTTCAAAATTTTATTATTTGTTGTTTGATGTGAGATGTTCAGCTATAAGTATGCAAAATTTCATGTCTCGAACTTAATTAGGGGCTGAGTTAGAAAAATTGCTTAAAATACAAGTTAGAGACCGGAGGGTTAACTATGACTTTTTCAAAATTTTATGATTTGTCATGCTATCGCCAGTGTTCTTCTATAAATGTGCAAAATTTCATGTCTCCAACTTAATTAGGGGCTGAGTTAGAAAAATTTCTTAAAATACGCAAGTTAGAGGCCAGGGGGTTAAATATTAGACTTTTTCAAAATATTATTATTTGTCGTTTAATGTGAGGTGTTCAGCTATGAGTATGCAAAATTTCCTGTCTCGAACTTAATTAGGGGCTGAGTTAGAAAAATTGCTTAAAATACAAGTTAGAGCACAGAGGGTTAAGTATGACTTTTTCAAAATTTTTTGATTTCTCGTTTGATGTGAGGTGTTCAGCTATAAGTATGCAAAATTTCATGTCTCGAACTTAATTAGGGGCTGAGTTAGAAAAATTGCTTAAAATACACAAGTTAGAGCCCAGAGGGTTAAATATTTGACTTTTTCAAAATTTTATGATTTGTCGTTTATGTGAGGTGTTCAGCTATAAGTATGAAAAATTTCAAGTCTCCAACTTAATTAGGGGCTGAGTTAGAAATATTGTTCAAAATACACAAGTTAGAGCCCAGAGGGTTAAATATTAGACTTTTTCAAAATTTTATGATTTGTCGTTTATGTGAGGTGTTCAGCTATAAGTATGAAAAATATCATGTCTCCAACTTAATTAGGGGCTGAGTTAGAAAAATTTCTTAAAATACACAAGTTAGAGCCCAGAGGGTTAAATATTTTACTTTTTCAAAATTTTATGATTTGTCGTTTATGTGAGGTGTTCAGCTATAAGTATGAAAAATTTCAAGTCTCCAACTTAATTAGGGGCTGAGTTAGAAATATTGTTCAAAATACGCAAGTTAGAGCCCAGAGGGTTAAATAGTAGACTTTATCAAATTTTTTTGATTTGTCGTTTGATGTGAGGTGTTCAGATATAAGTATGCAAAATTTCAAGTCTCCAACTTAATTAGGGGCTGAGTTAGAAAAATTGCTTAAAATACAAGTTAGAGACCGGAGGGTTAAATATGACTTTTTCAAAATTTTATGATTTGTCATGTATCGCAAGTGTTCTTCTATAAATGTGCAAAATTTCATGTCTCCAACTTAATTAGAAGCTGAGTTAGAAAAATTGTTTAAAATACACAAGTTAGAGCACAAAGGGTTAAATGTTAGACTTTTCCAAAGTTTATATTTTAGTGTTTGATGCGTGGTCTTTGGCTATAAGTATGCAAATTTTCAAGTGTCCAGCATATATAGTTTCTTATAACGGGCTCTGTGACAGACGGACAGACAGACAAACAGAGAAGTGAGACGAATAGGGTTTCGTCAGATATGAAACCTTAACAATATGTATCCATCTTTTGTTAAAAACATACGATAATGTATATCAACAAAGTATTTCAATTTCGCCAGTGTAGGGTAATATAATTCAAATACGGTACTTCCAACAATTTACGCCCTTAGAAAGTAATGGATCCGGTGTTTTTTGTGGAGTCCTGTATATGAATAATAAACATTATATTAATCGTTTTTGATTGAACCATGCTAGATCGTATATCGAATCTGTTTCTCAAAATATTATTTTTTTTACATTTTTAGTTATACAAACCGTCAATGGATGGCAGGACAATCGATTTTATTTTTAGCCTGTTGTCAGGCCAAATCTAGCCTGCATTTAGCCTGAAAAAACGGTCACACTGCTCCCAAATGGTCCGCCTACTATATACCAATAAATTTTAACAGAAAATTTTATGGTAGGTTTGCGCTAGAATTAACTTTCAAAGGTGATTTCGGGGCGGTTTGTAAGAAAAATCTAAAAAGAAAATTTTTCTAAAATAATATTGGTATTCAGTTTGTGGACCATTTGGGAGCCCTGTTCTTAGTATGAACGAAAAGTGCTCGTCCGCCAACCGGAGGTCCAGGATTCGATGCTACCTCTTGACTTTGTATTTTCAGATGAATAAATTTTATATTTTGACACGTTACAACATTTAAGCAAGGTTGTGAATGCTGCACCTTTGAAATGTTTTATATTTTCCCCCATAAAAAAATTATATAAAAACCAATTTCAGTCAAACAATTTCTGTATCCATATTTGTATTCTAAGTCATAGAAAATATTTAATTTTTTGTGACAATACAGGAAGTGGGAGGAGCGAATGAATACCAGTTACTGACTATCTGTTTCGCTTCATGGTGCCCTGAATGATTTCACGTTTTATGTTATTCTGTATGCTTTATTCTTAGAGGGGAGTGGAGGTGGAAGGGGTTTGAAGTATCTACTTTCGACCAGGAAAAACAATAATTGAAAACAAATAGCATAATTAATGAAGTTAATATGAAAAGGGTTGTGGGAAATTATTTCCGGGTTTCTTTGAATATATAAAGAATCATTTAAGAAATTTTGGTTTATGTTTTATCGCGAAACCTCCCCAGTAAATTGAAGATTCTTTTAAACACTAAAACTGATCCTATTAATAGGGATAACCTCTCAGGAGTTTATGATTCCATTTATTAGGGAGGGGGAATCAGAAATCCTTATATAGGTATGACCCAACGAAAATTCAATATCAGATGTAAAGAACATATGGCGGACATAAAATATTATAGAGGTAATACTGCTTTATCCCGGTTGAATCAAATACAGAGCATTAACATACTTTTTAACGAGAGTAGATTAACCTATAGGTCTAATTTTTATTTACAATTATTTATAAGATATTCCATTGAAATTTATTTAAGAGGTTCAGGGGTTTGTAACGATAAGTTATCTTTTCGCATCCCGAATATATGGATTGAATGGTTGGACAACTTGCGGAGTCGCGACATAGACGGAACACGTGTGATAGCGAAAATGTAGGGGCGTTTTATGTTTACTTGTTTGTATTCGATGATTTTCCATTTTTCATATGCATTGTATTTGTAATTTCTGTTGTACATTCTGATGACGACTCAGTGAAGGAGTTGAAACATGTCAATATAGGTTTTTTATTTACTTTTAATGCGTTTTTAATAACGTCTTTTAAGCAAATAAATATTTTAATATATGTTTTGACTTTTCCGTTTGGAATATATATTGTGGTACAGATGTATCATTATACTGTTAAATAATGATAATCTCTATTTGATTTTTTTAAACTTCTAAGCATCGCATATTGTCAATTTTATACCATCATATATAGGGGAAAAAAGTACTTTTAAATGCAATTTGTTTGAAAATTGCGTTTCAATTTATTTTTCAAATATTAATTTTTTTTGTAGTTTTTAACGCTTTTTTTTTTTTTTTTTTTTTTTTTAATTTTGGCAACTGATGCACTCTTTTTCTGTAGAAAGTAAATGAAAAATAGTTTGAAAATAGTAGATGATTAATTCTTTTGGTTGCCATTTTCCCATAAGAACTGAAAAAAAACTGCAATTAAAATATGTGCTATGTTGAAAAAATATAAACTTATGATTTTTGATAAACATGCCTCTATTATAAACTATATTTAATTTTATGTATCCATATTAATGTTACAAACATATTAATCTTTAGATCCCTTTTTTTGTCGAATTTCTTGAATGACGACATCGCTTTTCTGCTAAATTTGTGTATCATTATGCGATAGTGACATCATATGTATACTTTTCTGTAGATGTTGTTTAAGACTGGATCGTAAATATGGAATTTTTCTGCGGATGCGAATGACGTCATTTTATATAAAATTAAAGCGTGTGTTTTATATCTTCAAACTGAATTATGCTTTGTATTATCCATATTTATATATATTTTTTCTTTTCATCGGGCGCAACAGTAAATTCTGAAAAATTAGAATTCATCTTTTCTAGTTTATTATTTATTTTCAATGCATTTATAATAGTTGCTATCGTTTAGATCTGTATAAGAAATACCGACAGGGGAAAATAATAATGTTATTCAATTTCTGGCTAAAATTAATTTTACATGAAATTAGTTTTACAAAAATAGTATGAACGCGAAGTGAAGTTCAAATCCGATGAATGTATTGCACTGCGATTTAATTGTCTTTGCACGTGTATGAAAAAATCCTTCATAGACAAATGCTAAAGTAGTAACTAAAATGACAGATTTCCCAAATCTTCAGTATTTGTCAAAATTTCAAATTGATAATTTTATAGCTTCTGCATACTCTGAAATAAATAACACAGATTTTAAATATATTCCAAATAGTCTTACTTGTAGAGAGACTTCAAACACGTGCACTTTGATAATGGCCACCCTGTATATAATAAAAGATGACCTAAAAAAATCAGAGATGGGGATTTTTAAAAGTAAAATATTAGTAGAGTTTTAAATTCAGTGATTAGAATGGACCTTTTTGTCAATTTTGTTAAAAAAAAATATATATTTTTTTTAATTAAATTACTTGTGTTTAAATTTTACATAGTAGTAATATCTAAAAATATTTTTTAAAAGCGGAAAAAAAATTCTTGCTGTGCCGAGTCTTTAAAAAAATATTTTGAAAATCTTTCATCCGTTTTAACCAAAGTCAAAGTTTTAACTTCGGCTCAAATAGACATCCGCAGTCTTGACGTATTTCCACAGAGTTTAAGTGCCTAAATTCAAACTTACGAACACGAATTATGAACACTGCAAATACAACAAATCGTCGCCGCTGAGCTCTATCTAAGCTGATTCTATTCTTTTATACTGACACCAGACCTTCCTTCCATAGGAGGAAGCGGTTGCCATGATACCAAACTCAAGATAGAAACTCTTCAACAATCAGTGACCACTGCCAATATCTAACAAGTGTAACGATATAATTTTATCGGTGGCTAAAATTTTTGCGCATACTTTTTTAATTTCTTACTTAATTATTGGTTTATCAAATATATAATGTAATATTTTCGTGCGTAAAGTGAATTTACGTAAAATAAAAGCTGTGTAATCTAAACATTTTCGAAATATGCGAGTTTTATACCTAGTGTCCCAAAAATGACCGATAATTTAAAAATTCAATAACTTACATACGGTGACAGATATTTAAAAAAATCTTGCAGTAGTGTTATGTAAGATGGCAGGAGTTTGTATACTGCGATTCACAGTTTTGGTTACAGATAACACCGATAGATGGTGCTGCAAGCAATAACCGCTAAATCCAGACTCGATTTTTCGGCCTCTCTCTTCTTCCATTCGAAAAAGGAGATTAAAATGTATTGAATTTATCCCGAAGTACCAAAAATCGGGTCTGGACTGAGCACTTATTGTTCTCAGCGCCATCTATTGTTTGAAATTCGAACTAAAATAAGGAATCACAGTAAAAAACTCCTGACATCATGCATAAACCTCCTGCAAGAATTTTTTTTTAAATATCTGTCACCGTTTGCAAGTTATTGAATTTAAAAATCATTAGTCATTTTTGGGACACCCGGTAGCTTTTTATTACCCGACTGAAAAGAAGGGTTATGTGTTTTACGCTTATCTGTGTATGTGGATTTCTTTATACCCTCGAAACATCCCAACGGCCGGATGGATTTTGATGAATGGGGTCTCTATCAATTCGTCTTAACGGCCCGATGGTTATAGGCTAGATTTTGTTTTTATAAATTCAAAATGGCGTCCGTAGAATACGAAATGGCGGTAGAGAGGAAAAAAATTACGCACTCTATTGTGTGGCATATCACTGCATTGCTCTTTCAAAATGAAGATGATGTTTCATGGGCTATTTTACAGTCAGAAGCTCCGTTAAAATATCATACAACCTGGAAGTTATATAGGCAGTATCTCGAGGTTTACTGCAACTCTAACTATCATAGACATCTATAGACCTCATCAAAACAGTGTTTATAGATAGGAACTAACAATTTAACACAACTTAAAAGTCATCAATACACGTAAATAAAAAAATAGGTAAGTAATATAAACAAGTAATATAAAAAAAATATTTTAAGTAAATTCCTACTTAGGTCAATAAGAGAATTTTTTCCCTCCCATTCTTCTTTCCTCTTGAGTGGCGCTTAAAATGCCTTGATCAAGAAGAGGGCTCTCTCGATTATTGAAAATTAATTTAATTAAATTAATGAATTAATATTTGAAAAAAAAACTGGATTAACATCAAGTGTCATCCACTACAAGTAAAAAAATTATTTGAGCTTGATTGGATGAATAATAAGTATTTTATTAACGATTGAAAATTTGAACAAGATATACATAGCGAGAGTGTGAGCTAATAGCAGGAATAGAAAAAAAAATAGTTTCACATTGATGAGAAGTAATTAATTAGTTCGTTTTTTTTTTTTTTTAATTTAATTGTTTGTTTTAAAACTATTTAATACACTTTTAGAAAACTTTAAAAGTATATTGCAATCTCTTAAAGTACTTCTGTAATATTTTGAATTTCACTTTAACTTATTAAATAACTTAATTTATATCAATTTTAAGTAAGTCATATCAATTTTAATTTTTTAACACTTTTCAACATAATGGAAAAGTGTTTATGTATTCGGTTTATTTATCTGTCTGTCTGTCTGACGCTCCGTGCTCTAATTCGCGTAAATACATTCGGATGGCCATGTAATTTATATATATATGATATAATTTACTGTCACTTTTCGTGACATTACGACGACTCTCGATATTTCGAAGATAATGCAGTTTTTAAATCAATACCAGTAGTTTTGCCAACCCTCCGTTGTCATATGACAACCGGAGTGCAGTCTTGGTGACCTAATTGAAGACAGGTTCAAGAAAAACACTGGAGAAATTTCCCCTTCAAGAATAATAGAGGCATCATGAGTTGAACGTGGTTTATTTGATAGGAATATATCGTAAACACTTCCAGTAACATATTCACCAGCTCTCGACGATATCGTTGATCCACTTCATAATAAATTTAAGATGTTAAAATAGTAGTTTCTTCACATTACAAGTCTAACCACCAAGTGACGAGGATTATTTAGACAAACGAAAAAGTGTACAAAATATGAGCTCTTAGTCTTTGCAACGCTATAAATACCCAGAAAAACAGGACGCGAATGAGTACATTAACAGTGGAGAACCACTCCAGTAGAGAGGTGGGGAGGAATGGGACAGGAGACAAGCCACGATTCGATGGAAAGGGGTGACGAACGCGTGACGTCGAATGTTCTCTTTCGAACCGGCGTCAGAAAAACTGCGTAAACAAACTGCTGCCGGGAATCCGATGGAACAAATAGAATAATAGTGCAAACGATATTTAAAACATTCGAAAGAAAAACAATTTAGCATCAGAAATAAACTGAAAAAGTATTTTAATGGGTTTTGACGAATAGATTTAAGGTTTTTAAAATAATAAAAGAATACGCATTTAAAGCATGGGAAAAAATAAGAGATATTTAAGATAGCATTAAAGCAAGTAAAAAAGGTAACTATTAAGAATTTGGAATAATTTTACTAAAAATAAAGGGTGAAAATTTTTATTATTATATATATGTTATTGAGGTTTACCATGGCATATACGGTATTGAAAATAAAGTTTATAGCATTTATAGTTCATTTACAGGGCTCTAAAAACAATGCCGTTACATTATTGCCTATGGGGGATAATCCTTTGCAGCGTATTATAATAGTATTGCACTATTTCAAATTTTTATATTGATATACATCACTGATGTTTACTAAAACATGCTTGGTATGTGTATCTGTTATAGTTCTTTTACAGAGGATCACAAAATAATTCCGTTTTATTATTGTCTATGGAGAAAAATCGTTTACGATGTATTTTATTCATTTTAAACTATTTCAAACATAGTGAAATTGATATTAATTTTTCAGGTGCACAAGAACCTGTTTTTTGTAGCATATGGAATGTAAAACATTTACAAGGTCACTTAAAAAAAGCAGCGTATTTTAATTAAGGTGCACTATTTCAAATGTAATGAAACTCATATACATTCATGAGGTTTACTATAAGATACTTGCTGTTGAATATTATGTGCATATTATTTATCATTCTTAAACAGTGATAGACAAAGACTTAGGATATAGTACTGTATACGAAGTACTGCCTATTAGTGATTATTGTTGGAAATGTCTTTCAAATTATGGTATACTGTCTTAAGTTTAACTAAATTTTTGCATACTACGAGATATGTATAAATTATTTAGATCACATACAGGGATACACAAAAGAAATCAAAAACATTACTAAGTATAAGAATGAACTGTTTAAAGGTAGTTTTTTATTGAGCTATACATTTTCGAACGGATCTATATTTAGTATACTAAGAGATGCTAGTTGAATATAATTAAAACAAATACAGAACCACGCAAAAAGGGATACGTGGTCATTTATCGCTGATAATTTCTGGAACTGTATTTCACTATTTTTGCGCGTTTTTTAAGTAGGAAGCGGTTGCCATGATAGACATGCGGTTTGTTCCTTTTCGCATTAAGCAATGACCACTTCCAATATCTAAAATGTACAGAAATATAATTTTACCGCTGGCTTAAAAAATATCGTTTTCTGAGTAGAATTATTCAGTTAAAAGTATTAACTTTTTTTTTGCATATTTTTTTAATTTCTTACTTAATTATTGGTTTATCAAATATATAATGTAATATTTTCGTGTATAGAGCTAATTTACATAAAATAGACGGCAAGTACCTTCAAATCTAAAAAAATGCGGAATATGCGAGTTTTATAACATTTTATTTTTAAACTACTTGACACACGTTTAGAAAACTTTAAAAGAATATTCTATTCTTTCCAAGTTCTACTGTAATATTTTAAATTTTGCTTTAACATATTAAATAATTTATATCAATTTTAAGTGATTTAAATATATTTTTATTTTTTAAAAGTTTCCAACATAATTAAAAAGCGTTTATGTATTAGGTGTATTTGTCCATTTGTCTGTCGATCCATGCTCTAATTCACGTAAATATACTCGGATTGTCATGTAATTTATATATGTTATTGAGATTTAACATGACATATCAGGCATTGAAAATGAAGCGCGTGGCATTTATAGTTGATTTACAGGGGCTTTCAAAACAGTGCTGTTATATTACGGTCTATGGGGGATAATCCTTTGCAGTGTATTTTAATTGTGTTACACTATTTCGAACGCACTGAAATTTATATATGTCGCAGGCTAATTGAGAAATCCGGCTCTTTGCAAAGAGCCGGGTTAATTGCAGAATCATCTCTGTTTTTCCAAACAGCCTAATATTTTTCAGGCTTATTAGAAAGGGCATAAACAACGTTAGGCTAATTGGAATAAGGCAATTCATTTCTCAAGCAGCCTAAAAGGCACCCTAGGATCATTGCAAAGAGCCTAGATTGCGTTAGGCTGATTGAAAAATGACCACTTGCAGTAATCCATCGAACTATAACCCGATCCAAGAAAGACAAAATAGTATTCGTTGAAAAGACACCCGGCTAGAACCTGAAAATTCCATATGAATTCAACCCAAAACCCGATATGAACCGGAAAAAAATTCCATCGAACCGTAACCCGACCCGAGAAAGACAAAATAATTTCCCTCTACACGCACTGGCCAGAAACTGAAAATTCCAATTGAAGTCTAACCTAAACCCGATACGAACCAGACAAAAAAGAAAATTCTATCCAACCGTAACCCGATCTTTGCAAGAAAAATATTTTCCGCCGAAACACAATCCGACCAGAACATAAAAATCCCTTTGAATTTAACTTGAAACCCGATCCGAACCCGAAAAAAATCCATCAAACAGTAACTCGGTCCGAGAAAGACAAAATAATTTCCGTCGGCACGCACCGACCAGAACCTGAAAATTCCAACTGAAGTCTTCCCTAAACCTGAACCGAAACTGAAAAAAAAAAAACGAAATTACATCCAACCGTAACACGATCTGTTGACAAAAAAATAATTTCCGTCTAAAAAACGCAACTCGACAAACCTGAAAATTTCATTTAAAGTCAACCGGAATCCGATCAGAACCCGAAAAAAAAATCCATCGAACCGCAACCCGATCGGAAAAAGACAAAATAAATTCCGTCGACAAGCACCGACCAGAACCTTAAATTTTCCATTGAAGTCTATCTTAAACAGGATCCGAACCCGAAAAAAGTAAAATTCCATCCAACCGTGACAGACGTAAAAATTTCATTTGAAGTCAACCCCTTTGAAATTATACTTAGATTCTTAGTCGCACATCTTAGTACTTCACTGCACATTTTTTTATATCTTTACGGAGGGATGGGAGTGCGTGGAATCATTTTTTGCCAATAAAAAAATGTAAACCTTAATTATCAACCATTTGCCTAAATCAAATCTGCCAATAAAGCTGTTTTCTTTTTCTTTTCTTTCCTTTTTTTGTACCAAATTTATTCAACAACCAACTGACTCTTGGAAAAATATTAAAAATCTTCTTCATCTGCAGATGTCATTGTTACAGCACTTGTCTTAATTATTTTTATATTATTGTGATTCATCAACCCACTTTTCCAGTGCATGAAGTTGAAAAACAACAAAAGTCTGCCTCATCTGCAAATGTCATTATTGTAAATATTTCCTAAAATAGATTTCGTAATTTTCGGTAGATACCTATCTTCTCTGCATAATGCTGAAAAAACTTTAAAAATCTGCTTCATCTGCGGATTTCATTATTGCAGAAATGTTCTCATATATTTTTCTATTTATTTTCATTAGCAATCGACCTTCCTTCCGTAATGGTGAAAAAACATTAAAAATCTACCTCATCTACAGATGTTATTGTTGTTGAAATTTCCATATACATTTTTATAATTATTTTTATTAACAACCCCTCTTCCCAGCGTAATGCTTTGAAATAAAAAAAAAAATAACTCATCTGAAGATTTAAATAATATAAAAAAATTCGCATATATTTTTTATAATAATTTTCATTACTAACTTATTTTCTTTGCATAATTCTAGAAAAAAAAACTAAAAATCTCACTCACCTGCAGATTTCATTATCACAGAAATAATCTTATACACTTTTCTAATTGTTTTCGTTAGCAACCTATGTGCTCCATAATGCAGGAAAAACATTAAAAAGCTGCCTCATCTGCAGACGTCATTGTTGAAGAAATTTTCAGATATATTTTTATAATTATTTTCATTATCAACCCATCTTCCTGCTCAGGGCTTCGAAATGATTAAAAATCTGACTCATCTGCAGATTTAAATAATATAAAAAATGTCATATATTTTTCATAATCATTATCCTTAGCAAATTATCTTCTCTGTGTAATTCTATAAAAAACTAAAAATCAAGCACATTTGCAAATTTAATAAAATTAATTTTTCATATATATATTTCATACTAATATTTATTAGTAACCATCTACTAAGCATATAATTCTGGAAAAATATTAAAAATCTGCCTCACCTGCAGATTTCGTTCATACTTAGCATATAACATGTCCATTTTTAAATATAAAAGAGAAAAAATAGTATTTGTAATGTAATTGTCGAATAGTTTTCAAAATTGCATTAAAAGGTGATTTAATTTATTTTCCATTAGTATTTGTGCTGAAGGATTTCTGGTTCTGATTGAAATTTGTCGGGTTTAAGGTAGGCTTCAATTGGAAATTTCAGATTCTGGTGGGTCCGTGTCGACGGAAATTGCTTTGTCTTTCTCTCATCGGGTTACGGTTCGATTGATTATTTTTCGGGTTCGGATCGGGTTTCAAGCTGACTTCAAGTAGAATTTTCAGGTTTTGATGGGGTTACGCTTCGTCGGAAATTATCTTGCACAAATCGGGTTACGGTTGGTCGGAATTTTCTTCTTGTCAGGTTTGGATCGGTTTAGGATTGTATTCAGTTAGAATTTTCTGGTTCTGGTCGGTACGTGTCGATGAAAATTATTTTGTCATTCTCAGATCGGGTTACGTTTCGATAGATTGGTTTTCTTCTTTTTTTGGTGGTTTCGGATGGGTTTTCGGGTTACCTTCAAATGGAATTTTTAGGTTATATTCGGGTTGCATTTCAACGGAAATTATTTTCTTTTGCTGGAATCGGGTTATGGTTCGATGGAATTGAAAAAAAGTTGTCATTTTTCAATTAGCCTAACGCTATCTAGGCTCTTCGGAATGAGCCTAAAAATTTTTAGGCTATTTGAGAAATAAATTGTCTTATTCCAATTAGCCTAACGTTCTTTAGGCTCTTTGCAATAAGCCTTAAAAATATCAGGCTGATTGGAAAAAAGGAGATGATTCCCCAATTAGCCCGTCTCTTTGCAAAGAGCCGGATTTCTCAATTAGCCTACGGCAGGGTCGGCGAACCTTTTTGTTGCCGCGTGGCAAATTTGATCAATAAATATTTTAAGTGATCATGATGTGCCAACTTAAAAACAAATTTAGTAGGTGGAAAAATAATAGATTAAAATTGCAAAATTTTGTATTAAGATTTACAAAATATGAGGAAGATATGCATGTAGGTTGTTGGCAAGGGCCATGTGTTTTTAAATCTCACATGTAACGAATGTAATTTTTTCCTCCTGCCCGTTATTTTGCTAACGAGAACATTTTTTCTCTTCGCGCGCTTTTAGGGTTAATGTAATAATATGACGTAAGAGGGTAGAGGTATTTTATTATTCGGACAGACATGCAGTTTCTGAGCTAGTGAAGAGTGATACTAGTTTTTTTGCTGCGAAAATGCGGAGTTTTAAGAAAGAAAAAAGGGTTCGGTTCGGATATTAACGGTTTTGACCGATAACACTTAAAATTGTTTGTTGCGTTAATCACCCTTGAAATATTTGCTGCGTATAAGAGTATAAAAATGCACGTAGGGCATAAGTTATATTGTGTGCGTGTGTGCAAAGTTTATGTTCTAAAAGTTTTACAGATGAGATCCTCTGCCCACAGGATAAATAGTAATTAAAATTAAGGGAAGCAATTATAGCTGCGTCACATTTGTAGAAAGTGAGACCTTTTTGAGTTTATCATAAAAGGAGTTTTTTGCGATTTTATAGTATGATTATTTCTGAAAATGTTATTTCTACGTATATAGTGTATGATAATTATGTGTTTGTTCTAAATTTAATTGTGTAAATATTCTATATTCTAAATTTAAGCGCATTGCGCATAGTCAAAATGTTAAGCAGTGTGTTATGTTTTTATGTTTAAGAATTGTATATACAAATGTTTCATTAAAGTTATGATTCATAAATTTGTTTTGGTTTAAATTTGAAGTTTAGTGTGTAATTTTGTTAAGAGTAAGTATAGCCGCCCTTCGGGCGTGTCATCGCAGTTTAGCGGCACATTTCTATGTCATTGTTTTACGTTGTTATTTTGAGTTTCTGACATAGAAAGTGGCGAGCCTGCCAGGATTGCGAGTTTGATTATAATTTTTGATTTTCAATTTGAGAAATAATCATACTATTGGTTAGTTCCATCTAGGTTAGGAATAACAATAACTGATGCCGCATATTTAGTATTTATAATATATTTTCGTTTTCATACTCATCGTGCGACGAATTTTTATTTATTGTGTTAAATTATAATTATAATGTTGTGATTGTGGAGTTTAGAATTTATGAGTCATTGTTAGAAATATTCATAAGATTTTTATTTGAGATTTTGAGTATATTTTCATTTATATAAAATATGAATGTTGATACATTGGAGAAAAAACGTGCGAGAGCACGTAGCTCTTATACTAGAACAGCTAAGGTTCTAAAGGACGAACTAGAAAAAGAGCAACCGGATAAATCCATTTTAGAGGATAAATTTGTTAAATTGCAAACAATAATTAGTGAATTAAAATCTTATGATTCCGAAATGTTAGACTTAATGATAGCAGCTAAGGCTACTGATGATAATTTAGAAACGGAAGTTATAAGTTGCGAGGAATATTCCGATGAATTTATAACGCTCAGTCGCCGAATAAAAGAGAAAACGGATAATTCGGACTTTAAAATTAATATGTGCTCTAATATAGATAGTAGTGTAAATACATGTAATGAAAAACGGTACAAATTGCCAAAAATTAAAATTAAAAAATTCGATGGTCAACTGTTAAGTTATCTTTCGTTCTGGGGCCAATTTAAAAAAATCCACGAGGATAAGAGTCTGGATGATGTTGACAAATTTCATTATTTAGCTCAATCAATGTTACCGGGGACTCGAGCTTATGAGTTAATTGAGAGTTATCCCTTGACTTCGGACAATTATCCGAAAGTCATTTCTGCGTTTGAGGAGCGTTTTGGTAATAAAGAAATTTTAACTGAGATATATGTGAGAGAATTATTAAAATTAATTATCCAAAACGTACGTTCACAAGGTCAATAAATTACCCCTGGTGTCATTGTTTGACAAAATTGAGTCCTATCTCAGAGCACTTGAATCTTTAGGTGTACACCAAGACTCCAATACTGCGTGGCTATATCCTATGGTTTAATCATGTTTATCGGCTGAAATGATTAGGGTGTGGCAGAGAAGCGTTCTATTTAATAACAAGGGACCACGTCTCTCAAATCTTTTAGAATTTTTGCGAAAAGAAGTTGAAGGGGAACAGAGGGTCAAACTTGCACGGTCGGGTTTGAAATTTCTCCTCCCTCACGTGAAGAACGCCCTAGAGAAGTCAAATTAAAAATTAAAAAACCTCCCATGAGTGCTGCAAGTTTGGTAGAAACCAAGGAGCAAAAGTGTGTATTTTGCGGGAAAAATCATGAGAGCAAAGAGTGTATTTTGGCTCGGTCTTTGCCCCTAAAAGAAAAGTTAGATAAATTAAGAGAGTTAAAGTGCTGCCTACGCTGCCTTAAGCCTGGACATTTTGCTAGAGATTGTAAATTATTTATACAATGTCATGTATACAAGCGATCTCATCCCATTATTTTATGTCCCGAGATTCAGGAAAAAAAGAGTGAGACTGTAGGGAGTGCAAAGGGGTCGACTACGGTACAAGCTACTATGTCTACACCTTCGTGTATGAAAGAAGTCCTCCTTATGACATTAATGGTTGAAGTAGTGTCAGGGGGCATGAGGAAAAAAGTCAGATGTCTTTTAGATTGCGGATCTCAAAGGTCGTATGTGCTGAAATCTACAGCCGAAGCTTTAAACTTAGAAAGCTTTTCATCTGAGAATATAGCGCATACTCTCTTTGGGGGAACAAGAACTGAGTGTAAAAATCATAAACGATATTCTATGAGATTAAGTCCTGCAGGGAGACGTACTGAATATCAATTCTCCTTTCTAGATCAGGAAAAAATTTGTGGAGGGATACCACGCGTCTCTAAAGGTCCGTTATTGAAGGAATTAAAAAAGCATTGAATTTGGATTTCAGATGTGGGTTACCCTGAAATAGAAATTTTGATAGGTAGTGATATTTATGGACAAATTCTTACGGGTGATGTAATTCAACTTAATGAGGGTTTGACAGCCATTAATACTAAATTGGGTTGGACTTTGTGCGGAGAACCAATAGGATTAAATGTTCAGAGTTTTGAGGGTGCCCAATCCATGTTAGTAACCAATCTACATGTTCAAAACATGAAAGTTTCTGATATGTGGATTTTGGAAACCATTGGCATTGCCGATGAAGCGCAAACGTTTTCCAAAGTGGTGGAGGATCAATTAGCGCAGGAACAATTTTTGAAGGGGCTTCATAGAAACGAGGATGGGAGATATTGCGTAAGCTTGCCTTGTGTTCAAAAATTGCCCCTAACATTTCCTCTAATCGGCATATTGCAGAAAAAAGGCTTTTTGCCACTACTCGTAAATTAAAGAAATTAAATAACTTTGACGAATACGATAAGATATTTAAAGAATGGCTGTCGGAAGACGTAATAAAAAAAAATCCCGGATTCTGAAAAGAATGAAAAGGGACATTACTTGCCACATCATCCAGTTATCAAATTAGATAGTTTAACTAGCAAAATTAGGCCCGTTTTCGATGCCTCGTGCAAATCAGATAATTCGTTGTCGCTAAATGATTGTTTGATAAAAGGTCCGAATCTCGTAGAAGAAATCCCAGCGATTTTAATGAGGTTTAAAGAAAAAGCGATTGGCGTAACTTCTGATATTAGACGAGCGTTTTTACAGATTGGCATAAAGCGGGAAGACCAAAATTATCTGAAATTTCTTTGGTGGGAAAATAACAAAATTTGTGAATTCCGCCATAAAAGGGTTGTTTTGGGGGTTACCAGTAGCCCATACCTGTTGGCAGCGGTGATCTCATTCCATCTTAAAAATATTCCTAAAGAATTCGAAGTTGTTGCCCAAAAACTTTCAAGTTCCTATTATGTTGATAACTGCGTAACCTCAGTGGATACGAGAGCAGAGCTTGAAGAATTTAAGAACCAAGCAACTGACATTATGGCAGAAGCCAAAATGGAATTACGTATGTGGACCTTTGGTCCCGAAAATGAAACGTTACCTTCACAGAACACTGATACTGTCTCTCCCGTTTTAGGTCTTCAGTGGGACCGTATAAATGATGAATTTATAATTCCCTTTAAACCTGAGCAAATCTCATCAGACTTATCAAAAAGAAAACTTTTATCTATAATTCATGCGATATTTGATCCACTAGGCTTCATTGTGCCAATAATGGTACCTGCAAAATTAATACTTCAAGAAGCATGGGCAACTAAGGCAAATTGGGACTTACCTTTGCCAGATGAATTAAAAACTCGGTTCTTAACGTGGTACCAAGGATTGTCTAGTATTTCCCAGCTTTCCTCATCGCATAGGTTATGGAAAAACAGATACTTGGTCACTACATGTCTTTTGTGACGCCAGTAGAAGCGATTATGCCACGATTATATTTTTAAGAAGTGAAGACGACGGAAAGGTTCATGTGAGGTTCGTGGCAGCAAAATCTCGTGTATCTCCATTGAAGAAGGTGACAATTCCGCGCCTCGAGTTATCGGCGTGTGTTTTAGGCGCACGCCTAGCCAAATACATTGCTGACGCTGTGTTCTTGGAAGAAGTTCCAATCTACTACTGGACGGATGCGACTGTAGCTCTTTGCTGGATACAGCCAGAAGAAAACTGGGGTGTATTCGTAAGTAATAGAGTCAAGGAGATTCGAAATCTGTCGAAGAAAGAATGCTGGAGACACATCCCAGGAAAATTGAATCCTGCTGATATAGCCTCTCGTGGCTGCACGTCCCAGCATCTGCTGCGATGCGGTTGGTGGGAGGGGCCTGAATTTCTGAAAGCAACTCCCAAGGAATGGCCTGAATTTAAATTTTCTCCAGATGAAGAATTAATCGCATCAGAGTTAAAAAGAACAAAAATTATTAACCTAAACGTGAAAATAGAGAAGCCTGAGTGGTACGAACGTTTATCCAGTTTTTCTAAAATAGTGAGAGTTTTCTGCTGGATGTTGCGGTTTGTGAATAAACTGAGAAAGAAGACTTCTTATAATACTAACACCCTAACAGTGGAAGAAAAAACTAAAACTGAGATGATTCTGTGGGGTATAGAGCAGAAAAAATATTTTCACGAGAAAGAAAATTCCGTCCATGGTCTGCTGGTGGTGCGAGATGATGACGATGTTTTTCGAGTGAAGACTAAAATCATCGAACGAGATGATGAACTATCCTTTTTATATCCAGTTCTTCTTCAGTCCAAACATTACCTAACTGATTGCTTGATATGGCAATATCATGTACAGTACTGCCATGCTGGTGTACAAATATTGGCTGCCAAATTAAGGCAGCAGTATTGGATCATTTCTTCAAAAAGAAATATAAAATCTTGCGTCAACCGTTGTGTCATATGCAAAAGATTCACGGCTAAAGCTTTTACTACTCCACCAATACAGTTACCCCTTGACAGAGTAAGGGATTCTGCGGTCTTTGAAACAACAGGAATTGATCTGTGTGGCCCTCTAATTTTAAAGCCAAAAGGAAAAGCCTGGATCGTATTTTACACTTGTGCAGTGTACAGGGCAATTCACCTTGAGCCTCTCACGGCACTCAGCACGGAATCCTTCCTACAGGCTTTCGGAAGATTCATCGCTAGGCGAGGACGTCCGTCAACTGTGTATTCCGATAACGGAACCAACTTCAGAGGAACGGACAATGCATTGAAGAGGCTTGATTGGCAGAAAATCTCTGAAAACGAGTGTTATCCAATCAAGTGGAAGTTCAATCCCCCTACTGCAGCCTGGTGGGGGGATGGTGGGAGCGTCTTATTCGTTCAATTAAGACTTTACTCGTGCGAATTTTAGGAAGATCCTCTGTGAATTTTGAGGAGCTTTTAACGATCCTTTGTGATGTGGAAGCCACAATAAACAGCCGTCCATTGACTTACATTTCCGATGATTCCGATGAGCTCATACCTTTGACACCCTCCATGTTTCTGCAAGAGATAAAACAAATAGGAGTGCCTGATCTAGATTCCATCGATTCCAACAAACTGAATGTGCGTGTGAGCTATTGCAACACTTTGCGGCAAGAACTGAGAAATCGTTTCCGCAGAGAATATTTGGGCCAACTTGTTCAGAAGGCCAGTGATAAATGCCAAGAACTTAAAGTGGGGGACGTTGTCCTTATCGAACTTGAGAATAAAAAACGTGTGTTGTGGCCCATGGGCAAAATTGTGAAAATCTACCATAGTAGAGATGGTGCTTCCAGGGTAGTACAGGTGAAAACTAACAAAGGTTGTTTAACACGACCAATTCAGAAACTATATCCCCTAGAAGTTTCAACTGCTGGAGATCCTGTGCTCACCCTTGGAGCGGAAAATAGATCCAGGTATGGAAGGGTGCTCAAACCATGTAAGAAATAATGTGTAAGACTGTAAATAACGACTTTTATTTCATTAATTTAGTTATTGAGAACTCTAATTTATCATGTCATATCATTTTTATATTGTATTGTGTTTAACTAGTTATTATTTTGTTTTTCATGTCTTTTTATTTAATCTAGTAATGCTCAGTTTAACTTTAATTTCGAATATAAAGAATTTTTTGTGAATAATAAAATAGTTGATTTTAAGAAAATCAAGGTGGGAGAATGTTGGCAAGGGCCATGTGTTTTTAAATCTCACATGTAACGAAAGTAATTTTTTCCTCCTGCCCGTTATTTTGCTAACGAGAACATTTTTTTCTCTTCGCGCGCTTTTAGGGTTAATTTAATAATATGACGTAAGAGGGTAGATGTATTTTATTATTCGGACAGACATGCAGTTTCTGAGCTAGTAAAGAGTGATACTAGTTTTTTTGCTGCGAAAATGCGGAGTTTTAAGAAAGAAATAAAGGGTTCGGTTCGGATATTAACAGTTTTGACCGATAACACTTAAAATTGTTTGTTGTGTTAATCACCCTTGAAATATTTGCTGCGAATAAGAGTATAAATATGCACGTAGGGCATAAGTTATATTGTGTGCGTGTGTGCAAAGTTTATGTTCTAAAAGTTTTACAGATGAGATCCTCTGCCCACAGGATAAATAGTAATTAAAATTAAGGGAAGCAATTATAGCTGCGTCACATTTGTAGAAAGTGAGTCCTTTTTGAGTTTATCATAAAAGGAGTTTTTTGCGATTTTATAGTATGATTATTTCTGAAAATGTTATTTCTATGTATATAGTGTATGATAATTATGTGTTTGTTCTAAATTTAATTGTGTAAATATTCTATATTCTAAATTTAAGCGCATTGCGCATAGTCAAAATGTTAAGCAGTGTGTTATGTTTTTATGTTTAAGAATTGTATATACAAATGTTTCATTAAAGTTATGATTCATAAATTTGTTTTGGTTTAAATTTGAAGTTTAGTGTGTAATTTTGTTAAGAGTAAGTATAGCCGCCCTGCGGGCGTGTCATCGCAGTTTAGCGGCACATTTCTATGTCATTGTTTTACGTTGTTATTTTGAGTTTCTGGCATAGGTGTTACACTATAATAATTATGGCAATAAATATGTTTTAGAAATTAATTTAAAAGAAGTAATGCTATGTAATTTGATTTCTGCTGTTGCATCTTAATATCAGGTTCATTGTAATGCAAACTAAAGGTCGGATTTATCTGACAAGTGCTTTCAGTATGAGTTTTGATATTATTCATTTATTAAAACGGTGGCTTGAAAGCATAGATAGGCGGAAAAATTGTTAAAATGACAAACACCGGTTTCTTTGAATAGCTCTGAAATAAAATCAAAGTTGCCGTAACTTTATCATTAGAATTTAGTAGTGTCTAATAACCAATCCTTGTCGATAGTTTTGAAATATCGTTTTTGTTTGAAAAGTTTTTGAGACCATCATTAATCAGATTGGAAAATAATATGACGCAGTTAACATTTTTCAACTTCCATTTAATCGAATTTAGAAAAGATCAGTCGCAATTTTATGTAATCTCATTTTATTTTAATTTAGAGCCACAAGCAATGCCGTTCCAAAAGTGGCACGCATGCCATAGGTTCGCCCTCCCTGGCCTACGGCATATACATTGCTGATGTTTACTACAACATGCTTGGTATAGAATGTGGTATGTGTAGACATACAGTTAGTTTACACAGGCACACAAAATAATTTCATTTTATTGTGGTCTATGAAGAAAAATTGTTTACGATACATTTTAAACATGTTATACTACTGCAAACATAATGGAATTTTTTTTAATTAACAAAAAAGGACATGCTCTTAACATGTTAAGCACCACGTCAGTCATCGGTGACTAACACTGAACTTTCCGTATAGAACGCGTCATTCACCGATTACTGACGGTCTAAAATATGATATAAAACTAAAAATATATATATATATTTAAAGTAATTACTGAAAATTTATTTAAAATTTACTTAACTTTTATTTATTACAGGATTATACTTTCTGAAAAATTACTTCAAATATTGTAAACTTTTTCATCTTCAGTGTCAGCCACCGTAGCACTCAACGTGTTAATAAGGCCAACAGCCAATATCTTGTAGGGATGGTGGCGGCCGAAAAATGGCAGCATATATACATGACAGTTCTTGTACCGTTGTGTGGTTACATGACATGCCTACCCCGATCACTTTTCTGTACATTCCATTTCAGTCACATATCATTTTGTCCCGTCATTCGTAAACAAAATCTTCATAAAAGGGGCTTTTATGAGTTTTTAAACCGGAACCCCGAAATTCTATTATAACACGAATATAACGGCCCGATAAATGCAAACAAAATCAAGTAAATAATTAATAACACATAACTAAATATGCATAATAATGATGAGATATTATTAGGGTTCCGTTTCCGTAAAAACGGAACCATTGGAAAATCACTCCTGTGTCTGTCTGTACGTGTGTCACAGCCATTTTACTCGTAAACTATCGGACTTTGAAAGTTCAAATTGGGGGAAGTAATAAATAGTATTGACCCACATATTTACAGATTATTATATATTCACAAATATATTTGGAAAAAATGTAGAAGGACTAAGTAACTTGGAAAAAAAAATCTTTTCTTTGTATATCCGGTGGGGTACTTGTGAAAGCTTTCAAAATCCTGAACTCAAAAATGAGATTCTTTTAATTTTAGGTATTATAGTATCAGAGATATCGTCAAAAATGTAGTGCAAAAATATGTCCCCCCCACTTCTATTTCCGAATCTATTGAAGCTGAAATTATGAAAAAAATAGAGTTAATAGACGTTAATTTAAAGCTTGCAGGAAAATTATAGCGATTACCCTAGAACGCATGGTTTTTGAGAAAAGCGTATTTTTTCGTTATACACAAATTTCGATTTGCAGGCATGCAGCAAAGTTGTTGAGGATCGCTGGAGCTACCTATCATAGCACAAGGATAAAATCATTGTTGATAAGGATTTAAAAAAAATCGTCGGTAACTAGCCGAGATATTAACCCTTAAAGACACAGACGGATTTAACATACATAATGAAAGGGGCTGCGTACTGTATGCATCATCGGCTTTTAAAGCCTAGATAACAACTTTTAATGATACATTTGTGTAATACAATGTCCAGTAGGAGTATAAAAGCAATAAACGTCAAATTGTTAAAAACAGACTAATTTAATTAGAATTAATGACATAATACTATGGGTTTCGTGACTAGTTTGCTTTGAGTAAATCTCTATATACGCATTCTTTAAAAGTTAATTAAAAACCTATCTGGAAAAACGCAGCACGGATCAAGGCGGCATTGCTACCTTGGGATCTCTTTTCGAAGCGCGCTTGCAAAATGCCAATTTTAAACTTTCTTTTAATTTTAGGTATTATATTTTCAGATATATCGTCGAAAATGTAGCGCAAAAATGCCCCCCCCCCACTTCCATTTCCGAATCTATTGAATCTAAAATTATGAAAAAATTAGAGTTAATAGACGTTAATTTAAACCTTGCAGGAAAATTATAGCGATTACCCTAGGTCGCATAGTTTTTGAGAAAAGCGTATTTTTCCGTTATGCACAAATTTCGATTTGCAGGCATGCAGCAAAGGTGTTGAGGAGCGCTGCAGCGTAGCAGAAGTATAAAAGCATTGTTGATAACGATTTTAGAAAAAAATAATCAGTAATTAGCTGAGATATTAATCCTTAAAGACACGGATGGTTTGAACATGCATAATGACAGGGGCGACGTACTCTATATACCATCGGCTTTTAAAGCCTAGATAACCATTTTTAATGATATATTTGTATAATGCAGTGCCCAGTAGTAGTATGAAAACAATAAATGCCAAATTGTTAAAAACAGACTAATTTAATTAGGATTAATCACACAAATACTATGGTATTTGCGATTAGTTTGCATTGAGTGGAACTCTCAATACTCCTGACGTGTCTTTAAAAATTATTTTAACCCTTTAAGCGTCCTTCAGATTTTTTCATGTATGTTTAACGATTCATAAAATAATAGCAAAGAAAAGTATTTGTATGCAAATTTGGATTTGACAAACTTTCATATTTATTTATTTGATGTACTTCAAAATGATAACATTAATATCAATTTTGTGTTTAAGTACCCTGTGAATTTAAAAAATACGCGGAGGAAAAACACGGTTAGTATACTTAAAGGGTTAAAACTAAATCGAAAAACGCGGCACGGACCAAGGGGGCTTTGCAATTTTACAACTTTCTTTCCAAGCGCGCTTAATACAGTGCCAAGTTTAAACTTTGAACAAGGATTTTGTTTTAGCTACACTGTAAAAAGAAGAGATTATTACTACGCTCAATTTAGTTTTTCGAAATGCCAAATGAAGTTTAAATAAGCGCTACTTTTATTGTCAGTGCCGAATCAAGTTCTTCGTAAACAGATTAGGATAAGATTAAAAAAGAGTTATACAGAATTGTAATTTTTTTAATACATGGAAATTATTCCAGAGAGAAACATTCGCCTTGCATACAATATTTCAAATGAAAATCAAATTTCAAAGTGATTGCTTAAAAGGCGCAAAGGCTAACATAGTGAAAAAGATTCCAAGCCGGGACTCGAACCCGGGCCATCAGTATAGCGCACTGACGTTCTACCGACTAAACCACTTGGAACGATACCTAGCTCGGAAAATTTCTCACTATTATATGTTGGCAAGGCTACAAACGTAGCACAAGATGGAATATTTATCGTGAGCCACCGACCTGGGGCGAGCACGAAACATAATTAAGTCCAGCATCGATAGAAACTATTTTAATACATGGAAATTATTTCAGAGATAAACATTCGCCTTGCATACAATATTTCAAATGAAAATCAAATTTCAAAGTGATTGCTTAAAAGGCGCAAAGGCCAACATAGTGAAAAAGATTCCAAGCCGGGACTCGAATTCGGGCCATCAGTATAGCGCACTGACGTTCTACCGACTAAACCACTTAGAACGATACCTAGCTCGGAAAATTTCTCACTATTATATGTTGGCAATGCTACAAACGTAGCACAAGATGGAATATTTATCGTGAGCCACCGACCTGGGGCGAGCACGAAACATAATTAAATCCAGCATCGATAGAAACTATTTTAATACATGGAAATTATTCCAGAGGGAAACATTCGTAATTGATCATAAATTTCAGATTTTATTGTTATTTTTAACGAAAAGGTTGCCAGTAATTATTTTTTGGCGACATTATCGTTGTTTAATGATTTGAAACGGCTATATCAGTTAGAAAATAATGTAAAAAAAAAAAAGAAGAAGAAAAAAACTGTTATTTGTTTAATTAAAAACAAAAAAGAAACACAAAAACTGTTTTAATGAGGGATAAATTTATAAAATTAAAATATTTAACTTAAACAGGAAAGGTTTTTTATAAAGCTTAAAAAATAATTGTGTGTTTGTTGTGCCCACTTTGTTTTATATTGAAATATTTGTGAAGAGAGATAAAATTAGTTTAGAAAAGTAAAATAACTTTATGCTACATGCTTTAATTATTATCAAAATATATTTTTGAAAATATGATTCTTAAACAAACCTGTTTAGACGCAATCGCAAGCCAGAGAAGAAAAATTTTGTTTTAAACAGGGTTTTGTGTGAGCAGGTATAATTGTACAGAAGGGAAAAATAAATTTTAACATTTAAGACAGTATTCCGTTGGAGACAGGTTCCGTTTTCATAGGGTTTCATGTGTTATTATGTCAGGATTTAGAAGCCACTGTCCTGCATTTTTTTGTCTCCTTGTTCTACTTTTTGTGACACTCAACCTGACAACTCACTTAGTCAGTTGTCACATAGTCTGGCTTCATCTCACTGTATTCATTGTGACGAAATTTGCCTACATACCTTCCTAAAGTTTTTTGATCAATGCCATGTTCTTTTGCATCTTATAACTAACATCTTTTAATCATTGCAGTGCTTTTAATCGTCATCACGATTAGTACTTTCAGTACTAAAATGTTAAAATAAAGGAGTCACCGGAATTTACGAACAAATTTATTTGAAAATAATAAAAGGCTATATTTCACATACATAATAAATGGAAAAGATTTTATCAAAATTCTGGTGCAATTGTGGCGTTTGGGAATTAAAATTATGTGATTTCATAAACTTTCCACTGCCCCGGAAAGTGTTAAGACTGCTGCTTTCGTACTTTCTAGCCCTTTCTAGTCTTTTCCACTGTTTCTATTTACCTATTGTAAGTAATATTTAAATTGAAAAAGATCCTATGAACTTTTCCATTTATATTTCATTTTTTTCCTTGCAGTAGATAATATAGCAATTTTTCACATCATTCTTTAATCAATTTTAAATATTTTCTTTTCCATTACCCCATTTTACTGTAGCTTTACAGAATAAATTTACATTATTTTTTATATATAACCATTAACCTTTCATTATGCTTAGTGTATACTACAAATAATTCCAAAACCATTTAATTAAGGGAGCCTGGAGCATCTAGTCAACCCTCCCTCACACTGACTGGGCCAAGCCTCCCCACATAGCCCTTTTCTAAAAAATAGCACTTGTTATGTAAATCCTAACTTATTGTACAATATTTATGCCTGGAATGAAAGCTCGATATTTCTGCATTACTTAAAACTTACTTACTTAAATTTCTATGATATATTTTATCTGAAAAAAGCTCTCAAAATATTTCTAAAAAACAACTTTTAGGTTGAAAACGCCTCACAATTCATTTTTCCCAGACCTTTTCGATTATCTATATGAAACAAAGTCTATTGTTTGAGTATTCGAGCAGCTTTGGTTGACACCTAATGATAAAACTCAAGAATTCTTATAAATATGAAAACTGCTGGCATGGGTTATACCTCCCATATGGTCAATCCTCCCTAGTCTTTCTTATAGTATATGGCGAAATTTATTTTTAATAATATATGAGCTCAGAGTATCACTAAATTTGAAGTAAAAATGAAGTAAAAAAGAAATGAAAACCTGTTGAAATCATTTCAACGCAACTGTGTTGAGTTTGTAACAGTTTTGTAAAGGGAATTTTGATTTAACATAAATATGACGTCATTTCCCACGTAAGTATACCACTTTCTTTTTTCCAATTAGGATCATCTATAAAGTAGTTATAGGGCATAAGTAAAGTAGTAAGGTAAGTTTAGACATAATCGCCGTATAGGAGGAATAAAAAGGTAATGCAAATTTTGCCATTTAGACAAAATCTTTGTTGCAGTTTATTTAATAAAAATGTTCGTGTTAGTCGAATGCTTTTAGAAGATGGTATTCTTTTCACAGGGAAGTCATTTATTTCCCTTGACCATTAGATCACAATGGAATGGTGTCTTTTGTGAAACGAACTACTCCTTAAAATGACGTCATTTTTAGGAAACCTTAGTGAAATGTCACAGTTCCATGTTTTTAAATAGCTTTTTCAACTAAACAAATGTATGTCAGTTTCTTTTTTTAAATGATTTTATAATTGAAATAGAGGGTTAGAGAAAAATTATATCAAATAGTAAAATAAAAATAAAATGAATTATTTAAAGGAAAGACACTCAGACTAAAATTCATTAGGAAACAAGTAAGAAAAATCATGCGTACAGCATAGATTATGAAACACTTTCCAACACTCCCTGAAAGCTTTAACAAAACTTCGTCACTTAGGGAAATAAGATAAATAAGATAACTAAGTAAACATTTAAAAATCTGATTTCAGTAGTTACCTGCTATAGCCAAATATGCATTCCAATTCTTATGAACAGCCCTGTATTTGATCTGTATGTTAATATATATACTATATAACGGGAAAATTTAGTTTAGCAAGAAAACGTATAACAGGTTGAAATTTCTCTTTCAACAATTTATAAAATTAATTTAAAAAATACTTGAATACTTTTGTACAGCCCTGTAGTTTACCTAGTACCTTTATTACACGCCACTATTTAGCTAAAATTTTATTCAAACTAAAACACTCTTAAAACTACTGAAATCACATTTCCAGAAATTATCATCCATAGACGATATGTATCCAATTCTTTGCGTGATTCTGTATATAAGTTTATCTATATTCTACAAACACTTTTTAATAAACTAATGCAGTGCAGCGTAAAAATGCATAACTCAATTAAAAACCACCTTTAAGCTATTTGCGCTCACACCCAGTAACCCTTAAGAATTATTTTGTGTAGCCCTGTATATGAATTATAGCATTTATACACACCATATAGTATTCATAAATATAGTGAAACATAAAAGCGCATATCATAATTAGAAATGAATTTCCAGCAATCACCGCTAGTGTACAGTACTTCTGATACAATATACTATCTGAAATCTTTTATGTGTCCCTGTAAATGCTATGCACTTTGTAATATACATGAAATAACTTATAGTAAACCTCAGCGACGTATATCGATTTCATTACATATGAAATAGTTTAACATAATTAAAATACACCGCAAGAAATTCCCCTCTCCCTATATCATTATTTAACGGAATTCTTTGTGTGACCCAGTAAAAGAATGATAACTATCCTTTGCACCGCATATTATACAAAATGCATGTTTTAGTGCACTTCATAAATGTGTATCAATTTGTTATCTTTGGATGCGTGCAACATCATTAAAAATCCTTTTAAACGATTTCTTCCCATAGGCCCTAATGTAACGGAAAACTTTTGACTGTCCCTGTAAATGAATAAAACATGCTACAAACTTCATTTGAAATAGGGAACGTGCTATGTTAAACGTCAATAACATCCAAAAATTTCAGGGCAATCCGAGTATATTTACGTGAGTTAGAGCGCGGACAGACAGCCATACGGACAGAGAAACGGAAGTCATAAACACTTTTCAACTTTGTTGGAAAATGTTAAAAAGAGACAGATAAATAATAATATACAGGACTGAATTCATCTAATCTAAGAAACGCTAAATTCAAAACAATAACTTGAATTTTTTTTTCCTTTTTTGTTTAAAAATTCATTGTTTGTTGTTGTTTCTTTAGTTTTTAGTTTTAACGTAATGCCAGTACTGAGGAACTTCTATATAAATAATTGAAATTATGTTATTTTACAAGAAAAGAAACAGAAACAAGAACAAAAAATCACTCGTCAAGTATAGATTATGAAGCACTTTCCAAAACATCCATAAAGCTGTAACAACGCCTCGCCTTATAAGGTAAAACAATAATAATAATAATAAACAGATTAAAAAACCCTAAACATATTTGAAAATACAATTTCAGAAATTACCATCGGTAAATGAAATGAAGTCAAATTAATTTGTGCAGTTCTGTATATGATTTATAGATTTGCACATATACGACATAGCATGCTAAAATTTAATTCAGTTAGGAAACAGATCACATCATTAAAAAATCACTTTTAGGAAATTCTCCAATATATGGAAATGCACTGGATTTCTTTTGCACAGCCCTGTATATTATCAAGTGATTTTTATAAATGCAGCATATTAAGCTAAAAATTATGCAGGTGAAAATCGCACAACACAATTAAATACGCCCTTCCAGCAAATTAAAAATGGTAATTCATCCAATTTCTTTGCGTAGCCTTGTATACTAATGTGTTTATATTCCATAAATTTCTCTTAGCATACTAAATATAATTTAGCAGGTAAATAGATAACACAATTAAATAGATCCTTGAGGAATCTACCACCGTTATCCGAATTCTTTTCTGCAAAACTGTATATGATTTACAGGTTTGTATATATGCAACATAGTATAATAAACTGTAGTTCAGTTAAGAAACAGTTAAAAATTCCCCTTCAAAAAATTATGGCAATAAACGGAAATGAACTCAAGATTTATTTCTGCAGCCCTGTATGTGATTTATGAAGATCATACACAGTCAGTAAAATGCAAAAAACTAGAAGGAAAACGCACCTTCAGTAATTATTGTTTATGAACAGCACTGTAACCAAATTCTTCGGTGTTTCCCTGCAAATGAACGACGAATTATATGCTCATAAGATTTTACAGTAAATATATTACAGTACACCTCAGTGGCATACATACATTTCAATATCATTGAAAGAATGTAACATCATCAAAATGCATGTCAAACTAATTTTCCAACAAGCCGTAATGTAACAGAATTCTTTCGAGCGTCCATGCAAACGAACTAAAAACACAACGCATTTAATTTTAAGTATAGAATATGCCATAGTAAAATCAAATAACATATATGATTGCATGACAATCCGAGTATATTTACACAAATTAGAGAACAGCCAGACAGATGAAAGGCAAGCAGATGACAGACAGATAAAACGAATTCAGGAACACTTTTATATTTTGCTAGAAAATAAGCAGAACGTCAAGCAATTATCACATATAGGTATTTCTAACCCATTTATTTTGTATCTTCCTGTAAATTTTCGATAAATGCTACTTACACCATGCAATACTGTAAGTATGTTACAGTGCACCCCAGTTGTGTATATCAATTTCGAAAACTTTTAAATAAACTAACATTATTAAAATACGCTGTAAACGATTTTTTCCCGTAGAGCATTATGAAATTAACTTGTTTTGTGTGACCCTATAAATGAATGAAACTTCATATTCTATAAAAAACATGTGGTACAGCGCCTTAAAAATGTATTAACATTTCCTTATGTTTGAAATATTTTAATATAATTAAAAAGCATTTTAAACGGTTTTTCCCAGTTGACCGTAATATATTTTCTTTACAGAAACACTCAATATAATTTTTTATAAGTGCAATAGACTTCATTTTTAATACCAATCATATCATGTTAAATCTTAATTACATTGTTTAGACGACAATCCTAGTATATACAGTAAAATCTCCCTAAAGCGACCACGTTCCTTTCCAATACAAATTGGTTACTCCGAGAGGTGATCTCTTAATGGAGGTCATGTTTAAATCTAGATCTTACTTGTTGAAAAAAGGTAACAATTAATGTTACTAAAATTTATTTATCACATTAGAAAACATGAAAATTTAAGTATCAAAACAAATATTGATTACATAAGGTAATTACATGAATTAATTACTGTAAAGTTTAAAAAATGAATATATTGACGTTTGTTGCGATTTTACGGTTTTATCTTTTATAACATTTATGTCCAATCCTTTCGAAGTTCAGTAAATAAATGCAATTATTTTTGGACGGGAATAAATAATGACAATTTCATTAATTTATCTATTTCATTGAGAGTTTCGTGACACAATAGGACAGGGAAGTTTACTGACAGTCATTTTTAATTTGTCACCAGAGTTAAATTCATTGCCTAAAAAGGCACAAAGGCACACTTAAAAGTTACCGGAATAATATATGTATATATATATATAAGCTAAACTTATTTTAGAAGTTTGAAGAATAATGCGCTCTCCGAAATTATTTTTCTAATAAAACCTACTTCAAGCGACCAAAAACAGAATTTGGTTCGTTTTCTTCAAAGAAATTGGTCCCTCATGGAAGGATTTCCAGTGGAATGGTTCCTAAATGGAGGTAAAATTAGTATTGAGCCTATGGGAATAAATTTCGTTCCATGAAAAAATGGTCGTTCACGGAGGTGGTCGCACAAAGAGGTTTAACTGTATACAGTAGTTAGAGCACAGAAAAACAATCAAATCGAAATCATAAAAACTTTTCAACTATATGTTGGAAACTGTTAAAAATGGTAACTTGAAAAATTCGGTATATTATTTGTTTTCCTTATTTTTATATCCCATTAAAATAAAAATTTAGAAGTGACTTAAGAGATTTAAGCATTCAAAACAATTTCGCAAGCATTATATTTTCATTTTATATGCTAGACATGTTTCCGTGTGTACTAAAATGTTATCCTGATATATTGTCTTTCGATTGATAGTGTAAACTTTGAAGAAAAATTCTTTTCATTAATTTCCCCTTTTCAGAGATTGGATGCAGTGCGTTTTCTCATGGGAAAATGCTTTAGAATAAATCACTGAAAAAAAAAAAAAAACAGAATTCCACACTAAAATAATAATACTCGTATGTTGATTGTGTCATTAAACAATTAAGACTGAATTTTCCTTCCAAAAGTTTTCGACCAGAGAAAATATTTATTTAAAAATAATATTTTTCTTCGAAATTCATTAAAGAACAGCATTTTCCTATGTCTAGATTCGTATTCAGTGTTAAATACCGATCATGCCATATTAAATCTTAATAACACTGTTTATACGGAAATCCCATTTATATGTACATGTACAATTGTTAGAGAGCGGGCAGACAATCAAACCGAAGTCATAAATAATTGAAGAGCTAAGTGGAAGAACATGTTAAGTAACAGAAATTACATTTGAAGAAATTTGAAGTGAAAGTTTTTGCGGTAAATTTTAAGGATTTATTTTCTGTTTGATACCATGTTTTTAAAATATTAACAGGTATGGTACTAAAATCTCTCAGAAAAACTTATTCATATTTAATTTTCAAATATTAAAAATTATTAATATTATTGTCATTATTAAATATTAAAATACTAAATATGAATGAATAAGGTCTTAAATCTTCAAGACTAAATATAATCTTAGTATTTTAGCTTCACCATGTGATAGGATACCTCATAACGCTTTCATCCAAAAGATAATTTTTTTTTTAGAAAATTTAACATAAAATGTACATCCACTCAGCTCTTCAATTGTCAACCGTATGTTGAAAAATGTAAAATATGGTAACTCGAAAACTTTCGGTATTTAATTTGTTTTTCGAATTTTTATCTACCATTAAAAAAAATTAAATTAAATGGAAGCAACTTAAGAGATTTATACATTCAAAACAGTTTCAGAAGCATTGTATTTTTATTTTATACGCAAGACATGTTTTCGCTTGTACTAAAATGTTATCCTGATATATTGTCTTTCAATGATAGTGTAAACTTTGAAGTTAAATTCTTTTCATTAATTTCCCCTTTTCAGAGGATTAGACGTATTGTGTTTTCTCATGGGAAAATGCTTTAAAATAAATCACTTACAAAATTAAAACAGGATTCCACACTAAAATAATACTATGTTGCTTGTGTCATTAAACTTTTAAGGCTGAATTCCTCTTACAAAAAGTACACGTCATTTGAGTATAACACATCTTGCTTCGAAATGAGATTTATTTGAAAAGGGAGTACAGATTGTATTTAAAAATCGCATTTTTATTCGAAATTCATTAAATAACATGTTTCTCCCATATTAAGATTCGTATTCAGTACTTTGGACACTCGTTTCAATTAAAAACAGAAACACAAAGAAATCTCCACAAAATAAATCTTATATATATTTAAATGTTCGTTTCTGTGACTATCATTGTTTCTATACATTCAAAATAATTTTTAAAGGAAGACGTTAAATTCTACGTTTTATTCCCTGTTTATTTTAAATTTTTACATAAAGAAAATTAGATTTTATAAGGTGCGTAACTATAAATATAACATGCCGGTTAAAAAAAAAAAAAAAAAAAAAAAAAAAAACTTGTTTATTGTTGATTCTGACACTTTAAGAAAGAGAAACAATGTAGAGAGACACAAATATAAATATGTATAAAACGCATTTATACATATTTATATTTGCGTCTTTCTACGTTGTTTCTCTTTCTTAATATACAGTAGAACCTCTTTTATCCGAAACTGTTTTAACTGAAACTCTCGGTTAACCGAAAACCATTTTTAAAGCTTTTTTAATTATTATTTTAGTATCACATTCCTTGTGTACAAAATCCATTTTCAAAGCGTTTTTTATTTATTATCATATTCCTCGTGTGCAAGCGGTCTATTCCAAACTACGAGCAAATATAAATATTTTCGATCCCCTTTCTTAGAGTTCCTTTGAATTTAACTTGAGCTCCCGTAAGCTGCGGAGTGGAACGAACAAAACGAATGAAGAAAACGAACAAATTAGCAATTCTGAAGCTTTTGAATGTTTTGCAAAAGGCTTGGCATGATTGGAACTAATATTATTTTAAAAAATCGCGATAGAGTTTAAAAGCAAAGGCAATCGAAACTGCGACAAACAAAACATTGTTTCAAACCCTTGTGAAAGATGTAAAAGGTACTTAATTTCAAAATTGAAATTTAGGTAATTTATTCTTGTTTCTATTTTGTTATTGCTTTATTTTTATTAAGCACTTGTTACCATAATAAGAAATAGCGCATATATATCTCCTTAATCTTAAAATCGAAGCATTCTCGATTATCAGAAAATTTCGATTTTCCGAAAGATGGTCGGTCCCAATTACTTCGGATAATCGAGGTTCTACCGTATTTGTAAAAAGTACAATCGTTCCCCCTTTTTATGATTCTAACACTCATTTGTCAGTAATTTTATACGAAAATGTAATTTTAATGAAATAATGTTGAACTTTCATATTTTAATACTGGAGTCAGATTTGTGAAACAGTGGAATGTAAGAAGCGGTTATTTATTTATTTATTTATTTTAATTTTTTTTTCGTTATGTAAAGTAGCGGCATATGATAGAACCTCGGGTATAAATGCAAAAATGCAACGAATGCATAGCAAAAATACATGAGGACGGGTAAGTTTCAAAACTCGCCTTATCAAAAAAAAAGTTCTCTCTATCAATCTATTCTATTGCTAAACCTGCACCGCAATAACGCAACAAACAGCCTGTGAAAAAACAAACAAGTTTTATCTTGTATTTCTGCCACTGTAAATCCTTCGTTTACAATGAAATCCAATGGACGTAGTTAGAAGTTTTTCGCAATTCATGTCCTCATATATTATTATATTGGTTTCAGCAATAATTTGGTGCTTTTATATAGTATTGAATGTTGCAATTAATGTTATATGATCTTTTTAAATTTATTTCGTGAATCAGTCAATGGCCTCATATTGATTAGCATGCAGTAACGCATCATATATCCCATGAAATTTCAGATAGTTTTATTTCTTTAATACCTTCCAACTTGTGCATCATTTATGCATCCGCATGTCATTTACAATAATATTGTTATACATTCAAACTGGTAATAAGAGTTTTAATTAACGATTTGAAAGAATTGGCTTGTACGATATATTATTCAATAAATGGAAGTTAAAATTCTAATGCTCAATTCATCTTTAGCTAAATAACTAAATTCATACAAACAGTACAAGTACCTGTACAAGAATTACTTTCAGGTGCATATATATAATTTATAAGTATTTAAAATTCATCAAAATATCTTAAAATACATTAGAAAGAAAAAAAAAACAGAACGTTTTCAACCTTCACAAGGTCGTCGTCAATCGGATTTAAATGTTATTACAGGGTTGCCACGCTTCAGGAAATTTTCCAGTCAAGATATCAGAATTCTTTTATAGAAAAATATATCTAGATTAACCGCACGAAATTTCTCCTTATTTAATGAGCGATTCTCTTTAAGTAAGTACTGATGCAGAAGAATTTTCTGGACAGGAAATTCCCTGTAGCGTGGCAACCCTGTATTATTTCTTTGCTCTTTATTTTTATCTGTCATCTCACCTGACGTACAACTTTTAAATTGAAATAAATTTCTTCTAGACAATTCCTGAATTATGGAAAGAAAATAATAACATTTAAGTACAAATGACGACGGCCTTGTGAAGATTGAAAACGTTCTGGTTTTTTTT
The DNA here is from genome assembly GCA_963932465.1 of Maratus speciosus. NCBI lineage: Eukaryota > Metazoa > Arthropoda > Arachnida > Araneae > Salticidae > Maratus > Maratus speciosus. The sequence continues at coordinate 90,737,728 of OZ010791.1, read as the reverse complement.
TTCTAATGTATTTTAAGATATTTTGATGTATTTTAAATACTTATAAATTATATATAGAGACCTGAAAGTAATTCTTGTACGGGTATTTGTACTGTTTATATGAATTTAATTATATATTATAGCGAACAGCAGAGCAGTTCCAGGGGCTACCCAGTTGCAGAGCAACTCCCCACCCTGTATATGAATAAAAGTGTGAGCATATCCTAAGAAAAATCAGGAATTGCGAGTCTAAATGTGGCAAAAAGCCACTATAAGAGAGAAAGTCAAAGATTCGCAGCATTACTGCCAATAGAACCCAAGACGAAATGAGAAGAAGAGCGAGAAAGTCTATTTAAGCAAGTGGCTGAACTGACAGCCAATCCGAAATAGGGGGGCGTGGCTTCAACTAGTGAAAAACGCAGAAGAGAAAAATAGTTGAAAGTGTAAATAAAAAGTAGAAAATATAAGGGTTCGCATGTTCCAACAGTCGTAGAATAGAAGAAAAGCCTAATCCTTTACAAAAAAAGACAACGTGACCATACATTTTAAAAATCAATACTGATACAAGAATTTTGAATAAAGGGTAGGAGCCGTAAACTTACGACTCGCTACCAGAATTTTTAGAGGAAACTGCCAACATTTCAATGAGGACAAGAAATTTAGAGGCAGGATCTCTTTTACTTTTAATAGTATCAAGGACATTGTTGAGTTTAAGGGTAATTTCAGAAAATGAACTGACATTAAGTTCTTCTTTAATTTTACTTACGATCTCTGCTATCGAAGGGATAGCTTCAGAGAATTCGTGTAACTCGTAGAGTTGCTGAGCTGGTGGTGACGTAGTATTGCAGGATGAATTTGATTGGACGATAATTGGGTTTGTCTTAGGAGCTGTAGAATCGCTTTTTTTCTCATCATTTGTAGAACTTGGATTTTTTGAGTTAGTTACATTGGCGTATGATTTCCGAAATTGGGGTTTGACTGGAAATAACGAGCAACCCTTATACGAGGAAGGGTGCTCCAGTGAGCAGTTTGCACATTTCGGTGGTGGTTTAGGTACATCAGAATTCTCAGGTTTTTTTTTATTTTGACAACTTGTAGATAGGTGCAGACCTCCGCAACCTACACATTTGGGATTGATATAGCGGTTGGAACTTACATGGTAGAATTTTTGACATTTGTAATATTGAGTAGCTTTTTTAGCTGGCCGATTTTTTTCAATTTCGACCCTAAGACTGTACACTGATTGTACATTGAATATTTCATAGCAAGTTTGATTTTTAGGAAGTTCCATCAAATAGAGCGGGAGAGGTTTCGAGTCTCTACGACTTTTGTTTTGCAAAAATTTAGTTGTGGTAAATCCTGGACAAGAGAGGGTTTCTCTTACAGTTTCTATGTCGATATTTCTAGTAAGGCCTCGGATGACAGCTTTGAGAGGAATTTCCCTGTCTGGTATAATATAGTGTTGAACATTATTTTGTTTGAATTGCTCATGTAGCAGTAACTTATCGCGGATGGAATCAGATGAAATCCTGATGAAGTCACCAGCAAGCTTGGCGACAGACTTAAATTTATCCATTGAGGTAAGTTCGTTGAGAAATTGAATGATATTAGGGACATCAGTCACCCTAATAGGCTTAGGGTTTTTTTTCGGAGTATCTTGAATACTTTCATCTTTTTCGCTAGAAGTTTCAATATCGGAATCATTATCAGATGGTAATTCGACATCGTTGTTAGAATTTTCTGAGTTGATTTTACCGGTTTTTTCAGGATTGTCAGCAACTATACTCGTTTTTTAACTTTTTTTATTTAGGTTTTACAGGGGTAAAGTCCTCATCAATGTCCTTTTGGTCACTAGTTACATTACTTTTATCAAAGACGTTAAAAATTTGAATTTCGTTAGCAGGTAAGTTAAGAGCTTTAAGAACATCTCGCAGCCATCAAACAGCAAACAACAGTATTACCATAAGATCAGAGCAGATAAGGGGCTATGCATATATAACATTATCATTTTAGGGGGGAGGGGGAGTCTGGCAAATGATATCGTTAGATATCTCTAGGGGGAGGGGGGGGGTCGTCTTTTGATATCGTTATCATTTTTGATCCAACCAAATCTTTCTCTTTTTATTTATAACTTGGCCTTTACATCAAAATAAAATGTTATCGTTTTCTAGTCTGCTATCTATTTTTGTGAAAGTAAAAAGTTATTATTAAAATCATTAAATGATTATAAAATTATTTAATTCCAAATTTTCTATTTCTTCTGTCATATGTGTACGCACATATAATTCGCTGTTCGAGAAACCATATGCGAAGTATGTTTCAAATGATACCTGTGTTTACAAGTAAATAAAAGAGAAAGAATGTTGTCTACCTGTTTTGGTGATAAGAAGCTCTGTCTCCCCACCCCCCGTGCGGGGTCAAGTGCAAGAAAACATTATTACTGTTGAATGTATTATGTAACAAAAAGCTATTATAAAATACTTTTAAATAGAGTGATATTTTATCGAGTTCTCTTCATTTGAATCAATGAAGCATGCGAAAAATAAATGTAACCCTATTTGTATATCACTCCAAGCAAAAGAAAAAAATTTCAAAAATGAAAAGAATTTTTAGACATTGATAATGATATCATTACGGGGGAGGGGGGGGGACTTTCAAGGGATGATATCGTAAAAGGGGGAGGGGGTTCAAAATTGCGAAAAAAGTGATAACGTTATATGTGCACAGCCCCTAAGCAATCAGAACTGAAGCTAATACACTCGCTGGCAGGATATATTATTCGTTTAAAAATCAAAATTTAAATACCTTTTGCTCAATAATATTTCCGGTGATTGCATTTGTTGATATTTATTGGAATATTTTAAATTTTCCTTGATCTCTTTTTACTGATTTCGAAGCATCTTGTGACCTGTACATACGAAAATTTAACTTGGTTGTTTAAATTAACATGTGGAGTTATTAATTTTCTTATAGCGTGATTTCACGACAGAAAGTACTATGTTTTTCGGTAGCATGATATCTTTAAGTATCAATTTCTATTATCCAAAGGTTTGTGCATCTTTTAAATTACACAAGATTTAACTTGTGTTTTAGAGAACTAAATTGAGAATTAACTTGTGTACTTTAGTTATAAAAGAACAAAAAGCTTAATACCTAATAAGCTTTATTGAGAATGAATAGATTTTATTCCGGGCTTTTCTCAACTCCCATTTATTTGTTTTTCGAAAGAAATTTTTAAAATTGAATGAACTGTTTAAAACTTACATGATATAAATGTTTTATTACAGTTCGTAAAAATGCTTTATAGTCGAGACGAAACTTTTTTTTTCTTAAAGTACAACTTGCAACAGTGGAAGTTTCATTGCATAATTTAATCATACAGTAAAGATAAAGTATAAAATTTCATACTGGATTAATTTAAAGGTTAAATTCTTAAATTTGATTTATAAATCTTTGAAAATAATTTTTAATAACTATCACTAATATGGTTTGGAAATTAGCACTGCACGTGGTTTTTTGCAATAATATATGAAGTTTTTATTGAATTGTAAAAACGAATTACTGCAAGTCACCACGTCAACAATTTTGGAAATCTGGTTCATGTTCTTTAGTGCTTGCGTTGTTGTTTTCCATTGATAGAATGGCATTTAGTGGATGTGTGAATTACCTAGTTGATTAGATTTAACTATCAACAGTGGTAAAGTAGGAAGAAATTTTTTATTTAAATGATGTTCAGTGAAGTCACATTAGTTGATATATTTTTGTGACATTCTTTTGTTCTGTGTTAAAGTATGTGCCTATCTTCGGGAAACTTTTTTGGAAAAATATGAAATTTTTATTAAACACGTGTGTTTTAGATAAAACAATAAAACTATGAATTCATATAAAATTTTAAAGGAATTTTTATTAACTTTTCAAATTTATGCAATATTTAATCAAATTTTAGTAAAAAAAATGCGTTTATGCCAAACCTCCTATAACGTAATCTATTCAATATATTTCACTTTTTTTTCAACAATACATTAACAAACCACTTACCTGTGTTATGAAGAAAATATTTGCAATACCTCTTAAATTTACTTACTTATGCCAAATTTTGTATACAAAACATGTTTTTTTTCTAAAAAAAATGTATATTTTTCAATAAAAATTACTCTTAAATTAATATATACAAACATACAAGCTATATTTTACTTCATAACATATTTATAGATAAGCAGAACCTTGTCACAAAATTTTATTTCAATATCTTGAAAACTTTTTAAGAAATGATCTTTCTCGTAAACGTACACAATGAAAAACGCAGTTTTCCAGAAAACGCAAATTAAGATTTCGATAGAGCACAAAAAAGTATGTAAAAAGTTTACAATTTTGAAATCCAACCTATTTGTAGGGATTCATATATTTGTGTATATGTTATATGTTATATATTTGTATATTAAAATGTATTATTTACCTTTCTGTGTCTCTTTAAACTTCCGGTTTCAGAAAGTTTATTTCCGGTTTATATTTTGGGCTATAACTTTGCTTCGTATTATCGCTGAACCAAAAGTAAATCCTTTTTGGAATACTAAATGTTTCAACTTTAATTTAGAGTAATAAAAAAAGAAATCGAAAAAATTCGCAAAAACAGCGATTTGAGGTTAGGCCATACCTTAAGGCTAGTTTAGGAAGTGATATTAGTGTTTCTTAAGTACCATCTTTAAGTCATTAAATACAGTTTGTAGTTAAATTGAGAGCTGTTATTGTACTGAAGATATTTTTTGGTAAATTAAGTTAGATGTTTAAATATAACCATTCTCTTCCATGTTTAATGTGGTGATAAAATAATAAAAAAAAATAAATCGAAAAATTTCTCAAAAACAGCGATTTCATGGTAGGCACGTACCTCGTACCTTAAGGCTAGTTCAGGAAGTGATATTAGTATTTCTTAAGTATCATCTTTAAATCATTAAATAGAGAGTTCATAGTTAAATTGAGAGCTGTTATTCTACTGAAGATATTTTTAGGTAAATTAAGTTAGATATTTAAATATAACCTTTCTCCTCCATGTTTAATGTGGTGATAAAATAATAAAAAAAGAAATCGAAAAATTTCGCAAAAACAGCGATTTCAGGGTAGGCACGTACCTTAAGGCTAGTTAAGAAACACTAATATTACTTCCTGAAGTATCATCTTTAAATCATTAAATAGAGGGTTCGTAGTTAAATTGAGAGCTGTTATTCTACTGAAGATATTTTTAGGTAAATTAAGTTAGATATTTAAATATAACCTTTCTCCTCCATGTTCAATGTGGTGATAAAATAATAAAAAAAGAAATCGAAAATTTCGCAAAAACAGCGATTTCAGGGTAGGCACGTACCTTAAGGCTAGTTCAGGAAGTGATTAGTGTTTCTAAAGTATCATCGTTAAATCATTAAATAGAGGGTTCGTAGTTAAATTGAGAGCTGTTATTCTACTGAAGATATTTTTGGGTAAATTAAGTTAGATATTTAAATATAACCTTTCTCCTCCATGTTGAATTGCTTGAATTGTGAAATAACTTAAGTTTAAGTGTCTGAATATTTTTTTTATTGTGAAATAAACGTTTTTTGTTACTGATTAAAATTTATGCTGTTGCCATGAATTACGCATAATATGACAGAGAGGTCGAAGGCCATGCAAAAATTCTATTACAACAAATTTGGGCAACGTTTATATATGAAACGTCATCAAAAATAAATCTGGTATGAAATATTTAACATAAGTATTTAAAAAATGACATATACCACAATTTCCATAAATATAAAAATATGTTATGATTAACATAACATTGATTATGGAAATTAGCATTGCTTTTAAGGTATTTTTATCATTTGGATTTCATTCATTTATTAATTTACAATGCTTTTTTTAAGACTTCTAAATTTCAGAAGATTTGTTATGTTGGTTATAACAGACCGGAGATAAAAATTAAACAAAAGTTTTTTCAAGTCGTTTTCTGGAAAATGCTTTTCATTCACTGGTTCCCGTATTGAATCTGTTGAAATGTTGACAAATTTATTTTATGAAATTTTTTGCTGTTTATATGCAATCATGATTTAAATTTGCACTTTTATATTTCGTTTATAAATTATTATGCTTTATAATGTATTTGGAGGCTTTGGCATTATTTTAAACTAAATAAAATTTGATTAAGTATTTTGGGATATCATGCTTCAAAACAAAATATATATTACTATATTTTTGCACTTTAGTAATAACATTTTGTGTAGAGCTTTCGACAAAAAGTGTTCTGATCGTTACAGGTATATAAAATTTTTCTGAAAAAAAATGTATTTAGAGATCATTTTTATCTTCAAAGTAACCTATTTTTTAAAATATTTCAAAAACTAGTATGTTGTGGCCATCACAAAACTTTCTTCTATATAAATCACGTCAATTAAATCATTTAAATAGTAAAAGAAAATACACCAATTTAGAACCAATTCATATCAAAGTATACCTGAATTTGAAGTTTGAAAAAAAATCGTGCATTAGATATTCAGATAGAGCTGTAGGGGAAATTCTGAAAAAATGCAGCATAGCAGCGCCACCTGTTGAGCGATTTGCACCAAAACACAAACAGCACTAATTCATATTTAGGTATACCGGAATCTGAAGTTTGATGAAAATCCGTGCATTAGTTCTAGAGCTAGAGCTACTGTGGAAATCACAAAAAATGCAGCACAGCAGCGCCACCTGTTGAGCGATTTACACCAAAAGGTACAAAACATCAATTCATGTCAAGGACTAACTGAATCTGAAGTTTGATGAAAATCCGTGCATTAGTTTTGGACATTGAGCTATTGTGGAAGTCGAGAAAAACGCTGCATAGCAGCGCCACCTGTTGAGCGATTTACAGCAAAAAATAAACAGCACTAATTCATATCCAGGTATACCTGAATCTGAAGTTTGTTGAAAACCCGAGCATAAGTTCTTGAGATAGAGCTATCGCGGAAATCACAAAAAATGCAGCATAGCAGCGCCACCTGTTGAGCGCTTTACACCACAAGGTGCAAAACGTCAACTCATGTCAAGCACTAACAGAATCTGAAGTTTGATGAAAATCCGTGCATTATTTATTGAGATAGAGCTAGTACGAAAATCGTGTAAATCCTGCAAAATTCATCATAACAGCGCCACCTGTTGAGCGATTTACACCAAAACATAATCATCATCAATTCATATCAAGGACTAACTAAATCTGAAGTTTGATCGAAATCCGTGCATTAGTTCTTGAGATAGAGCTATTGCGAAAATCGTGAAAAATGCAGCATAGCAGCGCCACCTGTTGAGCGATTTACACCAAAAACTAATCAGCATCAAATTGTATTAGGGACTAACTGAATATCCATTTTTATTAAATTCCGTGCATTAGTTCTTGAGATAGAGCGCCCACAAAATTTGTGTCACATACACACAGACAGACAGACAGACAGACAGACAGACTCACAGAGTCACAGACAGACATTTTGTAAAAACATGTTTTTTGGAATCTCTGACCCCTAAACGTGTAAATCCGTCGAAAACCGGAATTCGAAAATTTTCATGAATCCAATACTTTCTTCTTGTAAAGATAGAAGAAAGTAATAACTAGCTTTCATTTTAGGAAAACAAATTTTGCCTTGCTAAGGGAATAAATTATTTCTGTCCGAAATACGGAAAAAAGTCAATCATAGATCCTTCTTCATTTTAAAAATATATAGATCTTCCGTTTCTGTTATGAAATAATGATATTTGTATACATATATTCCAAGTATACTGTTTATTGTTACATTAAAGATATTGAGTAAATATTTTATCATTTGTCTAAGCAACCTAAAAGGAAGTCAAAAGAAAAAGTAATTTGTTTTTAATAACAGATGTAGTATACTTATATTCTAAGTATATTTTTTATTGCATTAAAGATATTTAGTAAGATATTTTATCGTTAATCTAAGCAACATGAACAAAATTTGTTCCATGTTACTTGAGATCAGATGCAATTTGATACGTAGTTTTAATGATGTTGCAATGTTAATTCTTTTATTTCTATAAAAAGAAACATGCTATCTTTATATTAATAAATCTATAATACTACATTAGTATATATAATGTAATATATAAGGGCAGAGATTTTAGAATGCCTACCATTGTTCTACAGAAAATTCAATAAAGCTTTTTTTGGTTTCTTTAACAAAATGAGGGCTTTTATTTATTTTTTATTTATTTATTTATTTATTTTTTTTGTAATCGCTTATATCTCTAGTTAGTCCTCTTTACGAAAGAGAAAAGGCATTGAAAATAATTATTTTCAACAACTCAATGAAACTGGTGGAAACGATATTTATCCTTGGTTAATAGAAATTTTTGAAAAGCATGTGTAGATAAATTTTGCCTTACTAAGGGAAGAAACCATTTTTGTACGAAATACGAAAAAAGTATGTTATGAATCCGTCTTTATTTATAAAATAAATAGATCTTAAGTTTTTGTTTGTGGAAAGGCGGGTAAAGTGACAAGGGAAACCAAATTGACAAATTGAGTTTTTTCTGATGTATAATGGCCCCGCCACGCAGGAATTGGACGGAACAGTCGAAACAGATACTGGCACTATTGTCTGTGACTTTGAAACGGAAGGGTACATTTTTCAAGTTCTGAACTCATGTTATTGTATTTTCGCATTTTTGATTTTAGGCAAACAATGAATTTTGAATGAAACAATGAATGATCAATTTCTTGATCATAGCAATAATATATCAATCATCACAATAATATATAATACTTGCTCTTATGCTGTTTGATAAGTGAAATAACCTTTAGAATAATGTGTGTTTGATAATTATTCTAAGTCATACAGATTTCATGTTATGACACAGTTTTTGTGATGGCGTCATTCTGCGCAATGTGGAAACAAAGAAATCGGGCAAAATGGCCATATGGCTACTTTGACCGGAAACTATTTTTTACTCACATTTCATAACAAAATACTACTCAAAAGTATTTCAGTTAAAAGGAAGAAGACAGGCGGCCGGAGCTATAACTTCACCAGATAAAGGCATACTCTGGACATTTCAGTCTGCATGTCTGCTCGAGGCACCTTATATTCCTCCATTAGAAGCATAATCTGAAGCTTGGAAAAGTTTTTGTCGAAAGACGAAAGAGCCTTACTGCAAGTTGAAAAAGATTGCTTTTCAAGACTTCTATAGGCAGGAGACTTATGCACTTTCAAACTCAACCCATCAAATTCAAACAAGACAAACATTTTTTCGAGACATAACAAATGAAATATTTGGACCATCACAGGAAACCCAACCATATATATTCAAAGCAAATTCCACAGCACCAAAAATTATATTACAGGAAATAAAACAAGCAATTTATTCCTTCAGCAAAAACAAAGCTCCTGGTCCAGATGAAATAGACCACGTAATACCGAGAAATCTATTGAAGACGCAGCCAGAATTAATACAAGAGATGTAGAACTCATTATTAACTCTGAATTATTTTCCTGAAGATTGGACAGTCGGTGAAACTGTTTTCTTTCTAAAACCAGGCAAACCAGCAAATGAAGCGGCATCTTATAGACCGATAACCCTACTTTCAGTATTTGAAAAGGTGTACGAAAAAATACTTCTAAAAAAGAATAAATTACTATCTGCATACAACAAATAAGACTTTTACTTCCCAGCATGGCTTCCAGGAAAATAGATCAACGGAAACAGCAATAAGAGAACTTTTCTCACAAATAAATTTACTTAAGCAAGAAGATGTATATATTTCCCTCCTGTCAATAGTTCATCGACTTTAAGAATGCATTTGACAATTAGCCGTGGGATATTAATATACAACAATTAGAAGAGTTACAAATAAAAGAAGCATATGTCAACACCATAAGGTCCTATTTATCGAAGAGAGGCATTTATCCAAATTGGTTACTAGAAATCCTGCATTGGCTCTCTAAGGGTTGCCCGCAGGGTTTCTGTTTAGGACCTTTCCTGTGGAGAGTGTTTATACAGAAGTTAATAAATATACTAAGAAGAAGAGGATTTCGAGTGATAGCGTTTGCAGACGATATATTGTTGGTGTCATATGGAAGAACAAGAAAAATACTATAAGAGATGTCCAGGGAGGCTTTGCAAATAGTGAATGACTGGGCAGACTTAAACCAAATGAACATCTCATATGGAAAATGCAAGGCATTAAATCTCAGAAAACCCAAATATCTAAAAAGAGCTCCAATCTTTAAAATAAATAATTACATCTTGAAATCTGAAAATACGCTCCCATACCTTGGTTTAATCCTAGATAAAACAGTGTCATTTTTGCCTCACCTAAGAAATAAAAGAACTCAATAATCCAGAATCTACTTAAATTAACATTAAAAAAAAGGAGGAATAAATAAAAATATCTTAAAAATCTGGTATAAAACAATCTTAGAAAAAAAGATAACGTATGGAGCAGCGGTTTGGTACGACCACCTACAGAAATCTCATGGGCTTCGCTTACTGTCCTCAATACAGGCCCAGTGTCTTCTTCTTGTGTCGGGCGCATATAGAAAAACGGCCACCCTAGCACTTTATGCCTTAACAGGAATCCCTCCATTGCATCGCAGAGTAGTTCAGATTGCTACATCGGGAAAAGTACTAAGATTGGGGACACCAGTAAAAAAATTTAGACCAGAATTCTATCAAGGCAAATCTCCAAATTCATTAGTATGTCCTTACAAAAATTACCTACACAAGGCAAATGAAAACCTCCAAATAGAAATACAAATATACACAGACGGTTCTAAAATGGAAGAAGGGATGGTGTTAGCGTTCCGTACATTTGAAAACTCGATATTGTGGCATACTTTTCAAACAAAATTAAGGATAGAAAACACCGTATTCCAGGCGAAAATGCTAGCGATACTTCGAGCAGTGGATTGGATAAAAAAAAGCAAGTACGGAAGTGCAATAATATACTCAGATAGCCTCTCGAGCATACAAGCCATTGAAGACAGCACAACAAAAAATGGCACTGGTCCAGAACATAATTCAATTACTACAGCATACAAATAAAAATATAATACTAAAAGGGATAAAAGGACACTCCGTTATAGCAGGAAACGAGGCAGTGGATCAAAAGGCAAAAGAAGCGATCATAAATCCTAACTTACCAGAAGTACTTCTACCTTTCCCACCATCTCATCTCAAGCGACAACTAAAATTACAAATACAACAGGAATGGCAGAGAATTTGGGACTCTGATCATAGAGGAAGGTTTACATATTCACTTTTACCTATTGTTTCGGAGGAGACATTACTATCACACAGAAACCTTCTTGTTTGCAACAAATCACGGGCCTTTTCCAGATTATCTGGTAAAGTTCGGAAAAGCTGGCTCGGGCTACTGCACGTGTGGAAAACGAGAAACCTCGCTGCACTACGTAACGGAATGCACACTAACATCCAGATACCACCTCAGAATCTCCAGAACGATGAGTCTCTCTTCGTGGTTTAAAATAATCAGAAAACAACCAGCCTATACATAAAATTATAAACTGCATATCACTGATTGAAAACAATCAAGGACTTTTCCAAATACCTCCACAGGAACTATTATATGATAATGATGATGAGCTATGGAACTAATCGAACAAACTTTTACTTTAAAACAGTTATAGAAATGGTGTTTTTGTTAAAACGAAATTATGTATTATACGTTTGTAAAGCAGTAAGCTCGTCTAATTTACTATTGTTAACTATACTTATTTCATTATCTCAAATACTTTTTATTGCCTACCATTATTTTATTACTCTATAATTGCTCTGTATATATATATATTTAATAAAAATTTAATAAAAATTGCTGGGTGGGGCTAGTTGAGCTCAAACCAATTGGTAGGCCTCCCCACCTGGCTGAATCTGAATCTGTCATATTCACACTCATTACAGTTTATTTTATCTCGAAACGATTTAATACTTAAAATGTTACAAAACATACTTTTACTTATTCTCAATATGTGTATTTTGTTTTGATTAAATGTACGCCCTGGATCAATGTAACTTGTTCATTTACCTATGCTGGCAACTTTACCAAGCTTAGGCATAAATTAAGCTCGAATAAAGTGGCCAGTTTGTAGTTTTTCTTTTAAACTAACATCTACATTTAAAAATAATTTAGAGACAAAAAAAGTAAAATGGCTGTTATAACTAATTTTATTATAGTAGTTATTAATGGAGTGATTCTCAAAATGTGAAAACACTAAATGCTAACTTTAATAAATTTTAAAAATTATGAAATTAAAAAACAAATTTTTAGTCCATTAATTTACAAGCTCATAATATAGAATATGATCATTTAAAGGCAGGGAATTGCATTAAAATTAATAATTAAATTATTTAATTATGGTACCTGTAGGTTACAGATTTTGAACATCACCTGAACTGTAGGTTACACATTTTGGACATTGGACGAACTGTAGGTTACATAATTTGGACTTTTCCATACTTTAATGGGAATTTTAAAAAAATGTAAGTGACTTATTTTTGGATGCAATTTACAAAATTATATTAAACATTTTGAAGAAAAAAATGTTGAATTAAACAATTTTTATTTAGATGCATAAAAAATATGTTTTTCTTTTAACTTTTAGTGAAAGATTTGAGATTACTTTCAAATTACAATTTAACATTAAATTTAATCTGCAATAGATTTTTATTATGTAAAAATATCATTCAGTTCATATCACTCATATTATCATTTTGAAATATCATTCCGTTTAATATAGTCTATTCTAAAGAATTTTAAGCAAATAGCTCAATATTTAAAATAGTTAATAAAATATAATTTAAATGTCTAAAAAAATATATTAATTAAACATGTACTTTGATATATTTTCTCAACTTGTTTAAATACGATATATCATAATATTTACGGTATTATTAAAATAAATTTTAAAAAATGTTTAATATTTATTATATCCCCTTAAAAGAGATGTCCAAAAATGGCTAACGATCGCGACGGCCGCCATTTTGATTCGATCGTACATGATTGTTAACAAAGTTTTTGCTTTTCCATTAAACTAATATGACACATTTCGCCGAAAAAGCACTTAATTTCAAGAAATAAGACTATATTATATTACATTTCTGATATTTTAGGACAGCGGGGTTTATTAAACATAAATTAAGTCGCTGAAAAAATCGGAATCGCGATCACTACATGTTACATCACCATTTTGTAAGCACTAAACAAGAGATTTACCACTATTAAAATGTCAATCTATAAAAAAAAAACTTTTTAAAATTAATTTTAAGAACAAATAAATAATGGTTAAAGTACTTACCGATATTTCTATTCATCCAACTGTCCAAAATCAATATTATTGTTTAAATGGTTACAGTTTGACAAAATGTACATCAACACATTTTTTATTCCTTGTTAATTCTACAAAATAACCCTCGTTGCTGCCATCTGTTCCATGAAAATATAAACATTATGTCTTTTTTTTTAATTCATGTATTTTTTCTTCTTTAAATAACTCATAAATAAACCATACAATGGTTTTTTATTTTGTCAGTTAACATTATGGATGTCCAAAAGTGACTATTGATAGATAATTACATTAAAAAAAATAATACTTATAATAAAATTTTAAAATAAATTATGTGTATTCATGTTTTTGACAACACCAAGAACCCCTTTTTAAAAACAGAATCCAATTAAAGAAAATTAAGCATCTCTTGTATTAGATCTAAAATAAAATCTGTGCTTTACTCCCACCTTTTGAGAATCACCCAATGGTATTTGTTACTAGATATTAACTAATTAAATAGGACAAATGTGCTTCAATTTGTAATCCTTTTGAAAAATAATAAAAATTTCGGAGGCAAATGTGGGGCGTTACAGTTGCATAAGTATTGCTAGAAATAGAGAGTTTGCAATAAAGAAAACTTTCGAATATTTAGTAATACAATTAAAAGGCGAGTTAATGTGTGGAGAATACATTAAATATGCATAAGAAATATTATCCGAAAAGTGAAATCTTTAAAACTTGAACCGACATAATAAAATAATAATCTACAATTAGCAACATTCTATCTTTATATTAAGAAATCTAGACAAGAAATGGCAGAGATTGTAGAAGGCCTTCCATTCTTCTAGAGAAAATTCTGGAAAGGTATTTTTCGTTTCTTTAACAGATTGAGCGATTATGTGTAGCTTCTTATATCTCTCGTTAATGTCTTCTATGAAGCAGAGTATAATCGAATTAAAAATACTGATTTTTAACAAAACATTGAAACTGGTGGAAAATATATTTATCCTCGATTAATAGAAATTTTTGAAAAGAATGTGTAATACATTATGTACATCAAAATACACATTTTATTTTCAATTTTTGCAAAAGTTCTTCCATTTTAAAACATAATTTGAAGTCCTTCCGAAAAAATAAGAAAAACTTGAATGCAAAAGTGGGGCATTACAGTTGCGTAAGTGTTGCTAGAAATAGGGAGCTTGCAAATAAGAAAATTTTCGAACACTTATTAATGCAATTAAAAGGATAGTTAATCAGTGAAGAATACATTAAATAAACGTAATAAATATTAGCCAAAAAGTGAAATCTAGAAAAGATGCGGCGACATAATGAAAAAGAAATACCGAAATAATGTGCTAAAAAATAAAATAAAACGAAGAAATATAAAGTAAAAATAAAGAAGAATCCATGGAATGAAACATGATATTGTGATAAAGAACGGTGGAAGTAAGAAGTTTTTAATGTTAGATTGTAAATGTAGAACAAAAACACCACAATAAAAATGACTTAAATAAATCTGAAAACTTGACAAGGTGTAGTTGCAGTAAACATGAGCAAAATTTATTTCTATTGGTATAAAGAGAAAACACGTAAAATTAAAGTCAATGACGTTAACATTAATATAGACCTAACCACATTGGACAGTTACATTTAAAAAAAGTCTGAAATACCGCAATGTTTCATTATAGTACAACAAAATAATTATTTTCCAGCACAATTACAGCTGAATACATTGCACGCTAAAGTACGTGCTCTAATTCAGGGGTCCGCATTTACGGTGAAACATTGATCTCTTATTGCATATGTACGGAAATTTATTTCGCGGTCCACACATATATTGTATTTATTTTATACATTGAAGATGCGTACTTTGGTACGCATTCTATTCAACGGAAAGTGTGCTGCTTGATTATTACTAATATTGTTGTACTAAAATCGAAAATTGTGGATTTTCGAAACTTTTCCAAATGAAGCCGCCAAATGTCGTGGCGCCGGCTGCTAAATTTACAATCATTCTTCGGATTTCCAATCCTTTGAATATTTTTCAGTGCTTTCATTACTTTGAGTACTATGCTGTTCAAGATATGCTTTGGCGATTCAAATGCAGTCGTTTAAAACGAAACCGTTCTTTATCAGAAACAATACTCAGGCTCTTTCTCTAAATTCCGGTTAAACAAAATGAGAGTTTTATACATCAAACATTTAATGTGAATATTCCTCTCACGTCAAGCGCAATAATATAGCTGTCAAGTGTAATCATTTTGATACATAGGATGTGTTATAAAGCTTTTACTGATCAGTTTAATACAGTAAGCACAATTAACGCACTTTATCAAATTACCCTAGCTTGTAGCAGGTAAATCAAGGAATATCTTTATAAAAATAAATGTTCTACATTAAAATGTAAACATTTTAAAGTAGTTTTTATTTATATACCTTGCCAACGTAACCACAGGTAGAGTGGCATTGTAACGTCCCTCTGACATCATATTGTGACTTTGTGGGTGTCTATACGAAGTCACGTGACGTGGATGTGAAGTCACAGTGACATTGATATGAAGTCGTTAAAAGTCTGCACTAGTCACGATAAGAAACGCTAAAAATAATGTTAATCGTATTTGCGCCTTGTTTAGAGATTTATCGCTCACATTTTAATACTATTTTTAAAGGATTTTTTTTTTTTTTTTTTTTTTTTTTTTTTGCATAGGGTACCCTAAAAAGGGAATCTTTTATTGTGCGTTTGTATTGTTTCTATTTTGGTTTACAATCCTTTTATATGAGGATAGTTTCACTTTATGAATTGGTTTTAACCGGTATCAAAGTGAAAGTATTTTGTTTTGGGGAAACATCAGGTTTCTGCAATAACAGTGCTGGGTGGTAGTATCCTAGGTAAATTATTTGGTACAAAAGAGGATTCATTTTTGCTGCTTATGTGCATTATGGATTTTGAAGGTTGTTATAGTGAACTTGAGTAATTTACCGCGTAAGATGTGGTTATAGATTTAACAAGTGTGCGTGCTTCAGGGTAAGAGAATTTTTGCGTAATTTTAATAGCAAGAATTTCTTTTTCAAGGATACAGTTTTGACAAGATCGGCAGTATGCTGTATGGTTACCCTTACATTTTGCGCGGCGTTCAGTGTTTTTGCAAGATTTACTGTCGTCGCCGACTTACAAAATGAATGATAACGCAGGGAAACATATTTATAAAAATAACAAACTTACGCTTAAAGAAATATTTGTGAAACTTATTTTTTGTACTGATTAATGCAATAATTCTTAAAAACGGAAAAAGATAAAATAAATTACTTACATAATTTACGGTAGTTTTTACTTAGAGATTGTAAACAATAAATTTATGACTTTATAATATATGCAAACAATACGCATTCTCTTGCAAATTTTAATTAAAAGGTGTTTTTTTAAGATACTTATACCCTTACACTTATTAAGCTTATTATATTTTATAAAACGCTGAAAAGCAATATTTATCTCCATCATATATGGTACTTAATTGAAAGAAATTAACTTTAAATATAAAACTTTTAGTGTGCAGTAGTTATTTATTTTTATTGAAATATTTTCAAATAAATTTTATTTTTAAAGGAAAAGAAAAATTTATAATTAGAGGCGTTCAAAATAATAGAATTTTTGTTTAGAAACTTTGACATTTTTATATGAAAAGTATTTTAATTTTCAAAAAAAAAACGAAAATGAAATCTCCGAAGAAGAACATAAATATTCTAAACAGCACTTATTATGCATTATATATAAAAATACATTTTAAAAACTTTAATTATAAAATTTATGTTTGCTTACTAAAATTCAAAAGACTTAAAAAAGATCGTGTGAATATATTTGCATTAATTTATAAAGGCCACATTTATTCACTTTTGTTCTATTACTAAATTTGTTACTTTTAAAAACAAGTAATAATATAAAATTACGTAAACTATTCCATTGAGCTCAAAATTTTGTACTAATATAATTTTATTTTTTGCAATTATTTTTAATTTTCTAAAAAGAAACAAAAAATAAATGAAATAAAATTCAACATAAATGATGTTGTATAAAATAAAATTTTTCTAGTTCCATTTTTTGTGTCCACGATTCCTGTTTAGACTGCAACTTGAAAATAAATGTAAAAATTATAGGATTTCCTATAAAAAATTTAGAAGACTATTAAAGGTGAGTAACGGTTTTTAACACTTTCAAACATAGTTGAAATGTGTTTATGAATTCGGTTTGTCTGCCCGTCTGCCTGTCCGTACTTTAACTTGTGTAAAAATAGTCCGATTGCTATGAAATAGAAATATGTTATTGGAGTTTAGTATGGCATGATCGGTATTCCCCAGCTAGAAAAAGTTTGCAAAAAAAGTGTAAAAAAAAAAGTGTACAAAATGTAAGCGTATTTGGCACCTCTGCTTATGCATAAAAAGTGAAACCAGAATGGTGCGCAAAAAGTGCATACCTAAATTGTTCGCTTTTTATACACAATCAGAGGTGCCAAATACGCTCAGATTTTGTGCACTATTTTTTTTATACTTTTTTTGCATACCTAAATTGTTCACTTTTTTTGAACAATCAGAGGTGCCAAATACGCTCAGATTGTGTGCACTTTTTTTTTTACATTTTTTTTGTATACCTAAATTGTTCACTTTTTTTGAACAATCAGAGTCGCCAAATACGCTCAGATTGTGTGCACTTTTTTTTTTACACTTTTTTTGCCTATCTAAATTTTACACTTTTTACGCACAATCAGTGGTGCCAAATACGCTCAGATTTTGTGCACTTATCTTTTTACACTTTTTTTTGCCTATCTAAATTTTACACTTTTTATACACAATCAGGTGCCAAATACGCCCAGATATTGTGCACTTTTCTTTTTACACATTTTTTGCCTATCTAAATTTTACCACAAAAAGGCTTAATTATTGCAGTTTAAATATATTGCTATCATTTTTACATACATAATTCACACTGCAATAACAAAATTAATAATTAGACCGCACAGCAAGCATAAATTTATTGATGTACGTACGAAACAGTGGCACAACAGAAAACTGGAGCAATATTCTTTTAATAGCATACGAAAAAAAAAAAAAATACTTAAATTTAATATATATATTTCTGAAATAAATCCACAAAAACGAGGTTTCTACAAATATAACCTAAAATAACTTAAATTGAATCTTAGAACATACGATGATGCTGTCGTATTTTAAATTTAAAACATTATGATGGAATTTTCACAATTTTTTAATTTCTAATTACAGAGCTGAAGGTAAATGTTTATAATATTTGTACTAGTGGTGCACCAAACCGAGTAATTGTGTGCAAGAAAAAAAATCACTGATGTGAGCTTAGGGGTAACAGTCCTATGTGTGCACGTGTTTATAAATACACATCATGAACATATAATCATTTTTTTGTAAATTAGAAAATTTTAAAACAGTCGCATTACTTAAAAATGATTTTTTTTTTTTTTTAATGGTTTAAAAGCACAATCAATTCATTTCAATACCTGAAATCTGTCTATCAAAAAAGATTACAGCTTGCTGTAACAATTCATTGAATAATGAAAAATCTTTCATATTTTCTAACTGATCTTATTTTCTTTTGATTAAACAAATTGTACTGGCTTTACAATTTTATTTTTCATATGTACAGCATAGAAAGGTGTTAGGAGCTGTGCATATATAACGTTATCACTTTAGGGGGAAAGGCAAGGGGGAGGGGGGTCTGGTGCATGATACTGTAAGATATCTTTAGGGGGAGGGGGATTTGTCTTTTGATTTCGTTATCATTTTTGATCCAACCAAAATTTATTTGTTGGTTGTTCTTTACATCAAAATTTTCTGTTTTTATTTGTAACTTGTTCTTCACATCAAAGAAGTGTGCAATCTTTTTTAGCCTGTAATCTATTTTTATGAAAATACAAAGTTATTATTAAAATCATTAAATGATTATAAAATTATTCAATTCCAAAATATGGAATACCTCAATGTTTGGCATTACTTATTCTTCTGTCATATGTGTATCATATATAATCCACTGTTCGAGAAACTAGGTGCGAAGTATGTTTGAAATGGTTGGTTGGTTGTATTTATGTCGGCCAATTATCAACACATGGGATATAGGCCCTAAGGGGGAGGGGGGTGCCTTCCGTGGAGGTCTTTCTAAGGGAACCTAACCCGTATTAACGCTTGGAGAACCAAGGTTCGAAGAAAACCACGAAAACTCCGAACGATTAGGCCGACGGGCACGATTGGGATCGAACCCAGCACCTCCCGTCTACCAGCTTCGAGAGCAGAACCTCTCGGCCACTGGTGGGGCCCGTTTGAAATTATACTTGTGTTTTACAAGTAAAGAAAAGAGAAATAATGTTGTGCACCTGTTTTGTTGATAAAAAGTTCTGCCTACCCCCTCCCCCCCCCTCCTTTGTGGTTTTTAGATAGTAACTATTTCTTTTTCAAGTTTTCTTTGATATAAAATTATTTCATATATAATAGTGATATTTTATTGACTTCTCTCCATTTGAATCAATAAAGTGTGCAAATGATAAATGTATAACCATATCTGTATACAAAAGAAAGAAATTGTAACAATCAAAAGAATTTTTAGACATTGATAACGATATCATTAGGGCGGGGGGTGTCTAAAATTACCAAAAAGCTGATAACGTTATGTAAGTATAGCCCCTTATTTTAGTATTGCTTGCAGCTAACAAATTCTTTCTGAGGCAGGCCAAATTTGCAATAATAATAAAAGAACGCCTATCTTCTGAAAATGTAGAATGATTGGTGTTTTTGTATCATAATAACATGCAATATAACAAATTTAATTGCTATTAAAATTTGTTTTATTGCATTTACTGTATTTTCTGTTTCTATAAATTATTTCTTTATCCAAAATCATAGTCACTTCCTACAGATTAAAAAATGACTTATTTTTATTTGTATACATATAAAACTAAATTAATTTTAGTCTGTATCAATTTTATGTTTTTTTTCCTTACCTCTTTCTACATTTCGTAGACATTTTTATGTACAGAGTAAATAGTTTTATGAATTATTGCATATATTATAGATTTATATTCCAAAAACTTTTTACAGATCTCGTAAATTCATTTGTGTTCAAATATGCTTAAAAATGCTATTCTTGCAACTACTTGGTATTGGCCGAGTACTCGGCCACAATTTGACAGAGTATATGCTGAGTACCGAGTATACAGCTCAAATTTACACAGTTCTTTATCCATTTTATTGTGTCTGTCTTCAGCAAATTAAAAAAAATAATAATAAAATTTTATTAAAAATATATCAGAAAAATGTGAAAATAAGTTATCAAAAGTTGTTATTTAGATTTAGTACATTTGTATATATAGCAGTTAAAATTTGTTCCAATTTAAAATTCAACTTTTTATAATATAAAAAATTGTTACACTTACTTTTGAAAACAGCTGCAAAATCTACTTTTAAAATATACGCTAATACTGAAATCATTGAAATAAATGTTATTTTTAAATTCTAGTTGCTAGTTGAAAATGTTTTAACTGTTTGCAGTTGCAAAAAGAAAACACTTTCTATCTTTATTTACATCATACTTTTTATTTATTTACATCATCTTTACATGTTTCTTTAACAACTCTGTCAGCAATATTTAGTTTTCTTCGTATGGCATGTCTAACTAATGCTTGATCAATGTTAAACTTTGTAGCTACATATGCTTGGATGTCTTTTATTACTTCTGGATCCAATATATTAGTTTTCTTTGATGGACCTTTTATCCCCTTCAATAGACTGTTGCCTAATACTTCACGGCCAAAAACGACCTCGAGTAAATCGCCGACAAATCTGGCATAGCTACTTGTACGGCACATATTCAGTTTATTAGTTGGCACATTCGTTGATCCTATCAAAGTATGATTTTCAGTTACTTGGCTAAGCGATGCTCTTTTACACTTTTCTTTGCAGCTCTTGTATTTGGTTTTCAGTTTTGAAATCTTATTTTCCAAGTACACAATTCTTTCAGATTGATGCTTAATGACTGCATCATCTTTTGCCTTCTCTTCAAATAGGTTACTAATTTTACTTTTTAAATTGGTGCAGTCATTACATGTTTGGCTTGGCTAAGCGATGCTCTTTTACACTTTTCTTTGCAGCTCTTGTATTTGGTTTTCAGTTTTGAAATCTTATTTTCCAAGTACACAATTCTTTCAGATTGATGCTTAATGACTGCATCATCTTTTGCCTTCTCTTCAAATAGGTTACTAATTTTACTTTTTAAATTGGTGCAGTCATTACATGTTTGGCGATTACTTTCAACCTCAGAAAACTTTGATTTAACTTCATTTATCAAATCAATGGCAACAGTCTTTGATACTACTGTATCCAGTTTCTGTTTCCTGTAAAAATAATAATAATTTGTTTTAAATCATGCAAAAATATGCAAACTGAAATAAATACTTTAAAGTAAGGATGCACAACCTGTGGCCCGCGAATTTCGTCAATTTACAACTGAAAAAAAAAAAAAATCGCAATTTTTGTCCATAAGCCGCATTAAAAAATCACAAATTTTGTCAATTTATTGCGATTAAAGATTGAAAATTTCGCCAGTCAGTTAAGATTCGCGAATTCCGTTGATCGGACGTAGAAAAATTGCGAATTTCGTTAACTATGTGCAGAAAAAGGCATGAATTTTGCTGATTGTCAGCAGAAACATCGCACATTTCGACAGTTTATCACAAGGAAAGATCGCGAATTTTCTCAGTCAATCATAAATTTAGTTGATCAGGTGTGGAAAAAATCGCGAATTTCGTAGACCGGTGCGGATAAATCATGAATTTTGTCGATCAGATGCAGAAAAATCCCATAGTAACTTTCGCCAGTTTATCGTGAATTTCGTCAGTCTGTCATTTTTATAAGAGGCCGTTCTCTTAAAAAGGTTGTGCACCCCTACAGGTTACATAGATATAAGAATAAATACATGACTTTTTTCTGCAATTGTTGCAGGGCTTGAAATTCAATTTTTCACAGGAGGGGAGTCTCCCTACCAACATTTATAAATGGAGGGGAGTTGAGCTATTTGGGAGGGAGAAAAAAATATGAAACCCACTGTTATTTTACGTGCTTTTTAAAGATTTGCATTAATTATTTTGTCATGTCTGTATTAATACAGGCATGACAGAATACCATTGAAGCAATTTAAATCAACAACTCAGAATAATGACGCAAAATGTTTTTTTATTTTAAAAAGTAAGAAAGCGAGGAGTGATTCTGAGTAAAAAAAAAAAAAAAAGAAAAAAATTCTGAAACTGACAGCAAAATTTCTGAAAGGTTACAACGTAGGGGATGAAGGCAGGAGGAGGATCACTCCCAGCACTAGCTATGTGTTTTTTCGTGCCCCTTTGACGAAATTTCCGTTTTTTGCGATCTTTTGACAAAATTTGTTGTTATTTCGTGATTTTTTGACGAAATTTGCCGTTATTGCGAGATCTTTTGACGAAATTTGCCGTTATTGTGAGATCTTTTGACGAAATTTGCCGTTATTGCGAGATCTTTTGACGAACTTTGTCGTTTTCGCGATCCTTTGACGAAATTCGCAATTCTATGACGAAATGTGCATTTTTTCGCAATTCTTTGACGAAATGTGCATTTTTTCTGCGATACTCTGCCGAAATTCGCATTTTCCCACAATCTTTTGACGAAATGCGAGTTTTTTTTCACGATCCTTTGACAAAATTCGCGTTTTTTCGGGGTTCCTCGATGAGATTCGCTTTTTTTCGCAATTCCTCGATGAGATTCGCATTTTTTCGCGATTCCTTGATGAGATTCACGTTTTTTCGCAATTCCTCGATGAGATTCGCATTTTTTCGCGATTCCTTGATGAGATTCATTTTTCCGCGCTTCTTTGATGAAATTCGCGGTTTTTTCTCAGCGGCCGTTTGACTAAACACTACAGTCGTGTTTATTCTGCAATCCTTTGACGAAATTCTCTTTTTTCGCGATCCTTTGCCGAAACTCGCATTTTCCCACAATCTTTTGACGAAATGAGAGTTTTTTTTTCGCGATCCTTTGACAAAATTCACGATTTTTCGCTCTTCTTTGATGAAATTCGCGGTTTTTTCTCAGCGGCTGTTTGACTAAACACTAAATTCGTGTTTATTCTGCAATCCTTTGACGAAATTCTCTTTTTTCGCGATACTCTGCCGAAATTCGCATTTTCCCACAATCTTTTGACGAAATGAGAGTTTTTTTCCCGCGATCCTTTGACAAAATTCGCGTTTTTTCGCGATTTCCCCCTGCCCCAGTCTGTTTTTTCATTTCTAGGAATCATGTTAAAATGGCTGTAGACAAAAGTATTTTAAACAGAATTTTATTTTGAAACATATGTATAAAAAAATGATATTAAAGATGTTATAGCTTCAACCTGAGATTAATAAATATATATATCCTGGAATTAACAAGCAT
Source organism: Maratus speciosus (assembly GCA_963932465.1). NCBI lineage: Eukaryota > Metazoa > Arthropoda > Arachnida > Araneae > Salticidae > Maratus > Maratus speciosus. The sequence goes on along the minus strand of OZ010791.1, from coordinate 90,713,978 downwards.
TCTTATAAAAATACAGGAAAACCCTCGGACAGTGATCGAGTTAAATTTATGTAATTATGATTTTTTTTTTTTTTTTTTTTTTTTTTTTTTTTTTTTTTTTTATGAAACCTCTGAATAACAGTCACTTTTCATCGGTCCCACTGATGGCCATTATTCAGGGTTGCAAAAAAGCCGGCTAAAATTAAAAAAAGCCAGGCCGGTGGCTTTTATTGGTTTTAACCGGCTTTTTTTGGCCAAAATTGGCTTTTTTTGGCCATAATTGGCTTTTATGCAATAAAGCATTGTAATTATAAACTACACATTTTAAAGTGTTTTTAATTAGTTTTAATGACATTTAATTGATTTACAGTTTAATAAGTAACCCAATTTCTCAATAATGAGGACATAATACTGGAATAAAACTTAGATGATTTTGCTAGTGATTTGTATGCAGAATTGCAAATATGTCTGCTAAATTTTAAAAGGGCCATACCAACTGCCATTTTTTTTATTTTTACTGCTTTATAAAATTAAAGAGGACAATGGTTACTTAGTTATGTTTTATTACTTAATTTTAAGAGCTATTAACATACAAGTCTTATTTTATTTCTAGCAAACATTTAAAATTATACATAGTCATATTAATAAACACCACCATTTCTCACTATTAAAAACATTATGAATAAGCATATGCATGAATGTGCGTAGCAACAAGCTTTTCAAAATTTTATTTTGAGAATTTTTTTTTTGTTTTTGTTTAAATGCTCTATTTTTTTATACACTTATGTACCACTCTCCTCAAATAAAACATCTTTTCTAATTTCTCGTTTCCATTTTGATATGTTATATTTTGTCATTAAGGCTGTTAAATCCAAAATGGCAACTTTCTGACCTAAGTTTTAATTTATTTTTGTTCAGAAATGCATGTAACTAGCAGATGTTGTTGTTCAGAAACTATGTAATTGCACTGTTTTTTTTTGCAAACGCAATAGATTTTTCAGAAAATAGTGTCAAAGTGAGCGTTTTGAACTGAATTTCCACACGAAAGAAGAAACCACTCAGAAAAGGGTGAAAAAACGTGTTTGTCACATGATCAAAATCTCTTTATAGCTCCATAGGTAATTAATGGATCAAAAAATGGAAAACACAGTTCGATTCCAAATCGCTTTCATGTTTCATGGTCAGGCTTTCGAATTTTACATCTTTCCGTTAAAAAATGAATTTGTAAATGAGTCAAAACATTTTGCGCTTGTTGAGCAGAGCAGTTAAGAACAGATTTAATTAAATATAATCTTTAAAATGTGTAGTATATGTGGAGCTATATAATATAGAATTTCAAAACACCAGTTTGGAGCCTAACATATATCCTTTTCAATGTTTATATATATTAATTTTTTTTTCAGAGATAATGCGTTCACAGTTGTCTTCTAGAAGTTATAAAGACTTATTTATTTGATAAAATTTAATAGAAGTCCAGTATTTTTTTTAGTAGAAAATATTTATAAATGTATTAAAAATTAATTGATCCAAATTTAAAACAAATTTACTGTAAACCAACTTTAAAAAATAAAAACTGACTTCTTCCAATAAAAGCCGGCTTTTTTTAAGTGGTTAAAACCAAAAAAAGCCGGCCGGCTTTTTTTGGCCTGGCTAAAAGCCAGCAACCCTGCCATTATTCATAGGTTTACACTGAATATGTATACATACATGTATATAATATGTATATAATATATATAATATGTATATATATAATATGTATATGTATTATATGTGTATAGTTACATATATGTATGTATTATGTATATAAATATGTATATATAACACTGACGCTTAGCTAACCAAAAAGTACCAAAATTTGTTATATTTTGAAAATAACAGATTAAGATGCAGAAACGATTGAAAATAAGTTGAAGTTATTAATTAAGTACAAAAAAAAAAATAATTGCACTTTAAAATTTGCAAATGAAATTACAAAATACTTGAATAAGAGTGAGTCTGGAATTTTCCTCAGATACTTTTGGGTCTGGGAGCAACATTACAATATCTCTGACCCTGATATCAACAACAGACTAATCTGCAATTTCTGGAAAAATAAACTGATTTCCATTCATTTTCTTTCTTTTTTTTTTTTTTTTTTTTTTTTTTTTTTTTTAATCTCACGATTCTTACTTGAATAGAATCATCATCAATTAGTCTACAGTAATATTTTTCAAAGGCAGTAAATACAAGACATTTCTTACTATGTGAAATATATATATGTATTTTTTTTTTTTGTTTCTTTATTTTGCAGTTAAATGATTACAATACTTCTTTTATAGAAAATAAACAATTATTACATGTTTTGAAAATTCTGCATTACAGGAGTACAGTGTATTGTGGATCACTGTGCCTCAGCGGTGGGTGGTACATACCGTGTCCGATGTTGAAGTTCAATAAATAATCATATTAATGTTGTTTACAGTTTTCTTTTAAATTAATAAAAACAAGTATCTTATTACCTTTGCAAAAAAAACTTTTATTTTATTTATCTTTAACCTTTAATTAGTAAAAAAAAAGTATAATGATGAAAAATTTTACTTTTAGTAACTCAAAACAACCTAAAGATAAAATGGGATTTTATTTTAAACATATCGTTTACTAATACTAGGTACAGTACAGAGAGCTTTTGGATACATTGATACATTTAAAAAAAATGGCCAGCTTTAAAGAAATTCTCGACAAGAAAAAAATGCTTAAATTACCTCTTCAGTGCCAAAAAAATGTATGCATAGTGTATGAAAAAAATTTTAATTTGAAACTAAATTCCACACAATTAACAACAGGAAACGTGAAAAGTATTTTTCCCTACCCACAGAGGATGGTGGAAGACTAAATGGACCTTTTTCGTCACATATCCTCAGTAAAATATTTTATTTTCAAAGGAGAAAGAGTGTATCCAATCAAATTTTAGCTGGATGCAACTAGATGCTTTCAATATATAATGCCAGTCATGATGCTTTTTGCTTGGAAACTGACTCCAAACATAGATGGTTGCTATATTTCATTTCTTGTTAAATTTAAATTATAGAAAATGTCACTATTGTATTTAAAGTATTAAAGCACTTAGCTTTGAAATATAACATACAAACAAAATAGAAAATATAGCATAGCAACCGTTTGGAGTTAGTTTCCAGCCAAAGCATCATGATCTGAAGTATCTATATAAAGTGTGAAAAACCTTTGCTCTTCCTTGCCTTGTGGTGGAGTAGAATGGGCTTCACCCAATCCCCAATAAAATATTCTATTTTACCATGTAGCATATCAGATTTTGGCTTAGAAAAACAAACTGTGATAAGCATTTATTGCTACCTCCCTACAGCAGTTGAGACAGGCTCTGAATTTGTTTGCACTTGTTGTTTGTCTTGCTGCAATAAAATGCATTATCACAAGAATGAAGTACCATGCTAAATTTCAACTCAATAGAGCAAGAGTGACAAAAAAATCCCCCCCCCCCACCACACCACCTTGCAATCACATTCTGTTTTGTAGCATCCCTTTTTCTATGCAATTATAAAATGCACATAACCACGATGAGTTATTCAGTAAAGTTTTTAAACCGTCTTCTGACAAATAGTACACTCATATTTCTTTAAAACATGTGTTTTGTTTAAAAATTGCAGTTGCAGTTAATTCAAAATTAAATCAGCATTGTTTTCATAAATGAAATAAGTTTTTCTTAAAATATTATTGCCTTAAAAATACAATACTGTATTATATCATATTCAACGATAATTATAAAAAAGTAATTAGTGCAAAAAAGATAAAGTGGGTTGTCTCCGCACAAGTAAATTTTAGACTTATGATTCAAAGTTCGAATGTTTAGAAGAAAAAGACACTATCAATTGATGGCAGCAATGGTATTTCACAAGTAGCCTAAAATGTATACTTTGTTATATTAAATTAAATTGTATTTTCTATGTATTCAGTTTAGTTTTCTTTGTGCCGTGTTTTTCTCAAAGTGAACGACACCATTCTCTAATGTAGTTTTTAAAAAGTTTTTTTTTTCCTATCACACATGCTTTTTTCTATCTTCAATCAGTTTTACTGCAACTTTGATGGAATGAATGAGATGATAGTGCTTGACTAATGTTTGTAGATATTTTTAAGCCTTCATCTAAAAAATATTAGGTATTGGTAAAAATTATAAGGTTGCAGTGTAAAATACTTGCATATGGGTCCACTTGTAAAATATTATTGTATTTTCACTGGAGATGAAATGTACCACACTAAATTGCAAACTTAATATAAAGAGAAAGAAGCAAAATATAACACAACAGGAAGCTGTGGTATAAGTGGGATGGAAATGCCTTTTATGGAATATTTAGTCATTGGAAATATATAACATCAATTCACACTAAAAATGACAGATTTTGATTAGACACCATGCATTGGAATGATGCAAATATGGAATATACAAATTCTCACATCCATAAAAATACATAATTTTTGCAAAATTGAAATATACAATTTTTTTTTTTTGTGCTTAAAAAATGTACAGTTTTTACAAACATTGAATATGCACTTAGTTTTATGCAAAAAGTCTGCACAGTTTTTGAAAACATAAAAAGTGAACTTATTTTTATATAAAAAATGTGCACAGTTTTTGAAAACATAAAACGTGCACTTATTTTTATGCAAAACATGTGCACAATATTTGAAAACATAAAATTTGCAAATTTTTGTATGCATAAAAAATTCAGATAATTTGGACAAAAAGTATAAACTTTTCGAAGTATTCAAAAATAGTCACTTTTTATGCACAAATTGTGTACAATCTTTACTTTTTTGTAGAAAAGGTGCAAACATTTTCTAGCTGGGTCAAATTGAAGTGTGTAGCATTTACGGTACATTTACAGAGTCATTCAAAAGAATTCCGTTACATTACGGTCTATGGGGAAAATAGTTTGTCGTGCATTTTAATGATGTTACAGTATTTTAAACATAGTGAAATTGATATACATCACTGAGGTGTACTACAAGGTTTTTACTATAGAATAGGGTGTGAGTAGAACTTATCGTCCATTTACAGGAACACACAGAAGGATTTAGCTATAGAAGAAAATTAGCAATAGTTGAACTATTGAAGTCTACGAACAATAATTGCTGAAAATACGTTTTCACTCGTGGTATCCGTTTTTAAACTTAACTATTTTTTAAATATTACTTCGAGTGTATAAATTCTATAGATCATACACAGTTTGCACAAAAGATCTCAACAACATTCGTGTATTGGCTGAAATTGCTGAGTGGAAATTTTCAACTGTGCTATGCATTTAACTGAACTAACTTTTAGCAAGATATCTAGTATGCATACATATATGTAAATCATATAGATGACTGAATAAGGATCGTATATTTTAACGACTATTCATTGTAATAGCAGAAACCGGATTTTCAAATGCGTTATGAGTTTTCCAAATTGTTCATTTAGAAGTTATCTCTCACATTAGTAAACTGTGAAATTTAGTTATAGTATTCCAAATGTGTTCGAAAATGTTTCATAATAGTAGTAGATAAAGGAGAGTTCTTCGGCCACAGGATCGATCGATGCGCAATCAGTGGGAAATCGATGATCAGACTCATCCTTTCTTAAAATCATAACAGTTAATAATAGCATGCTGTTGTTCAGTTTAACACTTTGCTAGAAAGGTGTACGCATATATCAAGAATTAAGGTGTCAAAGCGGTTTTGTTTAGAAACACTTGTTTGTTTTTATCTAATTTTGCCGTTTTCTTTGAAATTTTCTTGAAAAGATGTGTGCACACGAATACGTTTTTATTAAATATACATGTTTTTCACTTCATTGAAAATGGCTGTTAACATATATGCGTGTGTTAGTAAGTATAGTTGTCAGTTTGCTATGTACACATATATCTATATATGTATCTCTATACACATATAACCATCTGTAAAAAAGAAAAGAAAATGTATATATGTGTTTATAAATTAATAGATATAAATGTTTAAGTGTCGCTAAACATGTATGTCTAATATTTTTAAAAAAGTAAAAAAAAAAAAAAAAAAGTTTTACAAAGAAAAAAAGAAAAAAAATTCAGACAAAATTAAAAAAAAAATAATAATAATAATAATAATAATTAAAAATAAAAATACAAAAAAAGTTTTACCAAAATTTAAAATTCATTAGCAAAATTAAATAAAAGTCTCGAAAATTTTCTTCATTAAGTTATTTTCTTATTCATATTTTTAAATTAACATTTTTAATTACTATTTTTAATTAATGAATATTTTTAATTCTAAAAATTCGCGACTGCATACTAGAGTTGACTAAAAATAAATTTCAAACTCAAAAATTCTAAGTCCCCTCATTAAAATTTCTAAATTAATTTTTCTCATTAATTATTTTTAATTACTTTTAAATTAATGAATTTTAATTATTCGTTAAACCCTCATCTTGTAAGATAACCCTCCAACTAAAAATAACTCTCGAAATAATTTCAAAGTTCCTTCCTAAATATTTTTCATTAATTATTTTTAATTACTTTTTTAATTAACACATTTTAATTATTCATTTAAACCTCGTACTATACTACACTCAACATAATATCGCTCGAAAATTATGTAACCGATCGAAAAAATAACCCTCATACTATAACACAGCAAAAAAAAAACAATCTCTCGAAAATTATCGCTTTTATCTAAAAAAATCCTTATCGCATTGACCCCTCCTCCAAGATTAGAGTCGCGGGAGGAGGAGGAGGAGGAGCTTTTTCAGGAAAAGCTCCTTTTAAAAAGGATTTTTTTAGATAAAAGCGAGAATTTTCGAGATTTTGTTTAAAATTTTGTTAAAACTTTTTTTTTTATTTTTTTTTTTTTTTATTACATTTTGTAATTTTTCAGACTAATAATTTTTTTTAAAAATATAAACACGCATATATAAACATATACATGCATATAAACATATTAACGTTTAGACATTTATATATAAAAACATATACTTATATCTAGAAACATATACTTATATATATATATATATATATTCATTTCGATAGATTTAGACATACATGTTTAGCGACACTTAAACATTTATATCTATTAATTTATAAACACATATATACATTTTTTTCTTTTTTACATATGGTTATATGTATATAGCGATACTGACAACTATACTTACTAACACACGCATATATGTTAACAACCATTTTCAATGAAGTGAAAAACATGTATGTTTAATAAAAACGTATTCGTGTGCACACATTTTTTCAAGAAAATTTCAAAGAAAACGACAAAATGAGATAAAAATAAACAAGTGTTTCTAAACGAAACCGCTTTGACACCTTAATTCTTGATATATGCGTACATCTTTCTAGCAAAGTGTTAAACTGAACAACAACATGCTATTATTAACTGTTATGATTTTGAGAAAGGATGAGTCTGATCATCGATTTCCCACTGATTGCGCATCGATCGATCCTGTGGCCGTAGAACTCTCCGTTATCTACTACTCATAATCTATGCTGTAGACAAGGTTTTTCGTTCTTGTTACTTTTATTTCGACTTTAAATTAATGCAAAATGTTTTTCCGACTATTTTCTTGCATTTCACAAGAGTATAGCTAATATATAACGCAAACTTTAATGAAATATACATATATTTGAAAATTCATACGTCTAAGTTTCTGGTTAATTTTGCACTGGCACAAAGTCTCGAGTTGTACGTATACTGGAACTTATGCCTTAAAACTGAATGGGTGACATATTTGGAAGGGAGTTAATGACTACGGGATCATTTTTTTTTTTTACTTATAGTCAACATTTACTGTTCGATATCAAGCTGTGTTATTTAATCTGTTTTTTAAATTATTATACTACTGTTAAAAATTTTAATTTAACTTTATTTGTTTTCATTTTAATCTTCTTATATACACTGTCAAAAATTCGGTTTAGAATTTCATCAAACATTCGTTTAAAAGTTGTTGGCAACATCAGATGCTGAAAGCTTTGTAATATTTGGTGATCAAGTTACACTTGTGTAGGTTGAACGTTGAACGGGTAATATGTTGAACTATAACTTGGTAAAGTTTTGCACCTAAAACGTGGAAAAATGTTAGATCAAAAAACTGAAAAAATCTTGGACCAAAGAACTGGAAAAATGTTAGATCAAAAAACTGAAAAAATCTTGGACCAAAGAACTGGAAAAATATAGGATCAAAAATCTGTAAAATTTTGAACCATAAAGCGGGTACAGATTTTCTTTTACAAGTAAGATATAATCTGACCAAGACCTCTATCAAAAGAGCCGTCTCTTATACAACAAACGACCAATCCTAACAATGGACTGGAAACGAAGACCTCTTGATTTGTGCTTGCTTTGTAATCAGCATAAAATTATACGGATGTCATCGTCCTCTTAAGCATTATACTAATAATGCTCTGAACTATTTGAAAGAATTTAATCTGACATTCATCAGGATGGATCATGCCAAACAGATGTAAAGAAATGCATTGGAGAAGGCTTAAATGATTGCAATGTTGAATTCTTGTCCATGTAGTTGTAGTTTTGGCATTAAAACTAAACGATTCAATTACAATGCAATTATGGAAAGCATTATACTGTTTGTTTGAATATATGGACCTTAAACATTTATTGCATGCGGAAAACTCTCTACCGAAATAGCCATCTGGAGATGATCAACAAGAACATAAAAAATTAAAAAAGTTATAAATTTAGCAATAAGTAAAATCAGGTAAATCAAACAGGAGATTTTACAGACAATTGAACTAAGTAAACTTTGACAGTAAGAACATGTTCGCAAAATTAATAAGGTGGGCAACCAAAGGCTCTTATAGACTGGAACTTAACAGGTAGATGAAAGAGAAGCGGGGAGAATTAATTGGAGGTATACGATTAAAGAATCATTTAATATCTCAAAATCAATTAATGGCATTTGGTGACAGGAAGGAACTGAACTATTTTTGTTGTTATTTTTATTTCTACCGTTGGATCACGAAGCGTTAAACCATTGTGGAAATTCTACCATCATCAGGAGCTGCGACAAATCATTTGAACTATATTTAGGTATTTTCCTTATTTTTCTAACAATGAAATACTTTAACGTTGGACGGAAGATTTTTTGAGTCTATTTTACCTGCTTCCTATCATTAACTGTTTGCAAATAAAATAGCAATCTGGTCTATAGCATGAAAATGTGCTAACAGTCGAAATATTGCAAAACAAAATTGTATTTTATATGTAGTTAAATCAGAGACGTTTGCCTACAAAATTACTTGTACTTGCATGTTGTATGAAGAAATAATAGAATAATAGCCTCAATGTATTGAAAAGGTAAAAAATAAAATTATGTGTGAAAATCACTTAAAATCATCCAAAATAAGCTACTAATTGCTAAAAGGGATAAAAAATGCACTTAAAAGCATATACATGTGACATATTGACGGCAATTAGTTGGTACTGCCCAAAAAAAGATGAGGGTTTCCATTCCTACACTACACAGGTGGCAGCCGACTGGGTTTAAAATAATAAAGAAAAATGAAGAATTAACATAAGGCAGTCGCTTGGAACATTATTCACTTTATTTCCACACTCTCGATTAAATCTAGGGAAGATGCTCTCTCCTTCCATGGTAAAAAGAATAAAGTCTATTATTCCTGTCACAATTAGTTTAAAAACACTCCATCTCTTGACTGCGTTCTAGTCTTTAATCCGTTAGTATCTAACATCTATCACCCATTACGATACCGTTGCTTCCTCATTCTACTCACATAATAAACAGTATTCATCCAACGTTTTACTACCTCCATCGAGTAATCACATTGAATATCCAGTTTGCTACGACTCCAATCCACCACGTTCACCTCTACATGCTAAAAACTAAAAAGCTTCTAAACTCACAGCTCCTCTACTATATGCTATATGCTTTATGCCATCTCTCTGGTTCCCGCCATTCGTATTTATACTCTGCTGAAAAGATTGTTCTAGAAACTTCTTATATTCTCGCACCAGCTATCTAAAGCATAAACAAATGTTAAAATCTGTAGTCGAGATTATGCTAAAATAACCCCTTTTTCCCTCTTCAGACGATAAAAGAAATGAATTTATGTCTGCGAAGTTTTAATCATTGGAATATTTTACTTACACCTGGATATTTTAAATAAAAGAATAAATTGAAATAAGTAGGTTTTTTCTTTAAGACAGAATAATATTTTAGCAGTTAAATAAAGATTTAAGGGGAATATGATATACCGGGATTTAATAGCGGAATTTAATAGGAATTTAAATAATAAAAGTTTTATTAAAGAAATATAAATAATCGAGCCATTTTTAGATTTACGCAATTTGGAATAAATATGAATTAAGATCTTAGAGATTAATAGACTAGGGTTTTAATTTAATAAGCCGGTATAATATACGAAATATTACTGAAAAAGGAAAATTTACATAAAATACTTTAAACTTGGTGCAAAAATTTAAATTTTGTAATATTATCCCCCCTTCCCAAAGACTTCGTATGAAATTTGTGGTTAATTAACTACAATTTCAGACAACAGACTTGTAATAAAATTGGAAGTTGATTTTTGAATATTGAAAATTTTAGAGACGTCAGCGAAGAGATGGAAAAGTAAAATTTAGCAATGCAAGAGAAAAAAAAATACTAAGAGCATTTAAATTTAGCTGAGAGCATTTCCCCTGTAAAAGAATACAAATAATGGTTACAACATCACTTACCATTTGTAAGTGCATAGGAAAATATAAACACACTAATAAATAAAGAATAAGTATAAATACAATAAGAAATAAATAATAAGAAATAATAAAACTATAGTAATAAATAACAACAAATTCTTTTACCTTATGGAAATTTAGTGTATTTCCATTTCTCTTATCACAAACATATTTCCAATCAAGTAATGTTTAACACTTTATTTACTTCAAGTAGAATTTTAAGTTCTATTAACTTAATCAGTTCGTAGATCATAACAGTCCTTTAGCAAAAATAGTGATACAGTCCTTAAGTAAAAAGTTCAGCTGCAATAAATATTTTTTACTAAATTTGTTTGACTACTCTGCCTGTTAAACTCTTTACATTATGTTTAAATACTATTTGTCATCACAATAGTAGTTTTATTTTAATAAACAAATTCCTAGTAGTTATTCAACTACCTTTTAACGTTTGTTTATCAACTTCTTTTTTGAGCTCCTTTTCCCATTCTAATTGGGATTCACCATCTTTTACAACTTCTCACTTGTTTTAGTAAATATCATAACTTTTCACTTATAAGTTATGTTCTCTTTTTCTTTAATAAATAATGAATCTTTCAATAAATAATATAATACTTTCAATTCATAATCATAATAATAAAATTCTCAACAGTATACTTGACTAATAGCAATAATAATACTTAATAACAATATTATATTCTAAGAAAATATCACAGATTGTTTACTTATTGACACGGAAAATAATGGTTGAGGATAAAAATAATACATAGCAATTAATAATTTTCTTATTTTTTACTTATATAAGAAAGTATTTTTGCCAGCCGAAACATTAAAAAAAAATAATAATAATTCCAAAGTCCAAATAAATTTAACTCTAAATATTTAGAAAGTGGACTCTCAACCAGTATTTCTTTACAATAATTTATCTCTCTGATACTCTTATGAATAGACGTGCACTTGATAAATTTAGAGTGGTAAAATAAAGAAAATAAATAGGAATAAAAGATAATTTGTTTATGTACTAAATTTTCCATTGCTACACAATCACTACAAAATCTCATCAAAATTATCAATTTTCTATGTTTATATTATTATAATAATATTGTCAATTCTTACTATTTTTGTAAACAAGTGGTAAAAAATGGAATAAAATAAATATAGTTTATTTTGATATAAACTGGATATAGAATTAAAATATTTATTTTTATTTTTCTACATCAATCTGAAAATTCCCAAAATCAAATACACATCCTATGCCTGCACAGATTGTCTACTTAATCCCAAAAACTCCCAAAAACAAGTAATATCCTCGTGGCGCCCCCAAGGTCATACCTGGTAATGTTGAAAACTATTGATGAAAGAAAAATAAAAAATCTAAAGAATTAGAATTAAAAATATTGCGAAAACATTTTGGGGAATTACGAACTTTCCATAATCCGGTTGCACATTACAATCATTTCTATCATTCTCAAAAAAGTCCTGAGTAGTCATATAACTTTCACAACTAGATGGTAATTCGATATCATTCTTACATAAATTCAAAGTTTCAATACTATCATTAGTTGTTATTACACTATCATCATTATATAAATTCAAATTCTCATCACAATCAATTGTTACTAAATCATTCTCTTGTTGTACTTTATTCATATCTACAGTATGAAAATGAAGAGAGTTCTCATTATGTATAGATATACTCTTATTTATAATTTTCTTTCCTTGTTTTACAGTACAATTTCTACAATCTATAGTTAAATTAAATTTAGAACATCCCCTTAAACCCAAAATAGCATACTCCAAATTAGTAATACACACTAAAAAGTTAACACATTTGGTAATTTTGGAGACACACTCGTTTTTATTGCCGTCACTTCTAAATCCTGTCGGCTTTTCTTTTCTCTGTGACATATTGACGGCAATTAGTTGGTATTGTCCAAAAAAAGATGAGGGTTTCCATTCCTACACTACACAGGTGGCAGCCGACTGGGTTTAAAATAATAAAGAAAAATGAAGAATTAACATAAGGCAGTCGCTTGGAACATTATTCACTTTATTTCCACACTCTCGATTAAATCTAGGAAGATGCTCTCTCCTTCCATGGTAAAAAGAATAAAGTCTATTCTTCCTGTCACAATTAGTTTAAAAACACTCCATCTCTTGACTGCGTTCTAGTCTTTAATCCGTTAATATCTAACATCTATCACCCATTACGATACCGTTGCTTCCTCATTCTACTCACATAATAAACAGTATTCATCCAACGTTTTACTACCTCCATCGAGCAATCACATTGAATATCCAGTTTGCTACGACTGCAATCCACCACGTTCACCTCTACATGCTAAAAACTAAAAAGCTTCTAAACTCACAGCTCCTCTACTATATGCTATATGCTTTATGCCATCTCTCTGGTTCCCGCCATTCGTATTTATACTCTGCTGAAATGATTGTTCTAGAAACTTCTTATATTCTCGCACCAGCTATCTGAAGCATAAACAAATGTTAAAATCTGTAGTCGAGATTATGCTAAAATAACCCCTTTTTCCCTCTTCAGACGATAAAAGAAATGAATTTATGTCTGCGAAGTTTTAATCATTGGAATATTTTACTTACACCTGGATATTTTAAATAAAAGAATAAATTGAAATAAGTAGGTTTTTTCTTTAAGACAGAATAATATTTTAGCAGTTAAATAAAGATTTAAGGGGAATATGATATACCGGGATTTAATAGCGGAATTTAATAGGAATTTAAATAATAAAAGTTTTATTAAAGAAATATAAATAATCGAGCCATTTTTAGATTTACGCAATTTGGAATAAATATGAATTAAGATCTTAGAGATTAATAGACTAGGGTTTTAATTTAATAAGCCGGTATAATATACGAAATATTACTGAAAAAGGAAAATTTACATAAAATACTTTAAACTTGGTGCAAAAATTTAAATTTTGTAATATACATGTATGTGTTTAGATCGACATATGTTTTATTGCTCAAATGGCGACATTCTCAATCAGTTGGTTGGTTGGCTGTTTGAAGTGTTATGGCACAAAATGCCTTTAGGGACATGCTGCGCCAAGAAAAAATTAAACTTAAAACATAGAATTAAATTTTAAATAGTGAAAAAAGAGTAGGAAATAAATGAGAAATATAATGTTTTTAAATGAAATCAGTAATGATATGATAAGTGTAATTTAATAAAGTCATAAGACCATAGTTAAGATACAAAAAGGAAATTATAACAATTAAGTCTGTAAAAGTTAAAAGAAATGATTGTTAAAAAAAGTTTTAAAATGTTACAAATACTGCATAAAAAACAAGTTTAAGAACCACAGATTATTAAATAGCAATATAAAATTAGTTCGATACGTACTTTTCAAAACAGTATTTCTGCATCCGCACTTGAAACACTGAGATTCCATAGCCTCTTCAACGTAGTTTTAAAGCTGTTTGGGAATCTTCATACTGGTAAGTAATCTGTTAAGGAACAATTTCTTGTTTTTTTCCCGCAGTTTTCCACTGTGAAGAGGCTTGAGTTGAGGTCTTCTTTCTCCCTTTCTGTTTACAAGATTTTTTCTTATGATTCTCAGTTGGAAAAATATCAGATATCTGAAATGTCTTTGTAGACGAAACAGAGGTTCTTTCCCTTTCATGTTTGGTTGAATTACATGGTGGAAAAGAGGAGTCGGTCTGGTACTTATGTGGAGAGTAAGAGACCCCGACAGACAGTGTTCTAGACTAAACAAGTTTACGAGCTTCAGGGTGAGAAATGTTTCGAGTTATTTTAACAGCAAGTATTTCTTTTTGACTGATCCAGTTTGGATAACAACAGGAGTATGCGCAATGCACCCTTACATTTTACGCAGCGTTCAGAGTTTTCACAGGATTTGCCGTCTTGGCCGACTTCTACAGACGTGGACACGTCACGAAACCACGACAAGTTGTTGTAGTGCGGCCATATCGTTGAGACTTAAAATAGCAGAGGGGTTATGGATTTAAAACCGGATAAGACAGCTTGGGTAGGCTACTTTAATTCTAGATGGTAAAATAGAGCTACTGAAAGTCAGAATGATGGGCTTCGTCGGAAGCACTTGTCCATTCCGACGTATAATAATACTGCGTGAATCTAAAATAGTTTGATCTTTTAAATTCTGCAGGAGTTCTTATGTAGAGATTAAAATATCTGGTTCGGATATTACACCACAGCAAACATTTAGAGTTTGATGTGCCTTAACAAAAACCGAAAAATAGCCTATTGCACTGCAATTTGAGAGAAGCTGTGTTTTGCTGGTTGAAGAAACCTCAATAAGTAAATCTCCAGAATGTAGCTTTTTAAGTGGACAGGCATCACTAAACGGAAATGCTGTCAATACGTTCAACTAGAAAAAACGAATGGATGAATTGTTCTGTACACTTTGTTGCTCTCCACATGGGAGAGAAGTAGAATAAAGGGAGGTATTTCCACCCATATTAGAAAAAAATAACAATTTAGACCGCGGCCGCACCACACACTACCGATCCCAACAATGGGATTCATACTCGTGCAACAGTCCTAACTAGGGCCCATACGGTCACAAGGCAATCCGAAGTCAGTCTCCGCCCTTAACGATATGACTAGTAATTGCCTGCTCACTTGATCCTTTAGACAGTGAAAAGTCAACTGACCAGCCGATTGATGCATACGGGACCAATATACACCCCCGTCTACCTGGCCAAAGGAGTGTGTTGGTTTCCCTCAACAGCAAGATCCCTCTTTCCAGGGACACGGGTCGCAACGTATGGCAAACACGTGGTTGCTTTACAATTTTCCATAAGTCGCTATAGACAGCATGACATCGGCTTATGCAGAATTGCTCTCGCCTCCGAAGATGAAACCACAAAAACAGAGAGTGAAACAAAGAGGAAAGAATAGACAAGATAAGTGAGATGAAAAAGAAAAGAGAAAGATCGCTCATTTGCCCGGAGTTGTTAGGCCCGTGAATACCTAAAGAAGGTATCCCCTGGGGGCACTTCTCACAGATACAAAGATGGTATTTTCATCATATGGCAAAATACAGATAACTTACTCAATAACTTCTTAAACCAGATTAAAAGCCTTGGTTCTAAAATTAAATTTACATTCGAAATAGAAAAGAATGGTACCCTACCTTATTTAGATGTATTATTAATCAAAACTCTCCAAGGAACAGAACGCACTGTTTACAGAAGACCTATAGCTAGTCAATCCATTATCCCTCATAATGCTCACGTACAGTTTTAGTACAAAGTTTCTGTATTTAGACCTCTCTTAAAACTATTGAAAAACTGCTCTAATTAAGACATCATTCAATGTCGTACTGGATCATTTTTTTTAACAATAAATATTTGATATGTTGCACATTTTTATTTCTTAAATAATTATTAGCAAGGATTTAAAACAAAATGTCAAGTGCTGGATCTAATCATTACCTGCCTGAAAATCGTAAAATTTCTACATTTATAGGCCATAGGAGATCTATCTGCATTCAAAATTATTAATTATTTAAATTATAAGCTACATTTACCGCCTAATGTCTGAAAAATACAAAACAGGAATCAGCATTATACATAGAAACATTAATAAAAAATATGAGTTTCACATACATGGCGGTCTTATTAAAATGAATGACAAGAAAAAAAAAACTCTTAAATATCGATTTTGTCCACGGTCATCATTTTATCTAGGGTCATCATTTTATGGGCAACAGTAGCAACACATGTACTATTGTAAGCCTTTTTTCCGTATTTATATCTTAAAGAAAATTTTATAGTCAAGTCAAGTCAATACTGGGTTTGCAGAGCGTTTACAGTGAGCGCGACCTCTCGCGTAATATCCAATTAATTATGAGGTAGAACATGCAGATGCAGGGCTTTCGTACTTTGCTAACAGTATTTTAAATAAAAATTCTTCGTGGTAGATTCCTTTAATATCTATAATAGAATTATACAATAAATATTATAGTTTTAACATAGTGGTAGAAAAGTGCGAAAATTTTAGGAAAACTGCAAGCCCTGCAGATGAAGCCCATAAGATGTGTGATATCGAGGTGCAATGAAAAGATTCCCATTCGTGAATATCATTAGGTATCTCCCTGAGGTAGTCAAATCATGGAGAGGTGTTGAAGAGGCGGGTGTCAGATCGTTCAGACAATATTTAGTTAAATTCAACAAAGATGGCAAAAAGACACAGGGCAAGAAAAAACCCCTATCAGGTCCCCATACTTTACATTATAAAATTACAATTAAAATTTTCCTAACCAGTACATTAAATGAATAAAAGAGGAAATATGTACAAAAGGAATGAGTATAAGAAATTCCTAACAATTTATGAAACTTTATAGATCACTAAATACTATCTGTATTTATTCAATATGAAGGTGGATAAAGTCTCGTTCTGGAAGTTTCCTTCCAATTATATAAAAACTTTTTGAAAATAAAAGAATTTTAAAACATTTGAACAACATTAATTAAATCGAAAAGCAAGAAGTATCCTAGTTGATTTTTCTAAATCATATCTTTATGAGTGTTAATTATACAGAAATATTATTCCATTCTTTATAAGACTATCAGGCATTAACGCCTACTAAAACTTTTATCATATTTGTTTACATTAGAAAATCCTTAAAGTTAAATTCCTATTTCTGTGAATATTGTATTTCTTCTTCACGCTGCCCAGCCCTTCAAGACAGCATTTGGCGGAATAGATATTAGAAATTTGCCGCAAAGCTAAGTGTAAGAAGTTGCGAAATAAAATAAAAAAAATTCTGCCAATTCTTTCTGGTGTAAATGCTAGTTGGTTGTATTTATGTCGGCCAATTATCTGCACGTGGGATATAGGCCCTAAGGGGGGGAGTGCCTTCCGTGGAGGTCTTTCTAAGGGAACCTAACCCGTATTAACGCTTGGAGAACCAAGGTTCGAAGAAAACCACGAAAACTCCGAACGATTAGGCCGACGGGCGCGATTGGGATCGAACCCAGCACCTCCCGTCTACCAGCTTCGAGAGCGGAACCTCTCGGCCACTGGTGGGGCAGGTGTAAATGCTAATAAATACGTAAAAGTAAATTTTAATTAATACCTATAGACTCGTATTTTCAAAATGAGAAACAAAAAAGAACGATGTAATACACACACACACACACACACACACACATATATATATATATATATATATACAGGGTGTCCGGTCTCAACGGTGTCCAATGGCTAATTCCTAAACCGTTAGTCATAGACATATAGTTCCAATTACAAAAATGTTTTACATGAGGTATAGAAGTATTTTTAATGCGATTTAGCTCAAGAAAATTTTTTATTTAAAAATTACGAAATTTAAACTTTTGTACGGTCCCCCGGTCCTATAAGTGATATTTAGTAAACTTTTCCTATTTCTCTAACAAGTACGGCAAAAAAAGTCCCATTCCTCTAACACTAAAATTGACCGAGTTATGACATTTTCAATTTTATGACTTAAACCACTTTTCTGTAACTGAAAACAGATGAGTTGGACCAAGCTTTCAGGGGTCGTACACGAAGTGCTTAAAGTATTATAAAGGGCCTCCACTCCAAACGATGTTCGACGGCTAATTCCTAAACCGTTAGTCAAAGACATATAGTTCCAATTACAAAAAGGTTTTAAATAATGTAAAGAAGTATTTTTAAAGCGATTTAACTGAAGGTGCTGTCCCCGTATAAATATTACGGTAGTGTTAATTTTTAGTAATTAACTTTCAGATTGGTTAAAATAATTGAAGAAGTGAGTTTCAAAACTCGCCTTATCGAGAAAATCAAATATTGGGCAATCGCGTAAAACCTTTAAATGCGCACATTGGTATTCATTGAAAATTTGGAGATTGTAGTGTTTGATTGGCACAGTTATACCAATAGAACAGATTGATAGAGAAACACGATTTTTTAAATTTCGGATAAGGTGAGTTTCGAAATTGACGTCCTCAAATGTAATTTGACATTTTTTTTTTTGTAAGGAAATGAGTGTGTTTCTTTTGATGATTTTATTTTAAAAAGTTGTATTATTTTTATAAGCTTTTAACTTACGACATTCGTATAAATGCCTTCCTAATTCAAAATTTATATTCCAATTTTAACTCACTTCCATATATCCGATCAAGATTAAATTTTACATAATTATGTAAATCCAATGACAATGTAATATTAATATGATTTTAGGTACGTACTATTTATATTTATCTCACAGGACCACTCCAAAAATTTCATATATATTATTGTCTACAAACAGAAATTTTAAAATCAATGTCAGTAACATTTATGTAAGGCATTGAGATTCACAATGTAATTTTCCCAAATGAAAGTGCGTTCCGTTTATATTTTTTATTTAGTGCCGCACAAAAGAAGTCAGATACATTACGATGCATGAGCAGGGATTGCTTAATATACATTTTGATGATATTATGCTTTTTTCAAACTCAACTTTTTAGTTCTTTATAAAAACTTGTTTGAAAAAAAAAAATATTTTAGAGACCAAAATCAAAATGCAAATTCTACTTGCTAAACAAGTAATTATACAAGTAATTAGTTAATTTTTGTAATTTTATTTTAAACAAACAAGATAAAAGTCCATTTTTTGTGAATGAAATTATGTGGACTGATGAATGTCAGTTTATAAGACAAGGGGTCGCAAATACTCAAAACTTTTACTATTGGTCCCTGGAAATCCACACATTATTCGTCCTAACAAACATCAAATACGTTGGTCCATAAATGTTTGGTGTGGTATCTGGAAGACGTCCTTAATTGGGCCATTCCTCTTCGATGACACTTTAACATCAAAATACGCGGATATTTTATCTGGACCAGTATCCGATTTTTTAGAAGAGTACGTTTCATTACAAGATTTGTCTAATATGTGGTTTCAGCACGATGGCGCGCCAGCACATAGATCGCTAAAACCACGTACTGTTTTAACCAGTACTTTTGGAAATAATATTATCGGATATGGGGGTCGTATTGAGTGGCCTCCCAGGTCGCCAGATTTGAATTTTCTCAGTTTTTTCTTTGGGGTTTTCTGAAAAATAAGGTATATGAAAGAGAATCAACTAGTCGAGCAGATTTGTGGAATCGTATTGCTATGGCGTGCAGATCTGGAACACCTACAATGTTGAAAAAAGTAGAAGAAGAATTTATTTCACGAGTGCATTTCTGCATTGCAGCCGAACGGAGTCACTTCGAGCACCTTTTAAGATGACCTTAATTTTTATTAATTAAGTTTTAGATTAAGTAATCTAACTATGTATCATTTTCTAAAGAGTTGTGACTGTTGCTTTTATAATCATTTAACAAAATTTCTGTTATTTTTCTTAATTATATTTTTAGTACAAGTTGTATATTTTGTTTTAATATGTCAGAATGAACTAAAATCTCAAAATATAATTGTAATGTTAATTTACTCTCAATGTTTAATGATAAATTTTATATCAGACGATTATTTTTATTTCTAGTAAATTTGTGACTGACCCCTATTTTGCAGCAAAAAAGATACCCCAAATTTAAACATCTATTACTCGGTCAGTTGTAATCGTAGAGGAATGGGACTTTTTTTGTCTTACTTGTCAGTGCAATAGAATATTTTTACTAAATATCACTTATAGGACCTGGGGACCGTATAAAAATTTAAATTTCGTAATTTTTTAATAAATGTCTTTCTTGACCCAAATCGCTTTAAAAATACTTCTTTACCTCATTTAAAACATTTTTGCAAATGGAACTATATGTCTATGACTAACGGTTTAGGAATTAGCCATTGGACACCGTTGAGACCGGACACCCTACCCTGTATATATATATAAGTGGTTCTATTAAAATTTATGAAACTAAATGTACTTTTTCGACGTGTGAGAAGAAAAAGTTTTCACAATTATTTTCTAATTTATTTTCAATAAAGTTCGAAGAATAACTATTGACACTGAAATTAATTCTTTTCTTTTCTTTTTATTATTTTTGTTGACGAAGATTAAATTTCAATCACTATTGGCAATATACCTACAGAATACCTTTAAATTACGTTACGTAAGGGATTAGCTATTTCAATAAGAGAATATTAACATTTCGAAAACACTCATGATTCTAAAGCAGATTTTAGAATTTCTCTGCGATTTTCCAATATCTTGACTAATGTTGATTGTGATGTACCCGGGCTTTTTGCTAAAGGTATTTGTGATCCTGGGATTTTATCAATGTAATGACAAAATTTTATTTAAAAAAATGAAAACTGCTTATTTTTTTTTTTCAAAATTTATTGCAACGCAAACTGTACTGCACTAAAGTTTTCTGATCTATCTGGCATTCATCCAAATATAATACGGAAGAAGCACAGGTATTCTGTTAACAATAACCCTGCAGACTGTTTATTGGATTTCCCGTCCACTTAATAAATAAACAATGAAAAACATCAGAATTATGCTTAGTGTAAAAATTAAAAAATAAATAAATAAAAAAAATAAAAAAAAAATAAATTCAGAAATAAATATCATTATATCTCGGAAAACTATCGCTAAAACGGATTTTTATAACATAGAAATAAATATACACGAACCCGGACTACTAAAATTTATCTTTAATTTGAGTTGTCGTTAAACGGGGTAATACTGCAATTTAATAATGGCATATGTGATTTTTTTCAATACCGTTCCACCTTTATGTATACTAATCTATACTAATATTATAAAGAGGTAAAAATTGTTTATTTGTAGGAGGTAAGCTCAGGAACTACCGAACCGATTCCAAAAGTAATCGTATCTAAATGATGATATTAGTCCAACTTAGAACATAGGCTATATCCTATGTCCGTGGCATTGGCCAAAAGGGGGTGCAGGAGCAAAAAAGTTCTAAAAATGCGATTTTTGAGTTACTGAAGGACCTAGAAACGTGAAATTTGGAATGGTAGTTACTTATAAGATACTAATGATCTGTAAGGACATTTCTGAAAAAATTCGAAATTAAAAAGGGCTGAAAATGCGCGAAAAGCGTTCTAAAAAACATTCTAAATGGTCATTTTTACGCAATCTCAAGTACTAAACCGATTTAAAAAATAACGGTGTCAAAATGATAGTGACAACCCTTGCTCGAACATAGACTACATTTTATGTCGGTGCCACTACCCCCAAAGGGGGTGTCGGGACAAAAAAAAAAAAAAAAACGTTCGAAAATGAGATTTTTGTGTTACTGAAGGGCCTAGAAACATGAAATTTGAAATGGTAGTTAATTATAAAATATAAATGATCTCTAAGAACATTTCTTAAAAAATCGAAATTTAAAAGTGTTGAAAATGTGCGAAAAGAGTTCTAAAAAACCGTTCTAAATGGCGATTTCTACTCAATCTCAAAATGTACCCAACATATTTCAAAAGTAATTGTTGGAAAGTGATGATGGCAGGCCTTGCTCGAACATAGGCTCTATTTCATGTCGGTGTCACTACCACCTAGGTGTTGCAGAAGCAAAACACGTTCTAAATTTCTATTTTTGTATTACTGAAGGGCCTAGAATCCTGAAATTAGGCAGGACAGTTATTTATAAGATACAAATGATCTCTAACATTTCCTAAAAAATCGAAATTTAAAAAGGGGTGAAAATGAGCGAAAAGCGTTTTAAAAAGCTTTCTAAATTGCAATTTCTATGCAATCTCGGGAAGTAACGAACAGATTAAAAAAAATAATGGTATGAAAACGATGGTGACAGCCCTCGCTCCAACATAGGCTGTATTTCATGTCGATGCCACTACCCTAAAGGGGATGAAGGAGCAAAAAAAACGATCTAAATTGCGTCTTTTGTAATACTGCAGGGGCTAGCAACTTTACTAAGCATGGTAGTTACTTTTAAAACATAAATGATCTCTAAGAACATTTCCTAAATAATTCGAATTTAAAAGTGATAAAAATGCACGAAAAAGGTTCTAAATTGCTATTACTACGCAATCTCGAAAAGTACCCAACCGATTTTAATAGTAATGGTTGGAAATTGATGATGACAACCCTTGCTCCAATATAGGCTCTATTTCGTGTCGGTGTTACTTACCACCTTGCGGTTGCAATTTAGAAAACATTCTAAATTTTGATTTTTGTGATACTGAAGGGGCTAGTAACTTGAAATATCGTATGGTAATTACCTATGAGATGTAAATACTCTCTGAGAAGAGTTCCTTAAAAATTTGAAATTTAAAAGAGGTGAAAATGAGCGAAAAGCGTTCTAAAAACTTTCTAAATAGCAATTTCTACGCAATCTCAGGAAATATAAACCGATTTTAGAAGTAATGGTTTCAAATTGATAGTGACAGTCCCCGCCTAACATAGCCTAATATTTTACGTATTTGCCTCTATGACCTGAGGGTTACGGGAGCAAAAAATGTTCTAAATTGAGTTTTTGTTTTACTGACGGGGTCTAACATTTTGACTTTGGAATGGTAATTACTTCAATCCTTTCTGAGAATTGTCGAAAGACAATTCCAAATTTAATTGTGAATAATGACACAGGGGCAGTTATTTATGACATGATGGTTAATTTTAAGATGTAAATGCATTAAGATGGTTTCTAAAAAATTCAAAACTTCAAGTGAATACTGAGATGAGCGTATGAAAGGAGCATAAAATTCTCAAAATACTTTCTAAATTATCATTTATTTGGAAATGAGTGAAAAGCGTTTTATAAGCGTTCTAAATTACGATTTTTATGCAATCGTATGAAATGCGAAACCGATTTCAAACTGAATGATTGCAAATTGATGGTGATAGAGCCTGCTCAAACATAAGCTATATTTTATGTCGGTGCCACAAACCCTAGAGGGTTGCAGGAGCAAAAAACTTTCTAAATTGCGATTAGTGCTGTTCTGAAGAAATTACTTATAAAATATAAATGTCCTCTAAGAACAGTCGAAAATAAATTCGAAATTAAAAGGGGATGAAGCGAAGGGAAGGAGAGAAAAGCATTCTAAAAGTCCTTCCGGCCAGTGCCGGGAGGAAGAGGTAGCTTTCATAATCCTTATTTAAAAAAAGCCAAATTATATCATTCAAACACACGAAGCTCAATTTAGTGGAAACCGAATATAGGAGATTCAATACTAATTTTTATCAATATAATGAATGAGAATTTCGCGAAATTAGTCAGCTTTATAGAAGCTGGTTTTCTTTGAAGTAACATATATTTGGCTGCCAAATTCGGCAATTTCTTAAAGTGCCTGTCATTTTAAGACAACATGGTGGATGAGGCTAAGCAGTGAACTCGGTCGAGACCTTAGTAATTGCTGTGCACATGCTCACTCACATCGGAATCGGTTAATATATAGGAGTGCTGTCGCATGCAAAAAATCAGATTTTTCAAAATGTCACCCACAATAGAAATTGAAACTGCTATATCTGAGCCATTTTTTAAGGTAAAGACAAACAAAAAATGCTCCTGAATCCTTATATCAAGGTCAAATACTTAAGAAAGAAACCCTTTTCAATTTCTAATTTTTTTGCACCTCACTTTAAATAAATATATATATATTTTAATTTAATGGTCGCCATTTTGAAACAAGATGGCTGATGAATCTGGCCAGCGAACTTGGTCGAGGTGTTGATGTATACTATCCACATGCCTTCTTACATCGAAATAGGCGAATACGTGTGTTATCGCGTGACAAATACAAGATCGTTTCAAAATGTTAGCCATGCTAGAAATTCAAAGTGCTATAAATCAACCATTTTTTTTAAGATATAAACAAAAGAACAAATTTTCAGAAACAAAAACTGCTCCGGAATCTTTGTATCAAGGTCAAACACATAAAAAAATCTTTTTCATTTTCCAATTGTTTAATACCTCATTTTGAATTTTAAATTTAATTTTTTTTTAAATGGCAACCCTTTTGATACAAGATGGCGAATGAAGCTGGCCAACGACCTCGGTCGAGACATTGGTATGTACTATGTACAGACCAAGTTACATCCAAATAGGTTCATAATTACGCCTGTTGTCGCGTGACAAAAATCAGGTCGTTTTAAAATGTCAGCCACAAGATAAATTCAAAATGCTATTACTCAGCCATTTTTATTAGATATAGACGAAAGAAAAACTGTTCCGGAATCTTTGTATTAAGGTAAAACACATACTAAAAAAATCTTTTTCACTTTCCAATTTTTTTGGTATCTCATTTAAATTTTTTAATTTTTTAATTTTTTTAATGTCCGCCATTTTGAAACAAGATGGCGGATGAAGCCGGCCGACGAACTCGGTCGAGATATTTGTATGTACTATGTACACACCAAGGTACATCCAAGTCGGTTCATAAATACGCCTGTTATTACGTGAGAAAAATCAGGACGTTTCAAAATGTCAGCCACGCTAGAAATTCAAAATGCTATAACTCAGCCATTTCTTAAGATATAGACGAAACAAAAACTGCTCCCGAATCTTTTTATCAAGGTCAAACACATAAAAAGAAAATATTTTTTCAATTTTTAATTTTTCGGTACCACATTTCAAATTTAAATTTTTCTTAAAAATTTAAATGGCCACCATTTTTAAACAAGATGGCAGATGAAGCTGACCAACGAACCTGGTCGAGACATTGGTATGTACTATGTATAAACGAAGTTACATCCAAATCGGTTCATAAATACGCCTTTTATCGCGTGACAAAATTCAGGACGTTTCAAAATGTCAGCCACGCTAGAAATTCAAAATGTTATAACTCAGCCATTTTTTAAGATATAGACGAAACAAAAACTGCTCCGAAATCTTTGTATAAAGGTCAAATACATAAGAAAAAATATTTTTCCATTTTCAATTTTTTGGTACCACATTTCAATTTTTAAATTTTTAAAAAAATTTTAAATGGCCGCCATTTTGAAACAAAATGGCGGATGAAGCTGGCCAACGAACTCGGTCGAGAGATTGGTATGTACTATGTACACACGGAATTACATCCAAATCGGTTCATAAATACGCCTTTTATCGCGTGACAAAATTCAGGACGTTTCAAAATGTCAGCCACGCTAGAAATTCAAAATGCTATAACTCAGCCATTTTTTAAGATATAGACGAAACAAAAACTGCTTCGGAATCTTTGTATAAAGGTCAAATACATAAGAAAAAAATATTTTTCCATTTTTAATTTTTTGGTACCACATTTCAAGTTTTAAAATTTTGTAAAAATTTTAAATGGCCGCCATTTTGAAACAAAATGGCGTATGAAGCTGGCCAACGAACTCGGTCGAGACATTGGTATGTACTATGTACACACCAAATTTCATCGAAATCGGTTCATAATTACGGGAGTTACAGTGTGACATAGGTCAGATATATATATATATATAGAGAGATATATATATATATATATATCAATTTTGAACGGAGGGTGGTTTCGGGGTCTGGGGGTCATGATCGATGAAAATATACCAAAATTTTTTGAAATCGCTTTCCTCCGAACGGCTGCAATAGGTAGCTTTTTTATAAAGAAAGCTACCTAAAAGTGTCCTAAATTACGATTTCTATGGAATTTCAGTTAATAATAAATCGATTACAGAAGTTATTGGTTGCGAATCAACAGCGATAGTCCCTGATCCTATATGGGCCATATTTTATGCCGGTTTCACTACCACCTGGTTGGCAGGAACAACAAGAAAACTTTTACAAACATCTAAAATCCGTTTTTTATAGAATATTAGGAAATGCCAACCGATTTCAAGGTTAATGTTGGCAAATTAATGGTGACCGGCTCTGTTTCAACATTTTTCGAGACGTTCTATTTCAACTCTTTTTCGGCATTTTATGTTGGTGCCACTAACACCAGAGAGGTGGTAGACTGTTAGACAAGAAGCTTGGAATATGACATGATGGTTAATTTTAAGATGTAAATGTATTAAGATGGTTTCTAAAAAATTCAAAACTCCAAGTGAATACTGAAATGAGCGTATGAAAGGAGCATAAAATTCTCAAAATACTTTCTAAATTATCATTTATTTGGAATTAGTTTTTGTTCTTATTAATTAAAATCTCATTTCTGTCTATTGCAAATTTATAATGAAGTTTAGTCAAACTGTAGCCTAATTTGTAATTTTTGAATTATTCCAAAAAGTGTTCTTCTAATAAAAAATAGTCATGCAAATATCACTTGGCATATTTCAACTATTACGCGAGCAAAGCCGCGGGGTTTGCTAGTTTGTTATAATTCATTGAATTATGATACAAATTTAATCGCATAATTGAAGGTAATACACATAAGTATTTATAGATAATGATACATACACCTTTTTACAGAATATAGCTTAATGAATGTTATTTTTTAAAGTCTTTCGCAATTGTTTCAAAATTTAATTTAATTTAATTAGATAGTGGATATTAAAAATCGAATCTTTTCATTTAAAATTTGGCAGACATGTTAATGGCAAACTAAAATAGTTATATTCCATATTTGGTGTTTAAACAATAAAAAGTTTTTTTTTTTTAATATTCAATTTTTAAATTTCTAAAATAACAAAGAGTTATCATATTTTTCAATGTCCTATGCGTAATATTTATT
Source organism: Maratus speciosus (assembly GCA_963932465.1). Taxonomy (NCBI): domain Eukaryota; kingdom Metazoa; phylum Arthropoda; class Arachnida; order Araneae; family Salticidae; genus Maratus; species Maratus speciosus. Next base: position 90,686,715 of record OZ010791.1, on the reverse strand, counting down.
TTTCATAAAATGTAACAATATTTATTTATAAGACACTTTTTATATGCTACAATGGTAGTTGGCATGAGTTTTATAAGTTCGCTGAATTTAAAAATAGAAAAAATATTATTATAATTAGGCTATTTTTTTTTCTAAAACAAGTAACTAAATATTTTTATATGCGCATACATTCTGGATAGAATAGTTTACGGAATAATTTTGAATAGCTCGAATTTGAATTAGCGAAAATAAATATGAATATTATGACAAAAGAATATGACTTAACAGAATTCAATTCACGATTCGATTTAAAAACAAAAACTGCGAGTTGTCATTATTAGAATTTAGAATGAAGGTTAAATTTGCGTTACTTACCCCATTTTCCCAGAAATTCAGGCAGACACAGATAAAACAGAGAAGCTGCATAAAAAGGCACATTTTTTATTATACAGATCACACTAAACATCGGCGAATATTTCAATTTGAATGAGAATTTTCAAGACAACATAATGGACTTGTGTACAGGATGAGAATTTCAGTTATGAAGAATATAAATGGCCATAACATCGACCAACGTGGGTGCGTTAAAGTAGACACCTTCGAATGATTTGATCTGGTTATTTAAAAACGACGAATTATACATTGTCAACGTATATAGATGAATAAGATTCTTACTCCACATCGAATAATAAATATTAGACTCAAAGAATAAACACCTTAGCGTACTTTATTTCCACCATTCGAATTCCGAATGTTTGTTTTTTGAGATGGTACCTGTAGAGGCTGACGTCACGATTTTACGTGAGTTACTCTGTTGCCAAGGTAACGAAAGGTTCACTTGCAATATTATCGTCCACATTCCAATACTAAAATACTCCAGAAATGCAACTATTTATGCTAATTTCTTTTTATTATTGTATACAGGATATACGGTAAAAATTCCAAAATAATATGATAATTAGGAATGCACATGGAACGTTTCAAAAGTACGAAATTTACAATTTTGGGAAAACAACATTTTAAATAAAACAAACTGCATAAATACTCGTATTTACAGTTTTTACAAATAAAAAAGCTTATATCTCTCCGAAGAAGCGTCAGAATTCCCAATTTGCTTTTGCATAATATAAATTTGAGTATCTACTTTTACAATTTTCCAAATATAAAAAATCGATTTCTTTATCGAATTTCATGATTTTTAAAGTCCATTGTTCCACAAAAGAATCATTTGTGTCATACTGCACCCCCCCCCCTTTACCTTAGCAAGAATTTTACCGTCGGATGGTAAAATTTTTCTCAAAATGTACAGTAGTATTTTCTTCAAACCTGTAAATAATCGAAAGATATCAAAATAAAAAAATTACAGACGAAAGGTAATATATATTAATAAAAAAATATAAAATGATACATTACGATGATATTATGATGAAATGCTATAAACGATATATTAGTAAAAATGTATTCTTATTGCATATTTCTAGGAATGTAGCGATTGTCTTAAAATTCCTGTACAATTCCGAAGTTAACAAATGAATACCAATTTATTTGTTTAATGGAATGCTAAGCTCATGTATAATTACTTGGATAAAGTAGCATTTACTTTACAATTGATATCAAACATCTGAATAGTTAGATTCTAATTTCATTATTAAACACTGCTACTGTATTTTCTTTACTGTATTACTGTACTTCAATAATTAGTTGAATTAAGGTGGAAATTTAATTTGTTCGCGCTTGTAGTAAAGGGTATTTCTGTCAGTTAATTATTTAGGTTGGTGTAAGCAGTAAATTGAATTCTAAATTTAGCTGATGAGTTAAAAAATATTTTCTTTCAAATAATAACAAATGAAGCATTAAATATGATACTAAACAATTAAAAATAGAAGAAATGATAACAGTTTCATACAAGCATATTACTTTTAAAGATTATTCTTAAAAGTTTTTTAGTTTTGCTTGAATAATTTATCATTAAAGAAACAAATAAAAATTTTCAATATTAGAAGTACCTTACTGAGAAAAAAGAAAAAGAAATTAGAATTAAAAAAAATAAGCGATTTATTACTTTAATTAAAAATGTTTGATAATAATTTCGTGTAATGTAAGTCTTTTTTGGGCTTCCTTTTGAGGGTTGTTAACTTCAAAATAGAAGGGCATGATACCAATTTAGCAACAAAATAACAGTTTATTAAATTCAGTTGGAAGAACAATGGTGTAACAAGTTTAATTTAGATGGCTATAAGAAAGTGCAGTATGGAGAAAAAATTTAAGACGGGAAGACAAACTTTCCCAATTGGTCCTACACTAAATTCAAACGTTTCTAAAACAAATCGCATTACTTGAAACACAATACGAACTTCATAATATACATTTAAGTATGCTCCGTAAGCGTAAATATCACTTCATTCCATATAGATATTAACACAACTTTTTACCTACACCTGTAGCCTTGCAATTCTGCTTCAAATTGCCAAGGGAAGACTACAGTACATTGAATTCTGGAAACTTCAAAGATACATTTTCATAGCAGCTAGTGTATCTTATTGGCGAGATCTATTAGAAGTAAGAAAAATTCTTGGTAACACCTCAATATACAGGGTGTCCGGTCTCAACGGTGTCCAATGGCTAATTCCTGAACTGTTAGTCATAAACATATAGTTCCAATTACAAAATTGTTTTAAATGAGGTAAAGAAATATTTTAAAAGCAATTTGGGTCAATAAAAACATTTCTTAAAAAATTACGAAATTTAAATTTTTATTCGCCCCCCCCGGTTCTATAAGTTATATTTAGTAACATTTTCCTTTTACACTGACAAGTAATACAAAAAAAGTCCCGTTGTTCTACGATTAAAATTGACCGAGTAATATCTGTTTAAAGTTGCAGCATATTTTTTGCTGCAAATTGGGGGTCATTCACAAATTTAGTCGAAATATAATTTCGTCAGACATATTAAAAAATGGTTGAGCTATTACTCGGTCAAACTCGGAACCAGAGCGAATTTAATATATAATGCAGTCAGGGTGGCGAGTATAAGACAGGTTCCATAAACTTTGAGAAATTTCCCATGGCATAATTAATAGAGTCATCGTAACTTTAAACGTTGTTTATTTGACAAAAACATATCGAATCATTTCCATTAGCTTGTCCAACAACTGTCGAATAACCGATCATCCACTTCCTAAAACTTAAGATGTTACAAGTATTAGGATCTATACATTAGAGCCGTTCACCCGAAGCGACGTAGATTTAATAAACAACTGGAAAAACATAAAATCACTCGCTCCATCGTCGATGTAACAATATAAGTACTCCAAGAAACAGAGCGCGTACGAATACATTATTAGTGGAAAACGAACTCCAGCAGAGAGGTGGGGAAGAACGGGACAGGAGACAGGCTGCGATTCGATGGGAAGGGAGACGAACGCGTGACGTCGATAAGGAACTTTTATACGGTGTCAGTATTAAAATGCAATCAAATGCTGGCGGGAGCTTGCAAGGAATTGTGGGGAAAGAGCATCATCGAACAAATGCAAAACATTCGAAGGAAAAAGAATTTAGTTTTAGAATAAATTGAAAAAAGTAATTTAATGGGTTTTAAGATTAGACGAATAGATTAAGGTTTTTTAGAATAATAAAAGAATACGCAGATTTAAATGCATGAAATAAAAAACAAAAGATATTAAGATATTATTAAAGATAGGTAAAAAGGGAAAAATATTAAGAATTTGGAATAGTTTTACTAAGATAAAAGGGCGAAAAATTTTATTATATATATATATATATAAATATATATATGATAGTTTTGGCAAAATAATCATGACAACCAATTCCGGAGATGTACACGCACTTTTTGAAACCTAAATACGGACAAAATAGATTTATCATTCACTCAGATATATTAGCTATTCAGGTCTATACGATCGCAGGTAACATCACAAAGCATCATTCGTCCAGCAGAGTACCCGTATAAAAGAGTAGCCAGGCATACTGCCACATATTTAAGTAGGGATATATTGTATTTAGTTTCTGTGATTTGCCTTTTGTATTGAAAACCAGAAAGACTCAGTTCCCCAGACATCAATTCCCTCTTCCTGAAAGAATAGTCTAGTTACACTGGCTTCCCAATAGGTCAGCAGTGCAAGCAAAAGAGGTTGGGAATTTAAACAAGAGCCTCAAGATAGCAAAATGTAGGAAAAATTTCTTTATAAAAAAATCTTAAACATAGACAGTGTTAGGTAATACCGCAATCACCATAACGCATCTGTGTATGCTTCCTATTTATAAAAAGAAAAATATATATATAATTTAATGCAGTAAGGTCCTCATACTAGGTTTAAAAAAATGCATGATACTTGCTACTTCTTCGATGAAAATAATCCATGTATAAGCGCTTCACACCCACTATAACCAAAATAACCTTCACTGTATGTAGTAATCTCGTTGTACTGGAACCTCAAAACTGCATGAAATTCGGTAATGCCGTTATGTATACACTTCTTGTATAAGCGCTTCGAATCCACATCAAGAAAAAAAAACAGTCATGGTAAAATCGTATTAAATCTCAATCTTAAAGTAACGATTTTTACTTCTCAGGTGACTCCCCCCCCCCCCTCCCGGCGTATTAACGAATTTTTTTTTTTTTGTTTTGAATATATGTATTTGAACACAGAAATGTTACACAAAATTTTCACTAGGTTTTTGTTTAGGGTAAGTAATCATATTCAGGTGTTCGTATTAAAATTTCCACTATTTCATTATGGAGAAGGCTCCACAAATTTTTGTTTTAATGTAAAATATACATATTTCTCGATAAAGTTGCTATTTTCACGTCTCTATGAGAAAATTTGGCAATAATATACATATAAAGTTTTATCTTTTTATTTGTATGACTGAATATATTTGAAAAATTCTATTTTCAAATGTCGAAAATTGAAAAACAAAATCCAGAAACCCATAGCAATGAAATTAATAGCCTTTTTTAATAATGTATTAGGCTTAGGTAATAATATCACTTATTCAATTGTTTTAAAACTGTGTAAATGAATGACATTTCTGAAATTCAGTAAACAGACACTAAATTAACTGTATTATACATGCACATTTTATTTTTTTTTACAAAACTGAAATAACACTTTCGTTTCGATAAATTTACATATTTTTTAATTTATATATTTTTTTTGTATTAAATATAATTAAAAATTATAATAAGATTTCTTTGCACTCTCGTATTTGAAGTACATCACAAATACTAAATGCCATACTACTTAATTATAAAAATAAAATGCAAATATTAAAATGAATATTTTTTATGTGATGTATTTGTTTGAGGAATTAAAATTAATAATACGGGAATTGCTTAGTTAAAAAATTCCCTAACTTACACTAATAAATTTCTCTTTCAATGGACAACTCATTTCGTTAGAGATTAATTACGTTCATCCCAGTAGAAAAAATTTCACAACAATAGAATTTTGTTTGCAGATGATCTTCGAAAATGCAGAAAAGGAATGTCAAACAAAAGCATCCGCATTCGAATTTTTCCTGATTATTATCATCCAAAGTACTTAGAAAAGTATGTAAAGAATTTAAAAACTACTCAAAAATGTTATATCCGTATGCTATTCAAATATTAAATACTGTAAAAAAAGAAAATAAGAATTAAAAAACACACTGGGACTAAAAAAAATGCATCTTCAAATTCTTTATATTATAATAAATTTAAATATGCGTGAAAATACTTTTTGGGGGCGCATTCGAATATTTTTTAAAGAGTCAAACTTTTCTTTAATCACTTTACTGATTTTTTGAAAAGATAAATATAATTTTTTATGTGGAATTAAAGGATTATAAAAAAATATAGTAAAATTATTTAATGGGAATATTAAAGTTTAATTAAAGGTATATATTGTACAATGGTGTAAATTTGAACCTAAAATAGCAAAGATTATATATTGCATTGAAACAAAAATATAAATTTGACTACATAAAAGAAAAATGAATGTAATGTGATGAATAATATGTGATGATGAATGAATGAATAATATGTGAAATATATTTGATGTAATATAAAAGAAACAATTTTTGTAAAAGTGTGAAAAGATGTACATTCTAATATTTCATATTTTCTTTAAAAATTCTTAAAAACTGTTTTTTTTTTTTTTGTTTTTTTTTTTTTTGTCACCATACAGTAAAAAGGTTTCAAATATAATTTCAGAAAATTGTACGTATTAAAGAAAAAATTAAATATAAGTCACAATTTCAGCTCTGATACATTCAAGAAAAGAAGAAAAAACAAGTCTGAAATAGTATGTCATAATTTCATTCCAAAAATACATTTTAGAGATCGTTTTGTATTATGAATGTAAAATCATAAGGTGTATATAATAAATAAATAAATACGATTTGATATTTGTTAAATATTAGAATTATTAAAAGTGTTTTCAAGATAAACAGGAAGTTAAGTTGGATATTGAAACAAATAACTAATTATACTTAGATAGTAATGCTTAACCAAGAAGCAGTTACATTAGCTGCGATAGAATGGTTCAAATTGTTGTCGAATTAAAAGGATTTCTTATAAGAAATGTGTGTCGAGATAACTAGTTTCATACTCATTTAAACTGACATTGTACCAATCATGTCAATAATAAAAGTAGAGATATCCAGTTTTCCAGTTATTGCGGTTCTCCGCTTCATATTTCGCATGTGCAAATTATAGAAATTCCAATTTTAACCAATTTTGAATCATAGTTATTGAAATAAACAAGTGCCTGAAAATTTTTCAATTACTGTCTAATCCATAGGCCTAAGAATATTTTATAAATTCTATTAATTTAGAATTATGAAATAATTTGTAAAAAACCCACATACAATGTTGATGAATATTCCCTTTAGTTCTTCAATTATTTTTTATGACCTAAAATTACATTAATTATTTATTGTACTACATTCAAAATATAATCAGCCAAATACATTTTTTCCATTGTTGAATTCAGATATGTATGTTTGTAAGAGGTCAAATTCTACTTTAAATAAAGGTCTGTTTACCCCTCCTGTGAAAAAAAAAAAAGTTTCCCCCTTAATGAACCAACCAACCATACGTCCTTTTGTAATCAGCGTAACAACAAACAACTTTTCCTTGGAGTTATATGAAGTCGTCACACTAAAGAAAATGTGCAAATAAAGTAATTTTAATAATTTAAAGATAGCATGAAAAATCATATCTTGCTTTTATAGTTATTTTACATATTTGCCTTCAATGGCATATTTATGGATCAACAGGTAAACGTTTTCACTCTTAATAAATAGTAATGGTTTCTGCCTTGAAGATTATACTATGGCTAATTCGGTTAAGCTTTTAAAATTATTTTCTCTATATTGAAACAATTTATATACACATTTTGCGTACATATAAACAAATTCTTGAAAAACAGCTGTGCAAACGCATTTTAAAAGAAAAAATGAAATTTAAAAGACAATTTTTTTTGTTTGCATAGACACTGTAGAATTTCAAATAAAATAATAAATAAAACACACATACACACATAAATAACGCCTGCATTCATCTCATAAAAGTATATACAAATATTTTACATACATACATACAATAAGTACAATAAACCCAAGTGGAGTTAAAAGTTAGCCTGAGCCAGGAATTGAACCTGGGGCCGCAGCGTAAATAAGTACATCATCTCTCGAGAACACATATCTCTCATGTCTGCAAAAATAAATGTATAAAATGAGAAACACGAAACATTTATGCAATATTTTTTTCATTGTTATTTTATTCATTTTTTTTTGGCGGGGGGATTAAACATATATTATGCGTAACAATTTATTGAAGTACACACAAATTATATTAAGCTATGTGATTTAGTTTAAAAACCACACATCGTTTTTATAAAATCAGTTAACTGTCTCTCTTTAATTTTTCAATCGACAGTTGTTCAATAGCCCCTCTGAAGCCATTTCCTTATACGAAAGTTATTATTTCTCTAATTGGACGACAAATAAATTATGACATTTATAAATTTAAAAAAAAAAATAAGAAATTTATTTTAATTAGGGATGGATTGGGTATGATTAGGAAAAATAATTTTTAAACCAAAACTGAATTTATATTTTCGGATTTTAAAAAGTAAATTTTATATTGTGAGGATTCTGCCATCGATTTTTCAATACATACAATTTTTATTATCATATTGATTTATTGTTTTCCTTCGCTTATTTAGTGCAGAAATACACATTTATTTATTTATTAGATCATAGAAAGACATGAACATTTCTATAATTATACATATTACCGTTTTACTTTTATAATATGTTGCCTTTTTAAGCTAATTATACATTGAGCAAAATCTATTGTAATGATAAGCTTTAACATTAAATATAGTTATTTTTATTTAACGATGTGGTATCCCTATTAAATGGACAAAGCATTCTGCGTTATATTTATAAAAAAAAAAAATGTATTTTTTATAAATAGTTTACAAGAGAAAGAAAAACTTACGTGAGATACTATTCCCAATTCTATCTTAATGTGGATCAGGAAAATTTGTAATGATACATAAAATCTGGTAAAATGAATCCATCTGAAGATTATATATGTAAAATTTGCTGAAGCTGTCTATAACTAAATATTACTGAATATAATTTTACTTTATCAATAATAATAAAGTAAGTAATTTTTCTGGAGCATAATAACGAACATAAAATTTTGAATGCTTGCCTTATTAATCTGTTTTTTCAACTAGAATTATTTTCAAAAACTAAATTATGATGGAATATATATTTATAATTTTTTTTCTCTTGTAAATTGAATTTATTCAAACTGGATTTTTATTAAAAGAAATAGCTTATTAATTCACATTAATAAATATATATCGCAATTCTTTTATTTTTTTAACAGTACAACCTGCCGTAGCATAATTTCACTACTTTCAAACAGTTCTCTCTCACACTTTTCCAACCCGTGTCTAGAAAATAAGAACGCTACTGATATTGAAATCCTCATGTGAAGGCAAAGCAACTCCGAGTAATTCCATATTTGGAGACGGGAGTCTCCCACCGATCAAACTAAAAAATAATGAATGGATGCTTACCAACATAATAAGTCAATGCGCAGCTGCATTTGTAAAAATGTGGTAATGGATAGAAGAATCATATGGTTTTCCATAACGAATTAAGACTCAATATCCATGTAACAAGACTATTTATTGTATTAGTACTAGTTAACATGAACATAATATTCTCCATAATTAAGAACTGCTGCAAAATCCCTAGTTAGATCATGCCATCGAAGCTCAACTTCACTTTTTAATTCATCAAAGTGACCAAATTAAACGGTAGGAATTGCGCTATTCATATTAGCAAAGAAATATTCTTCCTAGTGAGGTATTAACATACTACAAATAAAAAACACGCAAAATTTGGCTACAAAATTTATGTCAGTCACTAAATACTAGCCGGCGATGGGATTTAGACGTTAATGTAGAGAGACCAAGGGCCGATACGATCCCGTAAAACGTAGACTATTTCCTAATCGCAGAAGAAAAACGAATTGAAGCGTTCTTTCCAAAAAGTAGGCAAAAAGAAATTGTAGAATATCAAAAAATGAACAAAATGGTAAAAAATGAGAATTGCAGAGCAAATAATTTTAGTACAATTTATATAGGTATTTAAGATTGATATAAAAATGAAAATGCTTTGAAAAAGTTAATAATACGTGAAAGGTTTATAAAAAGATAAATAAATTATTCATGTACGTTTTTAGATAGTAATGATAATAAAAGTAAAATGAATAATATAAATATTATTAAGATAGAGCTCAAATTTAATTTTCGTAATGTATCCATATACATGCGTGCATGTGTATTAAAATAGATTTATTTATATTGTTTTCTATTTAAAAACTTCCTAACTCAGTTAAACCCATTCACTAAAACTTGTAAATAGTTTTATAAATAGGCTAATATTGACATAAAATATTTATTTAAATTTTTAGTAAAGTATTCTTTAAAACATTCATTTGATGTGTTATCGACTGTAAGCTCTTCATGTGAGTTATGTATTTCATAATTTTCTTTTTTTTTTTTTAAATAAACCACCACCAACATAAATTTCAGTACTGCCAGGTTTACATAATCTATCATGATAACAATGTAAATATTTGACAAGTTTCCTGGTAATGACGTATTTTAATTCAAAAGTGCTCAGTTCTCACAAAATATGAAGTTGAATACTATGAATAGGAAATCATAACTAAGATGAATAACGGCTTTGCAGGAACAACTAGAATAACGTATCATAAAAGCATATTGCCTTAGCATCATAGTTTTGAAAAATTTTAAAAGATATACCGCTCAAAATGAGAAAACGTGAAAACTCAAAGAATAAAATATGGATTTGTTCACATTGACAATGCATGTTAAATTTATGTAAATCAGAATATGAAAAAATAGCAGAAGTAAAATAAAAATTGATAGAAGGAAAATAAAGTAAAAACAAGTTGAAATTGCACGTCAAACGTGGCAAATGTGGTTCGTTCGTCTGAAACTAATTTTATATTTTTTGCACCGCATATTGTACTGAATGTATATTTTAGTGCACTTTCATAAGTACACATCAATTTCATTCTGCTTGAAAGGCTGTAACATCATTAAAATGGACTTGAAATATTTTTTTCCATTGGCCGCAATGTAATGGAAAAGTTTTGACTGACCCTGTAATTAAACTATACATCCGATTTTCATAAAATTTGAAATTACTCGACAAAATGTTGCCACAAGTAAATGTTTTAAATTTAAGGACATTGGGTTGGGAAGTTTTTGCTCTGTTATATGTGGACGGACGGACCGAACGACGACTATAAGTGCTACTTATTTATATAATTACGAACACACGAACAATGTCATGAAACTTCATGGTGAGGAAAATAACTGATTAAAAAAAGGTTTTTGTCCAAAATTTGTAGCAAAAGTAGAGAAAAGTTATTTATTCTTAACTTAAACAATTATTTTATTAATATTTAAAAATTATATGTGCGTCTCTTGGTATAGAATTGCCATTATAATCCGAGCTATTACTTCAAATAAAAATATTTAAATTTGTTCTTCGCCAATTTTGTGGCAATCCTATCAATAAAGTTATTTTTGTAAAATTTAGCAAATTAAAATTTTATATAGTTCCTAGCTCCCATACGTTACATTAAAAGAAAAATTCACATTTTGACCCTTTCAGAGGCGGTTTTTAAAACTCTACCTTAAGTTTACTATAAGTCCACTTAAGTTTAATTAAAACTGTTCCCCGAATTAAAAAAAAAAATTACATTTATAAGCTACAGAAAAATATTTTTTTTAACGTTCATTTATTATTTTTTTTTTTAAATGTACAAAACAAATCTGGTGAGTTATCTTTACAGCAATAAAATTACTTGGCTTTAAAAGGGTTAATAAGAAATAAACAAATTTAATGTATCCTATCTCGGTATGTTTTTATATGAAAATAACGGGATTTTTGTTTTGTTTTTACTTTCTTCTATCTTTACAAGAAGAAAGTATTAGTTTCATGAAAATATTCGAATTCCAGTATTCGACGGATTTACACGTTTTATGGGTCAGAGATTCCAAAAAACATGTTTTTACAAAATGTCTGTCTGTGACACAAATTTTGTGGGCACTATCTCAAGAACTAATGCACGAATTTTCATCAAATTTCAGATTTAAGTATAACTTGATTAATATTGCCGGTGATTATGTGTTGTTGTAAATCGCTCAACAGATGCTGAATTTGTCATGATTTGCGCAATACATCTATCTCAAGAACTAATGCACGAATTTTCCTCGAACTTCATATTCAGTTAGACGTTGACATAAGTTGTTGATAATTAGGTTCTGGTATAAATAACCCAATAGGTGGCACTGCCATACTGCATTTTGCTGGATTTACACGATTTCAGCGACAGTCATACCTCGAGAACTAATGCACGGAATTTCATATTTTTAGAATTCTCATGATGAACACAGATTGCCATTTTATTTGCACTGAGATAGTGAATTTTGAAGTATTGACATGTATGAGATAGAAGAAAGTTTTGTGATGGCCACAACATACAAGTTTTATTTGTAAGAGCAAGAAATACGATTTAAGAAATATTACTCAGGAACCGTATAGAAAATTTTATTTCTTAAGTTTTACAGAAAAAAACTATTCTGTCAAATAGTTTCCAAGATGAGAAAGAACATTAGAAATATTTCCGTAACTGAAAATATATTCTCAAAAATTAACAATATAGGAAGTACCTATTAGATTGGCGTGAGAAGACACACCCTGCATACAGGGCGGACGTAAATTAGTAGCAAAATTTCGTAACTGAGTAATTTTTGAAATATTTAATTTACCTTTTTTCTGAAACATTTTTTACATCATTTTGCTGAACATTTAGTTAATTGTAGTGTAGTTATTATTTACATTTATAAATGGCAGTTTACAGGCTTAACATGTTTCTTTTTTTTCAATTCTCTGCTGATTGTTTTGGCTACTACATGGCGCAAAACACTACATGTTTCTGTTGAGCTCTAATTTTGTATCTTTTTTTTTTCGTGGATTGTTTCAGTTTTTAGTCTATTATTATTGAATTTTAATTTATTTCGTGGTTATCTTTTTCTATTTCAATCACACTGTTTTGTTTTTTGTATGGGTCATAAAAACTTAATAATGTCATTTTTTCGTCCTATGCCGGCAATATTGGATAAATTAACATACCTTTACTATAAATTTTGCTTATGAAGCAACTCTCATGATACCGTAACCGATTCACAGATTTTTACATTTTTATTTTCACTCTCGATTGGTGTTTTTTTTTTTTTTACTATTATTACTTGTGACATATCCACAAAACATTAAATTTTAAATTTTACACTTTACATAATATATAAGGACAAATAAATTTAACATTGTGGAAAAAATATAGACAATATGTGTATTTACAGTAAAATGACGAGAATTTAAAATCTAATTACACCCCTATTGTTAGCAAAAATATGACTCTTAATCAAAGAAACGAAATGCTACATCACTTGGCGGTCTATTTCGTGCTAAGCACGTTAGATATCCGTTCGAACTTCATTAGGAGAAGAGTATTGCTGAAACTTTGTATAAACTGTACGAGACATGATACCCCAAAGGCTTTTGATTGGATTCAGCCACGGCTACGCACGGTCCGCGAACTAGGGCTATTCCACAACAATAACATTTTGACAGTTAAACCAAGTTTTTGTGTTGTTTGCAACATGAATGAGCGCATTATCTTTCTGAAATAAATACTTTGGACCAGGTTGCTGTAATTCGTTCTAAAATGTATGCATGTAGTTTTGCGCTGTTTAGCGACCGTCGAGAAATTCCAAAGACACTTTACCACTAAAGCAAATTGAGTACCAAATCCTGAAAGAGTCACCACCTTGTTTTTAACTGAAAGAGCTCCCAGATTTATTACGTAAGCCTTAGCAATATTTTACATCCACCCATCTGGGACATCAAAATTCCACTTTTTTACAGTACACCACTTTGGTCCATATGACATGTGTTTGGGGGCCCACTGCTTTCTCGTCAGTTTGCGGTGAGATTTCAAAGCTGGCCATTTTTTTATTCCATAGAAAATAACTGACCTCTTTCCTTAATTTTCCAAAGAAACGTATCCGTTGAAACAGAAAGACCATAGACTTACTTTTAATTTGTCTCATCATTTGTTTAAATGGCATCTTATAGTCCATTCTATCATCGCGTTTTCTAGTCACAGGATGTCTTCCTGATTAATGCTTTACTTTGTAGGATCCTTGGTAATAGTCGATAGGCAGACTACTTTGAACGATTCAATGTAACTGAAATTTCATCAATAGTCTTCTTTTCGATTTCAGTCCCCATCTTTCAATTACTTCTTCTAAACGAATGTTTTTAGCCCGTGGTATCTTCACTAATCGATGCTATCAAATTATTAAACTTAAATACTTCATACATGAGACGTCATAAATTTGAGATATGAATTTTTCTGTGAGCAGTTGCCAAAAATCAAGGAAGTTTCTAAGGTTTTGCAATATGCAAATTTCACTTTCTTCTGTTAAAATAAATAATGACCTACATTAAAATTACTATTACCGTCCTAAAATGTTTAAATTATATTTAAAAATAAGTATAGCGATTTGTATAACCAGGATTTTGTATTTTAGATTTTAAGGTTAAATATCACATAAACTTTTGTTGAGGACAGTAAATGATCGATTTGATTATTTTCCAAATATTTTTAGTATGTTAATTCCAAAAATAGCTGAAAGATTGCGGGAAAATCTCAAATGTTAAAAGGATTGTTCATCGTTTATTTGTAGTCAAACATCACATTATATGTAGGGGATCGTTTTTACATAAATTTAACAAAATGTTTTAAAAATAAAACGTTTTGCGTAACTTATTGGTCATGAAAATCTTGTTTTTGAGAATACGCAATTAAAATATTTAAATTTATTAGAAATATACATCTCAAGTTCGCAAATCTGTCCAGATATTTATGTTGTACCTTTCTTAATGTAAATATTAGACGTGATTTTTTTTACTTTAGGTCCCAAAACAGAGTTGGCACAAACCATCCGTAACTATAGTTCTAATATTTCTAAGAAGACAGAAAAAACTATTTTAGATAACTAATTATAGAGTCTCATTAAAACAGTTATCACACCCTACTAATTCTCCTGTAAATATTCGTACAAAAAAGTTATAGGTACAAATCGAATAGGTTTATTGTTTGAATTCTTATGATATACATAAATTATATTTTGGAGTCTGTCTATCAATTAAAATTTTACTAAGATTCCATTTCAGATAGTAGCACTCACTCTCGATAATTTATTTCATTTTTGTGTATCAAATTACGCCGGTAATTTATATAGTTTATGTATTTATTTTAAATATTCACAGAGTTAGGAAAGGACTTTTGCTAATGTGATATTCCTAAAACATATTTTAATTTTTACTCAATGAACAAGATATCAAATATTTAAATATTTTCAGAGATGTTTGTGCATATAAGCAGTACTTTAAATCTTTTATTTTTCAGTTTTTGAACGGTTATATTGAAGGAAAGGTGGAAAAACGCTTAGTTTCAAGTCTTATTTCGCAAATTTATAAAGTCAAAGCATACATTTTGAACTATAAATAATACAAATTAATCTACAACCTTAACTACTATCAAGGGGAAAAATCTAAGTAAATTATTTGTATAATAGTATAAATACAGAATGCTCGAATGCCCACTGCATTAAATGCGTCTCATTGGGGTTGAGTTGAGTTGGGTTGATTTTTGATGACCAATTATCTACTCGAGGGATATAGGCCCAAAGGGGGGGGGGGAGTGCCCTTCGTGGGGGCGCGCCTCATTGGGAGCATGGAAATATTAATAAAGAGGAAGTGACATATACTTAAAAAAGTGAAACTACGACTGTAACCGCTTTCGCAGGGGTTGATTACAGCCTGAGGAAAGTTCCACCAGTAATTTTAAATGGAATATTTCTTATTTATTTAAAAGCTTTATTAATTCAAAATTTCAGTCATAAATAATGCCAGAAACAGATAATCATTTTTATTGGTTGATATTTACTTTGACTGCAGGTAGGCTCTGCGTTTCGGCCATATTGTGGCAACCTAGAAAACCTCTTGTGAGTGTCCTGGAAAAATATTATACCGCGGAACACTGACACCAGTAAAAATAAATAGAAATTTTTATCACATTTGTGAAAAAATATTTCCATGAATAAAGCGCTTAAATAACGCGAAATTTTCTGTTTAGATTTACTGGAGGAAAATTTTTCTGGCGGTAATCAGAAACTGTTGGTCCTATTTAAAAACAGCCGCCATCTTGTGACAACCTCCTCAGTTACTTCACTCGCAACAGGTAGACAGTACATTATACGTCCCCCCCTCCTTATTCCTAACTCCATTATTGAAAGATTCCTCAGGGTGAGTATATAAGTTGTCGAATGAATCATACGTCGTCGGATCATAGTTTTCGAGTAAAAATGTAAAAAAAAACAAAAAACATCACAATTTCTCCTGCAGTCTGTAATGCATTATCGTTAGCTACGTGAAAAAAATTTACGCATCGCAATACTAGCAGAATCCTTTATGACTACGCGACTATAACAGATAGTTTCGAGTTTTTTAAAGAAAATTGAAGGACTGACGGATGTTCACTTTTATATTATACACGTGCTGGTAGTCGATCTCTTAAATTGTTTCCTTTTCTCAAGTCTACAGGAACAATTTTTATATTTAATTTTTTTCTATCTTGGCTCTCATCCGCTTTGCAATTATATGACTTTCAATAAATCTTATTTCGATAATTCGTATGCGATGTCACGCTAATTTTTTCTTAATAACTAAGCGTTTTAGAGGTATGGGTGTTTTTTTTTTTTTTTAACACTTTTCAAGCACTTTGAGAAAAGATTCCGCTTTTACAAAGTTTAAGCGGTGGTATCCGAAAATCTGTATATTTATTACTCAGTACAATACTTTGCATAATAATTATTTAGGTTTTAGAAGGAATTCAGCCAGTATTTTATCGTCTATACGGAATGTAAAATTTTTACATTTTGTTTATTTATAGTGTCCGTAGATTGTAATTAAAGTCACAGGAAATAATAAGTCGAAAATCAGACATCCCCCCCCCCCCAAAAAAAAAAACAAATTAAAAATATTTTAAACATTCCTTTCAAACAAAATGGGAACAATAATTGCGTCTTTTAAAGTAATTTCCGATTCATTTGTGTAAAAACATTGCAATTTAAATGTCAAAAGATCTCATTTCAAGTAAGAATAAAATAGCTTTAGCATGTTTTTTAAAACTCTAAAGTGCTTCTATAGCTATAATATTTGCTTTAAAAAAAATTGCAAAAACTTTAGATCCGACAATTCTATCTCTTTAAAAATTCTGTACCATGTAATTACGTATAGCAATTTTACAAAACAACACTCTGAGATACATTTTAACGTTTTGAAATAAACCGACTGTTAAATAAATAATTTATTCCATCCATTTTGTAAAGTGCCGATAAACTAGTTGAACAAATATTTTTCTTTTCTCGTGTATATCCTTTCAAAGAAAGAAAACTTTTTCAGAAGAACTGATAATATTCTGACAACACTAATGTAATAATAATTGTTCTAGTGCTACTATTTAGATTTTAAATAAGATAGAAAGCTATTATCTTAATGTACGAAATTGTTGTTATGAGTTGTCATATTTTTATATAGTTATTCAAATGATTTGTAAAAACAAAGTAATACCTATAATTTTGTAAACTTTTTTTTTTCATAAAACCTGAAGATTGCTCGGTAAATTAAATACACATATTGAAGACTCCTACTTTAAACGTAAAACATAATAATTGAAAATATTAAGCTTATAGTCAAGGTTGGAGTAGCACGGATGAGGTTTATTCGAACAAAGCGAATAATGTCCAAACCAGCACTACCTGTATACTTTGGCTTGCCTTGCCAATGCTCGTACTATAAAGCTTTATTATGAAAAATTAAATTATTACTGCGACAGCTGACAAAGCTGGTATGTTTGTAGTCATAAGAAAGCTTTCTTCTGTATCATTTTAATATGTTAATTAAATAGAGCAGTTGTGTTATTCTTCATATTGTATCGTGTGTCTTCTCTCGATGCACTTTTACTAAAATCCATTCACCTTTCCTACACTTGAAGCAGATTGCAGTAAGGACGTGCGAACAACTACGTACCTAAAACATTTACTATATAAGGTGTGTTTTTTCAGAAGACGTTTATTCCTTATTTTCCAAATATAAATTTTGTAAATGTTATCTTCTATGATTCAGAGCTATTTAAAAAGTAAAATACTGAAATTTAATTTTCGTGTACCTAATTGAAACTGAGATAAATCTATAACGTTTTTCGCAAAACGCATAAATAGCGTATTACCAATTTCCGTTGAATAATCAAATTGAAAATGTAACCAGCATGTATTTTCATAATTAGCACTTTATATCAAGATTCGGTGGAATTCCATCTAATATATATATCAGATATAAAGCTGTTACGCTCGTCAAGAAGAGCAAGGCATAGCAAAGCCTATCGAGTGATATGTACTTAAATGTAAGCAACACCAATTTATGCAAAAATCCAATTAAATATTATGGTTTATAGATTCTTGTTAATTAGTTTGCAATTATATCTGCATAGAATTTATGTGACAGACAGGCAAAAGTAGTAAAAAAAAAAAAAAAGCAATTTAACAATTTACAACGACCATAGACTTCTCATATAACTGGACTCAGAAATAGCAACCCTTTCTTGACGCCGGGATCGCTACCCACCGTCACGTGATGGTGGGCAGAGAAAACGCGCCAAACCGGTTTATCTCCTCTGGTTCCCGCTGAAACTTTCTACCATCGGCGTTTCTCTCGCATAAATCAAATCCGACAGTTGCCAATAAGGTGATAACCGCCATAAAAGACAACCTTTTGGCGATGAAAGCGGGAAACATGTGTGCCTCAAGTTCTGACCGACATAACAATGGGATTCGGCCTCTACTTCTTATCTTTACTCTGAGACAACGACCATTTGATGGCGACCATGGATTAAATTTTTCGGTACTGTAAATTTTTAAACTTCTGCGGAGCTGGTCATACATTACGTACGCCATGGATTAAACATTAATATTCCTGGACTAATTTTAAATGAAATTTCATTCTTAAACTTCTAAACATCCCACAATATTACTTTTTACACCGTCGTACAGAGAAAAAAATGTACTGTTAAATGCAATTTGTTTGAAAGCTGTATCTCAATTTGTTTCTGAGTTATTAATTTTTTTTGTAGTTTTTATTACTTTTTGTCATAGTGGCAACAGAAATATCCATCTCTGTTGAAAGTAAAAGGAAAATTCAGATTACTGTATAGACCAATTAAAAAACGAATAAAATGCGGATTCAACTAATAAAAAGCTTCAGACATGTTTTTGATTTCCTACCCCGACGAGGACAATAACCATTTTTCCAAAAGGTTAATAAAAGTTTAAATCCATTCCAATCTCCCTAAACGGGTAAAAACCAAAAAATCAGAAGACCATGTTCAGTTTTTAAGGACCAAATGCCTTCTTGTGAATATGGAAGAGAATGAAATGTGTTCCGAGTGAAAAATAATATGTATTATTTATTTATTTATGTAATTGAACACATAGGGTGGGGTGGTGCAAGAATGTGCGGCGTACAACAGTACGCAAAGCGATTATCTAATTCCAGAACATAATTTTACGATTAGCTACAGTTGTAAAAGATGTAACGACATGACAGGTTTATAGTAAAAAAAAAAATTGCATATTTTGGTGGAATTTTTAAAAATTTATAAGAGAAAATGTGATTTGAGGCTTCTTGTTAAAATATTTATGGCTTTTAAAAACACGATCAAAATAAAGATCGCAAAGGTAATTTGCTTTTTTTTTTATTTTTTCGATTAGGTTATTATTGGATTACCCTTCACCTGAGTGATTTGGATTTGCTTGTCAATAGATGACATTACTGACGTTTCAAAGTTAATTAGAGATGATAGTATAAGAGTGCGCAGTGCCAAAATGTGCCACACGCTTGCACACTTTTCTTGTCACATACAGCTAAATACTATAGTCACTATATTCACTTACATAGCTAAGCAGTCACTTTTATTTGTCACTTATAGCTGTAAAATGGGTTTTAAATACTTACAGTTTGGTTCAATAGCTTTTATTATTATAATTCAACTGTATCTATTTTCAGCGAAGTCATTTCCCCATTGTTATTCGCTTCACTGATTATCCCGAGTTATCCGAGTCTCGTATGTATGACAATTAATTATTATCCCGAGACGACTCGTGTATGACATAATTTGTCTCTACGATTTGTTTTATCAAGTTTTTACTCGGCCTGAAACTAAAAAAAAAAGAAAATATTCTTATATAATATAATAAATTATACATAACATTTAATTTGCAGTTTTCAAAGTTTATCGATATGAAATGCAAATATTGTGAAATGTAATGATGTGATTATCAAAAATGTGATGATTTTCTTTTTTTTTTACAAATAAATTGGTAATGGAAGCCGTTAAGCGAAATATCATTAGTTTCAAAAGAAAGGATATTTCAGAAAAGGCAGAAAAGCTATGTAAACCAAAGACGCACGCTCACTGCAAAAAATAAATAAATAAATAAATAAACGGTCAAGTGCGAGTATTATTTGCACTCAGAGGGTTCCGTACAATACTATATGAATTAGTAAGTGTATTATTTAAAAAACACCTTTGCTAAAAGACTACTGAGACTTTGCAAAAACCATACACCGTAGGGTTGGGTATGGGTGTATATACTAGAAAAGTATAAATGTATATACCATGAAAGTTAGAGATATGGAACCTAAATAATATCAAATATAGCTACTCTGTATAACTCTTTTCTAACCTTATCCTAATCTGTTTAAAATGAACTTAATTCGGGGCTGACAGTAAAAGTAGTGCATATTTAAACTTCATTTGATATTTCACAAACCTAACTTCAGCATAGTAATAATCTTTTCTCTTTACAGCAAAACCCTTGTTCAAAATTTAAACTTAGCACTGTACTAAGCGCGTTTCAATAGGACGTCGCAATGTTGCAACGCCACTTTGGCGTGTCGCATTTTTACATATAAGTTTTTAGTTAACCTTTAAAGCCACGGTAGGTGTGTCGAGAGCCACTCAATGCAAAGTTGTCGCGAATCCCATAGTATGTATGTGAATGATTCTAATTAAATTAGTCTTTTTTTTTTAACAATTTGACTTTTATTGCTTTTATACTGCTACTGGACATTGCATTACACAAATATATCCTTAAAATTTGTTATCTAGTCTTTAAAAGCCGATGGAGCATAGAGTAAGCCGCCCATGTCATTATGTATGTCCGAACCGTCAGTGTATTTAAGGGTTACTATCTCGGCTAAATACCGACAATTGCTTTCGAAAATCATGATCAACAAAGACTTTATACTTCTGCTATGATAGGTACCTCCATCGCTGTTCAACACTTTTGCTGAATGCCCGTAAATCGAAATTTGTGTGCAACAAAAAATGCGATTTTCGCAAAAACAATGTGACCTATAATTCCCCTGCAAGATTTAAATTAATGTCTACTGCCTCTAATTTTTTCGTAATTTTAGTTTTAGTAGATTCGGAATTAGATGGGGGGGGGGGGACATATTTTTGCACTACATTTTCGACTATAAATTTGAAAATATCATACCTAAATTTCAATGAAATATATTTTTGAGTTCTGCGTTATGAAAGCTTTCACACAATACCCCACACGATGTACAAAGAAAATATTTTTTTTTCCAAAAATTTAATGAGCCCCTATGCGTTTTTCAAAAATATATTTATGATTTATTTATCTTTAAATATTTGGGTCAACTAGTCTTTATTATTTTTCCCAATTTAAACTTTGAACGTTCCATAGTTTACGAGTAAAATGGCTGTGACAGAGGGACAGACAGACACAGGAGTGCTTCCGTTTTTACTTTTTAAGTACGGAACCCTAAAAAGAAAAACACGTTGGGTTTTGCATAGCCATAGTTTCTATTTCAACAACTTCAACATACGTCAAATTAACCCTTTCAGCCTCATACATTACCTGTTTATGCTAAAACTATGAAATTCTTAAAATAGGTTGATTTTATGCTCAACATAAGAAATAGTAAAAGTAAAAAAAATCATTTTTAATTAATGTTTAAATAATAATAAAAATTATAAATTATAACTTAAATAATAAATAAAATGTAATAAAATATTTATATAAACGAGGCAAAATAAATTTTTGAAGTATATTTTAATACAATATAAAAAAAAATAAAAACATTTATTAATTACGTATAAAGTATATGTAAAAGAATGTTTTTCATGCCTCTTTTTGTGAAATGCACTGAATCTCATTTCAGAAATATTAAAAACATTTCTTTGCATAGTGCTGTCATCTATTGAAAAGAAACAAAAATTTTTATCTATTGGGGGTTATACATAGCTTTTATTTCCATTATTTGAAATAATATATGAGCATCCCTGATTTATAGGAAAAAATAAGGAATGTCATGATTCCATTTGGACTCACTGGGATTGAAAGGGTTAACAGAGTTATCGTATTCACAATAATTCATCTGTGTTGCCATCCTCTAGTAAGATGATAAGAACGTTTCAAATTTCAAGCAGTTATTCACCTCACAAAAAAAATCCGCTTGAAGATGACTCTGTGGAAAAAGCCAAAAACCTTTACCAAAAAAGGTAAATGTAAATCCAAGAAGCCAGAAACTGCATCAAAGATATTAATGTAGATATGTCCAGGCTGCTCAGAAATATATAGAAAACCAATTGCAGTGGATTGGATCGAGTACAATTTTGCTGAGAATGGTGGCATGAAAAGTGCACAGACTACGCAGGTCGGTGTAACTACAAATGTGTCATTTGTAAGTAAAACGTCTCGTTTTCTTTATTGCGCACTGTTTCACACTTGAAGTGCGCATTCAAGGAGATAATCTTTTTGCAAATAATACTAAAAGTATCTCCTATAAGTTTATTAATGCATTGTTTTTTTGTTAGCTTAATAGTCTAAAAATATAAATAAAGTATTACATAATCCCGTATATCTCTTCATTTACCATTAATTAATAAAATAGCTGAAGTACGCACACCTGCACCACCTTAACCTACATCTGACTTGTTTGCTTCACACCAAATGCTCGCTTGTAAGCCGTCTTCGATACAAGGACTAGACAGACAGCAGGAAATAGAAATCACACGAAAATTACATGCGTAACTCTAAAAATATTGTGCAACGTTGTCACTGGCATTCGAACTCGGCACCTCTCCAAAGATCGCAAGCGATTAGCATAGTGGTGTTTTAATCACTCGGCCAAGGATGGCTCATATGTATGATAAAATATAATATACATTGGTCAAAATAAATAAAAGTTGCTATGTAATTGTAATCATTTTAACAATTATTCCTAGGTAGGTTATTTACCTTTAACAAAAAGTATTTAAGCTAATAATGTAAAAAATGTTTTGGTTATGTACTAAAATAAACGCGAAACTTCTTTTTTAATAAATTTAACTTCTTTAAGTTCTGAGAAGAATATGCGAATTAATTACTTAATGAGCGAATTAATAAGAAATAAATGCATTGCTCGCTTTCCTCTTCATTTTCAAAAAGTAATAATAAATTTAAGCAGTCCTTCAGAAAAATGAATTGCCATTTAATGTATACCTTTCAAAAGATTCCGCGCCAGAAACAATGAAAAATGTTCACTTAATGACTCATTTAACTAATGTATTTGTATTATTTGTATACTTCTGCATTTATTTTTATATAAATTAAGAATAATCAGAATTTAATGTAAAGTATTTCCATATATTACATGTTTTAATAGAAAACATTATTATTAATACTAAAATTATCATTCAAGTTGGATGGTTTTATAGCTTAGTTTACATGGAAAAATGTAGTTAACATGTATAGAGAATAATTCATAAATCTTAGCAGAAAATATATTCTTAGTTTGTATGATAAGTCTGAAAAAATAGTTTATTTCTTTCTGCTATGATAATTCATTTATTACGGTTGATATTTCATGAGATGTATTGTGGATTACAGCTAGTCAGCTAGAAATATGAAATATGAATTTTAACCCGTATTAAAAAATCCAATCCGGATCTGAAAGTAATTAGTATAAGTTTTATATAGTTAAGAAGGCGAATTCATAAAAATATCAAATGGTTCATAAGCACTTTTAATATCACGTAGGAAAAAATACTGAACTTACATTTATAATAAATATTCAGAACGTCCACCCCTTTCTAGGACGCAAAGATGAATTCGTTTGCGTATATTTGTAGAAATGCGTTTTAAATCACCGAACGAGCCGATATAGCGTGTCTTAACTCGGTATTGCAACATTTGCATACTTATTTCGCCAAACATTGTTTGCATCTTTCATACGATTTACATTCAAAATAAGTTTCGAGCATTGCGATTCTCTGGATGCGTGTAAAACGCATTTCACTGTGAAGAACAAAATAATATAGAACAGTAATTGAGCGTGAAAAGAACCAAACGATAAAAACTTAAGAATTCAGGCAATGATTAACAGACGATAGAATTTAATATTTAAAAAAAAAAAAATCACGGACAATGTGTTCTTTAACGCCTTGAGCCCTAGCGCTGTTAGCGCATGTATGTTTCTAGTGACCAGTGTTGCCGCTTCTGGAAGATTTATTTTTTAGAGATTTTGAATTCACACCACAAAACTTTAATTGGTAATTTTTCTTTGCTATAACCTTTTAGTTTCCTGGGTCCCCAAATGGGGGCCTCTTTTTGTACATCTTTGTTTTCCACTGTTTTTCAATACTGACTTACATACTAGTGACGTTCCACAGAGAACTGAGAATATAGGTAAGTGGTAATTGTAGATAAGTGACAGATCTTTTACCCGTAAAAGTCTCATTGATTTTCTAGTACATTATATATCATAGTCTTTCTTACTTTATTGCAATTCAGTTCCGCTAAATTACGTAATTTCTATATTAAGAACAAAAAATAATGTATTTACTTACAAACACATATACATATAGGGGAATGTGGAGCAAAATCGAGTACCATAAACATTTGTTGTTCTCAAATGCAGTCAAATGAGAAAAGAATCTCTGAACACCGTTTTTAATATTAAATCTTTGGCTTCCTTTAAACATATTCTTTCAATAAAAAATATAATTGATTATATAAAAAATGGCTTTTTTCAGACATATGCAAAATCCCGGTTCTACCAACCAGTAGTATCCATTTAAAACTCCTGGAAAACTTATTTTGGTCAAAAAATTATTGTTTGATACAGGGAAAAAAATTCATTTTCGTTATTTTTAACAAAATGAAATTGCACGTGTCTTCTTCCGTATGTCAAAAATAAATCTGTGGCAAATTTCCTACATTTTATAGTCCTACTTTTTCTACACTGACTTTTTTAGTTGAAAAAATCCCAAATGTATTTGTCATCATAGTCTTCATTACTATATGCTTCGTATGCCCATTTCAAACATTGTACCTAAACTTCTTTGTATTTAAAATTGGAGTAAAGTTAATTGCAATCTCATACTTAATTATTAACTACACTAAAAAAATTATTCCATGAGTGTAGAAAAAAACCTGGTATACCCGTTTTTCACCCGCTCTTAAGTACCCGGTTTCACCACAACATGACACTTATTTGAAAACATGGCGTGACTTCTATCCATCTTATGATAAAAGATCAGTAAAAATATTAAAATACTAGCAAATAAGCGAATAATTAGATACACTGTAAAAAAAAAAAAAAAACGGACTACAAAACGGAAATACTACTGGCAATCTAGACGCCAGTAGTATTTCCGTTTTTTTACAAGAATTTTTACTCATCAATTACAGAAAAATTTCCGTTTTTAATCAGAAAAACGGAAAATTTTCTGTAATTCATGGGTAAAAATTCCCGTAAAAAAAAACGGAAATAGTACTGGCGTCTAGATTGCCAGTAGTATTTCCGTTTTTTAGTCCGTTTTTTTTACAGTGTATAGTACTTAGCAATATTTAATATGCTGACAAATAGTGACTATATGCATAAAACCTAGAATTACACAAATCAATTTTTAAGAGCGATTCCAACGAAATCATTCACCCAACAAATAACCGCACCACACAGTAGTGTTTCGTTCAGATGCAAATACCATAACAACGATCGACAGCTAAATCCTCGTTCTGGTTAACAGATAGCGGTACAAGTCAAGGAAGAATCTGTGCTAACCTGGTTTGGCCCGCCACCGTGTTTTGTGGAACTCTCCCCTATGTCTATATTTGAAAAAAATTCAAGTTTTTTGAAGAATACTTTAAATAATGTTTAATAATATGTTATTTGCATAATGGACGAAATAATAATACAGAAAAATTAAAAATACGTCTTTCGTTTTGTTTACAACAGCAAAGAGAAATTATACATGATGCATACATTATTAAACATTTCCCAATAATTCGAGAATATAGTAACGAAACTTTCTCTTTTGACGTGGTGAAAAAAGGTATCTAAATAAGCAATTCAGAAAATCTACGACTCATATTTTAGTTGAAAACCCAGTTTTAGTAATTACCACTTACAGTCGTCATTTCGACCGTCTATATGATCGCAAGATATTTATTACACACAACTTATTGCGTTAATGATTATATCAACTAAGACAACTTAAAATGCAACTAAAAACGCACTTTTAGCAATTACCATCCATAAATGGCAATGTATCTAGTTTGTTTTGCGTATACTGTACATATTTTTTTTTAATTTAGGAATACCACTTAATCTACTAGAATAGAGTTTAACTGCAAAATGTATGATACTGTTGAAACACACATTAAGTCATTTGTATCCATAGACGGCATCACTTAAGCATAATTTTGTAATGCTCTCGATACGTCATATGATATTCATAAACGCAATTCAATAAACTGAACTTTAGAATTTTTTTAGATATTGAAAATCAAATCCTTCAATTTTCAATCGATTCATTTGAAAATTGGAAGACTTGTTAATGGCAAATTTAAATAGTTATATTCTAAATTTTGTATTAAAATAATAAAAAGCTTTTGATTTATTCAATATATAATTTTTTTAAATAACGAATAATTGACAGATTTTAAAATGCTGCATGCGCATTTCTTTGCATAAAATATGACAGTAATTATTTATAAGATTCATATTACGTATTACAATGGAAGTTGGCATGAATTGTAAAAGTTCGCTGAATGTATAAGCGGAAAATTTTTTTTTATAATTATGATTTTTTTTTCTAAAAAAGTAGCAATATATTTTCATATGTATATACATTTCAACATTGAAATACTTCGGAAAGGCAACTTTTTATGCTAGCATTTTTTTAGTATTATATAACGTATATACGGAATAAATTTCAAAAGAATTTTATATTTAGGAATGCGTATGGAAGGTTTGAAAGTTAAAAATGTGCATAATTTTCAATTTTGAGAAATCGGCATTTTAAGTAAAAAAATCTGTATAATTTTATGCAGTTTTTACGGATATAAAGGCTTATATCTCTTCAAAGGCGCATCGGAATTCAAAAATCTTTTTGAATCGGACAAATTTGAGCATCTATTTTCATAATTCTCAAAAAAAGAAAAACAGATTTTTCTAATCAAATTTCGTGATTTTGAAAGTCCACTGTCACTTAAACGTTGAAACACATACAACAACTGAAAATGCACTTTCACAAATAACAGCTCACAGGCAATAATGTAAAAAATACTTTTATGTGTCTCTGTAAATGAACAATAAAAACTACGCATTCTATGTTCTCCAGAAGGTATTTGGAAGTACACTCCATTAACGATGCGTTTTATTTTCTAGTAGATCTTTTGGGAGCACGGATGAACATTTTAGATTGAAATTTAACGAAGGGTGGCAATTAAGATTTTAAAAAGGCACTTTGTACTTTTAATTATAGATTACCGATGAAGAATTGTTTTTTAATATATAAGATCATCAAATTAACCCTCTCACCCAAGAATTATTTTTAAAACGTACATAATTATATGCTATACTACACAATGTGTACAAAAATTACAAAAACATTATTCTCATACCTGTCATAAAAAAGATAATAATCGACTTTATTTAAAATTCAATTTACTAGTCTCATATCAAATTCAGTTGTGTGCGAAGGTTAATAGGAAAACATAGGGCTCAGCTGGACAAAGTGTCGATGAACAATAATGTATTTCTTGACACAGTCTTTCCAAATTAAACAGTGTTTCAGAAACATTTTGCTTGAAATTGAGTTAATTATAACTGTTCGTAACAGTTAAGTTTTCTTAAGTACTTTAAATAAAATTTGCTGTAAGCATCAAAGGTATGAAATTAAGAGTTAATAGGAATAAAGTATTTATTTCTGATGCTAAATAAAATTAAAAATGTAAATTTAAAATGTAGTTTATATCGGCATATACTTTATATTCCTTTTTTTTCCTTTTGAAATACATTTTCAGATTATTAAATATGATAGAACCTCAAATCAGATTAATTTAAATCATCGTGTTTAAACCTTCAGAAAATTTTCTTCAGTCAATGGCGATCAATTAGAAATTAATGAAAAAACACAAATTGTAATTTAATTACCTATAAAGGTTAATTCAATTAATTATTATGAATGTTTGACAAAAACATATTATAGTAGTACCATTAGTTATAAAATTATGATCTAAGGCTTTTTTTTCAAAACAGCAGTCACTGAAAATTTAATCTACAAAAAAAAAAAAAAAATACCTATATAAAATAGAGAATTAAAGGATCAGTGTCCATAAACCGCGTTTTTGGTCCATGAAAGCGAATAAAATTCGATTATGTTACACTGACTTCACTTCTTAATATTAGAAGGTATATGTTGTACGATTCTAACAATAGTTTTTGTATATTGTTTGAGTTTACATGATTTTCACACGCTCAAAGTTCGTATAATTCGTAGTTTTGATGAAAAATACTCAATTTCTGCTATTTTTACACCAATTGACTGTCTATTTTAAATATTTTACTATGAGCGCTGCTCTGCAATACTTTTATTTTAATATATTTTGCATATTTTGATGTGTTTTATAATATATTTCAAGTAGAAAGCGTGGAACGATTGCGCTCATATAAATAATTGAGGTAAAAATAGCAAAAATGGCGTATTTTTCATCAAAACTACACATTATAGGAACTTTGAGCTTGTGTAAGTAATATAAATCCGAACAAAATATTAAAATCGTACAATACATACCGTCTAATATTAAAAAGGGAAAAAATTAAGTCAGTGTAACATAACCGAATTTCAGTCTATTTCATGAGCCAAAAAAACGGCTTATGGACCCTGATCCTTTAAAAATAAAAGCAAATACAAAAATACAGACAATTTAATGAAACAGTTAAAAAGCCCACAAAAATCATTTAAAAATAACATTAAACGTTTCGAACTTAATGAAAGTTCCTCGCTTGTAATATAAATAAGCTCAAATTCACGAGAAATGAAATTATTCAACTTGCAGTTGAGAGCCTGAGCAACAAACAATTAAACATGGAGGTGAGTATTTGAGGCAGGTTAAAATGGTATATTCAGGTGGAAGTGAACTAGATCCTTCGAGTAATACTTTGGCTCTTCTAAGTAATCCTTACCTCCAGGAAAATACGCTGTTTGTATACAGTGCAATTTGATTTAATGACCTTGGTCATCTCGAAATCTGGAAAATGATCGGTTTCTGGAGCGTGGGATAGTAGTTTAAGTTTTCGGAATTAAAGCTCATTCGGATGTTCTCTTTATCGTATTTCCAAGCTACGAATAGTCTTTCCAATATACGAGGGTGTATCAATAAGTTTTTGCCCTCACATAGAAATTATTGAGTGAAATTTATGAAATTGCTACATTGTATTAGTCCTTTTCTGTATAGTCACCGTGCACAGTAACGCATTTGTGCAACCGGCATTTCAAAGAGAGGGTGGAGGATGGCGGATAGTAAACCCAAAGGGGGAGGGGGAATTTTTCTAATTTTTACCGACCCCCAAATATGACATATTGTTGAAAAGGCCTGTGACCGTTTATTCATGCTATGCACCTACAAGCGTCTAGCGATCACACTTTTTCATTTTGATCCTGTGATCCTGCGGGATCAGCGTGTTCCGCGCATATCGTTCCGCGCAGGACGTAGCGAGGTTTGTGTAAAATAACATTCTAAGCAAAATTCTTTTAGGAACTTTATAGAACTTTATTTTATTTTGATTCAAATTAATTAAACTCTAAAATTATTTTAAAAGGACGGAAAAATTATTAAATTATAATTTAAAAAACAGAAATTATTAAATTCAAAATTTTGAAAAAAACAATTTAAACATTGTGAAAAAATATTAAATTTAAATTATTAAACATAAAATTACTAGAAACATATAAAAATTTATTATATTCAGAATTTAAAGTGCCTTTAAATGATAAAAATAAATTAAATTACTAAATCATTATAAAATTTATTATATTCAGAATTTAAAGTGCCTTTAAATGATTAAAAAAATAAATAAATTACTAAATCATTATAAAATTTAAAATTATGAAAAAAATAGTAACAATTATTATTTATTCAAAATTAAAAGTTCTTTTAAAATGATGATAAAAATTAAAATTATTAAATTTTAAATTATGAAAAAATATTTAATTATTATTAAATTTGAAACATTCTTTACGATTTGTTTATCTTTACACCACTAGATGGCGATACAATAGGCATTAAATCTGTTAAAACTACGATCACCATATCAAATATCTGGAAAATTCACAATAAAAAAATTGTTAATAGTGGTACAAATATTGAACAATATAAATTTTCAATTTTTATCTTCAAAAAAATTTAGTTTTTAAAGCAATCATGACATTCTTTTTCATTCAGCTCCGTAAGGAATCGAACCCATGCCATCTAATCTGAGGGTGAACGTCATACCACTACACCACAAAGTTCCTTAAAGAAATCTGCTTAAAATATTATTTTACACAAACATCGCTACATCATGCGCGGAACGATATGCGCGGAACACGCTGATCCCGCAGGATCACAGGATCAAAATGAAAAAGTGTGATCGCTAGACGCTTCTCTATGCACCTTCCGAGCCGCTTCCCCCAAATTTGACCTCCGGGGGTCACTTATCTAAATTTTGAGGACATCATTCATGACCCCCATGGGGCA
Organism: Maratus speciosus; assembly: GCA_963932465.1. Lineage (NCBI taxonomy): Eukaryota > Metazoa > Arthropoda > Arachnida > Araneae > Salticidae > Maratus > Maratus speciosus. The sequence goes on along the minus strand of OZ010791.1, from coordinate 90,655,886 downwards.
AATTTGGGGGGAGGAGTGCATAATATGAATAAATGGTCATAGGCCTTTCAAACAATATATCACATGTGGGGGTCGGCAATATTTAGAAAAATGACCCCTTTTGGTCTACAATCGCGCCTCCAGGAATACATCCTCCCCCTCTCTTTGAAATACCGTTTGCAGAAATGTGTTACTGCACACGGTGACTATATAGAAAAGGATTAATACAATATAGCAATTTCACTCAATTATTTCTATGTGAGGGCAAAAACGTATTGATACACCCTCGATACTGTTTACATCGTATACCATATATTATACCTTTCTGTTGACAAATGCGATACTTGCATTTCAAATTATAGACGAAGCCTTGTAAAGGTTTCTGTTGTATAAAAAATGTAAATGAGCTATAAAATTTTAAAATATCAAGATTGTTTGAAGCATAAATGCTTAGCTACTCTCTTATAAAGGTAGTGTATAGTCTAATGAATTCCGAGTTTTGCATGCGATCGCGATGTCCTGAATTCTAACATTTGCTGCTTGAATTAGCTACCAGTTTTGTAATCTTTTAAATTTCCAAAGAATATCTGAATCTTCGGAAATATTATTTTGATGGTTTTTTTCTTATTATGTACTTCTTTGGTGTCTATGTCATCTAGTTGGTATAAATAAGGCAATAGAAGTTAGATTTAGAAAATTTAGTCTAATCTCTCATTTTGTTGTACATAAGACTGGAGTTTTGTCGCTTTCGGCTTTTGTAGGCAGAGTTTTCACGTGCTGAAGTATAGAGCGTGTTGTTTTGAGAAGGTTCTTCCGCAGAGAGTTTCGGCATCGTGGTAAAGTGTTAGACTCAGTATTGAGATCCATTATATTAGAATCCAGGAAATTACATTTTATTCATATTGCAGCCTTTTATAGTGCTATTTTTCATTTTTCTAGTGACATTTTTAGTGATTAGTGAACTTTTCTTAAGTTTCGGAAAACGATTAGTGTAGCCATCTCGATTTAAGCTAGTACTTGAATTTGGCGAATTTCTTATGGAATGGCATTCCTTCTCTCAGTATCAGTCCTTCAAGATATTGATTGTTAGATAAAACCACTCACTCCACTACCATCAACATTTTCCTATCGTTTTAAATACATTTATGTTAAGGTTAAACCTTGTGACATAATTACTTTCTGAGTTGACGAACTTGAAGAGTCAGTCACTTGTTTTCAAAGCTGTTTATATCCTTTGGCAACAAATCTCACTTTCAGAAAACCGAACTCATCTTGTATCTATTATTGCCAATCTCTACACTAAATAAAACTTAAAATACTTTTTTTTGCAGTACTTTGCAGTATCATCATCGAATAAATTTTTAATCCACAAAATTCCAACAGAATGTGTAGAAAAAGTTATTTATTATCGATTTTATTTTTAAGTATCACATATTTTGTAATTTAGAAATTTAAGAAAATACCTTATACATAATAGAAAATGTAAATTTTATTTTTGAATAGCATTCGAATCTGTGTTATACACATGTTAAATTTAAAGAAAATTATTTTCTTTTCTAAACTTTAGCTGCGCTTCCAATTTATGTGTACTTGCGAAAAACTAAGTTTTAAGTGCTTTTGGAGCGTAATATACAAGTCAAAAAAAGTATAACCTATGAAAAATATTTGTTTGTGTAAAACCAAAAACATAATTTCATTTTTTTTTCTCTCTTAACTAATTTAAGAAGTCCTTGGATACTCATAACAAGATATTCTAAACAAAATAATTTTGTTTCAAACAATTTCATCCTACTCATTAAAATTTAACTAAATTACGGTTTATTTAGAGCACCCTTTTAAAAAGAAATTTTTAGTCTTAATTTAATGAAAAAAAAAATCTAAGAAACTCCTCTGAGATGGAGACAAATTATAACAGCAACAAATGCCAAATAAAATTTAAATAATGCTGTTTAGAATAAAGTTCATAATTTTTATAACAAATTTATTAACTTTTGCGAAATGCCTTTATATAAAAGTCACTTAAGAAATTAAAGTCAATTAATCCTGCTGAATTATTTATTTTTATATTAATTCGTGTAATCAGAAGTAATCAAAACGAAATCATTAATCTCGCCGATGCAAGATTTTAATTTTTTTGAGTGGAAGCGGTAATATAGGAAAACATTTAAGACTCTTTTTCTTTCTTAGAAAAAATATTATACTTTTTTAATTTATCTGTTCTGAAGAAGTTTTAAAATATGCTGGTTATCACTGCTTGTATTAATAATCAGTTTTACAATTTTAGAAAATAAATAACGCACTTTAAACTATACAAAAATTCTAATAGAGGAGAAAATAGTTCTCGTTTATACAAATGAAGACTAGATCTGTTAATACGCGAAGAAACGGAGTTATGTAAGTCCTCATATTAACCGTTACTCGTTATAAAACAGTAAAAATACAAACGCATTTAAACTAACTACAATTAATTAATTAATTTATTATTATTTATCCCGAAGGACACGTACGAAGTTGAGTAATACAATTAAGCGCTTTCTCTTTCTCACTGCAATGTTCGAGCTTTTAATTTCACATATCCTTTTTATTTTAAAAACGCAGTAAGAGAGATTAAAGAATGCTTATAAGCGTCCCGAAGTCCGGATTGAAAGCAGAAAAAATAAAGATTTCCTTTTTTGCTACTTCCTTTATGTGGCTCAGTTTCCTCTCGTTATTCTTCCTATAAAGACCTCGGCGTATTCCTTTGGTTTATCTTGAAAACTGTCAGATAAAACGGATAAATCAGTGTAATTTGACAGAAAGTTTAATGTAGAAATCAACTTTTGCTCATTACTTAAAAATGCACACATAATTAAAGTAACTACTAGCACTAATTACTTGAATTATTAATGATTTCAATGGACATATACAATCAGCCAATATTGTGATATTCACTGCAATTTTAGAGCTGTTAATTTCACATATCCTTTCAAAACTCAACAAGAGACATGAAAGGATGTATTAAGCGTCCAGGATTCCGGATTTAAAAAAAGAAATAAATCAGGGCATCATTCTTTGCTCCTCCTTTTCCATGGCTCAGTTTTCAAATCTTTTATTCTTTCTAGAAAGCCCTTGGTATATTCCTTTGGATTTTCCTGGGATAGGAGTACATATATTATGTCTGATAAAATATGGGATACTAGTATTATGTCTGATAAAATATGGGATACTAGTATTATGTCTGATAAAACGGATAAACTTGTATAATTCGACAGAAATGTGCAATGTAGGAATAACATCCCTTAGAGAAGACATCGCTCCGTAACTAAGGGATTTCTTTCCTATTTATACTAATTTTACCAAACATCTCTCTAAAATGAACAAATTTTTTGCTCATATTATCCGTAGTCCTACGTTTGTAGCTCGTAAAGCATGAAAATCTTAATGTATTAGTTTAAATGATGAAACATTATTCAATTTCATTGTTTTAACAGTGCTCCCGTTTTATTCATGTGTGTATTAGGCGCATTCGACGGTATGTGTTTTGCAGTTACATTTCATCATAATAAATTTATTTCAATTTAGGTAATTTCTGGAATCGTTAATCGGTTTTTAAAAATATATAAGAGGCATTCTCACATAATTTGGACTTTTAAGTCCCTGAATAATAACTTATTTTAATACATATTCTTGGGGTTTTTTTAATTTATTATACTGGAAAATATGCCATATCATGATTGTATAACAATATTAACGAAATAAGTTTGGGACGATTTTGGGGGTTAAAATGTACCATAAAATTCGTTACCGTCCCGTGTCACTGATGCTGATTTTTAAGTTTGGAGCTGTCTGTATAAAATCGTTTCAAGAAAACTAATTCGACGAATTTTTTTTTCAAAACTGGGACTATTGTTTTATATACATATGCAGCAAAAAATGACCTAAAGACATTTTTACGGTTATTATATATTTTTTAACTCTGTTCTTGGATTTTACATTCCTTGAGGTCCGTCTTCTAAAAATTGTACAGAAAATCACTCCATGTAACGGCTTATTAGAATATTCTACATAAATTTGTGTTTAAGTGTTCCATCTCAAAAGTTTTGAACCTGAGACAAAAGTTTTATTTATAAAAGAGTAATTCTATGTATTGTATATAATTGTTAGCGCCAAATTTTGAGTTATCAACCCTTATTGGCCTACATTTTTACTAAAATATAGCTTTATTTATTTTACATGAAAATTTTGTTTTCACACGTTTATGAAATATTTATTAAAGTGTTTATTACTTCTTGATTCCTTGTTTAAGCTTCAACTTACTTTTGTGTGCATTTAAAAAGCTTTCATGAACGCAAGTGTGTAAAATGGATAATTTACAGCTTCATGTCACTCTTTTTATCAGTAATAAAAACGAATGCAAAATAAATTATACCCGCAGTCATTATTTTCTCGATATCCTTAATGAATAAATTAACCATTTATACTGAATTATGAATTCATGGAAATTTTATCGCCTAGTTCATTTTTCGTGAATTTTTGAAACTACATTAGAAGATTTACAAAATTCTTTATTAAATGTTAGAAGAATTGTAGATAGATTGAAGAATTTAGAAGGATTAATTAAATTTGAATTTTTAGGGATTTTGTGCTATGTTTATAACCCAACCCAAATCTTTTATGTTAAATATTTTTCTTAGTATTTTGCAGAATTACAAAATGTACAAATATAATTTTCTTACAATAGAAATATAGAAATATTTCCGAATTGAAAAATTCACCCCTTCCCCCCCCCCCCCTAACGCCAAGAAAGCTGAAAAGATGCAAAGGCAAAAGAAATCATCCGTTTAAAAACATTTTTGTTTTGTGTAACCAATAATGCTTTTGGAACAATGAAATTAACGTAATGCATCTAACACATTATAAACTATATTACTACTTATCGATGTATTAAATGAATTTTATAACAATTTATTTTAATGGCACCGTCATTAGATAAAGGGTTAAACACTTTTGGGGACGTTAAATAAAATAACCTGATGACACATTAGATGCTATCTGAAAAAATAAAACCCAAAATAAACAATAAAAACTTTTTTATCTTAAAAAATAATAATTCTTAAACTCTAATATGTAAAATATGATTCTTTCTGCATCTCTTTTGTAATGTCACCCACACAACAAAATGAATTTCTTTTCTCTGTTGTTGAATTCGATTGCAGCCATAGAGATGTTTTCTCTGAAGCGGAAAGAATTCAGTTTTCTTTTGCTTTGTACGCAAAAAAAGGCCGAAAGAAGTTCATCTGTAGAATAAATATTACCATCATTTTTTCAGGGTAAATTTATGATTTAGAAATATTACATTTAAAAACATTGCTGATTTCGAAAGAATAGTTTTACAGCAGATAATATTATTACTACATACATAATCCTTAAATTAGTGTGCTTAGTCATTGAACTAATTTTTAAAAAATGAATATAAATCAAGTTTTAATTATTTTTACTCTAAATTAATTCCTCTCGGTAAACAGGAAACCCGCGGCCCAAAAACTTAAGCACAGCCATTTCGAAACAATAATATTTGCCTTATTTAATGAAGAAAATCTTCAATAAAACCAGACAATATTATTATTCGGAAATAATTATACACAAATCTAAGATCCCCAGAGAACCATGGAATAATTAAATGTGGATTTTACTGAGTTTGTTTCAAATGCAGTAGCTAGTTGTAATTTGTTAATTAATTTAAATTACTAATAAAAATTTCAGAAAAATAGGTTATCAAAGATTTTAAGAAACATTTTGTGATTATTTGCAACAATGAAATTGTATTCATTTGGGAGAAATAGTTTGCGTTGATATAGATGTCAGACAAGATTTATTAGACATTTGGTGTTTTTTATGTTCTTGTTTAACATTTATTTGTTCAGGGTATTGAATTTGAAATGTTATTAATTTTTTAAATTATGTTGGAATTATCCGCAAATCATTCCTAATTTTGACATGATTAGAGGCAAAGTATTTACATGCATAATTGTTTACTGTATGATGAATATATTCAACAAACTGATATTTTTATCATTAACATATCAGACATTCTCGAAAAAACTTTCTTCAATCCAGTGAAATTTTTCTGGCAGCAGTGCTAATAGGATTTTCCCGTAATTGACGAATATCCAATTTTTTCTCCGTTAAAGGAGATAAAATATACGTCAATTGAAGAAAGTTGAAAAAATATGAAAGTATCTTATCGTTACAAGACGAGTAGGCTAACCACTGAGCTACTGTTGTACGACAACCAAATACTTTGAAGTAAATATGTTTACTTCAGATGATTATGGCTTGATCTTTTTTTTTTAAACGTTCAATTTTGAAGTTAATTTTGGAAGATTTCGTCTTTAATGAGGTTGTGGCTGGAGTTTTAATACTTTAGTACTAATATATGATAACAATACCAATTATAACTATTTTAAAGTAGATTGCTAGATGTAAAATATGAATACATTTTTATTCCATAACAATTGTTTTTTGAGTAATTTTATTTTTCATTTAATATTTTAATGAAAATATCTTTAAAATCGTTCGTTTGAAATTCATTTTAAATGAGAATATTTATTTATAAAGAACTTTATTTAACTTATTCAACTGAGTACTTTTGAAAGAATGGAAAAAGTAATAATTACTTATTTTTAAATTTAAAAACTTGTTTTTTCTTTTAATTAAATTAGAAATCTAGAAATCTAGAATTTTTGGTTTTTCATTTTAAAAATAAATTCGGATTTTAGTAATAAAAGTACCAACACACATGCATGCTAGGAATGAAAGGAATTTCGACCTTTTTTTACCCGACTGCCAAGAAGGGTTGTGTGTTTCACGCGTATCTGGGTATGTGGATTTCTTTATACCCTCGAAACATCCCAACGTCTAGATGGATTTAAATGGATGAGGCCTCTATCGATTCGTCTTAACCGCCCGGTGGTTATAGGCTAGGTTTTGTATTTATAAATTCAAAATGGCGGCCGTAAACTACAAAATGGCGGTAGAGACGAACAAAATCCGCACTCCATTGAGTGGCATATCATTGGATAAGTCTTTCAAACTGAAGACGATGTTTCACTGACAATTTTACATTCAGAAGCTCCGTTTAAATATTACACAACCTGGAAGTTGTGTAGGTCGAATGTCCAGCTTTACTGCAACTCTAACCATCATAGACATCTATAGACCTCATCAAAACATTGTTTATAGATAGGGACTAACAATTAAATACAACTTAAGTCATCAATACAAGTAAATAAAAAAAAAAGGTAAGTAATATAAAAAGTAGTTTCACATTGATAAGAAATAATTAATTAGTTCGCTATTTACGCAGTCGGGTTTTTTGATTTTTTAAATTAAATTTTTACTTGTTAGACTTTCGGAAACGAATGAAGGATAAAACAGGTTTTCTGGGAGTACGGAAATTATCTGTCAAAAAAGGAGAAATAATTTAGTGTATATTGACGAGTATTACTGACGCTGTATCTAACTTTCCTTGTTTTGAATTTCAGAAAGAAATTAACCATTATTCTTCTGACTGACGTTTATTGATTTATAAATCATTGGTAGCAGAGCAATGAAATCTGGCAATGCAATCTGAGCGCAATATTTTGCGACTGCGCTTGTTTAACATTTTTTTTTTTTAATTTTTGCTCATCTTTAGATTACAATTAATAGCTTGGTTTGTCAGTTAAATTATTATTATTAGTTATTGCATTTCCAAATTAACAAAGTTTTACCATATTACAGAATATAGGCCTATTATATTAAGCGTGTCAATTCCAATTAATTTAAGTTTAGAAATGCAATCTAATATTAACTTCTGTAAGTATTTCACTAAATTTGCAATTCGATAAAATGCAGTGTTAGGGGAACGCGGGGCTCAACGGGGTTTAATGGGCCGGAATAAGTTCGTCGTTTTTCAGTGTGAAGGAGATTTTGTTAGCGAGTGGCAATAAGTAAAACTAGTCTAACATGTTGCAGCTCAAATTCGGCAGCAATGTTAGTCTGGTTTTCTCGAGCGTTGGTGTATGAAGTTTTCGTTATCTCATTTTTAGGGTTCTGTTTTAAAAAGTAAAAACTAAACCATTATAAGATCAATCCTGTGTCTGTCTGATTGTCTATCTATCACAGCCATTTTACTCGAAAACTATGAAATGTGGAAAGTTAAAATTGGGGGAAGAAATAAAGACTATTGATCCAGATATTTTAAGATTATTAAACATTCATAAATATACTTAGTAAAAATGCAGAAGGGCTAATTAAGTTACTTGAAAAAAACCTGTTTTCTTTGTATATCATGTGGGGTATCAAGTGAAAGCTTTCGTAACGGTGAACTTGAAAATACATTTCTTTCAATTTTAGGTTTTATATTTTAAAAATATTGACGAAAATGTAGCGCAAAAATATGTTCCCACCCCATCTAATTCCGAATCTACTGAAACTAAAATTATGAAAAAATTAGAGGTAATAGACGTTAATTTAAACCTTGCAGGAAATTTTTAGCGATTACCCCAGGTAACGTAGTTTTAGAAAAAATCGCATTTTTCCATTACACACAAATTTCGATTTACGAGCGTTCAGCAAAAGTGTTGAGTCGCGCTGGAGGTATCTATCATAGTAGAAGTATAAAATCATTGTTGATAATGATTTTTGAAAAAAAAAGTCGTCAGTAATTAGCCGAGATATTAACCCTTAAAGATACGGACGGTTTGGAATTATATAATAACAGTGTCGGCGTACTCTATGTACCATCGTTTTTTAAAGCCTAGTTTAAAAAACATTTAATGATATACATGCGTAATTCAGTGCCCAGTAGCAGTATAAAAGCAATAAACCTCAAATTGTTAAAAACAGACTAATTTAATTAGAATGAATCACATAAATACTATATGATTGGCGACTAGTTTGCAATGTATGGACGTCTCAATACGCTTCGAGTGACTTTAAAATTTAATTAAAAACCTGTGTGGAAAAACGAGGCACGGACTAAGGCGGCGTTGCAGCTTTGCAACCTCTTTTCGAAGCGCGCTTAGCACAATTCGAAATTTAAACTTTGAACAAAAGTTTTGTTTTAGCTACACTGTAGGAAGATAGGTATTTACTATTCTGAATTTATTTTTATGAAATGCCAATTGAAGTTTAAATATTCACCATAAAGTACCGAATTAAGTTCACTATAAACACATTAGGATAAGATTAAAAAATGAGTTATACAGAATAGCTATATTTGATATTTTTTATGTTACTTTCATGGTATATTCATTTACACATTTCTACAATACACAGTTATATCCAGCCCTATTTTCTATAGTTTTTTTTTTTTTATAAAGTCTTAGTATTCTTTTAGCAACTTTTTTTTAATAATATTATTACTAATTCATACATTTATTCTACGGAACCCTCTTAGCGCGTGTAATACACGCACTTTACCGTTTATTTGCTCCTGAATTTATACTTCTGTTGAGTTTGTAACTAAGGTAAGGTATGCATATGTGTTTACATTACAACTATATTTAGTACATGCTTGAAGTATGTTAAATTGTCTTTAGTTTCATGCAGTTAAACGTTTATTTACGTATCTTTCTCGAGTGGCCTTACTTCCCTAACCTTAATCGTGTCCCTGTGGCGGAATGGGAAAGGACCAGATTCTGAACCGAAATGTTTTAAACTAAGAGATGATTTTAGGACGTCCTTATTTTTTTTTCTTTCGATTTCATATGGTTCGAGAGTATAAATAAAAAAAAACAAATAGGCAATCCTGGTGCACTGAGGCAATGAACAATGTTTTCGTGGAAACTATTTCGAGCCAATCTGGGTATTTTAAGGCTTCGAAGCAATTCGATATTCCCCAGTATATTCTGGAATGATATGTTAAAAACATAAAGGAAAAGCCTCACTACAAGATTGATAAAACGGCTGGAATTTTTAAAAACGTATTTACGGAAGAGCAGGAAATGGAGCTCGTTAATTACATTAAAAATATGCAGGGTAGGTTATTCAGTCTGACATTGAAAGGCTTGCGTTGCTTATCTTATGAGTTAGCTCAAAAAATGACAGTGGTCATATATTTGGCACACCAAATGGGTACACAATTCCTGTGCGGCAATAGATAGCGAAGATGATGAGGTTGTCCTAATGTGTTTATTAAGTGAACAGGCTTAAGAAAAGGACACAATCAATGAAAACTCTAGTTAAACACTTATAGTCACTAAAAACTAAATAAATATAGAGTAAACTGTATTTTTTCTGCATTTCCAATAGTTTTATTAAGTTTTATAATTACTCGCACTTATCATCCCGTTCTGCCCCATCCAGGGTAGAATGGGCAAATGAAATAAAGTTCTATTTTTTAAAAGAAACAAAATGTCCTGTTTTCTTACAATATTGTTGTATCTTTGTGATTATTAAATTATAATGTTTTTATAAAAAAATTTGCAACCCTCTTATTTGACCCTTTTATATTTTAAAACATATTTTCAACTTGATATCGCGTTCTAACAGGGGTTCCACTATCAGGTTTAAGGTGGCTGTAAAATGACTGTGTAAATGTCTAAATGTTTTCAGTCTGTCATAGTTTTCACATCCTGCATATTATCATGCATTATTTAAACAGTTCAAATGCAGGTATATGTATAAAAGTATTTTTTACTTATTTTTTAGAGTGAAAAGCATCGAAGGCCTCATGAAAGAATAAAAAGATATTCCTACATAATAAAAGAGACGAAGTCTACATCCTTTGTAAGTATAAAATTAAACATTTATATTGAGAGTATATTTAAAACAAAGTATTATGTGTCTACATTTATAAAAATCGTTTCTGAATAGTTCTATTTAAAAAATGAATACATTTCTTACGAAGAATTTAAATATCCAATAACAGATGTACAATTAAGAGAAAAGTTTAATAATTGGCAAAACAATTTTCGGTGTTTGACTGTCTTTATTACATAGACATGTCTTAATGTATTCAGCATTTTAAAAACGTTTTTAAATACTAATTATACTTACTGAATGTTGTTTAAAGTAAGAAACTGTATGTAGAAATGTATATCTGGTCTTTGTTAATTACGTCATTTGAAATATATAATTTATTTGTACAACGTTTTTAAGAAGTACTCTACAATTCAAAATATATTATCAAACTGTAAATTTGTCAGTTTAAATAAACTTTGGAAATTTTCAGTATGTACATTAACATCTATTTTAGAAGCAAGCTGTTGTTAAATATAAAACACCTTACAAATTAGCGTTTCCACTGTATTTAAACTTTTAAAATTTTGGTAGTTACACATTTAGCTGTTGCATATTTTTAATTTTAAAGATTATAGGTAATATTCTCAAAATAATAAATATAGCTAACTAAGTTATGTGTTAAATAAAATATATACCAAATGACGTTATTGTTTCGACATTAAGCTTATTTTACATCGGATAATATAATAAATTGGTAATTTATCTATTGCTTTATTAATAAAATATCTCTGTCACGAAATATAGTACACAACATACTGTGATGGCACAAACTTGTAAATAATTTTTCAATTTTTAAAAGTTACACTACACATGTGGAACTATTAATATAACAATTAAAAGAACTATGAATCATTCGAAGCGGAATCATCTGAAACTATATTATATGTATTTTTCTTAAAAAATTAAGGGATGAAAAAAAAATACCGCTAATAATGGGCCGATACGTAGAATAAAAAATGCCGACATAAATTTGCAAGAGTTTTTATTATTTCCTTTCTTTTAGAATACTGTTTGGTAATTTTCACTTACTAAAAATTGAACTTCCTTCAACTGTCAATCATTCGTATCAAAAGTATTTGTTCAACCAAGAAATTTTGACTTAAATTTTCTCCATCTAATTTTAAGAGAGAAACACGCGTTGTTTGTGAAGAATTTAACGATTTCTCATTTAAAATGAAATTTATCTTTAAAAACAAATTATAAATTACAATTCATTTTCGATTTAAATATAACAAAATATTATACTGTAAACTAGAATAAATCTTTTGAACATTTGAAATACTTCAATTTTATTTTTCGTATAATATTTTTATATGTATGTATTCATTTAAACATAAGCAATTTTACATAAAGAGTATAAAAATAAGTTCAAATGGCCTTCAAGCGGAATGTTTCTAATCTTATTGCACTGACATCTGCTCATTGCTATTTTAGTGAAAGGTTTGAGTAACAACGTATTTGTGGCTGCCCTGTTTTCTTATTTACTTATTACATGTTTTCTTATTTACATACCTTTTTTACTTTCTTCTATCTTCAATAGGAGAAAGTGTTGTAATAGAAATGTTTTTCGACCACCGGTTTTCGACGGATTTGCACGTATTCTAAGTCAGAGATCCCCAAAAATATGTTTATACAAAATGTCCGTTTGTCTGTGTGTGTGTCGCCATTGTACTATCAAAAATTGCATGAAGTTATGCACAAAATTGAACCAATGTTTTGTGTATGTTTTTGGCTTTGGCCAAAAGATCCTCCTTGAATGTCGAAATATTCCGCTCGAAAGGGACGTTATAACAACGATTTTTGTATATTGTTTTCGATTTTTCATAGTTCCTATTTTAAATCGGCGGTTCGTGTAGTGACACGAACTTCACATCCTGCCAAGACCCAAGTCAGTCTATACGCAAACAGCTGATGCACAATAGAATAGCGAAAAACTATTGATTTAAATAAATGTCATGATCGAGATTAACTAGGTTTTAAACCGATTAATAAGACTGAAGCTGAAATTTAAGATAAAAATCAAAGTTGGTATAGTATTGAACTAATAATATTAAATCATTAACATTTGTAACTACTTTTTTAAAATATCAAGATGTATTAGATAGAATAAATTTTTGGGATTGGCACATCCGACTAGTTTCCATTGCTGTACTCTTTGAGGCGCTGTATGACAAATTAGAAATTTTAATACATTCCTGAAACGAAATTGTAATATGATATCTCGAGGAACAAATGTAATTTTAAGAAAAGACTACACTTATTTTGTAAACGAATTTAGCATTATAAATTTATATGTAAATTCATCGTCATCTATTAAAAACAATTCGAACTAAGTTAACTGCGTCTTCCTGAAGTATTCATTTAAAAAATAGAAACAATGTGAAAGAACGTGATAATTTCGGAAAAGTGTAAACATTACACTTTTAAAATATGAATTTAAATTAATATCAATACTCAGATTTACACTATTTTAGATTTAAAAAAATTAAAACAGTCTTATCTTGCATTCTTGTTAGATAATTATTTCAAAATGTCAATTTTATTGCTAAAAATGGAAATTCATCTTATAAATATCTCATTATTTTTAAGGAAAAATATTTTCATAACAAACTTTATTATATTTTAATAAATTTTTAATTTTTCAGTTTACTCAGATAGTTTTACATTAATTAGATTTAAAATACTCAAATTTCAAATTTAATAATTCTGTAATAATTCATGGATTGAGAAATTAATTTCATGGATGAGAAATCAATTTCAAATTAGCTTAAAACGCGCAAAATATAAAAGAAAATTTTCTAAACCATCATAGTTAAAATCACTTTATAATTCAATAAATTAGGTTGCTGTTTAATATTTGAGTTTCATATTTTATCGTCGAAAAGTAAATTCTAAATCATAGTTATGAAAATAATTGTTTTATTTTATTAAATTTAGACACACTCTGCAGCATTCATTTTTAAATCGACTTAACAGAATTACAAAACTGTTTAATTACATCCTGAAGTACAAATAAAATGATGCGGGTATTTAAGCATGTTTTGTATTTCTATTTTTTAAATCGTTAAAAGTAAAACGTATAATAGTAATGAATAGTTTCACATACGTAATACTAATTTAATATGAATGTTAACAAATGAAAATAACATAGCGCTTAGGAAAAATTCAAATTAAATCTTGTCATATGTGTGTAAAACTGAATGCGTAAACATACGTTATACTACATTTCTATTTGACATTTAACTTTATATAAAACTTTTAATTGGTCTTTATATGTTCCGTATCTCAAAAGTAAAATAAATAAATAAAAAATAAATAAAAATATATAAAAAATCGGAAATTGTATGTCAAACGTGGTAAATGAGGCGCGTTCTTACTATAACTAATTTTTAAAATAATCAGATCTTGGTGCAATAACTGTTGTAGTCTTATGAAAAAAGGCATGACTACAAAATTTATTACTGTTGGATGCATTAAATTCAGTAATACGGCAATAATAAGACTACATCTTAAATAGGACGTAATTACCATGGCAACCTAGAATCATTACCTATCATGGGACAGCACTGAATTAATTACGTAAGACCGGATTTAATAAAATGAAAAGAACTTTTATTAATATCTTTTTAAGTTTTTATTCGATTTTCATAAAATTTGAAATAACTCGAGAAAAATTCTGTAACGATTATGTATATTAACTTTCAAACCATTCGGTTGGGTAGTTTTTGCACTGATATAGGCGGGCAGTCGGTGGACCAGACGGCGACTATAGGTGTTACGTATTTATACGAACGTACCTAAAAACGGAACCCTTATAGTCTCGCTTTGGAAATCCGGATTACGGATTAATATACCGATATAGAATTAAAATTAACGATTCAAAATAGCAATAAACAAACTTGTTCAACTTATTTTAAGGAGTCATGCGAAAGGCGATTTAAATACTATTAAATCTACCACTGATGATGATCATGAGTACTGATGATTATCATGAAACTGTTGGAGAATTTAAATCTTTTCCATGTTTTAAAACAAGTTAAACAATGTTATGTAGTGCTACATCTACTTATAATATAGGACGCAGTGTCCATTCCATATTTCTGTATATTAATGATTTTCGGAACTTTCCTTTACAGGTGCTATAAGACTTTTAATGTTCTACTTTAACCGAAAGTACCCTATAGATTTTGAGAGTAAAATTGGAGAGTAATATAGAGTACATCCGGTTGCCTTAGAAATTTCAAATTTGGCTTTGAAGTAAGTTCTTAGAGTACACGTAAAGGAAAAGATTATAATTTATAATTTATAATTTATAACATAAACTTATGAATTTCCATTATCCATACTAACGCCAAATTATCGCATTGTAACGGAAGTTTTCGCTAGAGTAATATAAGATTACGGCACGGAACCCAGAGAATGCAAGTTCTACTTGCACCTATTCTGATTATTTTTCTTCCTCGATATGCTTTTCTTTCAGGCAACAATTAAAGTGTCGTCCTTTATAAATAATGTTACGTTGCATAAACAAGCAGTAAAACGAGACAGATACATCATTGTACGATTAAATACTGATAATATCTACTGCAATTTTTTTAACTTCTAAGAATCGCACGTTTTGAATTTTTACACCTTCATAAGTATAAAGGAAAAAGTACTTTCAACTGCAATTTGTTTGAAAACTGAATCTCAATTTATTTTTCAGATATTAATATTTTTGTAGTTTTGATAGTCGTGTAATTCGTGCAATGGTGGCAACTGAAGGACTCCATTTCTGTAGAAAGCAAAGGGAAAATATTCGGAGAATAGTAGATAACTATATCTTTTTGTCGCCATTTTCTATTAACAACTGAAATAAGAATATAAAATGCGTGCTACTTTGAAAAAATATAAATTAATGATTTCTGATAAAAGATGGAGATATTATAAACTATATTTAATTTTCAGCATCTATATTAATGTTAGAAACAAAGGAAGCCATATGAATCATTAGATAGCCGTATTTTTTTTTTTTTTTTTTTTTTTTTTTTTTTTTTTTTTTTTTGTCGAGTTTACGACGTTGCTTTTTGCTGGGTTTGTGAATTATTCCGCGATAGTCACGTCGTATGCATACTTTTGTATAAATGTTGTTTAAGACTGGATCGTAAATGTGGAATACTTCAGTGGATGCAAATGACGTTATTTTATATAAAATAAAAACATGCATTTGAAGTCTTAACAGGGTCCGTTATACAAAAATCTTAAATTTTTTTTGATTAAAAATTTCTCTGTTTTTTCTGCTTAAAATGACAAATCATGTTTCTATTTTAATTAGAACAGGAAATATTCATATTTTGTTTTGGTATGTTTTCAAAATCTACCTTTAAAGCTATGGTTTTCATAGAAACGACCTCTGGTGAAATTGCGTTTTTCTTCATGATGGGTTTTTTCACCATTACTCGTATTTAAATTGTTATAAATCAAGAACCTTTACAGATAAACGGTTCAAACTTGGAACGGTTCAAACTCTTTCAATAATTTAATTTAGATTCAGACAAAAAAAATTACTTTTGAAAATATGACTTTTTTTCATCAAGTTACATCATTTCTTTTTCTAATTTTTACTTTAAATATTAATTTTTTTAATTAATATTTTTAAAAATCCTGAATCGAACTTAAAACTTGTATATTTCTGTTTATTTAAATGAAAAAAAAAATGAAATTCTATAGATAATATTTCGAGTTATAACGATTTTAAACTACTCCACTTTTTAAACAAAATTTAAATTATATTTTTTTATTATGAGAAGTTTTATCATGTGATTTTGTTTACAAATGATACGGTTCACTCACTCGCTGCACAGCCCGAGATATGTTCGGGCATGCATTTTCCCGTCAAATTAATACTACTCGGTTATTCCCACCAGTTATTTTTTAGCGAAAACTTTGATTTAATCAGGATATATTATCCGATTGCGATAGTCAAAATTTTCTGCTTTAAAGAATCGGTGACAAACGATTAAAAATACTGTAAAAGACACTCATCGCGAAGAATTACTTATGCTGCGAGAGAGTCAACCATCAAAAATAATTTCAAAATTTTAACTCAATAAATTAAAAAGTTTTGAAAATGTGTCCCGGACTCCCTTAAAACTGAAATATATTTTGTAGAAGTGCATCTTTTTCACTCCAGAGGCTTTGAAATTCTTCACAAGTGGAAATTCTTCTCTTTGGAAAATAACGCAATTGAAATTACACACTGATAAAACGCAAAGTTAAAAAATAAAGAGTTCCTTTATAGAAGAACAATGACTTTTATATTAAAATATTTGTTTGAGAGTTAGACTGACCAATGTAATATGCATCTTTTATTGTAACTAATATTTTAGGTTTATTTAAAATTAAAGAACCAGTTTCTTCTTAAACATATTCCTTCGTGAAAATTCGACGGGTTCCACCATGTAATAATATTTTTTCCCTCATTGATTCGACACTAAATTTGGAAAAGAAGAATTCTGTTTTTCTACTCTTTTCTTTTGAAGGGGATGGGGGCTAAGAATTTAATAAATTTATTCGATGATTTTTGCAGCTCAGCTTTCAGAATTCTTATTTTTATAACCACTCTAACAAGGTGCATCAACCCGTTAATTCATCACCTCGTTAGAAATTCTAAGTAGTCTGGCACTATTATATAAGTTATTATACTTTTCAGAATATCACTTTCTCAGAAGTCTGTAACTACTAATTCAGATTTTAAAAATTACATTTATTAGACCAGGTTAAATAGTTTTCGGCGATTAAATGCAGGATGTACATTAATTATTATTTTGCTATTAAGAAAGGAAAAAAAATATTCTCTAAAATTCTGGGAAATAATCTGCACATCTAGACATTAAATATGTAAATAAATATTTTCCATTTGATGTATTTTCATGCATTATGATTTTTCTACCAACCAAAATAAAACAGAATTTAATCACATTTATGTAAAACCGTATTATTAGAGGATAAGGTCCAAATACCGGCTACCACTTTTGTTTTCAATCTAGATCATACAATTTTCAAAATTAGTAAAAGAAAAAGTGACAGCAGGGTACCTTGACATGTTTTACACATGTTTAGAGAAAAAAAAAACAGTTTAAAAAGCGTTTTCTGTTTATAAAAAGCAAAATTCCGAAAGTTTTCAAATTTTCAGTTTTGAAAATCGGGTCTAAATACTCGCTACCTAAGTTTTTTTTCAGAAGATCACACAAGTAGAGCTAATGATAATTATTAAATAATTAGAATATTATTTTAATAAATTTCATTGATTAATAACATTTCTTATGCACAGGAAAAACACGCAATTATTAATAAACAAGCATTTTTGTCAAATTTGTAAAATTCTTAACGACTATCTCTCACAGTCTTCTTTCCATTATGTTTCTAATACTGTTTTTTAACGTGTAGAAAAAAGCTTGCTGATAGAAATGAGAATTATTTTATCTGAAAAAAATCACAAACATAATATTATTCTCTGCGTCGGTGAAGTCGGTATAGGCCCACATATCGCATTATCAACATTGAACCCAGAATTCCCTTCCCTACTCTTGTCCGCAGAGAAAGGACACATGCAGAAGACACAATTTGCATCATCTTCCTCTGTTGGATATCTTCCTTTATCACATTTTAACCCTTTCAGGGCCAAAGCACTTCCATTGATAAAATGTTAAAATGAACGATTGGCACCGGAATTTACGTAGAGATTTATCTGCAAATAAGAAAAAACTATTTTCCTATAACATAACAAAGAGAAATAATATATAATAAAATTCTGGTGCAATTGTCGCTTTTAGGAATTAAATTTAAGGGACATACCACCACCCTTGAAAGGGTTAAAAAACCAATTTCTGCCCCTTTCACCTGTTTTCCTCCGACATTTTTTTCTCTCTTCACGCTTATTGCAGACAAATTAGGAGTGTCCAGCAGCGCTTTTTTGTGAGGTGATCCGGTAACCAGTATCGCTCCTGAAGAATTATGGCCACGGTTGCTTTTTTTCATATTGAGAAATGGGACTGGAACTATTTCTGAACCATTTAAATTAATTTATTAATTATGGAACTATTTATTTTTTTCCTTCCCTTCAACCAGAGCAACCGAGAGGAGGTCCAAATACCGTATAGCCGGTATTTAGACCACTCTAGGTAGCCGGTATTTAGACCACTCTAGGTAGCCGGTATTCAGACCACTGATATGTTTAAGTTAAAACCGGTATTACTCATTCATATAATAAAAATACCAATAACGTGCGCGCGACGATTGAGAGCTAAATATGTCTAGAAAATAATTTAATCATCAATTCAAGCCAGTATCCAATTAGTATATTTGAAAAAAATGATAAACGCACACTCACTTACGAATAGCAGAAAAACAGAATACTACATCTAGAACACGAACCAACACAGTCAGCACTCTTCTCAAACATACATTTACAAAGGAAAGTCTATAGCTGGACTATGCATCCGGCGGATGAGACATCCCATCTTCAAGTAAATATTAATAAGCATTCTTATACCCCCTCGAATAACCCAGCCATTTTCACCGATGGGTCGCGCACGGAGACGGGAGTAGCGTCATCCTTCTGCGTCTTCATAGACGGCCTTGTCGCTCATCGGTGGGCATGCAGGATTGGAGATGACAATTCAGTGTTCCAAGCTGAACTCTTTGCTATCCTCCGGGCCTTGGAATGGATTGCTCTCTATCCTCAACCTATATACTTTCACCTTTATAGTGACAGCCTTTCCAGCCTGCAAGAAATCTTCGCCCATAGGACTAAACACCCCCTAGTACTCAAAATGAAATTAATTTTAAAAACACTCGTCCATAGGGTGTCTCTCGGCCATGTCACCGCTCATATCGGCATAGCTGGCAATGAGCTGGTTGACACGCTGGCCAAGGAGGCCACCTCACGTCCAAACATAGATCTTGCCCTTCCTGTTCCCCCATCTTATGTTCGTTGTTTCCTTAAAAGGAACATACTTTCAGACTGACAACTCTACTGGGATGCATCACGTAAAGGAAGGCACACCTATTCCTTAATCCCAAAAGTCTCCTACACTGTAAAAAAAAATCTGTAGTTCTACAGATGTAAAGTTACATGCTTACTAAACATTCACCTGTAACTGTACGAAAAAAGCTGCAAATCTACAAAACTAGTTTTTGTAAAGCTACAAAAATCTGTAACTTTACAAATGAATCTGCTAAAATTTCAGTAATCTTACTAAACTTTTATTTGTAACCCTGGCTGCAGTTACATTAAAAGTTCTCGGAATCCCAGTTTCCAAAAAAATTCTTAGTAACCTTACAGATTTTTTGATTTTCGGCGCAAAAGTGTGTCTGTTACATGAAATTTTGTTGTTGCCGTTACATGAAAAGTTCTAGGAATCCAAGTTTCCTAGAAAAACTTTAGTAATTTCACAGATTTTTTTTTACAGTGTATAATCTCTTAGCTTTCTCCCTTTCCACACCAGCTTTCCTCTTCGGTCATGGTCCATTTAGAACATACCTCAATTATTTCAAACGCTCTGGCACGGACCTCTGCGAGTGTGGGGCTATTGGGTCCCCAGATCATTATTATTTCTTCTGCACACTCACAGAGGCCTGGCACCTTAGGTACCCTAACCCCCGCCCAGATACTTGGCTCAAAAACATCTTATCTCGCCCAAGATTCCTCCGCCATTTGGCAGAAATATTTCACTTCCTTATGGACCTGACCAATCTTACTTCCTAGCTGTTCTGCATCTGCATTCCTGAGACTCGCCCTTTGTCGCGTTAGAGCCTTTGTCGAGCTCCTGGCAGTCCTAGCGCCCCTTGTCGTGCAGGAGCAGGTCTCCGGCGCACATACCATCTGGACGATGTGGTCCGGAATCATGATGCAATCCTCAAATTTTCTTTTTTGATTTATGGACTTTTATCTCCAGGATCAACCCACCGCTGCCTGTCGCGTAGGAGCTTTGTGCTCCAGCGGCTAGTTTTTATGTATATCTATGTGTTAATGTAATTTTTTTCCCCCTCGTTGGCATGTGCCTTTTGTCCGAGAAGTGGAACTGTTTGTAGTGAATCCCCGCATGTCGGGGAACTTACCGGGTGGAGCAAATAAGGTCTACACCAGATCCTAGTGATCTGGTGATCTTGCTCCACTTAGGTATAAAACAGATATATGAAAAACTTTTGATGTCCCAGATTACTTCGTTTCGACACTTTTGCATTTGCTGTTTTTAAATGAGAGACTTTAGCGCGTACTTCTCGTAATTTTCTTCTCTTAATTAAAGTTACAAATTCTGCCTATCCGACGCTAGGCTGCGCTGCGCCCAGTTGTTAGAATACCTAGTAGCCGGTATTTGGACCTTCTCCTCTACTTATAAAAGATCATTCGAATAATTTCCTTTTAATCAGTATAACAAGCTTGTAACATATGATGTTAGTGCATTTTACGGATAACTGATTATTTTTAAGGTTGTAAGAGGGGTGTCCATTAATGGCACTACTAATTAGTCATTTTCCAGTAATAGACTGGACACTCCATATAGACATTGCTAAAATGCAATTTCAATAATGTTTATAGTGCATAAAATATTTTGATTTAACTGCAAAGCTGACTAAAAATTTAATTTTTAAATTCCACACCAAAATGTAATAACACCAAAACTTTTACAAATAGCTGTTTTTAAGTTATTTTATGCGGTTAATAAAATTTCAGTATTTTAGTCTTTTTGTTACTGATATTGTATATAACTCTGCTTTGCAGGTTTTATAATTTGGTAATCAAACCAACCAGAAACAGAACATATTGTTTAAGGGCACAGTCAAAGAGGGGCTCATAGGGATTAACTTAATTGTTTTTATTTAAACAGGCAGGTATTAAAGACATTGTTAAAAATCTATTTTCTGTCTTAAGTGTTTGCTTATTCATCTCCAACAAAAAAAATGTAATATTAATGAAAGTTATAGTAATCATGCATTTAGTAAATCTACAGATCGATGGCCTCAAACATCAGTTGTGCAGTTTTTAGGTGCGTTCGTAATTATATAAATACGTAGCACCTATAGTCGTCGTTCAGTCCGTCCGTCTGTCCGTCCGTCTGTCCGTCTGTCCGTCTGTCCGCATGTAACAGAGCAAAAACTACCCAACCGAATGGTCTGAAATTTCCAATGTATGATTGCTGCAAAATTTTGTCGAGCCATTTCAAATTTTATGAAAATTGGATGTATAGTTTAATTACAGGGACAGTCAAAAGTTTTTCTTTACATTACGGCCAATGGGAAAAATTATTGCAAGTGCATTTTAATGATATTACAGCCTTCCGAATGGTCTGAAATTTTAAATATATAATTGTTGCAAAATTTTGTTGAGCTATTTCAAATTTTAGGAAAATCGGATGTATAGTACAGGGACAGTCAAAAGTGTTTCGTTACATTACGGGGAATGGGAAAAAATTATTGGAAGTGCATTTTAATGATGTATCAGACTATGCGCTTTATGAAGTGCAAAAAATTATACATTCAGTACAATATGAGGTGCAAAAAATAATTATAAAACTAGTTATAGTACGAACGCACCTCATTTGCCACGTTTTACGAGCAATTTCCAACTTGTATTTAGTATTTAAATCAGCCAACTTACAGTATCCTTTCTTTCATATTTGTAATATTAATTATTACAAATAATATATCAAGTACTCTCTAGAATTTAATTGTTTAAAATAGTCAGACGATATTCCGCATTATATTTTATGGCATTCCCTATTTCTACGTAATATTTATAATAAAAGTAATTTTTTTATGTAAGAATAACCTTTATGGATACATTGCTTCTAGATCAATTTGCACATTAAATGACATACAAAATTACATCAAAATACACGATTTCATTTTTTACCTGCATTTTATGCAAATCATTAAATATTCTCAGATACACAACATTATCGAAATATTGAAGTATGCGCGAGTACACATACGTTTTTCGATACTTAAAAAAAAGGTTCTTATTCATTTATTCCATTCGTTACTAAATTCTATGCATGTGCAAAATTCATCCGGAAAACAAATAATCGATTTTGCATGCGAAACTGACAGATTGATAGAGATTTTTTTCAGTCTTGCATTTTGGATTTGTTTTTTAAATAACAGGTTAAAGAATATATTTTATCGACAAAAAATATCAGAAAAACTAAATAATTTTCCCATTTTTCCACAACAGATCTCTTTCTGTCATGTTGTTTAGAATAGTGAAAAAAAAAAAAAAGAATGTATGTACTTTTCATACGATATTCGAATGTTTGGAAGTTTATATATATGTCTTTGTTTCAGATTTATTGTAAAGGAACTGAGAAAAGGTAACTAATATATAGCTGAAATAAAATTTGAATAATTATTAATCATTTTTTTACCCGACTGCCAAGAAGGGTTATGTGTTTCACGCGTACCTGGGTATGAGGATTTCTTTATACCCCCGAAACAAGCCAACGGCTGGATGGATTTTAATGAATGAGGTCTCTGTCAATTCGTCTTAACCGTCCGATGGTTATAGGCTAGGTTTTTTATTTTATAAATTCAAAATGACTTCCGTAAAATACAAAACGGGGGTAGACTCGAAAAAAAAAATTACGCACCCTATTGAGTGGGATATCATTGGATAGGTCTTTCAAAACGAAGACGATGTTTCATTGACTATTTTACAGTCAGAAGCTCTGTTTAAATATTACACAACCTGGAAGTTGTGTAGGTAGGATCTCTAGCTTTACTGCAACTCTAACCATCATAGACATCTATAGGCCTCATCCAAACAGTGCTTATAGCAACTAATAATTAAACACAACTTAAAAGTCATCAATTCAAGTAAATAAAAAAAATTGGTAAGTAACATAACAAATAGTTTATATCGATGAGAAATAATTAATTAGTTTGCTTTTACGCATCCGGATTTTTTTGATTTTTTTAAATTTAATTTTTACTTATACTTTCCAACAAATATATAACAAATTAACGCCCTTAAAAAAGTACTAATTTTAATTCCTAAAAGACGAAATTAAAAACTTTAAAAACAGTAAAAATAGGATTATTCAACATTTTACATGTTTCGACTCTACCCGAGTTATTTTCACAACAAATAAATAAATATATTAAGCTAAGTAATGCTATAAAACATCTTTATTTAGATTGACTAAAGTTTCATCGCACAAACGGTGACATTTTAAAAATCATCCATGATAGAATTACTTTCACAAAATTTAAAAACAATAACTTGGTAAACAGTGTCACGAGACATCGTGCATAATGAAGAACAGTGCCAAATAAAATAAACTAAAATGAAATCGGATATTTGTGAGCGTGGATTAAATTTTTTACTAAAATTGCATATCATCTCTTTCCAAATTTTAGGTAAATCAACGGACACTAAATCACTGCAAATATTCTCGTAAAAATATCTCAACTGATTCCCGGATAATGGATGGTAAATAAAATCTTGATCGATAAATTTTTCTACTATTATTAAAATCGATCTGTAAAGGTTCTTTGCTATATAATCTGGCCAAAGTTATAGTTATCCTGTTGTATTCCTGTATTATTATTTTTCGTCTTTTAAATTTTGTGAAAGTATTTTTATCATGAATGTTTTTGAAAATGTCGTCGTTTGTACGATGAAACGTTTGTCAATCTAAATAAAGATATTTTATCACTTTTTATAACATTATTTAGCTTAATATGTTTGTACGTGATTAGTATACGTGTTGTTAAATATATTCTAAAATTCCACGGTCTATGAAACGACATCATTCAAATTTTCGCGTACTCTTTCATTTTATGCACGTTATTATTTTATTTTACTTAGACGTTAATTTTTATTTTTGTAACAAATGAGTAAATCGAGCAATCGTTACAAATTGAATTTTTGCGTGTTACCATCTCTATAATTCATCTTATAATAGATGGATAGAAATGGACTGGTGGTAGAAATTATCTTAGTCTCATTGAAATTTATTATGGTTCCTACTTGATATAATCTTGCTTAGGGCGATGTTTTTTTTTTTTTTTTTACTATATTTAACACCAGTTAATATGCAGGTTTTATTGGTTTGCTAAAATGTCTCCTCACTTCATGAAACGTTACATTCCTTATTTCCCCTTTATGCTTATCCATTATTAAACTCAATATTAAATACGGATATTAAATATAATAGAAAAAACACAGCCCTATATCATATATATAGATTATATCAAGAAAAAACCACTGAAATAAATTTCAATGAGAGCAAGATAATTTCCACCTCCAGTATGCACTACCCATCCATTATAACCTCTTCAAACCCAAAGGTAAAATAACACTGCGAATACGAATTCATTGATTTTGCTCAAACAAAAAGACACCATAGATGACAGAAGGAGCTCTTTTTTCTGAAATTGATACTTTAGGGGGCTATTAATTTAGGTTCACAAATACGTATAAAAAAATACTAACACCCTTAAAATATCAATTTAATTATCGATAACCTAAATCACCCAGTAACAAATTGAAGTCTTTTAATTAATTGAAAATGTACAAATCCTCAAAGAAAATTTTATTGTAAAGCGTTTAAGTTAATTGTCAAAAATCTCTTACTTTCTTGAGCACAATGTCTAGAATGCATTTTGCTAACTCAGATGAAAATAACACTTATTTTATGCCGAAATAAGCATCAGTCATGCCATTTATTTGTTTTGATCCAAAGCCAAACACATTCAGCTATATAGAAATAAATAAAAAAAAAAAATCAAGTAGTTTAGTTTATATCCTCCTCTGTTTGGAAGTATCACTACTTCCAAAGTGCAGTAATACTTTGCAGTGATACTTCAGGACTGAGGAGGTTAAAAGAAACAATGGCGATTGTAACCCGCAAAAATTCCATATGTAACGATGCAGCATGATTTAACTTACCAAAACTATGGCTCCAGTTACTCAATTGCTAGAGAAAATGAAATTAAACGTCTAAGTAAAATAAAAAATAACGAGCATAATATGAAACAGTAAATGAAATTTCGAATGATGTCGCTTCATGGACCGTGCAATTTTGGAATATCTTTACATATTTGTTTTGAAAATGACTCGAGTAGAGTCGAAACATGTAAACAGTTGAATATACCTATTTTTACTGTTTTTAAAGTTTTTATTTACGTCTTTTAGCAATTAAAAATTGTTTATCTTTTCAACGAAGTTGAAAAGTGTTTAGGAACTGCCCAACAAACACCGAACTTATGGGCCACTGATGGGTTCGTTAGCCTTGGCCGAAAGTGTTCGATGGTGGCCCGCTATCAGTGAAAGTTGCGGCTCCGTAAAAAAAGTGTCACGCGGGACAGAATAAGGCCACAAGATAATTGGCCGTAAATACAAGAAGTTGCCCACAATCATGCCACTAACTTTTCGCTGAAAATGTTAGATAGCCTTAAACTGCCCACAATTATTCTTTTAATGGCCACTAAAAATAAAAGCTAACCAGAAGCTTGCCTTTGTTCTGCCATTTGTGGTTGTCATAAATTAAATTTATCCCAAAGCTGCCCACAAAAAAGCCTATTAGGGTTATTTAAAATGTAATCATTTGCCACTGTTGTGCCATAACGATTGTTTAGGAATAAATCAAAATTTATTCTATAAAAAAAAAATACTTTTTATCAGCCTAATTAAATGATAAAATATTTTTTCAGGATTAAAAAAATCTTATAATTATTTAGATATACTTTTGTAGAAAATGAAATTCTTTCACTTTGAACTTTTTCAAAAAATTTCCAAAACACAATATTTCACACAGTGCATTAATTTATTTGTTCATTTATTCACTTACATATTTACAAAATTTATATGCAATGCATTTTTAAATAGTTGCATTTAATAAAAATTTATAAAGTGTATAATTGAAAAAATAAACTAATCAATCAATTCATTATCAAATATTGTATTTTGAATATTTTTGAAAAAGTTCAAGTTAAATGAACTTGATTTTCTTGAAAAGTATGTCTAAATAATTTTTTTTTCTTTTTTTTTTTTTTTTTTTTTACCTGCCAAGACATTTTACCATTCAATTAACCTTCTAAAAAGTATTTTCTTTTGAAGAATAAATTTCGAATTTATGCTTAAATAATATACGTGATTTTAATATAGTTTATTATATATTTTATATAAAAATGTGTGTGTTTGTGATATTCTTTTTACTTAAATTTCCACTATATTTTACACAGCTTCGTTGGTAAATCTGTTAAATTATGCTTATTCATCAAAGCTTTATTAAATCATTATTATCTAAATTTTTGCATCATTTCTGATCATTTTATTAAAATATTACATAAAAATAAGTTTAATCTTTATGTAGTTAACGAATGACAGTATAATATTTCTCATATATTTTAAAATTTTGCTTTTATCAGATAATATTTAACTATTTCTCTTGCAGTTTAATAGCCAAACATTTGAAAAAATATATTATTTCAACTTTTTCAAAATTCTTGAAAATTATTTCTAATTATTAGAAATGTAAATAATAGAATCATAAGACGAAACGCAATTTTTTCACCTTGATTCAACATAAAATATATGATGTGAACATTAAAAAGGTCCACAAACTTACTTAAAAGGCGACTAAAGTAATGAAGATGTTACAAGTTTAAAATATACATTTTATTTCAAATTTCTTAGTACTTTCAAGCCTTTCAAGCTCATCATTAGAGAATATCTTAATAACTAAATGTTGTTTATTTATACAAATACGTCACTTAGTTTTGAAAATGAGAGGGTCAATAATTACTGAGTAGAAAGTAGCAGTTTCTTGGATTTAATTTAAGTAAAGAAAATATATATTATTATTATTATTAATTGCAGTTCCATTTATTTACACAAAAATAATTATATCATAAAATAATAATTTAATTATATCCATGGAAAGTGCCCTATGAGAAACAGAGTGATGTCATAAATAAATGGAACTGTAATTAATAATAATATATATTTCCTCTAATTAAATTTAATCCAAGAAACTGCTACTGCTACTTCTACTTTCAACTCTAGTAATTATTGGCTCTCACATTTTAAGAACAATAAACAACATTTAGTTATTAAGATATTCTCTGATGATGAGCTAGGAAGGCTTGAAAGTACTAAGAAATTTTAAATAAAATGTATAACTTGTAAATATTTATAAATGTGTATAAATATGTATAAATTTCAAACTTGTAACATCTTTTTCATTACTTTAGTCGCCTTTTAAATAATATTGTAGACTATTTAATGTTCACATTATATATTTTATGTAAATAATAGTTTAATAGTGATTTAAAAATATATATTAAATTAATCTTGATACTTCTAAATTTCATTTAAATTCAATTGTTTTAGTCACTCAAATTTTCTCAAGTATAAAGTCACATTTTTATAATTAAACTAAAATAAACTGTTTTAAGGGGTCTTGTACCTTTTAAACGCGTCGAAAATTAACGAAAAACTTCAACGTTTTAATTAGTTTATCTTCAAAACCTTTTTATGTATATACGTGAAATTTTGGATATTGATTAAACAGATTATACTTTGTAATACACTACCAACAGAAATTTATTAACCCTTTACAGAATTTGTGTATTGTTGAAATCAAAATAGCTCTTTTTTTCCCCCATAAGTCATTGCGCGCATGACATCTTAAGAAAGGATGTATGGATTGTCATGAAATTTGGTAAATATATTAAACAAATATGTGTGTTTAAAATGATCTACTTTTAAGTATTTACAATGGTAATATTTTTAGTTATGACTATTTATATTCATTAAAAATACATATGTTTTTATTTTTTTTTACGAAAATATTTTTTTTATGTAGTTAATGAAATAATTTTAGACTAAGAGTAGATCATTTTAAACACACATATATGTTTAGTATCTTAACCGAATTTCATGCTAATCCATACATACTTTCTCAAGATATGCGCGCAATGACTTATGGGGTAAAAAAAAGAGCTATTTTGATTTAAACAACTAGGGGGCTCTGCCCCCTACGAGCTACGCTCGTCAACCCCCGTTCACACACCGCAGACTCTAAAAGTACGCTAATTTGATCGGCTTTAAAAAGATTTCAGAAGATTGAATTATAATTTAAAAAACAATGGCGATCTCCCTATAAACAGATTTCTATTCATTTCTCTTTGACTGGGGAATTTTAAGGCCAAATCCGCTGCGGTACTACTTGATTAACCCGTCGACCAATTTCGCCAAATTATATAAATCGCCAAACCACTCGCCAAATTATACAAATTGACATCATTTTTATTTTAAATAACGAAAGAACAAATAAATTAGTGCAACATTAATAAAAATACAAATAAAACGTCGAAATAAAAATAACTTGATGACGTAGACAAGTGTAACTTGCTTAAAGTCAAGTTAATGTGACATTTACGGTCAACCATTATTGACATTTAATTTTATAGTTTGGCGAATGATAGATTTTTGGTCGACGGGATAACTAAGTAGTACCAAAAATACATATGTCAATCGCTGTTTTCGTCTTTGATTAAGTAAAATAAGATAAACATTTCCAAATAAGCTAATATAAAAGGAATTAAGTAAACAGAATCTTTGTCTCCCGGTATTTTTTAACAAAGCGAAAAGAAAGCTCTTATAAATAAGACATTTTAAATTAATCGTTTTTAATCTGACGTAATTTTGACCAAACTATTCTTTCTCTTTTTAATATTCACGTGAAAATGCTTGTGTTAGAAATAAAATATTATTTGCGCGTTCTTAACAAAAATAGTTGAAAAGTATCCTCTCAAAATATCAAATAAATGTCTAGCGCAATTTCTAAATTTAAACCGTTTTGCAATATTATTTGGTGTTCATTTTATGTAATAACTGTAATGTAACGTAAATATGACGTAATTTCTCCTATTTAAGACTTCTAACGCATGTTAATAAATTTATTATTTTACAAATTCCTTTCTCTCTTAAAATTCACGTGTAATTATATTTTTTATGACGTAATTTTTAATAAGTTCCTGCTTTTTGCACATAATTATTTAATTCTAATTCCAAATGTTTTTTTCTGTTTATAATAGTCACGTGTAAAAAAAAATTTTAATTTATTACACGTATAAATATTTATTATTATTATTATTATTTTTTTTTTTTGAAGCAAACATTATTGTTTCCGCTGTTTAAACAGTTGGCAACAGTTCAAATTAATATCACTTTCTAAAATCTGTAAAAAATATCTCTAGAAATCCCGAAAATTTGAATTTAAAATAGAAATAAAACCTCAAAAAAATAGCCAAATTAAAAAAAAAGAAAACAGTCTGCACACCGGGAACTTCAAACGTATAAAATGATCTAAAAATTATTAAATTCCTATGTACAGTTTTTGCTCCTATAAAACTTTTTTAATGGAACGATTTTGTTCAACTTTGGCATTAAGTATCTCTTAAAATAATTTTTCGATTTGAAAACTGTCTCCATCAGCGTGTTTATCAAACATTTCTGTATAATACTACCGATTTTCATATTTTTGTATGCATTATTTTTCTTAATATTAACGAAGAAAGACCTCCGGTCACAAAAAAATTCAAAACCGGCGGCGGCGGCGGCGGTGACAGCGGTAGTTACTTTTTTTTAGAATAGAGAGATACACAAATTCTGTAAAGGGTTAATAAATTTATGTTCGTAGTATATTACAAAGCACAATCCGTTTAATCAATATCCAAAATTTCATGTTTATACATAAAAAGGTTTTCAAGATAGACTAATTCAAACTTTGAAGATTTTCGTTAATTTTCGACGCGTTTAAAAGGTACAAGACCCTTAAAGAACAATATCATCCGATATTTATAATGTTTAAAAATAAATTCGATAACTTCGAAAAACTAAAAATAAACTATTGAAGGGAATTTTACTAAAAATGAAAATATCTTTTACATTTTCTTTTGCAATTATAAAAACTAAAATATAAATATTCCTTAAGATAAAATTATGCAAAAAACAGATATAATGAAATTAATAAATTTGTAATGAATCAACATGAACTAACAAGCTTACCGACACATTTTGAAACCATGTCCACTTATTCCGACGAAGTAAATAACGCGAATGACAAAGCAGAAATGAAAACGCAAAGCTAAAGAAAAAATATGAGAATTTCTCCCTCTCCCCTCTTATCCTACCGGACCAGAACTTTCAAAACTGCTTAACCTTGAGCCATTTGAAGGTCCCATCATCTATTTGATTTTTCTGGAGAGGGAGGGATGGAGAGTAGTTTTATGAGCCAATACCTTATTATAATAAATAAAAGTCATTTTTTCATAAATCATATATTTTTTCTGTTAATATTATTTTTAGTCATTTGGAAAAAGAGCTTTGTTTTCCTTTTCTTTCTTTTTTTCGTTCTTTTTTTTCTTTTTTTAGAGAAATAAAGATTTAAGATACATTGTTTGAATTTTTAAACTCTCCATACAGTTTTCAGATAACACAAAAACACTTTTTTTTTCCTCCGATTTATCCTTTAAATGGGCATTTTATCTCTTTTCTGTAAATTTTTACCCATTTATCTTCGCAATTAAAAATTATAAGATTTAAAAATAACATGCATTCCATTTTATTCTGATATGCTCATAAAAAATATCTTGTTTATCTATATCCAGGCTTATTTTTGACTCAAGACGATTTTACTTGTAATTTATAAGAAATGCCTAAAAATTAATAGAACCTTTTCAGGTTTATTTTAAGGCATAAAATATACATATCGCATTTTATTTAATACTTTCATATAATGTCAGATTTTAATGCGTATTCTAAATTTTGCCAGAAATAATTTTTCCAACTGGGTGAAAATGTATCCAGGTCGGGACTCGAAACCAAATAATAATGAACAAAAATTCTTTATTTATTCTGCAATTCTTTACTTAATTCTGCGAAAATTCTTGATTTATTGTGCAATTTTTCACTTAATTATTTTTATACATATGCAAGTTTTATCTGTATTTCTAAAGAGTAAAATAATGGTAGTAAAATCATTAAATATATCTAAATTGTTAGGAATTTAATACAGGCAAGAAATTTTATTTATATTTTCCGTTACAGTGGATTCAGAAACAAAAATTTCTTTTCCAGTATTTTCTTTTACATGGAAATATGTTTCAAATGATATTAAAAATTTATGTTTTAGTAACAGCTTTTAAGTTACCTTTTCTCCCCCCCCTCCCCCCCTCTCCTCGCTCAAGAATAACTGCTTATCGAAACATTTTCTCCTTTTCACTATAACAATTTTTTTTCATGAATGCTGAAAAAAAACAGCATAAATAAATTGACATTTATCAATAAATTTTTAAACATGTTTAAGTAGTATATATGTCCGAAGATTGCAGTATTTTGCTATTAATATATTATTCAAATCAGCGTATATTTTATATTATGCTATCTGATTATCTTTGCAATCAAAAACAATATAAAATAACCATTAAATATAATCTTTTTTATTCCAGTGTGTTCAAAATATATTTATATAAAGATATTTTAAAGGCAAGAACGTTAAACGCTTTTATGTTGTTGTTTTTTTCATATTTTTAAAAAATATATAAACAGGGAATTTATGTACATTTTGGGGACAATTTTTGATTTTGTAAAATATTTTCCAACTAAATAAAAATATGTAATCTATTTTACTGCTTTAAATATAAATCTCACGACATATTTATATTTTTACTAAAACCCAGATTTAAAATAATTAAACTTACTTAGAAAGAAATGAAGAGAAAAATATATTTCCTCTCTTTAATTAAATATTCGGGTTAGGTGATATTAGCCCTCTACTTTCTAAACGATGACGATCCATTACATTTTTGCCAGAAACCGCCCCTTAAGAGTTGCCGGGCAAAGTAAATGCAACAGTTCTCTCACCGCCGAAACATTACCGTTTCGGCAATAACTGCCGGAACTAGCGGCGGGTCATTTACGGTACAACATTGTTTGGTTACAAATGGCCTTAACTCCTTTTGGCCACGACATATACGCCATTCGGCCCTAAGTCGAGTGTTTGTTGGGTGGGTTCGTCTGCCTGTCAGTCCGTCCATGCTCTAACTCGCATAAATGTAGTGCGATTACCAAACAAATTGTATATGTTATTCAGGTTTATTAATGTACGTTCGTTATTGCAAATATACTGTTTAGCCAATATGGTTCATTTATGGGGACAGTCAAAAATTGCATTTCATTACGGCCTATGAGAAGAATTGTTTGCGATATATTGTAAAAATATTTCGCTATTTTAAACATATTTAAAATTATATTTATATCACTCAGGTGCACTACAAGTTTTTACTGTAGAATCTGGTGTGCATATAATTATCGTTCATAAACAGAAATACACTAAAGCATTTTTATGCAGTACTGCCTATGAATAATAATTGCTGACTCTGCTTTTCAGTAGTGGTACACGTTTTAAAAGTTAACAATTTTTGTACATATGGCTTGGTGTGCATAAATTTTATAGTTCACATGCAGTGAAACACAAAGGATATAAATTATATTTCCTTTCTTGACGGAAATTGCTCAACGGGAATTTTAAGTTATGCTATGAGATTAATTTAACTAACTTTTAGCATAAGATGTGGTACATATACCTATCTATTGATCACGTACAGGGATGGACAAAAAGATTCTGACGCTTTTGCAACTATTGAAATACAGTATTCTGAATGTGTTGGAAAGGGTTCCATAATCTCTGCTGGACGCATAATTTTTCGTTCTTGTTTTTTAAGCACATTCTTCTTTTTATGCGGTCTTCTATTGTCACATTTTATTGAATTTAAAAACAATAATTTTTAATTAAAAATGTAAAAATAAAACAGTGATTTTCAATAATCGGTTGTAAAATTGTTTAAAAAACAATAATATATGCCTAATCTGAAGGCCGGTTTGTAATATTCTATACAGTTGCATGCGACAGTGGTTTATAAGATGTTCACGGAATGGGAGATTCATTGGGAATACAGTAGTTCTTCATATTGAAAATGAAGCTGTTTGATACAGTTTCTATATGCACACAACCCCTAAGCAAAATCTAAGTATAACAATTAATAGACGTTATTGATAATGGATTACGGCTAATAATTGTTGTACGCATAGTAGGGAGATTCGCCCGGGATAGTTCAGTGAGGCAGAGCAATGTCAGTTTCAGCCAAGATATCCCTGGTTCGAATCTTCCCCTGGACATTTTTCACCCAGTTAGAAAATTACTACTAATATGATCTATTTACCAATTAGAATAACTGTTCTAAAGTTAATCTAGTGTAATTACGTACCCAGTGTTTACTGGAGCTCTATTACCTGCGATTTATCTTCTTGAGCTGATTCATATATCACACCAGATGCTATGACCAATAAAGTTAGCTGGGGGAATTAGGTCATCCAGATTCGTTCGGGATAACTCGGTTGGAAGAGCATAGGCAGATTCAGCCAAGAGATCCCCGGTTAAAATCCTGAGCTAGACATTTTCGACCAGTTGGAAAATTACAACTCATTCTTTATTTACCACTTTGGACAATTTTGTTAAAATTAATAGAGTTGTTTGCTACTTTTTTCAGTTCTGCACATGTAATTACGTGGTTCAATTGTTTCAGAAATATTTCAGTATACACGAGCTATAAGCGGATGTGTAATTAAAGTTTAAAATTTACGTTTAAATAATTCAATACAAATGAAAATGGTATTCTTTTCTATGATGATCAAATATTTTAACAAAATGAAAGAAACTATAACGTTTCCTTGCACACAGAAATTTCAATTCTTTTATAAATATTCAATTACCTGATGCGATAAATTTATCGAAATTTCTAAATTTAAAAATTATTAGGAAATACAGTAAAAATAAGTTTTAAAAATCCGATTAAATATTTTTAGAATTAGAGGGAAAATCTTCAGTAAATGTTTCTCTTTGTTAATGTACCAAGTTGCTTATTTCTACTGTATTTGTTTTATTTTGTATTGAAAGTAGAAATGTACCATACTTAGATAATAGAGAAAGAGATTTTTAAAGCGAAATGCATAAAATATTTAAAAAATAATCGGATAATATTGCATGATTTTTTTCAAAATCATGAATAATTCAAAACAATTCTACTTAAACGAATAATGTTATCATTTGTCTTATTTTTCCAAAAAGGCAGTTTAAGAAGGAAAAAAACTTACTTTAAATTATTGTCTTCATACGGAAAAGCATTTTGCCTCTTTTATTTAACAGTGCCAATAAATATTTTCGTGTATCATAAATAACTATCGCGGACAAAAATATACTTTAAATTATTCACTAATGGAATCTCGCCAGATAGAAAGGAAAAAAGTATCCGCGGTTAATAAATTATATTGAAAGTTCTCAAGTCCTTTTTATTTACTTTCAACATAGAACGTTTTACCATTTTTTAAATAAATATTCTTTATGCTATCCATTTTTTATTCAACAAAACTTACTTTTAAATTTTTATATAATGATGGGTACTTTTTAACTGAATATTTATGCGATTTTTAGAATATTAAGTAACGTATTTCAATATCATTTAACTATTAAAATTTACGAAAAAAAAAGGTGTATTTTGAAATATACCGAATTTAAATATGATGAATTGATATTGTTTTTGATATTTATAAATGATAAAAGGTGTTGTATTTCTCATAAATTTAATGCATAAATCTTTAGCATTATTTTAATGATTTTGTTTTGTATTCCGGAATTTTTTTTAACAGCAATAATCATTTTTTCACTATTTTTTAACGATGCTTTAGCTTAAAATAAACTTTTCAGAGTGAATTTCCTTATCCTCTATGAACCATAGAATTTTATTATAATTGTGTTTCGTTTCCCTACTATAATAATACTAGCTGCAAGACACGGTGTTGTCCGGATCAGAATGTATTGCACGCTTTAATAGCATGCGGACCAGTCTCCCTATCTCTTATACATACAGACGTATATTACATTAAACGTATGATATACATAGTATACATAAAATTAATTAAGCAACTATGTGATAAAATATTATTTAAATAAAACACAGGTCAGAATGAAAAGTTACTTAATTTGATGAAAAATATATTTTTTATTGTCTATACATACTTGCATTTTTTTTATATATATACAGTTACTTTTGTTAAATTTTAAGATTGTGTAAACACTATCTTACGCTTTGGCATTTTATCTGTAGCAAAAACGTTGAAAAATAAATCAATAAATAAAAGTAAATCATTAGCTGTATATAATAAGAGTAAAAAAAAAGTTTTGTTACAGTAATATATACATATTTGTTACAGTAATTATGTGTAATAACGGATAATAGAAAAGTGTCTATACTGTGATAGCTACAATGATAATAATGCCTGAAGAGATGGTATAGGATAAGTCTATTGTATATAGTTGTCTATTTTTGTATCCGTAATGATATAAGTAAAAATATGTTTTGAAAATAATCACATAGCCAATTTAATATTATAAAATAACACGTTATTAGTCTTTTTTTCTGTGTGTCATATTAGCCCAAAATTTTGAGTGCGTTATATTAGCACTAATATAAGCTAAATTTAACTAAAATACCGCTTTATTTTTTTAAGTGGCGATTTTTTTTCTTTCACACTTATGAAATACTGAATTAATTAAATGCTTATTATTTCCTGATTTCTCGTTTAAGATACGATTTACTTTTTGTGCGTATTTTAATACATTTTATGACCGCAAGTGTTAATAAATTTACATATACATGGCTCTCTTTCTACCGGTAAGAAAAATTAATATAAAAAATTGTATATCACACTCATTATTATTTCAATATCCTAATTTAATAAATTAAACTCGTTTGGGAACATTAAATAAATTAATCAGCTGACGCATATGAAGTCGTTATTAAAAAACTCCAAAATAAAAGACAAAACCTATTGCTATATTCACCTTAAGTTAAATAATTTAAATACATATAAAAGCACAAATAATTGTACAAAAATTACTTTCAGGTGGATAAAGATATTTAAAATACATTAAAAATACTATAAAATACATTAGAAAATCCCAGAACGTCTTCAACTATTACAAGGTCAGTTGGATTTAAATGTTATTTTCTTTGCGCTTATACGAGAATTGTTCAGAAGAAAACATTGGCATTTAAAGATTGTACAGTCGTGGAAAAAAAAAGTAAACACCCCAACTAACTCTTCAACAAATTATCGTAGTTACTGGTACCGAAAGATTTGAAATAAAGTCTACTTTTAAATGACGTATATAAAATTTGCTTAGGGGGTCATCTACATATTAAAATGAACCCAAACCTCATTTTTTTTTCAATTGCAATACCCAATTTTAACGAGATATTTCAAATCTTCGGTTCAAAATATGCCTAGAAACCAAATTTCAAGTCATTTGAATGATAAGTTTTTGAATTATAAACATTCAAAATTTAGTGCTTCTAATGTTAAATTACATTTTCATATTTTTATTCATATCTTCTGAAATTATGCTCCTAATGTGCTAATTTTTTGTTTAGAAATAAAACTAATGTGCCCAAACATAAATACGCTGAATTTGCATTTTTTATAATTTTATGATATGAATTATGAATTATAAAATTAATATTCGAAAAAATTATGAATTGCAACCTACAATTTTTTTGATGGATTTAGATTTATTAAGTCCTGCTTTATGAAAATCCCAAATTTCACATTTTTCTTCCAAGTAGTTTTCAAATTATGCTTAAAAAACGGCAAAATGATGGTTTAAGGAGCCATCTATGAAGTGAGTAGATATTTTGAAATTTCTTCTGCTGCCTTATTATCTAACAGACTTCATTGACTGCTTAAGGTGCCTTGATCAAGAAGGCGGCTCTCTCGGTTAGCAATCGAGAACCCAACTTCAATTTGGATACAGCCCTTAAAATACGCTCGTTTTAAAATAATTTCTCGGAAACTAGTGGTACGAATTGCATAAAAATTTGTTTTTAGGCTATTTGAAGGGTGTAGATTTCATTTATGCTGTCAGACTTGGGTATTGCCATTGAAAAAAAATGAAGTTATGGTTCGTTTTAATATGTAGACGGCCCCCTAAGCAAATTTTATATACATCATTTAAAAGTAGACTTTATTTAAAATCGTTCGGTACCAGTAACTTTCTTCTACGATAATTTGTTGCGGAGTTAGTAGGGGGTGTTTACTTTTTTTTAAACGACTGTACATAAAGATATTTAAAATACATTAGAATACGTTTAGTACAATCTTTAACCCTCTCATGCATTAAAACCTCATATGAGGCTGTCAGATTAAAAAAAAAATGAAAAAAAATCATTATTCCTAATTATTTGGATTTTAAATTGCACAGTAGCCTCATATGAGATCAAAATCAGCTTTTGAAAAGAGTCAATAGATGGGAGCATATGCCTTTCATTTTGTTTGTGTAGGTTTTAGCATCCATTGTTGTCAAAAGTCAAGCACGCTAAAACAACGGATTTAGAAAGTGCTTCCCACCACCCAAAGGAGTTTAACAAGTAAGTAAAAATATATTTTATGTTTCTTACATCATTGTGATTGAAAAAAGAAAAAAAGATTGAGATTTAAATAGTTTTTTTGAGTAATGAAAGGTATTTTATTCCGAAACCTCAAATGTGGCTTCCATACAGTTATAGCAATTACAGCTCTCGCTGCATGAAAACCTCATTTGTGGCGGTTAATTATATCATGTAAGTTTCTAAAACTTAAAACTATAAAAAAGGCAATTCTAATTAATTTTATAATTCGAATTATATATATATACGTGTGTTTATGTATGTTATATGTAATCCTACAATTTACATGTATACATATGTGCGATATTGGAAATATATATATGAACATATTGGAAAGTAAATTTATGAAAGTAATAAAACTATTTAATACAAAGTAATTTTCATGGTTTGAACGAATTAAAAATTAAATATCAATAGGATTATGAGAAAGGACTTCATATTTTTTAAATTGAATGAATTGACTGATGAGTATAATAGATTATAATTATTTTTTAATGCCATTATATTATTTAAAATTATTTCTTGCCTTTTATGGGCTTTATAATGGACAACAAAAGTGGCAGATCGAAAAAGAGATACTTGTCTAAAAACTTATGGCTCTTCCTTCAGATTCCGAAGATGATATGTTTGATGAAGATGATGATGACTACTTCGATCCGGATTACATACCAGCTAAGAATAATAAACTTGATAGTCAAGTAATGAGTGATGACGAGGAAAGCAATATCGGGCCTTCTACGTCAAGCGGCATTACACATTCACATAACAAAGAATCCATTAGTAAGAATGATATTGATAATGACATTCGTCTTACCTCTAAGACACCGGCTATAAAAAACAGCATGATCAGAGAAAGACGTAGGTTCGCTAACAAAGATGATGATTTCTCTAAAGAATCCCTAATATTTCAACCTGAAACTGAATCTTCTGGAAATACTCCTTTAGATTTTTTTATAGGCTTTTCCCAGAATGTTACTTAGATGACATATGTTATCGAAATATTTAAAAATTACTGTTCCGCAATTAAAAATATTTTTGGGAATGAATTTCGTAATGACCTATATACGTTATGCCAGATTTTGTCAATATTGGTCTACAAGTGGTGGATTACGACTAAGCATTATAGCTGATAATATGCCTATAAATAGGTTTGGATTAATAAAACTCTACCTTCACTTCCAGGACAACCTGAAAATTCCTGCAGATAATACAGATCGTTTGATAAGATTAAGACCGTTTTTAGATTTCCTTCATAAGACATTTCACGAAGCTAGAAAGCCAGAAGAATCACAATCAATTGATGAGATGATGGTGCCTTTCAAAAGGTAGATCTTCTCTTAAGCAATATATAAAATCAAAACCAAAGCCATGGGGTTTTAAAATATGGGTTCGTGCTGGAGTTTCTGGCTATGTTTATTGTTTTGAAATATTTCAGGGAGCAAATGGTGGAAGAATGCCACCATCAAAAGAATATGGTGCAGCTGGTGATGTAGTTTTGCATTTGTGTGCCATGATACAGCTGGAAAAAATCATAAAATATATTGTGGCACTTTATTTACTTCAATTCCCCTAATTGAGGAATTATAAAAACGAAAACTTTATTTTGTTGGAACTATTTGAGCTAACAGAATGAAGAGCGCCGAGAAAAGCTAAAAATCTCTCATAAAACATGGAAGGTGATCAGTTTTTGTAACTACTTCTGAGGACAACATAACAGTGACTCGATGGGTAGATAAAGCTATCGTGCACGTAGTATCATCTTTTGCTGGAGTTTAAGAAACAGATAAAGCAAAACGTTTTTGTTATGCAACTAAGTTCATTGTAGAAATAGATATATCACACTCAGTACAAATGTATAATTAGCATATGGCAGGTGTGGACTAAATAAATTCACTTGTGGCACTTTATCGTCCTTCTCAAAGAAATAAATGTTGGTATATGCGTATTTTTTTTCATCTTTTGAATGTTGCTGTTGTAAATGCCTGGCTTCTTTTTCGAAGAGATGGAAGAACTGCTAATGACTTATTAGAGTTCAAAAGTAGCATAGCAACAAGCCTAATATATACAGGAACCTCATCACTCAAAATGAAGAAAAAGGGTCGACCATCCGCTAATGGTTCTCCCGCTTTCGATTGTCCAGCAAAGAAAAGAAAATCTCCTTTAATTGCAAAAGAACTAAGATATGACAATGGTTGACATTATCTAAAAATGTCTGATGGTAAATTTGCTCTGAAGTGCAAAAATGAAAGCTGTTCGAGTAAAACTAGATATATTTGTGGCCGCTGTCAAGTACATTTATGTCCCGAATGTTTTCAATATTTTCACCATAATTGATTTTTTTCCACAAATGTAACATTACTGCATACAAGCCTCATATGAGGCTGCTCATATAACTTCCTTAATAATTAAAAAAATAATAAAAATAAAGTTTCTTGTTGTTATTCTCATCTATTTCAAGGTAATTTGTCAGGGAAAATTTTTTTGACAATTGCAAAATAATTCATGCATGAGAGGGTTAAATTATAATGTTTTCTTCTGGACAATTCTCGAATAAGCGCAAGGAAAATAATAACATTTAAATCCTACTGATGACGACCTTGTAATGATTGAAAACGTTCTGCGTTTTTCTAATGTATTTTAAGACATTTTTAACGTATTTTAAATATCTATGTTACATGTATGCACCGAAAATATTTTTTGTACAATTATTTGTGCTTTTATTTGTATTTTGAAACTTTTTTTTTTTTTTAATCAAAGAATAAAAATATTTCTTAAATTCTAATATGCAAAACACGTTTCTTTGTCTTTCTTTTGTAATGCCACTCACGAAAGAAAATAAATCTCTTTTCTCTGCTGTCGAATTCGATTCACGTTGATTGCAGTCATAAAGATATTTCCTCTAAAGCGGAAAGAATTCGGTTTTCTTTTGCTTTGTACACAAAAAAAGGCCAAAGGTAGTTCATATGTATTATATTTGTATCATTTTTTGAGTCTAAATTTATGATTAATATATATATATATATATATATATTTAAATACTGCTGATTGCGGATGAATAGTTTTACAGTAAATGCTAATATTATAACATATATAAGTGTTATATTAGTATATTTAGATACTCGCAAGTTTAACTTAAACCTCAGTTAGATAAAAAAATGTTCACTGCTGACCAATTTTCCTTTATTTTGAATCATTAAGACATTCGTCTATAAGTTTAAAATGTTATTTTAGCAAGTTTAATTTCACTTGATGTTTATTCCTGAAAGTCAAAAACTGTGAGAATGCCCCTTATCTGCTTGTTTTGATTATTACATTTTAATTATTTTTCCGAGAACTTAAAC
Organism: Maratus speciosus; assembly: GCA_963932465.1. Lineage (NCBI taxonomy): Eukaryota > Metazoa > Arthropoda > Arachnida > Araneae > Salticidae > Maratus > Maratus speciosus. The sequence goes on along the minus strand of OZ010791.1, from coordinate 90,614,247 downwards.
CTAAAAATTAGCACTACTTTATTACCATGTAGTTATAATTAAATGTTTAATACTCTTATCTTCACATGGTACGACATTGCAGTTGTATGTACTGATTGATATGGCTTAGTGTCGTCATGACCTCTCAGGGATATGCTGCGCTAAAGAATGATTTGAAATAAATGAAAATGACAAAGTGACACTAAAACTATTAAGATATTCCAGAACTGAATAAATACTAAAACAAAAATATTTTTAATAATAACCTTCGGAAGTGATTTTTTGAATTCTTTGAAAGTCTTTTTTTGGCCATTTTTTTCAATTCCTACTATTAGTTCACACTCTCCCTACATATATCTTGTTCAAATTTTCAATCATTAATAAAATACTTATTATTCATCCACTCAAGTTCAAATAATTTTTTTAAAACTTGAAGTGGATACTTGACGTTTATACAGTTTTTTCAAATATTAATTCATTAATTAAATTTTAATTAATCCATTTTAGAGAATATATGGGAGAAAAAATGGCGGCCATTGGTTATTGAACAGCATTTAATGCATCTGCATATCTATATGGGGGTTACATAGGGGGGACCCTGTTCTGTCGCCAAATACTGTCAAATTTATTGCCGAATTGGGCGACAAAACTGAGTCGCCAAAAGTGAGTCGCCAGCGTGGCGATACCTCTAATATTTTGCCACATTCTCATAAATTTCCATTGTAAACCAATAGAGTTTACTTGCTTATGGAAAATCAACAAATTGAGATATTTTAATGCAACAAAAACTAATATTATCTTAAGGGATTATATTAAATTTTTCTTTGATGTCCAAAGTAGGAATTGACTTTTAAAAGCAATTTTTTTATATTATTTGTTCTAACGACATTTACTTTAAAACTTTGAACAAATTTTAAAATTTTCAGTTACCCAGAAATAATTTTTTTAAGGAGAAAAATAGTAAAAATTATGCCAAAAATTGACATTTCCGAAAAACTTGATAACTGAAAAATGAATTAATGTATTGACATTTTGTAAATTGTATAATAAACAGAATAACTTTCTCAAGGACTTAGACTACACACATTATAATTACATCTCTATCTCAGATGATATGGCAGTTAAAGTACTAATGTAATGAAAAATTCGCAAAATTTGTCTCCAGTTTCTCATTTATACCAGTGTAAATATAAAACTATTTAATATATTATCGTGAATCTAGTCTATTCCTTCAAAAGACATTGGTAAAAGAAGTACAGAAAAATTCGTGGCATTTCATGCACAAGTTTTTGTTTTAGGATGTTTTGCGTATAGTCAAAATCTGAAAAATTTAATTTTGAGAAAAGCTAAAAATAACTTTTAAACACAATTGAAAAGCTGTAAATAGCTATAACTTTAAACGGCCATAATTTGGGTTCTGTTTTAGATTCTGACAAAATTTAAGCAGGTTTCGATTGATAAAAGATTCAATTTTAATACTATTGCAAAAATGAAAAATCGATATTTTGATCGAAAATTACGTTTTAACCCTCTCGATGCGCAACCCGAGAGTTTCTCGGATAACATAAAAGTAGCAAAATTTGCGGAACCCGAGATTTCATCGGAGCACTACCCCCTACATACTAAATGCCTCTCGCATTCACTGTTTTCCCCATATAAGAACTGGAAGTCAGCTTAGCCCCAAAATGCTCTGCCATCTATCGGTGACAATTGACATGATTTTTAAAAACCTGTAGATAAATAACGTAATTTTTTGTTATTTATTCCTAGAATTTCACTTTTTTTTTTTCTCTTTTCGTATTTATTTTAATTTTTGTATTAAATGATATTTTTTCTATAAAATTTGAAAAGAGAAATTATTTCATATTTCCTCTTCAATTTCAAATGATAAATGATAAAATAACGCACATAATTTATTTTATTATATGAATTTTAAATTATATGTTCTTTTTTAAAATTAATCATAGTATATAAATTAATAGCACTTACATTTACTTGTAAATAGATTTCCATCAAAAATAAAATAAACAAGGTTTATGAAGTGAAAATATTTATTAACACTATAAAATGGTACATGAATTTTAATCAATGGATCAAAAACTATGAGCAAGTTTAAAAAGGTTATTGCAAAACATAAAAGTATTTGATTAAATTAAATTTTACTAAATAGTAAGACATGTATTTCTTTCAGGCAAAATATTAATAATAAACAAAGTTAATGTGGGGTGAATGTGTCAGTGAAGGACAATCTTAAGGAATTGCTTTAAAAATAATTTTTAATTAATAATTATAATTATTATATTCCTGTTTTTTTGACATTATATTAATCTATCAACAATATTTAACTAACTTCATAGTTGTACTTCCTATTGTGAATTAAAATTTAATTCTCATAACATAATTACTTGACACTCCAGTACTAGTACCATACAGTTGCCTCAATAAATAGATTGCAATATTTTTCTGAACTTCCCTATTTAATATTTTCTATCTAAAATAATTAAATCATTGATATTGTGATAATAATACTATAAATATTAATTACCTTTATCATAATAATGAAACTAGCAAGTCTTTTTTTTAAGTGTTTAAAAAACATTTAACTCACAGTTTCATTTCTTTTATATTTGAATTATTAATTATTATAAGTAATCATCAAGTACTTTCAGGAAATTTAAATAAGTGGAAATATGATTCTGTTCAATGATGCTCCAAGACACTTTTTTTTTCATCTGTTTGACTACTCCCCCCCCCACACACACACACACATCAGGGCCAAAACTAGCCTTTTTTGCACCCAGGGCAAACATGGATTTTGGCGCACCCCTTCCTCTTCCACAAAGTATATTTACAAAGAGAATTTTACTAATTTTATAATAGACGACTTATTTCAAAATTTAAAATATGTAATCATAAAATATGTAATACTGAACTAGGTAATCTACAGTGGCGGATCCAAGGGGGAGGTCCCTCTGAACACCAGCAAAAATATTCTAAAGATCATTTTTAAAATGAAATATACAGTAGAGTCCCGATTATCCGAGTCCTGCCTAACCGAGTTTCCGCTTTCACCGAGTTATTTTATTCTGATGGACTGATGGCTTCCATTATTATAAAACAGCCATTATAAATTAAGTGTTAGGTGAAGATGAAAGAGCAGTCGTAAAAAGTTAGAACTCTGATTTTCTGGTCAGAATGGGAAAAATATGGGCATATTTTTTTTTCCATTTTTTTCCCCATTCTAACCAGAAAATCAGAGTTCTAACTTTTTAGGACTGCTCTTTCATCTTCACCTAACACTTCATTTATAATCGCTGTTCCATAATAATGAAGGCCCCCAGTTCGTCAGAATAAAATGATCCATTCTAAAGGTAAAATCCTTCGTTTGGCGGCCCTTCATTCTGAAGCCCGGGGCACATGCCCCCTCTGCCCCCCCCTAGTTTCGGCCCTGCCACACACACACATACACACGCATGTTGCCTGAATAAATTGATTACAATGTTTTTCTGAAATTCCCTATTTAATATTTTCTATCTAAAATAATTAAATTATTGATATTGTGATAATAATATTATAAATATTAGTGACATTTATTGTAATAATGAAATTAGCAAGTCTTCGGGTCAGGACCTCAAACCTTTCAGATTCTTTCAGATTAAGGTACTCTTTTCCTTTTAAGACATTGTAAATTAATAAAAATACATCTTATTAATAGCTGTACATCTTATTAATAACTGTACATTAATTTAATTTATTATTATTCAATGGAATGTTATTAGAAACATGCAAATAATAGTAGTAAAAATATCTATTTGTATTTTTAAAAATACAATGAAAAAAAGTTAAAAAGACTCGTTTACTGTCTTCTACAGGAATGGTGAAAAGAAATATTTTCCTTTATTTTGCTGGATGAACAGCAGTAAGGCACACAGGAATATGGCAATTTATAGAGCATATATTAACTTCATTAAAAGTAAACATTCTGTTTAAAAAAATCACAAATTACTGCAAAAAAAATAAAAATAATAATAGCTTTCAAAGGCAGGTCTATGAGGCGATCCATGTAAATACAGCAATAACATACCCCAAACAGTAGCGCCATCTATCAACCTTGCTGACTTCCATTTTTGAGTCAAATGCGAGAGGCATGTAGTATGTAGGGGGTAGTGATCGGAGACGCATATTCTCCGTCTAATTAACCCGTCTTGATCATTCCCATTAGTTACTTTTTATTGTAAATTTTGCCTTATCTAATCGACGCATTTTCCTAATTAAATCAGACGAAAAGTTTTGTTTTGAAAAACTGGTGGTAAAAGAATAAATATTCTTAAAAGACGCTCGTCACGACGGAATTAAGTACGCAATTTTTGAAGCTATTTTGATAAAACAATTACGCAGCGAGAGGGTTAAAGGTGTTCGGATACCTAAAGTAAATTTTATACTAGTGTCTTATCCTGGAAAGTCAGTTAAAAGAGAATGATAGGGAGGTATTCAAAGTGATAATAGAGCACGAAGATATATGTCCCTCGGAATCAAAAGTGGGTGATTCTTGATAGACCAATTCCCAGACGACTCATAATTACATCAATTGTTTTTGTTAGTTCAGAGGCCAAGTCTTGATTGTGGGTTTAATATGATGCAGCTACTTGTTATATTCTATATACCAACTTTCCTGCAACATAATAAGATTAAAACGGATAAAGTTAAAAATGCTATAAAAAGTGATAGAAAATCTTTATTGATTTGGTTTTTGGATTTGAAAGATTTTCTATCACTTTTTATAGCATTTTTATAGCATTTTTAACTTTATCTGTTTATAAGTGATTATTATACATGTGTTTATAAGATTAAAACGTTTCATTAGATATTTAACATCTGTAAATCAAACTGGAGGGCATAATGGATTGACTGCATGTTTTGCCTCCTCTTCTGCTTTATCATTTCGTGGGTTACATATGTACCTTGGCCCCCCACAAAATTATATATTATAACCTGGCAATATTCCCCACATATCAACTGCTTAAAAATATTCAAAATGCTTCATACAGAGGTTTTTTGTATAAAGGATTTTATCACATCTGTACAACTTTTGAGCCTGTGTAAATGATGAAGGCTGTACGACGATTATGCAACGCCTATAGCATAACTTTTACTATAGCAATTAATACAGAAGTAAACACTGAGATATATCTATGTAAACGATAACAAAAATTACATTTTTGTATACAATTCTGCAGCTAAAAGTTTCTGAAACAAAAAGGAACCATACCATTTTTTCCTATAATTTTTAAACGTAGGGAAAGAAATAATATTGTTTTTGAACCTTCTAAAAACTGTTCAGAATAATATTGTCAATAAGATTTCTCATTGTAACTCAAAAGATGGTATGCAAGATGTTCGATGCTGATACATAATTATATTGTCCGTATTTAAAATTAAAGCTGGCCATGGCTGGCCATGATGCGAAAGGTTCTAGTAATATAAGTCTAAAGAGAACTTTATGCGGATATACTGTAGGGGTGTTTCATTACAATTGCCATATAAATTTAAAATTGCAGACGTACTAAATTTACCAGTGCCAACAAGAATTGCTGTACAGTATACAGTGTAAATATTTTAAGAAAATATTTTCGTACTGAAGAATAGACCTGGTAGGCTAAAGAAATTTAATACAAATTAGGAGATTTTAAAAGGAACTTCCGGTTAAAAAAATCACGAAAAATTCCATACTGCCATGTTGTATCATAGACGTTTGCCAAAAGATTCTGAGACAAAGTTGCTGCATTTTAAAAAGAGTGTCCGTATAATAATTTTTAAATAGGTGAGATTATTGAATATTAATGATGTGAATTATCACACTGCTAACAAAGCGTAAACCAACTTAGTGAAAAATGTCCAAGCCGGGAAGTTGGTACTAAGTTGGTTTCACTAAGTTGGTTTACGCTTTGTTAGCAGTGTGATAATTCACATCATTAATATTCAATAATTTCAAGCGTAATTTCACTGCTGAAATGTAGTTGAAAAATTAATTAAAATAGGTGAGATTATTGATGAGTATACACGTGAGAAGCCACTTTCGAAAACTGCAAGAGAGTTATTCGTTTTTAAAACATGCACCAAGTGATAAATAGTCATTTTTTCAAGCAGTTTGTAAAGGCTACTAGAAAGTGTGACGAATATGTAATTATTGGGGTTGAAAGATTATTTTGCTGGTTAAGGAATTGGAATAACGAAAGCTTTGCACCAAGCGCGAGCAGCAAAAATCTGCTCCATCCATATCCTACTGAAAAAGCAAGATTATTCAGAGGGAGTGGGCGTAGGTGCATCAGCATGATGTAAATGTTATCACTGTAACCTCACACAGATAAATGACTATTTCGAAAAGAGTCTATCAACTCAAATAATAATTGTTTGATTGTATGCAAGAGTGATGGAAATTAGAACTGATTTTGTTCATTTTCGTTTGGTATTTCAAGTTAAAGGTTCTGGCCATCAGTTGAAGCTTGAAATAGATGTTAGAGTACCTCCTAATGTTTATAATATTTTTTTATGACACTTATAGTTTGGCCCTTGTGTTTTAAAAATTAAATATGATTTTCAGAGTATAGAACCAGGCATTTTTTATTTCAGAGTTCTTTTTACGTGAAAGTACTGGATTTGTGTTACAGATATATTTAATCCAGGATTGACGTTGGCTTTAAAGCCCGCACTCTTCTGGCTTCGACCTTTACTATATTGTTAACATGTTTCGGGATACCTCCAGAAAATGCCCCCAAGCATTATGTTTTTTTTTTCTTTACTATTTGTCAATCATTATTTCAAGTCTTCCTGTGGTTGTGTAGATTTTTAAAAAATAATATCGCCATCAGCATTGATAATACAGTGAGAGTATCAATATTAACTGCCTTTTCAATATTTCCTTCTACACTATATGACCAAAGGTGACCGGTCACTTGCGATTTTAGACGTTTTATTAAATATCTAGACAAATACATCAGGAATTAACCTGAAACTGCAGATGTGTAAACAGTATAGAATAGGTCATATATTTCCGCGAAGATTTTTTCCCGAAACCCCATAGGGGATTGTCAACAAATTGCAAAATAACGAATATCTTTTGGATAACACTGTAAAAACTAATGTAGAAAAAGCATTCAAACTCGAGATTATTAAGAAGTGACTTATTGTAATGTACTGTGTTCATTTTTATGAGGATAGCATGTATACTCGTAGAGAAATTAAGGTTTTTATAAAAACAGTCCCAAATTTCGCCAAGTGTTTTGCTTATACTTTGCAGAGTTCTTAATATAAAAAAAAGTTCTTTTCAGAGAAATATGACAATCAACACTGTGCACAAAACACTGCAATCAGAATTTAAAAAATACAAAAAATTGGATGAAAAACGAGGAGGTTTACTAAAGTATGTTTCACTGCACATGCGCGAAGGCAATCAAAATATAATATACATAATATATTAGCTAAGTACATCGAGCAACTTTTGTGAAAGTCTCAAAATCATAGCTTGAAAATTCTGAAAATTATTGTCGATAGAATAAGCTCGAAATCCGTTGTTCCCCAAAAGATGATGGGTTGTATCAATTATCTATTTATTAGTGCCAAAATAGCGTACACAATATTGCACGTACCACTATATTTGGATACAACCCCTCATCTTTTTGCTTCTTTTTGGGAACAACGGACTTCGAACCTATCCTATCGACGGTAACTTTCAGAATTTCCAAACTATGATTTTGAGACTTTCAAAAAGGTTGCTCTATATACTTAGACAATACATTATGCATATTATAGTTTGATTGCTTTCGCGCATGCGCACTGAAACATTTTTTAGTAAACCTGCTATTTTTTTCATACAATTTTTATTATTTTTTTAGTTTTGATTACAGGGTATTATGTACAATTTTGTTTGTCATATTTTCTGAAAAGAACTTTTTCTTATATTAAGAACTCTGCAACTTATAAGCAAAAAACTTGGCAAAATTTGGGACTGTTTTTATAAAAACCTTCATTTCTCTATGAGTATACATGCTATTATCATAAAAATGAATACAGTATATTACAATAAGCCACTTATTAATAATCTCGATTTTGAACGCTTTTGCTACATTAGTTTGTAGAGGGTTATTCAAAAGATATTCGTTCTTCAATTTGTTGACGGTTCCCTATGGGGTTTCGGAAAAAATCTTCGCGGAAATATATGACCTATACTATATTGTTTACACACCTGCAGTTTCAGGTTAATTCCTTATGTATTTTTCTAGATATTTAACGAAACGTCTAAAATCGAAAGTGACCGGTCACCTTTGGTCATATAGTGTATCACGCTATTAGTCATTCTTGCATGTGTTGTGACAGGTGGTCAGTAGTCTCTTTTATATATATAGCGTTTGGGATGGTTATTAAAATCCCTGTCAGGAATATACTGTTAAAAAAAGCAGTCGGAAAATGGACACTAGCTTGAAAATCGTCTGAGACGCAGTTGTTCCAAAAGGAACAGAGGTCAGTGTGAAATAGAATAATAATATTGCATGAAAATTTGGTGTTGGTTCATGAAAATATTTACGATTCCTGTCATTGGGAGACCATAAACTATTGTTCGAAATGCATGTTTCTATCATTTGACCAAATTAAATTAGAATCATGGTTTATGTGCATTAATATCTTCAACAATAATTCATGGTCTAGACAGTTGGAGAAACAGATTATGCAGATGGTCTTTCTGAAGAATTTGATTTAATGTTTAGTATAAAGTGGAGAACATGGTGAGATATTTGATATGTACAAACTGCAGTACAGACTGTAAAAGCTTGCAGGCTTATATTTAAAGGGATATGAGTACTATGAGGCAACCTGGTAGAAAAAAAGAGGCCAACGCCACTTGTGGGCTACAGTTACCTGTAAAGTCGTTTCTATAAGTTACATAAGAGCATAAATTTGTTTTGTTACTGGCTTTTCATATGGATCTACTTTAAAATGAAACATAATAGTTCATGCTTCTAGATATCAACAAACTACGAATTTTAATCGTATTTATAATACACACGCCAGTTCATCGAAATGATATTTTTAAAGATATATGTATAAACGTCATTCTGTTTCGAGGTAGTAGACAAAATATTACGTTTGTAATCAGGTAAATCAGAAGCAGTGTTATATTACTTTGTCTCTTCACCAGGTAAAGTATTTTGACTAACTGTTTCGATTGTAGATTTTGTAATTAGAGTAATTTTAGATATTTAATTCTTTTGAGGATTTTGATTACACTGGCTTTTATATTTGGAATATTATCTTTTCCAATATCAGATCTACGGTTTTGTTTCAAAGACTGCGTTTAGTTCTCTTTTGAAAATTTCTTTCATGGTAAGTTTGATAAAATTAGCTTTTGATAGCTTTGATTTGCAAATAAGAGATAGTGATGATTTAGGAGTAACAGTTTGCATTCATTTAGATGTGATACTGGGATTAGTAGACATTTTGTCTTTTTATTGTTCTGGTTGAAAATTTATTATTTTATGGTATTGCATTTGTAAATGTTATTTATTTTTTAAATTATGTTGAGATAACCTGCTCCTCATACATAATTTTGCAATACATATATGGAAATAAATCATATGCTAAATTTTATGCTTTGTGACAATTCCATTATATTCAACGAAATATTCTTTTTAACATTAACATGTCCAATACAAAAGCGTAAATTGGTTTTGAATTTGAGAATGGAATCCAAAATCTATTTCTCCTGACTCTAGACCATTTCCTTTTTAATCGGTAGTAACACAGAACTGGAATCTGCAGCGATACTTCTCTGTTGCGTCTTTTTAACATTTTGAAATGTTTTATCAATTTTAGGTTACGATTAATAGGCTGATTTGTCAGTTAAATTATCATTAGTAGTAAGTTAAAAAGTAGCAAAATTTAAGATATTGAAACTTATAGTCGCATATAGTCATTTAGTCTGCAAATTCTAGCTAATTTAATGTTTAGAAAAGTAATATACTATTAACTTAATTAATCATTTCACTAAATTTGTGATCTATAAAATGCAGTGTCATCAGTTTTAAGTTGCGTATTAACAGACAACGTGTATGGTCTATCATAGCTATGAGCTTATTTTTATTCCCCATTTTAACAGTTAATCTTCAGGATATGCCTTATTTTCAAGAGCAATCTAATTCTTAGTAAGTATATAAATGATACATTTAGAGTACATTTTAAAACAAAGTATTTTGTGAATGGATTGATATAAATAGTTTCTAAATATTTCGGTTTAAAAAATGAATACATTTCTTTATCAACGCATGTTTTGAAACATCCAAAATTAAAAAATACGTTCATAGATACTAATTATTTGTACTAAATATTATTTTAAGTAAGAAACTGTATGTAGAAATGTTTGATGCTTGCTAATTACGTGTTCTGAAATACATAATTTATTTCTACAACATTAGTCAAAAGTATATTGCAATTCAAAATATATTGTTAACTGAAAATTCACCAGTCTAAATGAACTTCGGAAATGTTTCGTATATACATTAACGTTTATTTTCAAAACAAGCTGTTGCTAAATATAAACACCTGATAAACTATTGTTCCTGCTGTAGTTAAACTTTCTAAATTGTGGCAGTTATATATTTAGCTGTTGCAGTTTTGTCTTAAAAAATATCGGAAGTATTCCCAAAATAATAAATGTAGCTAACTTTAATTCATATGTTTGATAAAACATGCACCAAATGGCGCAATTGCTGTAGTTTTAACCTGAAAAAAACAAACTGGTAATTTAGATATTGCTTTTCTCGTAAAATGTATCTGTGTCATGTAAATATAATACACGGTACTGTGATGCATAGATTTGTAACTAACTTTTCAATTTTTACAAGTTACACAAGATTTTAGAAATCACGTGTAACTTAATATAATAATTTAAATAATTCAGTCATTCGTAGCAAAAGCATTTGCAATTGTATGTATATTCGTTAAGACAATAAGTGATATGTGTTTTTTAAAATAAATAATGCAGACCATTTGGCAACCATTTCAAATTATTTCCTTTCTTTAAGAAAATACTTTGGTAATCATTACTTACTTGAAATCTAATTTCTTCGATTTGCAATTATTCATATTAAAAGAATTTGTGAAACAAAAAAAAAAAGTTTTGACTCACATTTTATGCATCTATGTATCATAGAAAAACAGGCGTATGATGAATTTCACAATTTCTAATTTAAAAAGAATTTTACATAAAAAAAAAACAAATTATCATTCATTTACCATTTCAGCACCGAAAAATATATTGAAAATTAGAATAAAATCTTTTGAATATTTGCAAATTCAATTTTATGTGTGTATATATATATATATATATAATACCAAAAACACATACTTTACATCCAATTCCAAAACTACTGAACTACAGAGAAAATTAACAAAATAACCATGGAAAAAACTTACTAACAAAACCATGAACAAAAAGAAAACATCTAATGGAGACAGATTGCAAGGCTAAAGACTTGCATGCTGGGTTACACCGGTAATTACTCATGAAACTTCCCCCATATCTGTCGAGACCAAACTGACCAAAGAAAACTTTAAAACTGGCCATCGAAAGCAGTAACCCAATTCGAAAAGAACACTTTTGGCCATCCAAAGCAGTAACCCAAATCGAAAAGAACGACACATCCAGACAGAGCTCCTTATAAAGCCTACGATTATTTGGCGATGTTTTTAATCGCCAAAAGTAAAGCATCGCGGTAATCTTTATCCTTGACGAAATTGTTTGTCAAACTATTTAACAAACTAATAGGAAAATTCTGAACCATTGCATCTTGATAGAGATTTACAATGTCATTTATTATACTATTATGATTAGAATTTAACTTTGCTATCCTTATTAAACTATTGATAATGATATTTCTGAAAATGGAAATAAGTACATTGGAATTAAAATTTAATATCTTTGTTTCAAAGTTGTAATCCTTTCTCTTATCATAAATGCAAGACCGTAATCCACCCCTCTCAATGTCGATAGTAAGATCCAAATAATTTACATGTTTTTCGTCATATGAAGTTTTCTTTAATGTCTAACCTTGGGGATAGTAGTCTAAATTTAAATCACTATTGGAATCGCTAATCCTCACCAACAATACATCATCAATGTATCTGAAACTTTAAAAATCCTTATTTATTGTCTCATTAACCTCGTATAAAAATAAGTAAATATCTGCGAGTACCGAACTGCAACTACCCCCCCCCCCCATAGGTATACCCCTTATCTGCTGAAATTACTTTAATCGTTTTCTCATAAAATCCTTAGTGTTTAATCTTTTTAAACGAAATTTTGTACCGAACTGCATATAATCCCTCAATCTTTTGTCCTTGACTATGTCTAAATTTCCGGTCAATACATGACCGTAATCCACATCCACATAATCACGATAACTTGGGTCATGACAATGACAAATTATTATCGTTGTTTCTACCAATTTCTTTTGAAAAATTATTATAGTTAAAAACCATACGACCTAAAGGTTTATTGTATCTAAAAACCTTGACAATTTCCATGTTCTTATCTGGAAGTAAATCATTGTATTTATTTAATACCTTGCCCATATTTATGCCATGTTTTTTTAATTTCTATGTAACCCATTACAAAATACATTCTATTAACTAATTTGTTGTTGTTGCTTCTCTCCAGATATTCCTCCAAATGTTGTGATCTAATCCTATACCTCAAAATGTCCAAAGCCAAATCTATATTGTAATCACTCTTATGTGAATACAATAAGTTTAACAAATCACCTATAAAATGTTTTTTCACGTCAAATATAATAAATTTTATATCTCTTACTATTCCAACGAAATCACTCTTAAGAATTGAACTTTTAATTTCATTGATATTGTCATATTCCTTTGCTATTGTCTTGTGGTCCATCTCCTTATTGAATTTATAATTCAAGGGATGTTCAATACGTTCATATATTGAAACTTCTAATAAACTCTTTCTTAATTTTTTCATAACGTTAGTTCCATTGGACATAACATTTAACCCATATGGGTAAACCGTACCGCATTTAATCATCATGTCACTTTCACATATCAATCTTTCTTTTTTGTTAGGGACTATCTTTAAAATCGTTAATTCCATATTTTCAATACCATGCCTGTTGAAATGTCCAATTTCAATCTCTTGTTCTTCTTTATTAGTTTTGCAATGTCTGATATCAGACTTATGGTTATTAAAACGCTTATTAATCAGGTCAGAAGTTTGACCTATATAAGACATTCCACATATCTTGCAACTAAGTTTATAAACACTGTTGTAAACCTTACATACTTTTAAATACCCAATGTCCTCGATAGTATTGTACTCTGCGCCCACACTCGGGCATACTTTACAACGTTTATCACTACATTTTCTTAATTTAAGATTATTGAAACTCATCTCCCTTTTCAAGTTTGAGTTATAAAACGTTCTAGTTTTATATTTTACTCCGATATCTCTACCTTCACCACCATCGTAATCCTCATTAATTAAATGACTATTATAAATTTATCTGGTATTATACCTGATCGATTTCCTTTCCCGTATACCATCAACCTCCCCTCTTTCCAAAAAAATATCAAACTCACACTTTTTTCCAGAATTTTTTCCAGAATTTTTATGATTTTTATACATTTTTTTTTATTTTTCTCAAATACCAAATCCCGCAAACACTTTTTGAAAAAGCTATCATCAACTCCTTTACTTCCATAGCCAACCAAATCCAAATCCACTTGTAAATCATGGTTACTTTCTAACGATCCGTTCCCTACCATGCTATCAGGAGCAGACCGAGCACAATGGTCCTCTAATGAATTCCATTTCTTGCCGGTATCTAAAATTCTATTTTTTGTAAATTCCATGATTATAAATCTATATTCACACTTAATACAATTTTTTATAAAACTGAACAAAATGGAAACTAATGAATAAAACTAACACTTTAAACAAAACCATAAAATTTAAAAATTAGCATGAACGAATAATATATAACAAAGTTAAACTAAATAAACTGTACTAAACTGTAAAAACTATAACAAGAAATAATAAACAAATTGGGAAAACTAAAAAAGGAATAATTACAACGTCAAAATATGCCTGACAATTGCCTAAAACATATCTGACGCAAATCTAATCAATTCATAAAAACCAAAACCATTCTCAAAATGAACCACTTGAAGACGTAGCCATGACATCGAACTTCAAAGGTTAATATAATACCAAAAACACATACTATACATCCAATTCCAAAACTAATGAACTACAGAGAAAATTAACAAAATAACCATGGAAAAATCTTACTAACAAAACCATGAACAAAAAGAAAACATCCAATGGAGACAGATTGCAAGACTAAAGACTTGCATGCTGGGTTATACCGATAATTACTCATGAAACTTCCCCCATATCTGTCGAGACCAAACTGACCAAAGAAAACTTTAAAACTGGCCATCCAAAGCAGTAATCCAATTCGAAAAGAACACTTTTGGCCATCCAAAGCAGTAACCCAATTCGAAAAGAACACTTTCGGCCATCCAAAGCAGTAACCCAAATCGAAAAGAACGACACATCCAGACAGAGTTCCTTATAAAGCCTACGATTATTTGGCGATGTTTTTAATCGCCAAAAGTAAAGCATCGCGGTAATCTTTATCCTTGACAAAATTGTTTGTCAAACTATTTAACAAATAGGAAAATTCTGAACCATTGCATCTTGATTATATTATATATATACTTTTTATGTACATATCTTAGTTTAACCATAAGAACCGTTAAGAAAATAAAACGGACTGTTTCTAAAATTATTGCATTGTTATCTGCTTATTGTACGCCAGTTGGCACATTTCATTGAATGGTTTCACAAAACAGTATGTTAGCGGCAGTCCTCATTTCTTATTTATTTTAAATCTATTTTTTCCAATGTTGCTCCCTTTAAAACTCATTAGAATTTTACGTATACCCCTACGTCAAAACTGCAATATGATATCTAAACGGGCAAATATATTTAATGAAGGACTATATATATTTTGTAAATGAATTTAGCATTGTAAATGTATATGTAAATTAATTGTCATCTATTAAAAACAATTAGAACTTTTTAAAGCTGTATCTTACTAAAGTATTCATTTTAAAAGTATAAACAAAGTGAAACAATAGGACTAGAAAACACTAATTCTGTTTTTCCAAATTTAGTGTCACCCCGATGGAAAAAAATATAAATATAGATAGTACAAAATATATTTCAGTTTTAAGACTTAAAATACACGCTTAATTTTTTATAAAATGACGTCATTTGTATCCGCTGAAGGATTCCAAATTTACGATCCAGTTTTAAACAACATCTACAAAAAAGTACGCGTATGACGTCACTATCTGGAATAATACACAAACCCAGCAAAAAGCAATGTCGTCAGACAAGACACTAAACATTAAAATCGCTATGATTCACATGCCTTAATTTCTTTGAAATATTAACCCGGGAGAACTCGCTGCATGAGAATCTCTCTCACAGTCGTACTTTAAGACTCTTATTTAAATCATTTTTCATTTTAATTAAAATTTCAGAATGTTTTTCAATTATTTTTCCTATTTTGTGAATAAAAGTACTAAGCCAACCAAAAAAAGTTGATATTATATGAATGTAAATTAAAAGAAAAACAATTGGGCATTCTCAATAGCGAGTTCTCCCGGGTTAATATGGGCAGTTAAAATTATATACAGTTCATAATAGCTCAGAAATCATTCATTAATATTTCTTGAAATTAGCACTTATTTTAATTATAAGTTTTTTGTTTCAGTTATGTGAAAGTTGCAACAAAAATCTATAGTTATCTATTGTTTTCCCTTTACTTTATACAGAATTGGAGTACTCCAGTTGCCACAATTACAGAAATGGCATTAAAAATTACAAAAAGATTAATATCTCAGAAATAAATTTAGATTAAATATTCAAGCAAATTGCAGTTAAAAGTTTTTTTTCCTTATACGAAGGTGTAAAAATTAAAAATGGGCGATGCTTAGAAGCTTAAAAAATTTCAGTAGATATTATCAGTATTTAACCGTACAGAGATACATCTGCATCATTTTATTACTGGCTTATGTAACATAACGTTATTTTTTAGGGACAGCACTTTAATTGTTGACTGAACGAAATTTTATATCGTGGGATAATAATTTTGGAAAGCACGAAACATTGCACTTTTAAATTACGAATTTTGATTAATGTCAATATTAATATTCACATTAAATATACACACTAGTGTGCAAAACTTAAGCAATGGACACAAAATGTAAATTTCTAAACACGTGAGTACTCAAAAACAAAAAAATTCTATAAACAGCAAGTGCAAAAAATAGGTGTTACTCTTAACAGCACACCCAGTCTATAGAAAGTCTCCATGACCTCACAAAGGGTCACAAGTGTCACAGTCACTACAATGAACTGAAATGTGATATCTTTCATTCGTCTCATTCTTAATCTCATTTGAACACTCCACCGAGAATTCACCATAACTGCTGCTTTATGGCGAGTCACTAGATCACTTTACAATGAAGTCACCTTGTGATCCCCATGTGAACGTCATTTGGAGACTCCATTGTCAAATCATCACGATAGATGTTTTTTGACGAGTTCCCAAGAGATGGAAAATGAAATCATCTGGTGACTTTTCACAAAGGAGCGCAATGGCGACTTCACAGTAGAGTCTCTTTCAACTGAAAGTCACCATGTGACTTCATTGTGACATTTGGAGACTCAACACAATTCAATGCTCACGATGACCTCAAAACTGAGTCTTCAAATGACAGTCACATGAGAATTACAAGGTGACTTTGTTGTAATGTCACCTGGTGACTCATTGCAAAGCAACAGTCACAGTGCCTTCTCAGTGCAGTCACCATATGACGATCATTTTAGGGTAATAATGAGACGAATGAAAGATCCCAAATTTGCCTCTTGGTAATGACTGCGACACTTGTGGCCACGTGTGACATCAAGGCAGTGTCACATAAACTGGGTGTGTTTTAGATATATTACCTATTTGCTACACCTGATGTTTATATCATTTACTTTTGAGTACTCATATGTTTGAAAATTAGCATTTTATGCTTGTTGCTTAAGTTTAGCACACCAGTGTATATAAGCATTAACTTGCTTTGTTTTAAGATTAGTTTCTAGAATGTAAACTTTATTATTAGAGATGGAAATTTATGTTACTAGGTTGAGCAAAAAGTCCTGGAAAATTTGTGAAAGTTGCGTTATTATGCGCAAATTAACAACAAAAGCAACAAGGGCAATTCTTGAAAGTAGAGACCATCATAGTCCACGACTTTCTGCCAGATTCCGGAGTTGCTGGAAGTACCATGGCGGTTCCTTGGAATCGAAAAACACTTGACATACTTCTTCAACTTCATTAAAGGATTCTCATCGAAAGCTTTCAGAATCGTTAGACCTTTTTTCCAATAATGCCGGATCAACACATGCAAATGATATTCTTCAATAGGTATTTTGGAGTCGAAATTTCTGAACTCCTATAGATATACCACTAGTACTCCTATATGCGATAAAAATTCTGGTAACTATTAGATAAAATATTTCCCAGAACTTTTTGCTCAACCTAATATATCTCATTATTTTAGAGGCAAAAATTATTTTCATAACATTTATTAAATTTTAATAAACATTTAATCTCTCAATTTGTCTAGTTAGTTTTACATTTATTAAAGATATTAAATTTTCAATTTTGTAATAATTAAACAATTATGGTAATAATTCTTGAATTACATTTTAAATCTATTTAAAATTAGCTTAAATCGCAAAAAATATAAAACAAATTTTTCTGAAATATCTTAGTTAAAATCACTTAAATGATACAATAAATTAGGTCGCTGTTTAATATTTGAGTTTCATATTTTATCTTCGAAAAGTAAATTCTAAATCTTAGTTACGAAAATAATTAATAGCTCTATTTTATTTCATTTAGAGACATTCTGCAGCGTTGATTTTTAACTAGATTTAACAGAGTTACATAACTGTTTTAATTGAGTTATGTTTAATATAAAGTAAGAAAAGAAAAAAGATACGAGTATGTAATCGTGTTTTTAATGTTTTTCGTAGTTAAATGTTATACCTTTACTAGTTATTAATATTAAAATACAAATATCTGTTCCAAGCATGTAATAATTTAATATGCATGCTACTTTAAAATTAAAAATAACAGAAAATTAATTAAAAAAAATTAATTAACTCTGTTCTTCTGTGACTAAAAGTGATCGCAGAGGAACATATGAGGACGTGAGATTCAAATCACGCCTTATCCCCCCCAAAAAATAAAAAATAGTTTTTTCTCCATCAATCTATTCTATTGGTATACCTGCGCCGAAAAGATACTACAATCTGCAAAAAAAAAAAAGTTTTATCATGTATTTCTGGTATTGTAAAATCTTTCGAGATTTCCCAAAACTTGATTTTTTGTACAAGGAAAGTTTTCAAACTCGTGTCTTAATATATTATACAATAATTCTAAGTGACATTTAACTTTAAATAAAGCTTTTAATAGGCATTTTTAGAGTTCCGCACTTCAAGGGGGATAAAGAGGACGCTTATAGCCTTGTTTTAGAAATCTCGATTATGTAAAATTACGAAAAGTATCCAATAGTTCACGAAATATTTGCAATGGAATATAGCAAAAAGAAAATATTTGAAAACTTATGAACTAGCGGGCAATAAATAGAAACTACAAGTACCGTATGATTATAAACAGGAGTTAATTCCTCTTCAGATCCTATGGGATGAAAAGGGGAAAAGACCAGAACATATGAGGGAACTTTCAGGTTCCAGGAATGGACCAACACAGTGGTTTATTGTCAATCAATAATAACCTTCGTCGTATGTTCCAGGTGTTGGAAACACTTGTATTTTTAACACTCTTACACAAAAAACGTTATCATGATTTATTAAAGGACAAAATTCCAGCTTTTAAGGGATCTCATGCTGTGTTTTCCTTCTTTATTTCGCTTCTTCCACAACAGAAGAGGCCACATTTCTCGTGAACTGTTGGGTTCGGAAGTATTGTTATTCGTATTATACCATTCTTGATCCTCGTGGCAAGTGCTTTTGAACGATGCCACTCTGGTTAAAATACAGAACTGACAGTTAGGGATGTTCCCTAGTCAGAGATATTTCAGTGTACACGTGTCCTGGTTTAATGTGCAAGTAACGTGTCTAAAATCTACTTTTAAAGAATTCAATACGAAGCAAAACGATGTTTGGTTTTCACACATTAATTGAAACTAAAATTAAAAACAGCATTTGGATTTAAATTCACCCAGTACACATTAAGCAATGTAGTACAAAAGTCTTGAAATATTTGAAAAAAAAAAGTTCCTTCCATAAAATAATCTTGAGATTTTATATTAGCAATTTATATAATTTATGATCTTGCAGTATTTAGTTACACTTCTGATGAGTAAATATTTTAACAAACGGGAAACACTATGAAGATTCAATTGTTCAATGAAATCCTAATTTCTTTATTAATATTCAATTATCTCAAACGATAGATTTCTCAAATTTCTAATGCGGATGTAAAAATCACTGGGAAATACTGGGAAAATACCCTTTAATCAGAAGAGTTTTTACAACTAGAGCAAAAATTTGCAGTAAATGTCTGTCTTTGGTATTCTACAAAGTTGCTTATTGCAGCTGTGACTGTTTTATTAGAATCTCATTTAACTCAACCTGGTTTTTGTATGTACAGATGGAATTTTGCAATCGGTTTTTTAAACTCTTCCTGATATGCTAGAATCGTAATAATTATGATTAAAGGTGTGTTTCTGATGGCAATACAACACTTTAATGCTTTTACAGTTTATTAGACTCTGTATTTAACTCAACATAGTTTTTGTATGTACAGATGGAATTAAGTAATCTGTTTTTAAAACACTTCCTGATATCCAAAATTACATTAATTATTATTAAATGTGTTTTTCTGATGGCAATACGGCACTTTAATGTTTTTACAATTTATTAGACTCTTATTTAACTCAACCTAATGCTTTTATGGACAGATGGAATTTTGCAATCTGTTTTTAAAACACTTCCTGATATGGTAGAATTATAATAGCATTTCATACCATTAGATGGAAACGTACTTGAATTTTTTGTACAGCCGTGTATATTACCTGCAGATTTTTAAATACGCCACATATTAAGCTGATTTGTAATTCATGCTAAAACACTTAAAACTAATAAAATCACACTTTTAGGGATTACTTTCCAGAGGCGGTAATGTGTACAGTTTTTGGCGCATCCCTGTATATGAATTTATATGCTACAATGGAATAAACATCCCTTAGTTGAGCTGGGAAATGCGCAACTCAAATTAAAAAATACCTTTAAGCAATTCGTGCTTATTATCGTTAATGATTACAGATTCTGTGTAACCCTGTATGTGTGCCAGATCTATAGAATTTATACACTCCACTTAGTATGCAAAAAGTTAGTTAAGGTTAAAATGCATGCTGTAACAGTAAAAGCACTTTCAGCAATAATTCCTAATGGAAAATTCGTCAGATAGAATTTTAAAATAATTTTAAAAATATTATGTGTCCTTGTAAATGAACGATAAATGCGATGCACATAATATTCTACTTCGAGTAATTTGTAGCACACCCCAGTAATGTACATAAATTTCATCACGTTCGACATAGTGCAAAATAATTAATACGCTAAGAACAGTTTCTCCCCGTAGACCATTATGTAACCAAACCCTTTTGTGTGACCCTGTAAATAAATAATAAAGGCTTTGCACCCTATATCCTGCAGAAAGCATACATTAATGCAGCTCAGAAATTCCTATGAATTTCATTATGTTTGTGACAGAATAACACCATTAAAGTACGCCACAAACGATATTTCTTTATAAACCATAATATAAATTAATAGTTTTAAGTTCCCCTGTATGCCTACTGAAACTTCTGCACATAATATATTCTAGTGTAATCATCTTTTAGTGTAACTTAATAGTATATATAAATTTCATTACGTTAAAATTGTGTAACTTTTAAAATTCACAGCGAAGAATTTTCCATCCCAGCCATAATGTTATGGAATACTTTTGAGTGCTCCTGTAAATGAACGATGACTGCTACGCTTATCATTTTGAATACCGAACATGACATGACACACCTCAATATCGTATATCAATTACACGTGAATACGAATATATTTACTGAGTTAGAGCATACACAGACAGCAGACAGACAAAACGAAGTCATAGACAATTTTCAACTAAAACTAGACGTGATTTTCAAGATGAATTCTTTATAAAAGGATTGTTTAAAAATTACTGTAACGTTTATACTTATTTTTTACTGAAAGCAAAAATGCACCATAATTAAAGAATAGAAAAACAACTGTTCAAAGCTTTATACCTAAAACAGAAATATTTAAAAAGTAATTAGTAAAATGTTTCATTAACTTTTATCTTTTAAAAAGCATGAACAATACAAAACAATTATACTTAAACGGAAAATATTATTTCCCAAAAAAAGGAAAAATTTCAAAAGCGAAAGTCTTACTTTAAATTATTGTCTTCATAGGAAAAAAAAACATTTTGCCTCCTTTATTTAACAGTGCCAATAAATATTTTCGTGTATTATAAATAACTATCGCAGACAAAAATATACTTTAAATTATTCACTAATGGAATCGCGCCAGATAGGAGGAAAAAAGTATACATGGGTGATAAATTATATTGAAAGTTATCAAGTCTTTTTACTCATTTTGGGCATAAAAAGTTTTATCAATTTAATAAATATTCTTTGAGCTGCGCATTTGTTTTCTTCAACAAAAGTTACTTTTGAATTTTTATATCGTGAAGGATATTTTTTCTTTTGACTGAATTCTTATGCGATTTTGAGAATTTTAAGTATATTTCAATATCATTAACCATTAAAATTTACGAAAACAAAAGAAATGATTTAATTTGAAATATATGAAATTTAAACGTGATGAAATGATATATTTTTTTCATATTTATAAATAATAAAACGGTATGCTATTTTTTATATATTCAATGCTTTAAACTACAAAATATTTGTTAATTCTTTAGCATTATTTTTCTGATAAGTAGTAAAAATGTTATTCTGAAATTTGTGAACTAATGTTTTCTAAAAAATTAAATGTTAATCATCTGAGTAATTATACAGAAGTCATATTATTGCATATAATTGCACCAGATGGGCGATGTTAAACAAAATGTACATCTGGTTATGTTTAAGATTCCTTTCAAAACCCCTAGATCTTTTAATTAATAATTCCAAAACGTTAATTTATAATTATTAAATGTTTAACCTTTTTAACGTATCTTTAAGAATATAGATGATAGAACTATTATATTTAATTTAAAAATTAATATAATTCGAAGATTTTTTAAATCAAACTCAAAATATTCAAGAACTGCTTTTCAGACAATTCTAGCTGCATATCTGAAAAGCATACTTAATTACAGGATTTAATTTTAGCTAAAAAAACTTAATTTGGCACAAAGATACGAAAGTTGTTTTAATTAAATACAACGGACGGTGAAATTTAGTCAATTTAAATTTTCAAAATTTCTCAAAAAAAGACTTAGAATAAAAAAAATAATAATCGATAAAATATTTTACAACTTTTGAACTTTGAATAGCGCAAAAAAAATATCTCTGTAAAATTGTATCTATCATATACTGGAATAGATGCAGGGAAAAGAATTTCAAACACTGACACTGAGGTTTGAACCGGAAACCCTTTGATTAGCAGGCAGATGATTTAAAACGAAGCAACCTAGCTCACCGCGAAAGAGACTGAAATGAAAGTTTTGTTTTAAATTACAAATCGCAAAAATTGTCCGATATAATTAAATTAATATTAATAAAAACTTTCAAATGTATTCAAATTTTCAAATGCATCTTATACTGTTTGAGAACTCTGACGGACAGACAGAGCTGCGAGACTAATCGGTGTTTCGTCAGATGATCGACACCCTAAAATTCATCTAACAGTGAACGTGAATTAAACTCCATTCAGCAGAACTCTAAAGGTAAATGACTGGAATGAATTACAATTTGCAATGTACACAGGGTGTCTACTCTCAACGGTGTCCAATGGCTAATTTCTGAACCATTAGTCATAGACCTATAGTTCCAATTACAAAAATATTTTAAATGAGGTAAAGACATTTTAAAAGCGATTTGGGTCAAAAACATTTCTTAAAAATTTATTAAACTTAAATTTTTATAAGGTCCCCCGGTCCTAAAAATTATATTTATTAAAATTTTCCCGTTACCTTGACAAGTAAGGCAAAAAAAAAATCCCATTATTCTACGATTAAAATTGACAAAGCAATAGCTGATTAAAGTTGGAGCCTCTTTTTTGCCGCAAATTAGGGGTCATTCACAAATTTAGTAGAAATATATTTGTCAGAAGTATTAAGAAAATGGTTGAGAGTAAAATTAGTATTGCAATATAAATTTGAAATCTTTCATCATTTTGACATATATGTTTATTATAAATTGCGTATTTTGAATTAATAAGAAAAAAAAACAATTTTTGTCCTTAATTCTTTACAAAATGATTCATATTTTAAAATATTATTAGATTAGATTAGCAAAAGTTGGGTTATGTTATGTTTTTAGCTTTTGATAATTGATTCTTGTGTATCCTGTGTCGCTGAATGCGAAATTGGCCTGAGGTTTTTGCGATCACGTAAAGATTTATTGAAAATCGTAAATTTTAACATTAAAAGAAAAAATAGAAAAAAATGGATACTATAAAATAGATGCTAGATGTTTTTTTAACTGTTGATAATTGATTTTTATGTCTTTGTTACCGCTGAATCCGAAAATGACCTTCATTTTTAACCATCACGTCAGGATATTTTCAAAATATAAAATTCGAAGTTGAAAATTTCAAATTTAAAATTGAACCTATTCCGCCACCTTATCGGACCCTTCAGCTGTTTATCTGTAAGAATCCCAGTATAATTCAAAATGTTGAATAAATTATTGAATAAAATAAAATAAAAAAGTTTTACATCTGTTTTACAGTTTCAGATTTTCACTATATTTTAACTTTGACATGCACGATTTGCAAAAACGTGGTGGTTAAAAATGAAAGTCATTTTCAGATTTAGTGCTAAAATGTACATAAAAGTCAATTATCCAAAGTAAAAAAGCACAGCCATCTTTTCTATTTTATCATTATCCTATTTATTATCATATTTGTTATTTTTTAACTTTGACAATTTATGATTTGCGAGAAGTACCGACATGATGGTTAAAAATTAAGGTAATTTTCAGATTCAGTCCAGAAAAACACATAAAAGTTAAAAAACACAACCACCGCAATCTTATGTTATCTAATTTATAACTTTTTCTTAAACTTCTTGGCCGTAATCTAACCTAATTGTTTTGTATTATCATGTAAAATAAGTGTAAATGGTAACCACTGAAAATCATAATAGTATTAGATTGCCATCGGATTTACATAAAATTTAATCTCGATCCGATATTTTGAGAGTTCGAGTACAAATTTTGAACTGGAAAAACATACATACGATCGTTGAAGTTAAATAAAAACTTCTAAAAATAACACGATTTTTGTTCAAAGAAATCATGAAAACAAACAATCTCGAATCCTTACAAAATAAAAACATATGTTAAAATACAATTATTTTAGCCTATCTGAAACTTAATAAAAGTTAACTCAATCGTAATACTTGTACGATTTTTTTCAGTGCAGTGCAGATAGACATGAAATATGTTCTTCGAATACACTTGGTATATGACCCCTAAAATCATGGCCGAACTCATTTGTGTTCAGATGAAGAAAAGTGGCACAAGTCATGCATTTTTAAAGTTTCATAACTCGGTCAATTTTAGCGTTATGAAATTGACTTTTTTTTGCTGTCTTATTTGTCAGTGTAATAGGAAAATTTTACTAAATATAACTTATAGGACCGGGGGGACCGTACAAAAATTTTAATTTCTTAATTTTTTTAAGAAGTGTTTTTACTGACCCAAATCACTTTGAAATTATTTCTTTAGCTCATTTAAAACATTTTTGTAATTAGAACTACATGTCTATGGCTAACGGTTTAGGAATTAACCATTGGACACCGTTGAGAGTGGACACCCTGTATAGTCGATATCTTTGATAATTGCGTTCATTCTTTTCCAATCACTTCGTTAATTGCTCTATATCTAAGCAACATAAAATGATACGTTATATAGTAAAACCATTAATGAAAAAATTCTCTCAGTGACACATTTCCATCAACATTCTTTCGGTAGAATTTTTTAGAAAAACGTATACATTAATAATAGAGTTCAGCTAAAATAAAACATAGGGAGGGGAGATTTCTGGCATTTAAATTTTTTTGTAATGAAAACTTCAGGTAAATTATTCTCTTATCGAGTGAAAATGATAAAGAACCATATAATGCTTCAATTGCAATGTTTAAAATGCACAACTAAGCATTGCTTTCATTATTTTAATTAAATATTTCTCATTAAATCTTTGTCTTCATATTTTAAATGAAATCACTAACAGTTTTTTCCAATACAGTATTAACGAAAATATTTAAATTTGATTTTCTTCCGTTTCTACAGTATCGGATGTGTTATTAGAAATCATTTCTAATTATAAAATTGAGATTTCGGCACCAGGGACATCGCAGAATTAGTAAATGTGCTCTTTCTCCCAAACATTTGAACTTAGAAGAATGTATTAGGCACCATTCGAATCAACATACAAAAATATATTTAAATGCGTTATCATTTGATTCATAAATATAATATCCGATTTTTAAGGATTTCTTTAAAATTTGTTTTTTTCTCTTTTTAGTTGGCTCACATTTAAAAAATATTTTCTCAGTGCTAACCTATGAATATACCTATGGCACCTCATACATATTTTTCAATGACATACGAGTTACCTCAAAATTGTCAAATTTAGACTTATGTCACTTTTCTTACTGGTGTGCTATACATGGAAATTCTGTACTTCTTCCTTATCAAGCGTTTTCCTCCAATCTTCAGGTCTGCCGATCATTGTGTTCGCTGTTCGCAACATATAGTATGTTCTACCGAACTACTTGTAATTCTTGCTTTAATGAGATATCAAATTCATATTTAAAGGAATTTTTCTTACTTAAATATTTAATAAAATTCACATTAAAATATGAGTCTAAAATTCAAAGTATCTTCAAATAAATATATAGTACAATAAAAGTATCTTCAAAATATACTTAAGAATCTTTAGAAACATTTTCATCGCTAAAAGTACTTAAGAGATTTTAAACAATTTTCTCATACAAAATAATTGTATGAAGAAATCGTGCAACTTCCATATGTTCAGATTATCCAAGTATGTTTTACATAAACGTACGTGCATATGTGTAAAGTCTAATTTATTTTCAGTTTTCAGAGTTTAGTTCAAGACTTTTGGTATTATCAGTTAATTTCAGAAATTCTTATACCTTTTCTAATTCTTACACCAAAAATGTAGTAATTTAAACCTTTGAAAGAAAATATTTTCTGGGAAGATGAATATATTTTCTTTAAAGACACTTGCATTAAAATTTTTATACTGTCCTAATGAAATCTAACTTTCTCCCGGGATTATACAAATCGATAAATATCTATTTTAAGATTTTACGTAACAGCAACGAAATAGAAAAAGCTTTTAGGAAAACCATTAAATGTAATTCAATAACACTTTTGCCACACATTTTGAAAATGATGCTACAAAGCTTTTGACAAATGTAAGCATTTATATTTTATAACTCAAATTCCATAGTTTAATAAAGAACACATTTGAGTAGTTAACGATTAAAAAAAGGAGGACTGGTACATTTCGCTTTACTTTTAAAACAAAAAAATTTATAATACCTAATTTAAAGATCCCATCCCGCTCGGCCTACAGGTGGAGGTAGATGTCGAAGTTAAGTACGAATTTTATCAGCAAAAATTAAATCAAAATTAGAGGCAAACCCAGTTTAACAATTTTATCTTGCCGCTTTTTACACGGCTTCCAAGAAGGGTTATGTGTTTCACGCGTATCTGGGTATGTGGATTTCTTTATACCCTTGAAACATCACAACGGCTGGATGGATATTAATGGATGAGGTCTCCTCTATCTATTTGTCTTAACCGTCAGATGGTTATAGGCTAGATTTTGTTTTTATAAATTCAAAGTGGCAACCGTGAAATTAAAATGGCGGTAGAGACGAAAAAAATTTGTGTACGCACCGTATTGAGTGGCATATCATTCGATAGGTCTTTCAAAATGAAGACGATGTCTCATTGACTATTTTACAGTCAGAAGCTCCGTTTAAATATTACACAACCTGGAATTTGTGTAGGAAGGATCCCTAGCTTTACTGCAACTCTAACCTTCATAGACATGCATAGACCTCATCAAAACAGTGTTTATAGATAGGAACTACTTAAACACAACTTAAGTCATCAATACAAATTAAAAAAAAAAAATAGGCAAGTAATATAAAAAATAGTTTACATTGAGGAGAAATTAGTTCGCTTACGCAGTCGGGTTTTTTGGTTTTTATTATTTGTTATTTAAATTTAATTTTTACTTGTTTGACAAGTTTTTAATTTTATTTTTCTGTAATAGTTGTTTTTATCAGAGTCATGTTAGTACGATAATTTTTTTTTCAAGCCCTACTTTTAATTTTTTTTTTTTTTTGCTGTAAAAGTTGGTCATATCAAAAACTTGTCAATATAAAAGTTGTAGATAATATGAAGAAGACTTATAACAAATTTAAGAGGATTTTATATCTTTACAATTGACGAAGTTATGATTTTTTTTTCTTCAAACCCTCTCCACCTTTTTTTTATTTTCGTTTTTAATTTTTTGCGGCAAGAGCTGGTCCTATCCAAAACTTGTCAATATAAAAGTTGTAGAGAATATTAAGAAGATTTATAATAAGTTAAAGGGAATTTCATATTCTGAGAATTGACGAGGTTATGATTTTTTTTTTCTTTCTAAAACCCTATTTTTTCGTCACTTGGGCACATTTTTTATTTCATCAAAAATCTGTGATACGTAAATTTTTAGCTTTATTCCTAGAAGTAATAAGTACAACTTTAAATGGATTTGATACATTTTATAATTAAAAAGTTATGGGTTTTTTCTGCTTTCTCAAAACCCTTCCATATTTCCACCCCCTTCGTCCGATTTTCCCGATTAACGAACTTGGCCGAGAAATTCTAACCCTTAATTTTATGTATCAGTTTGGAACAGATATGTGCAGAAATATGGAAGTTATCGTGCCCGTAAATAGTGATAAAGTTTTGAAATGGGAGCGGTTTTGGGTTCTAGTGTTTATAATTGGCGTAGATTTTCAAAACTTTTTCAAAAATTTCAACATACGGGAGAATGTAATAGGCAGTATTTCTTAGGTAATCTTCCTAATATATATATATATATTCTACACTAGACTATAGTTAACTCCTTAAAGAGCGCTGGGATATATTTTATGCTACTTAAAATTAAGATTTGTATTAGAATATTTCAATAAAATATTATCCTCTGTGAAAAATGATAGTGATGCTTTTATACCTTTGGTGAATAAATCAGAAAAATGGATCTTCCTAATCTCACTAAAAAAAATTAAAAATTCTGCTATGTATTCAAGATTACAACTGAAACGCTAAAAACATAGATTCCTGAAGCTGTCCAGTAGGATAAGGATATATAAGGAGCTAAATCTCCTTAACGGCACAGTGCACGTTCAAAACCATTCTTTTCATTTTTCTCTCAATTGTACGGATATTTTGCTCACATAAAAATGTATACATTTTCTAAGTGAATTTATCAATTTGATTCAAAAATACGTGTAATTATTTAAGTTACAAATTAAAATATGTTAATTAATCACTCTAATTAAAAATATTAAATTTGGCTTTAGAAGCGTGGTGTTTTGTTAACTAATGTCTTTATAATATTGCAACAAACGTTGGTATGCGTTTTAAAATTTATTAATATATTGCAACAACAACAAAAAAAAACTTCCAATATTTACACTGATTTGATGAAATTTCAAGGAAAAAAGTTACATTAAGCATTCTCACAAAATTTTAACCTTCAGGAATAAAATACTGGTGAAATTAAATTTTATAAAATAACATTTTAAACTTAAACGAACTTAATGATTCAATAAAGAAAAATTAGTCACCAGCGACGATTTTTTTTTTAATTTAACTGAGGTTTAAGCTAAACTTGCGAGTTTAATTTTCCTTACCGGTTTAACACTATAACTTTATTTTCTTCTAAATTTTTACATATAATGAATATGCATAGTACCCACAGAACGTTCAAATAAGAAGTAATAACAATGTAGTATGTTTAGTACAAAATTTTGGTATAACATTGTCTTAAAGGGATGTTAAGGTAGAGACAGTAAGGAAAAAAAGGGGACTAAGGGAAAAAGGGACAGCAAGGAAACAACGGACGGTAAGCGGAGAAAAAACTGACGGTAAGGAAAATTTTCACCTATTTTTGTGCAAATCAAGTTAAGACTAAGTGATAGCCGCAATGTTCATTGATTTTTAGCAACAGTTATTTACATTGGATTAAATTACAAATACAATTTAACTTACCTCGAAAGGTGGAAGAATAAACTTCGGGGACGGTAAGACTACCAATAAAGCCACACTGCCTGAAATCGATATTTAAATGCTGATTTAAATTCTGTAGTAAATTTCCTGTCATTGAATTTTAGCCATTCTATCTCTAGCATACTTCTGCATGAGAAAAAAGTTTAAACAAAATATTCTGTGGCTGCATCACAGGTGACTTTCTGTTCAGTTTTAGCAAGAGGGACGGTAATGAACATAAAATCCAGGGACAGAATTAAAAAAAATAGTAACAACCGTAAAAATATGTGCAGGTTAATTTTTTGCTACATATTTATATAAAACAATAGACCCAGTTTTGGAAAAAATTACATCTAATTACTTTTATTGAAACTATTTTATACAAACAGATCTAAACTTAAAAGTCAGCATCAAGGAGATGGGAAAATAAGGAATTTCGGGGTATATTTGGATCCCTATCTTCGTCCAAAATTTATTTATCTAGTTAGTATTGTTAAACAGTCAGGCAAAGGGGTGTTTTCAAGTATAAGAAATAAGCAAAAAACCAAGAATATGTACTAAAATAAAAATTAAATTTAAAAAATAAAAAAACCCGACTGCGTAAAAAGCGAACTAATTATTTCTCATCAATATGAAACTATTTTTGTTTATATTACATACCTATTTTTTGTTATTTACTTGTATTGATGACTTTTGAGTTGCGTTTAATTGATAATTCCTATCTATAAACACTGTTTTGATGAGGCCTATAGATGTCTATGATGGTTAGAGTTGCAGTAAAGCTAGAAATCCTACTGCACAACGTCCAGGTTGTGTAATATTTAATCGGAGCTTCTGACTGTAAAATAGTCAGTGAAACATCGTCTTCATTTTGAAAGACCTATCCAATGACATGTCACTCAATAGGGTGCGTAAATTTTTTTTCGTCTCTAGCGCCATTTTTTATGTTATGGCCGCCATTTTGAATTTATAAAAACAAAACCCAGCCTATAACATTCGAACGATTAAGACGAATTGATATAGACCTCATTCATTAAAATCCGACCAGCCGTTGGAATATTTAGAGGGTATAAAGAAATCCACATACTCAGAGACGCGTGAAACAACAATTCTTTTCAGTCGGGTAATTATTATTCAGGGGCTTAAAAGTCAAAATTATGTGAGAATGCATCATATAACAACCAAATTTTCCTTTTATGTACAGTAATGGATGCAAATTAATATTAAAGTTTTGAAATGTAGCATATTGCAAACAATACTTATACTATGAAAATTGGATAAGAAAAGAAGGTCCACGAAACATTTTCGATGTACTAAATCGATGAAAATTCTCATTTTGAGAAAATGCGGTTAAAAGTTTTACTTAAATATTATGTACAAATTTGAAATGCTTTTAACTTTGGAAGGGATCGTAATTGCATACGGTTTTTTACAAATGATGCCGATAAGAGATTGTAGTATTGTACAAACCAAATTTAATAATCAATATTTTAGAAACTTTTTGCACAACTGAATATGAAATTTCAAACACCAGATAAAATGGCAAAATCAACACAAAAAACGAATTGCGGATTACATACGTTTCACGTCTCCAGCTTCCATTAGAGATCATATAGGAAAGCTTAAAGTTGCATAAAAATCCGGAACTGTAAAGGATGTCTACCCTCAATGGTGTCCAATGAATATTCAATAGACCGTTTTTTTATATTAGTCCAATATATATAGTCCAATTACAAAAATGTTTTAAATGAGGTTGTGGTATTACTAATAATGTGCCATTAATTTGAAGTTAAAATTAAATTTGAAGTTCTTTTTAATTGAAATGCGTTGAGTAATATCGCAATAAAACCCTCCGTTCTTTGAGGTCAGCAATTGTAAAAAAAATAAAAAGGAAACTTCTTACGTGTATATCTGTAAAGAAATGATGAGGAGACTTTTAAACACAAATCAAACTTTTTATTCATCTTGTTGAAGAGAAAGAAGTAAGAGGCCTTCACCCGATGGTCACCGATTTTCAAAATAAATACGTTGCCGATAAAATAATTTATTCCTCTTTAAGAAAACCTTTAAAATTTAAAGTGCAGCACTAGGTGAATTTTCTATAGATAAAAATCTCAATTAAAGCCTTTTTAAACGAACAGAAAATAAATTTAACAGGAGTCATTAAAAACGCAGACATCGCTTTCGGAAGCTTTTTACCGGATTCCACATCCATCGGCGTCGGCAGACAGACCGGAGCCGAAGCTCGCGGCCCGCGATCTTTAAAACAAGAACTAAGTCATAACAGATCACCAACAAAACAGATTCTGATTTAAAATTAACGAATTTTTTAATTTATAGTAAGAATACGGGGACTTCAAAAGTTAGATTTAAATCTTTTTTTTCTCTATTAGAGAATTTAAAATATTAGGTAATGTCTTAATAATAAAATCCGAAAGAAAACATTTAAAAAGCTGTATTTTTATTTGTTCCACGCTCGCCTCCGAAAAGATCGACATCCATTCAATGCATATGCCGTGAGAGACTTGCTCCGATGACGTCATCACAATCGTACAGACCTCAAAGGAGAAGCACCCCATGCCAGGCGCTGCGGAACATCAGAGAACTTCCCGATCTGCGGTCGAAACGAATCACCCGCGCAAAAATAAATATGGATTTAAGTTTAAAGAACATCGATGTATAAGGCCAAAAGAAATAAAAAAGTAACAATTTAAACACTGTGAGATTTCATCTCAGAGGTAAAGAAGTGTTTCAAAAGCGATTTGAGCCTATAAAAACATTTCTTTAAAAATTACAAAATTTAAAATTTTATGCGATCTCCCTGTCCTATAAGTGATATTTAGTAAAAATTACCTATTAATCTAACGCTAAGATTGCCCTAGTTATGATACTTTGAATTGTACGACTTAAACCAATTTTCTGCATCTGAACACAGATGAGTCAGGCCATGCTTAGAGTGGTCGAACACAAAGTGCCTAAAATATTAGAAGAATTTATTTTGCGTGAATTAGCAATTTAACTGAAAGTAATCACATCGTGCAAGTATTAAGATAGTCTTAATCTTTTGTTAAATTTCAAATTGGATAAAATAATTGTACAGGGTATTACAAATAATGGACCCGATTTAAAAAAAAAAAAATCTAAAGAACTGCACATATTACAAAAAGTGATACATGAATTTAAAGGAGAAATATACAGTTTTTTTTTCAGTTGCAAATGTTCGACGTTTGACCCTTTTGTTACACGGCATAAGTACAATCTGTAATAGAGTTCGCTCCTAACATTTTGTAGCATCACTCTGTCAAGGGTTCTGAAAGCTTCACAAATACGAACACAGATCTGAACACAGTTCTGAACACTTTGTTTTCGGTGGTACATAAACAATGTCTTTGACACTGTCAGAACTTAAAGAACGCATTTGTGCAGAATTCAGAACCATTGACAGAGTGATGCTACAAAATGTTTGGGACAAACTAGATTACAGATTGGACATATGCCATGTAACAAGAGTCTCCCACATCGAACATTTTTAATTGAAAAATTGCATATTTCTCTTTAAATTTACTTATCACATATTGTAATATGTGCATTAGTTTCGAAAATGATTTTTTTTAAATCGGGTACATCATTTGTAAGAGCCCTGTATTTTAACCAATGTTTTATTTTTAAGGTTTTGAAGCTGCTTCTTTTCGTGATAAATTTTAACAAAAATTGTGTTTTTTTTTTTACTTATGACTAAAGCAAAATATGGAACTTATAATAAAAACAAATTTCAAATTTATAGTGTAATGCTAATTTTACTCTCAACTATTATTTTTTTTATCCGACCATTATTTATATTTCTAGTAAATTTGTGAAAGACCCCTACTTCTCAGAAAGAAAGATGTTTCAACTTTAAATAGCTCTGTCAGTTTTAATCGTAGAAGAATGGAACTTTTTTTTTTTTTGTCTTACTTCTTATGAATGAATATTCTTGCTAAGTATAACTTACAAATCAGGTGGAGGGACAAAAAAAAATTTTTTTTTCGAAATATTTTACTTGACCCAAATCACTTTAAAAATAATTCTTTACGTCATTTAAAACATTTTTGTAACTGGAACTATGGCTAACGGTTTAGGAATTAGCCGTTGAACACCGTTCAAAGTCGACACTCTGTATAGAGAACTGTTTCTGCAAGAACAAATAACTGTTCTATATTAAAACGTGTAGATGCGAGACTTCCTTGCTTTTATAGAGTTACCAAAAATGTTTAGTTAAAAATAGATTTTTACGGTAAGTTTAAAAATTGTGAGATGTCATTATTGTTTTAGGTATCTTCCTAGTGAAAAATAAATCCCCGTTTTAATTAATCCATTTATGCCCCTGAATTTGTTTTCTCAAATTTGTTGCTAAAATCGCTGTAAAAATGCCGCAAAATGAACTGTAAAACTACTAAAAAAATTACACTAATACTTTTTGCATTTAATTGGTAAAATGTAAACGTACTAAATTTGGGAATATCCATATGTGGAAAAATGCATAATTATATGTTTTGTGTAAATTTATATAAATTAAGCTTTTAAATTGCATATTATATACTACAATTAATATTTCCATGAACTATTAAAAAATATATTTCTTTACAGAAACTAATAACATAAGTATTAATAAATTTAGAATAATTCTAGTACAGGCTAACAAGCAATTTCAAAATCATCTTGAAAAGGACTTTACATCAATAACACTCTCCTAAATGGGTAAGAGAAATATGTAGCCATTCGCGCCTAGTGCCCTATATTTTGTGCGTTACAAACATCCATAAAAAAATAGGCTTGAACGTATAAATTTCGCAGTTAAAAAAAATATGTATTTCAAAGAAGTCAAGCTAATATTGACATCTGTTTGGATCTTTGATACAAAAAATAGAAATAAACTTACATTTTATATTTCACTATCTTAAAAAATGAAAAATCTATATACATCAAAAAAAGGCCTTCATTTAAGAAAATAATTGTTTATCTTATGCTGTCTCTCTCGGTAATAGATAAAAACACTTAATGGTTGGTTGGTTGTTTTATGACGGCCAATTATCAACACGAGGAATATAGGCCCTAAGGGGGGGGGGGTGCCCTTCATGGGGGTCCTTCTAAGGGAACCTAACCCGTATTTATGCTTGGAAATCCAAGGTTTCGAAGAAAACCACGAAAACTCCGAAACGATTAGGCCGACGGGCGCGATTGGGTTCGAACCTAGCACCTCCCGTCTACCAGCTTCGAGAGCAGAACTTCTAGGCCACTGGTGGGGCAGAAATTACTTCATACAATTTTCATGTTGTAAAGAAGAAAATTATAAAAAATTATTAAAATTAGAAACCTCACAACAATGGGACGCTAGGCATAAAAGAGTTAATAAAAACATGTCAAGAATTTTATAGAAAGGAGGGGGTCGTCATGATTTTAAAGATGCTTATGTGTGGTAAAAGTAATGTTAGGAAACAATAAATTAAAATGTTTTGTTTTCCAGGTTGATCATAAACGAATGTCCCAGTTTCAATGGTAAATTATAACAGTTTAATTTAGACTTTTTACAACTCATGCATCAAATTGAAAGTAAACTAACCTAGCTTTTCTTACAAATATCCAATACGTGCACCTTTAGTTGTACTGAACGCATCCAACCTTAAGTCCAATTCTTCGCATACTTCGGTTAACCCATTTATGCCTGCATTTTTGTTTTCTCACATTTTTTGGTAAAATCACTTTAAATGTAAAATGAACTGGAAAAATACCAAAAAAATTACGCTAAAATACTTCCGTATTTATTTGATAAAATGTAAACGTACTAAATATGGGAAGGGGGCCTCCGTGACCGAGAGGTTAAGACACCACGCTGCTTATCGCTTTAAGAGGCTTGTCGGGTTCGACTCCAGCTGGTTCTGTTGCACATTCTTTGTGGAGCTCCCGGATGTAAAAATTCTCTGTGTTGTAAATTTCATTGTGCTATCTCGTCCCTGTATATCGACGATGACTTATAAGCGGGCCTTGTTGTCAAGCACACAAGTCTCATGTATGTGTCCAATAAAACGAACAACAACACACAAACACGGGAATAACCATATGTGGAAAAATACATAATTATATGCTTTGTCTAAATTTATATAAATTAAGCTTTTATATTGTATATTATATACTATAATTAGTATTTTTATGAAGTTATAAAAAAATATATATTTCTTTACAGAGATTAATGACAAATATAATTAATAATAAATTAAGAATAATCGTATTTTAGGCTAAAAAACTTTCAAAATCCTCTAAAGACTTGACATCAATAACTGTTTCCCTAAATGGCTAATAGAAATATGTACTCATTTGGGCCCAGCGCCTTGTACTTTGTACGTTGCAAACATGTATAAAGAATAGGCCTGAACTCATAATTTCCCAATTTTAAAAAGATACGTTTTCAAAGAAGTCTACAAGCTAAGGTTATGGATTATTTATTGGGATCCTTGGTACAAAAATAGAAATAAAATTACTTTTCACATTTTGCTTTTTTGAAAAATGAAAAATTTATAAACATCGAATACAAGCCTTCATTCAAGCAAATACATATGTCTTATGCTGTCATCTCTCGGTAATAGATAAAGACATTTATAGACAATTACTTCATACAATTTTCATGTTGCAAAGAAGGAAATTATAAAAACATTTTGACGCTAGGCATCCGAAGTAAGGGAACCAACAGCCTCTTCCTCAATTCCGTGTCTCAAATCTGGCAAATCATTAGATAGAGGCGGAACGTAGATGCAATCAGGTAACTGAAGATAAAGACTTGCTTTCCGAATAGATTTTTTTGAACAACGCAGGTAAAATGCTCTCATACGGTCAACTTCCTGTACAGATATTTTTGGTCGCCCTGTTGATGCGTTCCGTATAACTGAAGGTGCACATATTGAACATGTGTAAGAATAATAAGGTTAATTTACCTTCAATTGCAGGAACTATTTTTAAATAGTTTAAACTAATATATACTATTGAATACGGGACATTCTTTTATGTACAATACAAATACTCGTTTCTATTTTAAGTAACCACCAAAATTTTGGATTTTTGGCGAATAACTTGCGTGGTTGTCTCATTTAGAGAGATTGTTATGTTTGAGGAATATGTCATTGCATGATTTACCATTGACAGAAGACTAGCGTCCTATCTCATCACGTGGTACACATAAAGAAGATTTAATATTTTGTATAGGTTTCCACAGTCTGAAAACATTTGAAAACTTTTCACTATCATTACTAAGTTGAACCCTATCTCCAGTTAGGTGTTTGCCTTCGGTTTCGCAAAGATGTGCTAAATTTATTATAACAGTTTTCTCCGAGATTCATTCAGAATTCTAAAACCATCGTTTGCTAAATTAAACTTTCTTTTAGAATTTCTTATGAAGTACCATATTGCATCGCAAAATCTGAATCAATTCCATCTTCGAATAAGAACTCAGTTCTAATTAAGGCTAAATTGTGAAAGACAGCAACGTGAAAAATAAAGTTCAACTTTAACAGCCTTCATTATTTAATTTTATGTACAGTCGTGGAATTCAATTAATCCCTTAAAGATCGCTTAGTATTTGGAAGAACTTTAAAAAAAGTACCTATTTTTTAATTACAGAAATTGAATATTTATAAGGTTTCTAAATAAAATATGCAAT
Source organism: Maratus speciosus (assembly GCA_963932465.1). Classification (NCBI taxonomy): domain Eukaryota; kingdom Metazoa; phylum Arthropoda; class Arachnida; order Araneae; family Salticidae; genus Maratus; species Maratus speciosus. Next base: position 90,576,869 of record OZ010791.1, on the reverse strand, counting down.
TCCTTTTTTTGTAAGGCGAAAAAAAAAAGATGTTATAGAACAAATTCGCGTTTGTAGAAAAGCCATCATGAGAGAATTCTGTGTCAATGTTTGTTTTACACCATACAAATTAATGCGTATAAGATCTTTCTTTTTCCCAGATTAGATCTTTAGAATCTTCTGAGGTATATCAGAAGAAAGTTACGGGTACAAAACGATTGGAAATAAAGTCTACTTTTAAATGGTGTTTATAAAATTTGTTTAGGGGACATCTTCAAATCAAAAACAGGCCAAATTTTTTCAATGGCAACAACGAATTTTAACATTTTAAATCTTCTGTTATGCCTAAAAACGAAATTTCATTTGGATAAGTTTTTGAAGTAAAACATTCAAAATTAAGGGCTTTTGATGTTAAATTACATTTTCATATTTTTATTAATATCTTCTGAAATTATAATCATAATGTGATAATTATTTGTGTGGATATAATACTAGCAAATACATGAAATTTGGTAATTTTGAAAGTCATATGAATTATGAAATTAATATTCGAAAAAAATATGAATTACAACCTACAATTTTGATTAGATTTATATTTATGTCCTGCTTTATGTGGATTCTGAATTTACAATTTTTCTTCCAAGTAGCTTTCGAATGAAGATTTAAAAAAAAAATCAAAATTATGGTTAAGGGCCGTTTTATGATGTATAGATAAGCATAATTTGAAACAAAATATATATACACACATTTGGGCTGGCAATAGTCGAAACATTAAGCGAGTGAAATGATAATATTGGCAGAAAATAATACATTAATAGATGCGACTTGGTCATAGTGTAGCATTTCAACTATCGAGTACATAATTTCAATTTGGATACAGCACCTAAAATATGCTCATTTTAAAATATTTTTTCTGAAACTAGTCGTATAAATGTCATAGCTTTAGACTAATTGAAGAGAGTAGAATTAATTTCTGGTGTCAGACTTTGTTGCTGCTATTGAGAAAACAAATTATAGGTTCGTTTTGATATGTAGATGGCCCCATATGCAAATTTTATATACATCATTTAAAAGTAGACTTTATTTCCAAAATTTTGGTACCAGCAAATATCTTCTACAATAATTTGTTGCAGATATAGTGCTTTTTTTTACGACTGTACTTCCCCATTTCTTTATAATCCATAGACAATGGCCAACTTTGTATTTACTTAGTCCTTTTCTTTCAAAAGGAAATTTAGGGGTTCACCAGCTGCATAGTGCGTAGATTCAGTGTCAGTAAAATTTATGCTAATCATTCCATTTATTCTTACTTTTAGAAATGTGTTTTGCGGGAAGAAAATGACAAAAGTTATTAGACTGAATTCGGTTAATGCTACAGGGCTATTACAAATGATGAACCCGATAAATAAAAAAGTCATTTTCGAAACTACTGCCCATTTTACAATAAGTGATACATGAATTTTAAGAGAAATATACTAAGTTTTTCAGTTACAAATGTTCGAAGTGTGACCCTTTTGTTACACGGCATACGTCCTATCTTTAATAGAGTTCGTTCCAAACATTTTGTAACATCACTCAGTCAATGGTTCTGAAAGCTTCACAAATACGTTAAGTTCTGAACACTTTGTTTTCGGCATTGTTGGTACATAAACAATGTCTTTGACACTGTCAAAACTTAAAGAACGCATTTGTGCAGAATTCAGAACCATTGATAGAATGATTCTACAAAATGTTTGGGACGAACTGGATTACAGATTGGACGTATGCCATGTAACAATATGGTCACACATCCAACATTTGTAACTGAAAAAAATTTGGTATATTTCTATTTAAATTCATGTATCACTTATAATATGTGCAGTAATTTCAAAAATATGATTTTTTTAAATCAGGTCCATTATTTGTAATAGCCCTGTACTTCTTTTGGGAAAAAGATATGACATCTTTTATATGCCTTGATCATAATCGTAACAGTTTAGAAGTGCTCGATCCTCATTTTTCACAATATTGCTGAAGGAACTAGCATTCTCAGATTCCCCACTTTTACAAAGAATTGATACATGAATTTACAAAATCCATTTGTTTTATTTTTACTGTTTATGTTTACATGGAGGTTTTTCTCCAATCTTAATAGAAATAAATTTTCCTCTAGCTTCACAGGATCGATTAAAATTTTCCCCATCGTCCAAGTAATGTTTATAATCAGGTGGACACTTTTTTGAACTGTTCTATTTCTTTATTTCCCGATATTTAACTTTCGAAAAGGACCAATATTTAGCTCGTGATTCAATTTTCAAAATACTCTGCTAATTTCAAAGTAGAAGCCTTTCCGCGTACTCTTGTCTTTTCTTATGTAGGCTGATAAGTACGTTAGATTTTTCGCTGTTGGTTTCAACTATCTTAACATTTCAGAAAAATATAAGCTGTCATGGGTTGGGTTGATTTTTGACGGCCAATTATCTACACGAGGGATATAGGCCCGGGGGGAGTGCCCTCCGTGGGGGTCTTTCTAAGGGAACCTAATCCGTATTAACGCATGGAAGATCCACGGCTCGAAGAAAACCACGAAAACTCCGAACGATTAGGCCGACGGGCGCGATTGGGATCGAACCCAGCACCTCCCGTCTACCAGCTTCGAGAGCAGAACCTCTCGGCCACTGGTGGATAGGCTGTCATGAAAATATTCTTCGAGCTCTCAAGCAATTAAGTTTTCCATTTTATTTCATAGAGCTATTTGGTAGGGGCCACATTTCAGTAACCACTTATAAGCTACATTTGTCTTGCAAACAATGTTAGATACGAATTCATCATTCTTTGTGGATTAATAAGGTAAAACATTTTTCATATCGACTCTCAGTAATGTCAAAACAGATTCATTACAATTGTTCAAGATACTACCATGCTTTTTCACTGCTCAATTTTTTTTTTCAGTTCAAATACTCCTTCAGCCGCTATACGCTTTTCTCCTAGTATAATTGTTTCAAACAGCTTCTTGTTACAATATATTTTCGCTTGTCTATAATATTTTGTATGAAACCTTCATAAAACTCCGAATCGTTCTTAACCCATTTGTGTCTGAATTTTTATTTTCTCAAATTTGTAAGTAATCACTTTAAAATGTTGCAAAATGAACTAGAAAAATACTAAAAATTTTTGCTAAGAATTTTTTGTATTTGTTTGATAAAATGTAAACGTACTAAATATGGCAATATGTATAATATTTGTAATATATGCATAATTGTGTTTTGTCTAAATTTACATAAAATATGATTTTAAATAATCTTTCATATAATGAACGCTGGTAATTAAAATTTCATTATGAAATCATAAATTCACTGTTCACTTCAAATTTAAAATATTTCTGATAAATTTATCCAAAGTATTAAAAAGACAGCTAATGATTCTAATTCATTCGTTCATATTTTAAGTGCTTTTAGTTTACGACTGAGAAATATACATTAGCATTTATTTTCAGATAAGTGATTTTACTGCAAGATCTAAATGAGATTTGCAGTGATGATTGAAGCTTGAAAAGCTATTTCACGGAATTAACTATTGAAGAAAGTGATAATGTATTCATAAAAAAACATTAAATATCAATAACTATTCTTAAAATTTCTTTTGCTTCTTAAAAGTGCATCGTGCACCAGCACAAAAAAAAATTCGCAAAATCATTTTACTATGGTAGAACGAATCTAGAAGGAAAAATCATGAAACACGCATAGATTGTGGAATATTCTTCAACACTTAGCATATTATAACAACAAAAGCCGGTTTTCGTACAGTAAAGAGATAAAAAAATTACTAAACACTTAAGAGTTTAAAAATGCTTTTTAAACAGTTACAGTCTAAAAGGTACCCTTTAAACGTCATCTAAAATTTTTCATGTATGTTTAAACATTATAGCTATGAAAAGTATTTGAATGAGGATCTGTTTATGGTTACCTTACATATTTATCTCATACGCTGCAGCACAAAAATAACATTAATGAATTTTGTGTTAAATCAAACCTTTAATTCCAAGGTTATGTGACGAAAATACACAGAACAATAAAAGGGTTTAATGTATTTCAAGCCATTTTTGTAGGTCTATGCATGTCCAATAGATTACGTAAAATAGATACAAGATAATGAAATAAATTTAATTATGCTAGAAAGCTCATACAGGGCGTCCAAGCCAGTAGTTGATACCCTGCCAGTAGTTGATCAAATTTCTGAAATATTGTGCCATTTCACGTAGAAATGAGTTTTATGTCGCACTATACAATATTTTTGTTTGAATGTTGAACACCTGTTACATTGTTAAGCTGTACGAGAAGCTATTTCATGATTTTTTTTTTTTAATTAGAAAGTATAAAAATGTAGTTTTTGGATTAGTTGGAGGCAATTACGGTAAATTAAAATAATCCACTTCCGTTATCCTTTTTTCAACTAATAGTTTTATAGGAATTTTTGTTAATTACAGCCCAAGGATAACATTTTAAAGATTTTCGATTCACTTCTTTCCCCTGAATAACTACTGGGAAAATGGAAACTAAAAAATAGCTTATTAAAAAATAGGTTTATTGTATTTATTATTTGTATGTCTGTATAATATTTATATATACCTTTAACTGTTGAATGCAGGCGTTATTTATGTGTGTATGTGTGTTTTAATATATATTGTAGTATGAGTGTTTTATTATAATTATCGTAGATCGATGTAATATTAAAATCTATTTATCGTTGTCCGGTCATCCAAGGCTGTGGTATAGATGGCTGGTGACTTCCCCAACATGGTTTATTAGTGAGAAATTGCAGACTCTGTCATCGGACGGAGTAGCTCAGTGGTTAGAGCAGCAGTCTTGTACACTGTGGTCCCGGGTTCGATTCCTGGCTCTGGCTAATTTATCACTCCAGTTGGGTTTATTGTATTTATTATTTGTATGTCTGTATAATATTTATATATACCTTTAACTGTTGAATGCAGAAGTTATTTATATGTGTATGTGTGTTTTAATATATATTGTAGTATGAGTGTTTTATTATAAAAAATAGCTATTTGTAAGTTTGTTGCTATTTAATTCTCAGATCTCATTGTTGTTCATTAAAAAAAATTATTAAGGGTTGTAGCAAACATGTTAGTTTACTTCTAAAACTTAAAAGGAAGATAATGTAATAAAAACCCGGTAGAATTGACTTTATTTGATCAACTACTGCTGGGGTCACGCTGTATAACAAATTGTTTTTCTGACAATTGCAATTATCTTTAAAAGCCACTCTATAACAGTTCATTTTATACTCATATCACCTAATGTAATGTATTTTCGTTCAGTTTAAAAAAACTAATAACACTTGAAAATCAACTTTGTGAAGATTACGTATTTATAAGTTTATATAAATGGATTTCTGTATTCTTACATATGTTCCAAATATATATGCGCACTATACAGTAGTACCTCGACTTACGTCACCCCGCATTTACGTCGTCTAGCCTGGAAATATTTTCCCATAATTAAGACACTTTGAAAACTTTTTTCAAGAAATTTAACATGTCTGGTGCACTCAGTCAAGGGGCTTCATGGGGGTGAAGTTCAGCAAAAACAATGCTTGAAACAGACCGTCTTTTCCTATGAAAAGACTAAAAAAAATATCTGAAAATTGCAACTCTATCTCTCTTAATTGATGAAATCGTCGGAAATGGGAAAGAACAAGTCATATATGGATACTAAATATGCTGTTGAACTCGTAAATTACCGCAAATTAACCATCGTCAAACTTATCGAATTAAAGAAACAAAGTACTGTCGAAGAAATAGATGAAGCTATTGAACTTAGAGGGAAGGGGGTGGGGGATATTATAGCTGCAAAATTAACCAAAGGGCTAAACCTTATTGAAGCTGGAATGACGGTTCTAGAAAATATTGTTTCAGACGAGTAAAGTGTAGTAGCGACTAGAAAACTCACTCTGCTGTTACAAAGACAAACAAATATCGGTTCAAACTTCATTGCAAGATTTTTCACATGCTCAAGGACTCGAATGAGGCAGCCTGAACCACAATAAATTGTAAGTTTACAACTTACAATTTTATTCCAAATTCTTGCATTGCAAAAGCATTTTTTTTTTTTTTTTTGCCTAAATATATGTAACAAGATCCCTAAATACAAGAGAATAGTATTTTCATTAAATTTTTGTCAATTTTTGTTACTTATCCTTTTTTGCCCATCTAAATATACCTCGAATTACGTCGCTAATCTTGGGACGAATTGCTGACTTAAGTCGAGGCACTACTGTATAGTAAGATTTAATTAAACTTCAATAGACAACTTTAATATAATTTTGCAGTTGCATATTAAACTATTAATATAAATTGAACAATTTAGCAACTGAAAGCAGTTCTTTAAGATCTTATAGACAATTATGAATCAGATGATTTTTCCTGTGTGACTGTAGTAAAGAATGTTAAATACTACATATTCTATTCAAAAATTGTGGAAAACGCTGCGTAATGAAAAATTATACTATTAGAGCAATAAGTATACTTAGCCTCCTGAAGGCTGTATTGCGAGGAAGCCCGAAATATTCTCATTCATTTTAGTAATTACTTTTTTTTTAAATTATGTTTTATGTTTCTAATTTGATATACATATAAAAGCTTACGTATATTACTGTTTAGACATTGAGAAAGTGACCATATAATTCAAATTAGGTGGGGAGGGGGGGGGATCCATTACTATTGGGTTACATAAGTCCTAATCGAGTTACAAATTTAGTAATATTTCATTAAACATTGTTAATTTAAACACAATTATGACGTAATTATGATGCAACAGAATTATGATGTACATTTTAAAGAAAAAAAAGTAACTTTTCTGCAAAACTAGTTCGACTATATTTCGAAATGTCTTCATTTTTGCATAAGTTATCTTCTTGTATAATTATTTACTTAAAAAAAATTAACATTTGTATATAAATTTATGTATCTTTTTTATTCATAAAAATCTCTTATAAAATAAATTGCCTTTGACATAATAATATAAATCAATAAGCCATAAAGCATCAAAATGCAAACATATTTAATAAGGTAACTAAACATATTTAATAAGGTTCTAAACATATTTAATAAGGTAATCTTTTATTATAAATGCTGTGAAAAGAGATTTGGATTTATGATGTGTATTTCAAAACAGAATAATTTATAATGTAATTTATCAGAAATAATTTACAAGCCTACTGCTGAGGTGTACGTCCTATTTTTTAAATACATTTCAACTTGAGAATTAATATGCATACTTATTTTTTCTTCGTATAAGTAATTTTATTTCACTGTCAAAAGGCTAATAAAAACGATGGTTCTTTAAATTAATTCCACGCAATAAAATTATTGAATATTTTATTGCATTTTTAATTGCGCTGCTTTTTTGAACTCGAAACGCTTTCATTAGTTAAACATTTTGAAAATTCCTAAAAAAAATTTAAACTGTACACACGAGATTTTTTATAATTGAAGTCAATATACGTAAGGTCGTGGAAAAAAGATATCCCCCTGCCCTACTAATTTTGTAATTAAGTGTAACAGGAGAAAATTACTGGCACCAAATGATTGAAAATACCTACTTTTAAATAGTGTATATAAACTTTGCTTAGGGGTACAATCTACAAATCAAAACAAGCTTTTCTCCCCCCAATCGCAACACCCAATTTTGACAATATACTTCAATCTTCTCTTCAAACCATGCCTAGAAATTAAATTTCATGTTATTTGGATGACAAGATTTTGAATTATAAGCATTCAAATTTTAGAACTTCTAATGTTAAATTACGTTTTCATATTTTTATTAATATCTATTGAAATTAATCCTAATGCGCTTTTTTTGTGTGTGGTTATAATACCAAAAAACCAAGCACAAAAATATTGAATTTGTAATTTTTAAAATTCTAATAATATGCATTATGAAATTAATTTTTGAAAAATTATGAATTGCAACCTTAATTTTTTTTTGGTCCAGCTTTATGCGAACTCCGAATTTAAAATTTTTCTTCCAAGTAGTTTTCGAATTTGGATTAAAAAACGTCAAAAAGGATGGTTTATGGGAGGATTATGTGTAGAAAAGCAAAACATATTTTACTCATTTTATTAATCGAAATATTTTAATAATCTAAAAATATTAAGCGAGTGAAATTGTCATATTGACTAAAAATGATAGATTGATAGAAGTGATACAGTCATTCTGTACCATTTCCACAATCGAGTACGGAACTCTAATTTGGATACAGCCACTAAAATATGCTCTTTTTTAAATATTTTCTATGAAAATAATCGTGCAAATTTGTGAAAATTTGTTTTAGACAAATTGAAGGTTGTAGAATATATTTCTGGTGTCAAACTTTTATAAAATCAGCATCGGTTATATGTTCACCCATGCGGTCCTGAAAAATATGACCTTATAAGCAGGATGGCCTTATATGAGATGTAAACAGAAATTTTACTTTTGAAAATCGTATAAGAAAGGGGGGTGCTAGGGAAATAACCGAAAGTAAGTACAGGAAGCCAAAAAGATAAGATTAACTTATCCTAGATTAGAATAATTCTTGTTTGAACATTAAACTCCGATTTTAAAAGCCTTTACTCAGATTTTAGAATACATTTTAAGCATATAAAAATAATTTAAACGTTTAGAACAAATAAAAATATTGACAAAAGGGTACTTTTTTTCATATCTTCAATAAAAAAAAATACATATCTTAAAAATTGTCAATTTAATACGAAATTCAAGTATAGCAACTTTCCTTAGTAAAATATGTTTGGACATCTCCAGCCTTTTTATTTTTACAAAATGTACGAAACTTTCGTAATAACGAGGTGAAACTGCTCAAATTATAAATAAAAATGTTGGTATGGAAAACTGCTATGAACTGCTGTGTTGGATAATAGCAGCAATCCCTAAAATTATCTTTAAAAGCGGATTGTACAAGTAACAATAAATTCTGGGCATATTGCAGATATGCAAGATGATACAAACGGTTAATATGAGATTTTCCGATTAAGTAAGTCAACCATTACTGTTCGGAATTTGGGTTGGCTAACGACTTTGTGCAGCTGTGTAGTAAACTAATCTCCCATTTTAATTGATTCGATATTAACATTAATGAAGTAAGGAAATTCATGTTCCTTAATTATGCAGGGTATCAAAAAAGATGGTTACACTGTATTTGTGTCCAAGTCGTAGTTAAATAATGTAAATTAGAAAAAGTTTATATTAAGAAAAAAGGTAGAGGATGCAAAGAGTATACTTTCATTTGCATTCAGAGGAGGTGGGTGGGGGGGGGGGGTCGCATTTCCTGCGAAATTCAAGATTCTTTACACGGCCCACGATATAAAATGTATATATCCATATTGTTAAAAGGACGTCCCTGCCAATCCTTATTCATATCCAAAAAGTTTGGCTTGAATACCTGCAAAATTCACCCAGTTACAGAAAGTCAAATCTTCTGGCTTAGCTCACTTAAAAAAAACTGCAAAATTTTGGCGAAATTCCGGACTATATAAATCTATGATTGTAACGAAGTTGCTTATTTTTTGGGCATCTCGTTCTAAAATTCAGATGAAATATTTTTTGGATAGTTCATCATAGTTTTCAACCACTGATGCATGAATTTAAAAAGAATTTTTAAATAATGAAATGCAGAAAATTGATAAGAATTTAAAACAGCATATTTTGATTTATAATAGAATCGTCATTTAAATGAGTTTTGAGACTTCAGTACAAAATTTATTCAGCAAAATGTTTTCTACAACAGAAGAGCGATATAGCGTAATTGAACGGGTACAGGAAATTATAAACAAGTTTCAACAATTTAATAGCACAAAAGATTGAAACTTTGTGAAGAATTATATTATTCACAATAAAATTATAGATTGAGCAGGCCTACTTGCCATAGTCGGGTACACCAATTTGTTTATAGATTTGATTTTGTAAAAGAAAAATATGCAAGGTTATTAAAACCATAGTTTAAAATTGTCTGCCTCAGCACAGCTACAAAAATTCTCAAAATATTGCGCGAAATTGTTTCTAGCTCACGGTGAGAGATGCTTGGAACGAATTAGTTATGACACCAAAATCTTGCGTATTTAGTGGACGTTTTCAGACACCATAGCATGAATTCGCCTTCGCAATTCTAGTAGGGTTAAACCTGATAATTCAGATGACCTCTGAGCGTCTGTAGGCCGATCCAAAAATTTTAGAAATCTGTATTAACCCCTTGAACGAGCGACACGTATACGTGATGCATAAGGGGATCAGATTACGCGATTATTCCCACTAGTTTTATTTATTGTAAATTTTGCCTTATTTAAATATGAGCATTTTCCCAATTAGTCAAAAATTTCTGTTTTGAAAAACCGGTGATAAAAGATTAAAAATCCTGTAAAAGACTTTCGTCGCGAAAAGGTTACTGAAATTACTGGCTACTCTAGTGTTACGTGGTGGAGTGCCGTGGTATTGGAACCAAATAAAATAATAAAATTTTAATATTACTGTATATAAAAGCTGCAAATGAGATACAGGAAGAAAAAAAATTGTTTTAAGAAGAGGTTAGGGAAACTGGTATTGCGACAGTAGATTGCCGACCGAGTTGTGCAAATAGCAACAGTTTCGTTATATCTGTATCTGCGGTATATCAGAATCGCTTTAATTCAGGATTCAACTGTATTATGAAAAACTTCAAATCTTTAGTAAAATAGTTTGGCGCTTAACGTTAATATCGGTCGTGCCGAAGATATATACGAATCTGTTTCATTATAAAATTATGAATGCATTTCTTATACAGTCTGTAAAACTTTCATATTTCAAATTTAGACATCTCCGCAAATATTCAAGGTAACTTTTTACGTGTGCGTGTTTCATAATTCAGTTCAAGGAATATTTTTACTATTTGGTATTTTTTACAGAGTGGACGCATAAAGATTAAATTTTGAATTTCATAGGAATGATCTGCCTCTATGAAGGAGATTGTTCTCTAAGCCGTGGCTGATCGTAAAAACGAAACACGCAATAACAACCAGGTCGTACAAAATTTTAAAAAACTCCAATATGATATAAGAAGATGAATTTGTTTTAGCATATCAAATACCGGAGGTGAGGTACAAAACAGGGGACTAAAGGACAAGGCTCTTTTAAGCACCACATCCAGAGAAGAGGGTCAGAGCAGAAGTGCCGTGACTACGCAGCTAAAATTCACGTGCTTGGCGGGTTACAGTATCGCCAATATACAAGTATTTTGCGCCATGCACAAAGTAAAAACAAAACATTGGCTGGTAAAGGATTAGCCAAACACAAGCGGTGACCTTATACGTATTTGAATTGCGTAGGGGTACCATATTTTGAGGTTACAAGATCCTTGTGCTTTGGGAAATGAAAAAAAGAGACTGCACTTTGGATAAAAGTGCGTTTTTGGTAAAAAGGTTTTCGATTATAGGCAAAGGCTGGAGAAATAAAAGAATAGTTTGCCGAAAGGCGTGTGAATGCGGTTGGCGAGACAGATGTGAACACAAAGTTCAGTCTAATGCATATTGCAGCTGTTACAAAAATATTCAGCATTCCAATACATATGAATTTAACAGTCTGGATTTTAGGGTGCAGTGCCAGGATAAATGTACTGAATAGAATGAAAGTTAAGTAACTTTTGATGATGCGCCAGACACATTACCATATAAGGATATCTGAGAAATTAAAATGTATTTGTATTAACTGACAGTCGTAACGTTTTTCTAAAGGCTAAATATATGCGAGAAAATATATCAAAGTAGAATGAGAAGACTGTATTACTGGTTTTATTTCATTAAAGTAAATGGGTAATTAAAAATAGTTTAATTTAAATGCGAGGGCTATTAGTACAAGCGATATACTTTTTTAAACATTAGATTTAATTTAGCAACCGCACTGGGAGAAAATAGTACATTAAAATAAAGTATTAAATTGAATTTTGAAGTGGAGCTGTGGGGGGAAGGGAATAGAACGCAAACATATATAACAGGATAATCGTTATAGCCTCTACCATGGAAATTATGATTATCTTTGTATACTGTACCTTTTTGTAAATATTTCCCTAATTCACATTATTTATCCCTTATCCTTGCATAAATAAACCACGTAATCAACTTTTGGACAGTCAACATAAAATTCGTTAATAAAATTACAATTTGAATAAATGACACTTCAGGCGAAATGCTTACAGTAGTGAGCGCATTGTCCTTTTAAATGAATGGGAGTTTAATTTGAGACTATTTTAATTAGTTCTAGTCATTCCTTGAACATACGCATCGGAAACGCATACCACGGACATGTTTTTGTAAGTTAATTGCATTTCTGCCTAATCTCGTTTTCACTATTTTTAATAATAAACTCGGTCTTATTTAATCTCGGCATTTGTCCACACATAAGATAAAACTTTAAAATTAGTTGTCGGAGACAAATTATTCGATTAACTCAAAAACAAATGTGTAAAACTTCTTTAAATATCATTAGCATGATCTCAAAATTTTAATCTTGTGAGAGAAAAATACAATTTGCGTCGTAGCTTAAACGTACATACTATGTGCTTTGTCATTGCATATTTTATCCACTATCAATTTTATGCACATTATAACCATAATAAACTAAACAAAAATGTAGAAAAGTAATAAAGCCATGTGAAATAGATGACACAGATACCTGAAATTTTAAATTTGTGTATAAATTACTTCAAAAATCATAACTACCAAATTTCATAAAAATGTTTATTAAAAATCAAATTACTCCAGCATTTCCTCTGAAGAATCCATTAAAAAGCTAAACATTTTTACAGAGTTATATTTTGTATTGCATACAGCAATAGAATCCTCGTCAGAGCATTTAGGATCTAATATTCGGTTAAAATACTTCGTATTATTGCAAATCTACGCGACTTGCGAAGCATCCAGTTGAAAGTAATGGCAAGCATAATACATAAATATTCTTTAGTGTAAAGTCTAAAGTAGAAAACTGCAATATGTCCTATAAGTATTGGTATTAAATACAAGTCTTCCCTACTAGTTTGTGGACGTGAAAACGTATACAGCGCATGACTACATACAAATACAAGTATATAGACAAAGTCTGACACTCTGCTTGTTATTTCTTCATGAAACATGTTTTGATCTTCACAGACAAGATAACCAATTATCCAATCCCAGTACGATTTCAGGATCATAAGAAGTAGAAAACTTTCAAACGGCTTGAAAGCTATCGCCGAAACAGTCATTAAGGATACCGTTCCAAAGAATGATAGAGTCTGAAAAGTCATCATTATACTAATTAAAAGTAAAACAAGTATTATAGTACTTCCTATTTGGTCATATGAAGTGCGATAGCAATCTGTGATAAAAAGGAGAGCATGGAAACAGAATGAAATTTTATCATACTTCACAGCATACGTCCAAAACAAGAACAACTCTGTAGATATCCATGCTTTTGTAGCAATTAACCAAAGTACGGGATTAAACGCTTCATGCATACGACTTTGTACCAAGAATTGTATAGCAACATCAACTTGTTGAGGAATATCATCCATCCTGTGAAAGAAAAAAAAGAGTTTGATATCGGTTGCTTAAATTAAGTAATAAAAATTAAATTTAAAAAAATCAAAAAACCCGACTGCGTAAAGAGAGAACTAATCATTTCTCATCAATGTGGAACTATTTTTTATATTACTTACTTTTTTTTAAATTTGCTTGTATTAATGACTTAAGTTGTGTTTAATTGTTAGCTCCTATCTATGAACACTGTTTTGAAGGAGGTCTATAGACGACTATGAAAGTTAGAGTTACAGTAAAAGGTAGAGATCCTACCTACACAACTTCCAGGTTGTGAAATATTTAAACGAAGCTTCTGACTGTAAAACAGTCAATGAAACATCGTCTTCATTTTGAAAGACCTATCCAATGATATGCCACTCAATAAGGTGCTCAAATTTTTTCGTCTCTGCCTCCATTTTGTATTTTACGGCCGCTGTTTTGAATTTATAAAGACAAAACCTAGCCTATAACCATTGGACTGTTAAGACGAATCGATTGAGACTTCATTAAAATCCATCCAGCCGTTGGGATGTTTCGAAGGTATAAAGAAATCCACATACCCAGATACGCGTGAAACAACCGTTCTTGGCAGTCGGGTAAAAATTACTTGTATTAGATTCAAAATCTTAAATCACGAATAGGAATTTCATTGCTGTAAAACATTAGTTTTCAGCAAGTGAAACATATCGTTCACTTGGAAAAAGACTGCAACATATACTTTTTAAACACCGCGTTTATGTTATTGGACATTTTTTTATCATTTGTAAAAACTTATTGTCCATTTTATTGGAGCGCCTAGTGCTGCTAGGATAGATAATAATTTAAAAAAATCTCCGCAAATTATTTTAGTCATTTGAAAACGCGGTGAACAATATAAATACTATTAAAGATAAGCACATAGTTTCGATTTTTATTTGCATATATTTTTAAAGGTATTTTGATATCAATGTAACATATTTAGTTTTAAATGATGTATTAAATCGCACTCTAAGCTAGTGAATGTATGCGTTAGAAAATAAACCTGTTTTTACTAATGTCCTTTGTATTGACGTTGAATCTTCATTACACTCATTTAGGGTAAAAGATAATTATCTATGGCAATATAGTAGAATTCTTTATCTAAATACTGTCCTACAAGTGTATAATAATTCTACTGATTAAATGTTAGTTCTAAAATTAGAACATTGTTAAAGTTTTGAAGATTTCTGCGGAAAATAATTTGTATATTTAGTAAACAGATTTAAAATTAAAGCTTTTACTTTAATATTTTGTTCTTATTCATTTGAGAGTTTTGTATTATTTCTGTTAGTATGATGTCTAATCAAATTTAAAAAGCAAGATGTAAAATAATATAAAGATAACAGAAATTAAGGTCATGTTTAATGTTTTTAATTCCCTCTTTGTACACTATATGGCCAAAGGTGACCGATCATTTGCGATTTTGGAAGTTTTGTTAAATATCTAGAGAAATGCATGAGTAATTACCTGAACCTGCAGGTGTGTAAACAATTATAGAATAGGTCATAGTTCCGCAAAGATTTTATCCCGAAACCCCTACTGGGGACCGTCAAACTGAAAAAGAACTAATATCTTTTGGATAACCCTGTAAAAACTAATGTAGCAAAAGAGTTCAAACTCGAAATTATTAATAAGTGGCGTATTACAACATACTGTGTTCCTTTTTATGAGGATAGCATGTATACTCGTAGAAAAATTAAGGTTTTTATAGAAACAGCCCCAAATTTTGCCAAGTGTTTTGCTTATAATTTGCAGTGTTCTTAATAAAAAAAAGTTCAGAAAATATCACAAACAACATTGTACAAAATACTCTGCAATCAGAATTTAAAAAAAAAATTGGATGAAAAATGAGCAGGTTTACTAAAAAATGTTTTACTGCGCTTGCAATCAAAATATAATGTGCAGAATGTGTTAGCTAAGTATATAGAGCAAATTTTGTGAAAGTATCAAAATCGTAGCTTGAAAATTCTGAAAATTATCGTCGAAAGTATAAGTTCGAAATCCGTTGTTCCCAAAAGGAAGCAAAATGATGAGGGCTTGTATACAAATATAGTAGTAGGTGCAATATTGTGTACGCTATCTTGGCACCAATCAACAGATATGGTACAAACCCTTATCTTTTTGCTTCTTTTTGGGAACAACGGATTTCGAGCTTATTCTATTGACGATAATTTTCAGAATTTTAAAGCTATGATTTTGATACTTTCACAAACGTTGCTCTATATACTTAGCTAATACATCATGCATATTATATTTTGATTGCATTCGCGCATGTGCAGTGAAGCATTTTTTAGTAAACCTGCTCATTTTTCATCCACTTTTTATTTTTTAATCCCGATTGCAAGGTAGTATGCACAATGTTGTTTGTCATTTTCTGAACTTTTTTTTAATTATTTTATTAAGAACTCTGCAAATTATAAGCAAAAACTTGTTGAAATTTTGAACTGTTTCTATAAAAACCTTAATTTCTCTACGAGTATACATGCTATCTTTATACAAATGAAACTCACTATACATGGTGTGTTCACAAAGTTTTAAGACTGGTCTGATAATTCAAAATTTATTAAACATTTTTGTACCGCGAACTAAAATTCTTCAAAATATGACCCTTGGGCATCAACACACGCTGCAAGGCTTTTTTTCCCCCCCATTGTTCATAGGCTTCATAGAAGTCTTCGCACGAAAGGCTGTTAAGGGACCTCGTCGAAGCTGCCTGGATCGCTGGAATCCTGACAAATCGCTTCCCTTTCGGGTCTTTTTTGATCCGGGAAACAATGAAAAAGGTCTGGGAGTGAGGTTGGGCCTGTAGGTGGTTTCTGGCAGTATTGCTACGTTAAAAATAGTCAAAACTTCGGCGGCGACGAGCAACGTGTGAGAGGGTGCATTGTCGTGGGGAACAATCCAATCGTTTCTGATGTCTGTGCGGACGCGGCGGGTCAGGTCAGTTTTTCTCTGGAGTGCTCCATCAGTTTTGGCTATATTTAACGTGGCAATACTGCTGCAAGCCCCTTATACCCCCGACCTTTTTCCCAGCAACATTTCTCGTTCCACCAGGTCAAGAAAACCTGAAAGGGAAGCGATTGGACACGGTTCTAACAATCCAGGCAGCTTCGACGAGGTCCCTTAACAGCCTTTCGTGCGAAGACTTCTATGGGGCCTATGAACAATGAAAAAAACGCTGGCAGCGGTGTGTTGATGCTCAAGGATCATATTTCGAAGAATTTTAGTTCGCGGTACAAAAATGTTTAATAAATTTTGAATTATCAGACCAGTCTTGAAACTTTGTGAACACACCATGTATTACAATAAGCCACTTAATAATCTCGTGTTCGAGCGCTTTTGCTACATTACTTTTTACAGGGCTTTCCAAAAGATTCGTTCTTTTTCAATTTGTTGACGGTCCCCTATGAGGTTTCGGGAAAAAATCTTCGAGGAAATATATGATCTATACTATGCTGCCTACACACTAGAAGTTTCAGGTTAATTCCTCATGTATTTTTCTAAATTTTTAACGAAACGTCTAAAATCGCAAGTGACCGGTCACCTTTGGCGATATAGTGTATTGCGTTGTGAATTGTGGAAGTCTTGCCATTAATTATCACTCCAGAAAAATAGTTGCTGTTGAGATAAATTAAGGGATCTCAGTATTTTTTTTTAAAGATGATTTTCAATATTTAATATGTTAAAATGTATATGATTTTAAAACAGTTGATAAGGTATGAATATAAATATCATTCATATCTTTTATTTCATATATTTGACAAATTAAAAAGATGCAGAATTAATATTTATAGGGGGGCTTCAAACTTTAAGACATTCGACGAGCAAAAAATTGGTATAATAGATTACACTCAGGATTACAAAATATTTATTGCATCTAGAAGGAAAATTTTGCTGGCTAATTATACTTCAGATTGTACTAATTACTATGAACTTAGATAAACTTGAATTTTAAGCATTTTTATATTTTTAATACAAACTTGTATTTAGCTAATACAAAAATTTTGAAAATTTCAACAATCTGCTAAAAAAATTATTTTTTTGAACAATAAAAAAGGGTTAGGTTCAGTTTATACTGACTAGCATGGAACATTTAGAAAATTTCACCAAAAATAGGGAAGTTTGAGATATCCTGCGTGTTATGCCCAAAAACGTCATTTTGAGAAAAATTATTTCAAAGTTACGGAAACGCAGATTCAGCTATTGTGCGGGTATAATTCTAAAAGCCATAATTTCTGTTTTAATGGCAACTTCAAAGTAAGAATTACACAAAAATATTCAGAAGAGGGGAGGAGTAACTTAAAAAAATTTAAAACTTCGAAAATTTTGAAGCTTTGAGACCTCTGAACACTTTGCGGTTCAAGCCCGACGTCTTACCAACGTCCTCTAGATATTGGAGAAAGCTTGACACGCGTCACGAAAACGTCAAGCAAAGCAGGCAAAGGAAAAATTCATTTCCAAGACTTTCTGAAATACCTAGGGGGCGTTGGTCAGAGTCCGGATAATTTCTTTGCAAAATTTGCTTTTGGCACAAGTAATAAATTAAAATGATATGCCTTATTTAATGAGTGCATTTTAGAAATTGGGTATTTAAAGATAATTTCTTAAATAAATGGTGCCAACCGAATAAAATTTAAGTCACCAGACCGGAAAGGGTTTTAAAAAATTGAAAATTTAAAAATAGGCGACTAATATGACCTACACTTATTTTTTTTTTTAAATGCACTTTCTATTCGGATATGTAAATATTGAAATTGTGTAAGTTAAGAGTGATTAAGCGAGAAATCACTTTTCACGACACAAAAGTTTGCAGTGAAAGATAAGACTTTGGATTTAACCTAATTTGTTCAAAACTTTCATGGGAAAAATTTATCAAAATAACACTAAAATCTAAAGCAGAATTCATGAATGACTTCAGTATGTAGCAAACTCCGAAGCAACATTCATGTATTATAGCAATCGTAGAAAATGTACTCGCACGGTACCAGACATCTTTATACGATGGTTTAAGGTAAATTTAGCAGAAGAGAAAGTCCTTCATTCCCAGGAACAATTGTATTTTCGATCGCCCCTGCGTGCACAACATTAATTTGAGAGATCATGTTTAATACAGTATTTGAAATTCAGCAGAAATGAAGGTCTGTGAAGAGGTCCCAGATATTCACCAACAAAAAATTTCGAAATATTCGATTTAAAAAAGACGGACTTGCATCAAGGAAGTCAATGTATTGAAGCATCTTCATAAGAGCATTTAGTCTTAATTATATTAGTACAGAAGAAATGCAAGTTCAGTCTCTAAATATACAATTTCTGCATACTACCTTTGGACTATTTTTTTAAGGATAAAGTAATCTTCTGTTACTAGGAATTCTTAGTTTTATAGTAGAAGGTTCAGGATATTAACTTATGCATAACTGAATTTAAAAAATATATAAATGCAAACAGAATTTAAAACTATGAAATGAGTTTAACCCTAGAATACTAAACGTAGCATAGCGTTAACGTTAAAATACTATAGACGTGATAGTTTGAGTATCTAATATTCTAGAGTTATCCCATTTATGCCTGTAGCGCGCTGGTTGAAATTAAACACAAACTCGTCAATAACTCACAACACTTAATAAATAACAAAGTGAACTGTATCACACGTTTAATTATAAACCCTCTTGGTTTCACACTCTTAGAATAGAATAAATTACATGTCAACAAAAAAGAACGTTGCCATTTTTTAGAAATTAAACTTATACAAAAATGCTCGCACTGAGCGTTGGCAGACGATAAATAAATTTCGAACATACACCCCCGGCCTTGAAATCTTCAAGGGGTACAAATAAAAGAGTTATATATGTTAATGAAAGAGCAAAGGACAGAGTTTATGAACCGCTCGTTTAAAATTTCCGGCAGCAGTTCTTACTATGGCGACTCTCACACGACCGTCATGGCCCGGAAATGTCTGAATAATCCTTCCTAACTTCCACTGAAGAGGAGGAAGAAGTTCATTTTTAATTAGCACTAAGTCACCAACCTTTAAATTTGCTGTCGCACGCAACCACTTGGGACGTTGCTAGAGTTGAGACAAATACTCACCACTCCATCGCTTCCAGAAGTGCTGAAATACTCTCTGGGTTAATTGCCAACGGCGAAGTCTATTAGGGGGAATTTCAGAAACGTCAAGTTCTGGAATAGCCATCAAGGCAGCACCAGTCAAAAAATGACCTGGTGTTAGGACTTGTAGATCACTTGGATCGTTCGACAGAGGACATAAAGGTCTAGAGTTCAAACAGGCTTCAATTTGTGACAATAATGTAGAGAATTCTTCAATTGTAAATAGTGAATTTCCCATTGTTCTACGTAGATGATATTTCAAAGATTTTATGTTAGCTTCCCACAGCCCACCAATGTGGAGCAGACGGGGGATTAAAGTTCCAGATGATACCTTCATTAGCCACATAATTCTGTAATGTTTGATCCTTACTAATGGAGGATACGGAATTGTATAACTCACGCAGTTCCCTACTTGCACCCTTGAAATTTCCTGCGCAATCACTACCCAACTCAGCTGGTTTACCTCTACGGGCAGCAAATCTTTTTAGAGCAGCCAAAAATGTGGAAGCTGTCAAATCCGAAACCAATTCAAGATGAATAGCACGAGTTGAAAAACAAATAAAAATAGCAATATAACTCTTAAACGACTTGATATTTCTACGATTTCTCTCCTTGCACATAAATGGGCCGGCATAATCAATTCCAGTCTTTGAGAATGGACGACTTGGCCTAACACGTATGGCTGGAAGATCCCCCATTATTTGAGTGCCAACAGATGGTGAAGCATGAAAACATTTTAAGCAACTCCTCACTATTTTTCTTACTGCATCTCGACCACTTAAAATCCAGAAATTGTTTCGAAGAATAGCTAAAAGAAGCTGTGGACCAGCATGTAAATAAGTTATATGATAATGTTTGATAATTAATGCAGTTATATGATGTGTCTTAGGCAATAATATTGGGTGTTTCTGATCTTCTGAGACATTAGCATGTCTCAATCTTCCACCAACACGCAAAATACAATTATGATCCAGGAATGGGTTTAAAGACAAAAGTTTACTTGAAGATTTTAAGTATTTGTGATGACTTAAATCAGATATTTCATCACGGCGGAAACACTTGTTTTGAACTATTTTCAGAATTTTCGTTGTGGAATTTGAAAGCTCTAAGACTGAGAGAAAACCATTTACTCGATTTGATAACGACTTTCTTGCATTGTCTACAAATCTTAAGCACCACGCGACGATTCGTACTAGTCTATTCCAAGAAGAATATCTGAAAATCAGATGATCATCATTAAGTTTAGAAATATTTACAACACAATTCCTCTTTTCTTCCTTTAGGATAATTTCTTGTACATCCTTGCCTTCAAATGATTCATTAGACGGTTTATCCCATGGCTCTCTTAACCATTTAGGACCATGAAACCATAGCTCACAATTCACTAATTCCGATGGTAGCATACCTCTTGTTCCGCAGTCAGCTGGATTTTCAAGCCCGCGAACATGATTCCACGAAATATTAGGCAGTGTTTCTTGGATTTTAGCAACACGGTTTGCTACAAAGGTTTGCCATCTATGAGGCTCTGAAGAAAGCCATTCCAACGCAACTTTAGAATCAGTCCACGCAAACACTTCACTCTCCTTGAGACTTAAGTGATCCAAAACAACCTTTAGCAAATTTGTCAAAAGAAGAGCTGAACAAAGTTCCAACCTTGGGATTGACTGAGTCTTTATGGGTGCGACCTTAGTTTTAGATGTCAAAAGATTTACGGTGATTGTCTCATTCTGAGAAACTGAACGCATATATATTGCTGCACAATATGCTTTTCAGACGCATCACAAAAGGCGTGAATTTGAAGGTTTATCTTATCTGCAGATAATACAAATCGAGGAATTTTCAACTTAGAAATTACCTTTAAATCATTCCGAAAAGATGTCCACCGTTTACTATGTTCTTCACTAATTGGCTCGTCCCAGGTAAGTGAAAACTTCCATAAGTCTTGCAGCAGTATCTTCATGAAAACAACACAGTGGGAAAGCAAGCCTAGCGGATCAAACACCTTTGCAATTTCTGACAAAATCTCTCTTTTAGAATATCTGTCCTTTTTCTCATGGTCTAAAGCAGTGAAGCAGAAGAAATCACCCGTTAAATTCCATTGAATTCCTAAAATTTTTATCCCGCCATCATTAGTCAAGAGCAATGACTCTGTACTTTCCTTACATTCTTCAGAAATATTCCTCAGTACTCCAGGTACATTTGAAATCCATTTTCGTAAATTAAAGCCTCCTCGTTTCATTAATAATGCCAATTGACTAATTAGTTCCACAACTTCTTCCTCATTCTGGCCGCCAGAGAGAAAATCATCTACATAAAAATCTTTCAACACAGCTGCAGATGCCAAAGGAAAATCGTTTTTCTCATCTAAGGCAAGCTGATGAAGAGCTTTTGTAGACAGAAACGGGGCAGATGCTGTACCATAAGTGACCGTTGTTAAACGATATTCCTCTAACGGATCCTGAGAATTCTCTCTCCAAAAAATTCTTAAAAAATCTCTATCTTCTGGATTAATCAAGATTTGTCTAAACATCTTCCCTATATCTGCTCGTACAACAATAGGCAAAACTCTAAATCTTAAAAGAATTGGAAAAAGTTCCTGTTGTATACGGGGTCCGACCATTAGAATATCATTCAAGGACACACCAGAGGTAGATTTAGCAGAGGCATCAAAAACAACTCTTAATTTTGTCGTCGTACTTGATTCACGAATTACCACATGATGAGGTAAATAAAAAACAAATGTAGGGACTCTTTCCGATTTGGATATTCGTTCCATATGACCCAAATCCGAATATTCCTTCATAAACTCTCGATAGTTTTTATAAATAGACTTGTTTTGAAAGCTTACGTTCCAAAGAATGAAATCGGTGTAGGGCTAATTCCTTAGTATCACCTAATTGCGATGGAGAATCTTTAAATGGAAGTTTCACAACAAATCTTCCAGAACTATTTCGAAAATAATTGCTCTTAAAATGGTCTTCGAATTTCTAAGGAAGAACAAGAATGTGAACTAGCTCAGGAATGGAATCTAAAGACCAAAACTTTTGAACTAAATCATCTAGTTGAAATTGAATATTATTAACAGAAAATGTACGTTGACTTGTATCAAAAGAGGTAGTTCTCATAATTATCCAACCAAGTTTAGAACATACGGCGAAGGATAGAGTTTCTTCTCTTTTTATAACTTCCCCTTTAAGCAATGTAAAGAAAACGTTAACACCTAACAAGATATCTACTGGTCTTGATTCAAAGAATATTGGGTCTGCTAGAACTAAATCATTGAAATTATTCACAATATTTGAAGGAATAGAACTATACGGCACACTTGATGTGATTCTTTTATCACAAATGCTCTAGTGGCAAATCTCACTTCAGAATTAAAATGGGGAGTAAAATTTAAATTTACCTCTTCATTAGATTCAGCATTATAAGAACCTAAACATGTAATCTGTACTTTAGTAGATTGCCTTGGCAAACATAATTTACGCATACAATTTTCACTTATGAAAGAGGCTTCACTGCCACTATCCAGCAAAGCGCGACAGTTTACAAGATTACCCAGTGAGTCACGAACCTTAATCATTGCTGTACAAAGTAGAGTTTGCTTATTTTGAAATGAATGTAATCCCGACACAGTTGTTTGGAAATTCAAGGATGCTAGTACAAGAAGTTTGATTTAATGACTCAGTTGGTCTCGGCTGAAATTCTGGTGCGTTCGGAGACAGAGGGACAGTCGGCGTTTCATTTACACTATCTGAATAAGATTTCGGGTCTCTTGGAAGATGTAAAATTGTATGGTGAGGCTTATGACACACTTTACATTTACTTAAACTCTTACAGATTTTTGCATGGTGTTTATCTAAAAGACAATTGTAACACAAGTTGTTTCTTCTAATCAATTCTATTCTTTTATGTGCACTAAACTGCAAGATGGTTGGTTGATTTTGTGACGGCCGATTATCTGCACTAGGGATATAGGCCCGAGGGGGAGTGCCCTTCGTGGGGGTCTTTCTAAGGGAACCTAACCCGTATTAACGCATGGAAATCCATGGTTCGAAGAAAACCACGAAAACTCCGAACGATTAGGCCGACGGGCGCGATTGGGATCGAACCCAGCACCTCCCGTCTACCAGCTTCGAGAGCAGAACCTCTCGGCCACTGGTGGGGCCACTAAACTGCAAGAACTTAGGACATTTATACAACGGATGTGATTCCTTGCATACACAACAACTATTATTAGAAGACAACAATGTCGTTACTTTACCTTTCTTTATTTCCCTTAGTGAGGATTTGCTGTTTTGAAGGGTTCTAGCGTGATCCTTCAAGAAAGATAATAAGTTATCAAGAGTTCCCACCTCCTCCTTTTTTAATGTTCTTTCCCACCAATATCTCGTATTTTTATCTAATTTATCTGTAATTACATAAACTATCATTACTTCCGAAAATCCACTAACGTCTTGTTCAAGTACGCTTAAAGAACGCACACATTCGTTTATAACATCTACACTCTCTAAAATAGACTGTGCATTATCCGATATACAAGGCATTCCAATTAATTTCTTAATGCATTAATTAACTCACGTTTATTTGAATATCGCTCCTTTAATAATTCTAAAGCTGTTTTATAGTTTGAATCAGATATTGGAAGACTCTGAATAATTTTAAGTGCGCTGTTTTTGCATGCCGATTTCAAATACTGCAATTTTTGACAGTCTGATAAACTCTCATTATTATCCACACTAGCTTTAAATAAATCATAAAATGATATCCATTCTTCTAAATTACCACTAAACGAAGGAAGCGTCAATTTTGGAAGGTTTACTTCTGGTATTTGAGATTTAGAAAGGCTATTATTTTGATTCGATTCATTTAAAGTAAATTTTGAGTTTTTCCGGTTAACACTTAACCAAAGATTGTCAAGCTTATCCTGTACGGATTGTTGCTCATCAACAAAATTATCTACATCTTCTTTGCATTGTGAAAAAATTGCATTAAAAATTTCATGTAATTCCTCATTTAATTTTTCGATTTTATTTTCGAATAAAGCAAGCTGACTAGAATCAGCATCATCTATCGAACTAATAATATTATTTTCGAGTTTAGTTACAGTAGCTTTTAATACTCGTTTTCTAACTAAAATATCTTTAAATTCTGCCATAATGAGATAATATTAACAAAAAAGACTCACCGAATAGTATAGATGTTTAAATGACGCATCTTCTTTATTTACTTATTGCATCATAACTTCAGAACGATGACATGATTACACTTGAAAACGAAACTCCTCTTACCGTTCGTTCTATCACTCAATTCAACAACAACAAAAATATCAAATCTCCGGTAGACGTAACCAAAAATTATGTAGCGCGCTGGTTGAAATTAAATAAACACAAACTCGTCAATAACTCACAACACTTAATAAATAACAAAGTGAACTGTATTACACGTTTAATTATAAATCCTCTTGGTTTCACACTCTTAGAATAGAATAAATTACATGTCAACAAAAAAGAACGTTGCCATTTTTTAGAAATTAAACTTACACAAAAATGCTCGCACTGAGCGTTGGCAGACGATAAATTTCGAACAATGCCTAAATATTTGTTTTCTCAACTTTGTTGGTAAAATCACTTTAAAATGTTGCAAAATTAACTGGAAAATAGTAAAAGAAGTTATGCTAAAATATTTTTGTATTTGATAAAATGTAAACGTACTAAATATGGGAATATCCACATGTAGAAAAATGCATAATTATATGTTTAGTCTAAATTTATATGAATTAAGCTCTTAAATTGTATATTATACACTACAATTAGTATTTTTATTAACAATTAAAAAATGTGTTCATTTCTTTACAGAGACTAATAACATAAATATTAATAAATTAGAATAATCGTATTCGAGGCTAAAAAACAATTTTTCAAAATATCTTGAAAGGGACTTCACCTAAATAACTATCCCCTAACTGGCTAAAAGAAACGTGCCCAATCGTGCCCAGCGCCCTATATTTTGTACGTTACAAACATGCATAAAAAAATGGCTTGAACATATAATTTCGCAATTAAAAAAATTCATTTTAAAAGAAGTCAACAAGCTAAGATTGACTTATTTGGATCCCTGATAAAAAAATACAAATAAACTTACTTTTAAAATTTGTCTATCTTGAAAAATGAAAAACCTATAAACACCGAAAGAAGGCCTTCATTTAAGCAAGTAAACATCAATCTTATGCTGTCATCTCTCGGTATTATATAAAGACATTTAAAGACAATAACTTCATACAATTTTCATGATGTAAAAGAAAATTCTACAAAATTTAAAAATCGAAACGTCACAAAAATGGGACGCTAGGCATAAAAGGGTTAATATAGATAATTTTGTAGAAAGTTTCTTACTAATATCTCAATCGATAAACTAAGAACTTCAAATAGCATGCCCATTATCAAGAAAATAGAAATTCATCTACCCCCCTTTTCCGCGAGAAGGTGTTTTGAATAAGATTCGTATCGGTACGCAATTGAACTAATGCCGTTTTATTGAGCAATTTCTAATTCGCAAGAAAACGTTAGATTTGCGATTACACAAACTCAAAGCGGGTTTTCCAGTTAATGCATTTTCGAATCTTAGTAAAATTTGCCTCCCAGCTTACTGGGAGGGGAGGGGAATGCAACTAATAATAGTTTTAAATATACTTTTCAAAACTATGTTTAATGAATGTAACCGTATGTTAAGAATATGCACGATATTCTAGGAGATTAAACAGAAATTTTAACATTTAATTTAAAATCCAGGTATGTTATAAAGTATTTAGAAAAATTTAGTCTTCAACCTTTTTTAAAAGAAGGATTTTTTTTAATCATATGGTATAACCGATCGAGGCCAATGCTAGTACTTTCACTACTCTGAAAGGATGAAATAGGGGGTAGATTAAAAGGATTTTAAATTTAATGCATAGAAAAAAGTTTGAAACCATGCAAATTAAAAATGGAAATTTTTGAAAAAAAAAAGTTTAACCTTCAACTGATGTCACAGAAATTGTCACATAACTAGTGTGAAGCGGCCTGTGAGACCGCTGCAACGAAAGATGAATAAAAGGCACGATTAACTCATGGGATGGTTTTTTTGTACTTAACTTCTTGCACAGGATTGTTATAATTAAAATTCACCTATTCAAATGTCTCTGGTGATAGTAAAGTTCGAAACGGAACAAAATTTCGGTAGTGTTTGTAGTTAAACTGAAAATTGCAAGTTAAGCTGTAAAAATTGAAAAAAAGCCGCGGTCTGAGAGATCGGTAACATCAGTTAAAGGTTAAATATACGCGAGTGGTTCAATAATTATTGTCCCTAGTATATATAAAATATTTGTACTGCGATGGTGATGTGGGATATTGAAGCCTAATATCTTAAATGCCTATATGCTCAATTTCAAATCCGTAGCTGCTATATTAACAGTTTTGGAGGGAGGGGTGAAATTTTAAAGACCTATTTTAGAGGGAGTTTTTAAGGAGGGGGGGGGGATGAGAGTGAAATGCTGGTTTGAAGCTCATGAGGCTACATTTGTGACAGTGAAGGAGATGTAGCTATATCACTATGATCCCGAGTCCAAACGACAGTAGTTACAGCTCATCTACTGTCACAAATTTGGTCCCATAAGCTAAAAATCAGACTTTCAGCCCCGCTCCCCGCCTTACATTCCTCACTCCGAAGCTATGAATACAACAGTTACGATTCTGAAATTAAGCATACTGACATCTAAGGTATTAGGCTTCGATATTCCACAACAACCATCGCAGTACAAATATTTTATATAAATTAGGGGCAATTATTGAACTACCTATGTACATTAAGATTCTAAAAAGGTACGCAAGAAATCTAAATGCAATATTTTTTTTGTTTCAATTGAAAACTAATTTATTGAGAATAATGTTTCCAATTGTGCTGAACTAAACGCACCAGTTACATTAAGTATGTTTTTTCTTAAAAGAGTTTTACATAAGCCTGCACAATTGGAAGATTTTAAAACTTACCCTCAAACAAGAAATACAAAAATCGTTGGCTGTAAAAGAATATGAAAAAACTGTCTAATGTATACACACAATATAAAACTTTGTTGAACCGATCTTTCCAAGTTACAAGTCATTTTGTCAGAAGTCCCCCCACCCCATATCCCCTAAAAATTTCCTAAATTGAAACACTGGTTTGCAAAAAAAGTAATTTGCTCTTTATAGTATTCATATATAATGCAAACCTGTTGTGAAGATATGAAAAACTAGGATCTAATATGAAAATTAGTCATTTACGAATGACATTAAAAATTTTAAATTTATGTTACGATTGTTTCTTTCCACCCAATACATGTGGAATTTAACTTAGTGCTCCATAAATTAAAAAGAAAAAATTAAATGCTATTAAATGACTATCCATGAATTAGCAATTTTTTTAATTTAACAATTTAATGAAAAAGCTGGCTACATAAGAGATAATTGCGAGATCTCATTGCGCCATATAACTGAATGTAACTGACAGTATATTGGATACCTTGGTTTAACCCTCAGCCGCTGCGACAGAAATCACATTGCTGCTGTGAGCCTTCTCTTAAAAGAAACCGATTATCTGATGGGATATTGTTTCTATACAAAACTATCTACATGACTACAGTGTGGCTCAGAACTATGTCAAAAATATAAAGGCAGGTAGAGGTGACCTAAATAAGCCGATTTCGCATAGGAATGTGGGTGAGGAAATGCAGCTTTGTGGCAGAGGGGGTTCTATTGACTTCGGCGGATGAAAGCGCTTCATCCGACTTGAACCGTCATTCCACTCAGGGATTTCGAGCAACATGCATCATTACATTAACCCGAGAGTAGTCGCGACATTTTTTAGAACGTTAGTAGTCGCGTTCGGTCCATTTGCCGCCGTTACCAGCAGGCCGAAAACGAGGGGGAAACTTGCCGGCGTTATCAGATGATCGAAAACGGATAACGTAGGGGGAAAATATTGACTGAACTTTAAAAGATTACAGCAATTATTCATTTTACAACTTTTTACAGCAATTATTTATTTCGCTTAAGTATATATTCAGTTGGCATCTAGATAAATGTTTTTATAACTCTTTCTTCGTTTTGCATAAATACTTAAAAGTAAATAGTAAATGATTTGATTGAATTTCTGATGTTACTATGAATCAATAATTAGTAGGAAAACATTTACGAATATGAATCTAAATTCGTGATAGGTTTTTTTTTTTTTTTTTTTTTTGGAAGGACAGAATCAGAGTCAGGTAGATTTTTATGATACTCCGGCACTCTCTATCCATTTACAAAAATAAGTAAATTTAGCATCAATATATTACACTGACATTAAATTGAACAATTAAACTGAAAGTAAAAATGGAACCTATGACATGCAACAGAAAATCAAATACAATACCACTAATTCACCAGCATATTGCGGACGATTAATTCATTTAAAACATATGAAAAACCATCAAATTTGATGCAATAAACAATTAAAGACAATATATATACTATATTATATATATATATATAAACTTTCTGTACAATAATACCATTGAAAAATAATGAAAATGACCAATAATTAGGAAATCACAAACACCACATAAACCAAATATTATTAAAAATGTATAATATATATATATATAAAATAAAGAAAAAGGTAAAAAAATACTTAACTTCGAAATTATAAATGTAAATGTTGTAACTACGTTTTATTTATTTATTTATTTTGTGGGGTGTCTGTGTGTGTATGATGGGGGAGAGGAGGGGGGGGGGGCTCGCGAGATTTTGTGATTAAATGCATTTTTCTAATGAAAATGCACGATTTGTAGTTTTTCTACTTATGTCAGTGTGGGAGCAGCGCCCTTGAATAAAAACTCTGGATACGAACTTCGCTTATATAATGCAAATAATAAATAAGTTATCGAAATTATATATTTAATTTAAATACATTTGCAATTGTAGATTTAAATCCTACGATGGATAAATTATTTTAATTAATAGAATCACTGAAAGGTTCATCTTAATAGGGATGTATTTTAGAGCAACTATTTAATTAAAATAAATATTCAATTGTACATTTCATAATAAGGTATTAATGTTATAAATTTATTGTTTTATAATAACATTCATTAAAATAATAAAAACAATAAGAAAATTTTCTCTGAAGTTATAAATATGGAGCAATAATTTAATTTAAATGAATTTTCTCTCATATTCTGGAAAACATTATTCTGAAAAATAGTTTGAACAATTGATGAAGGACAACAAATTTAAATTTGTCAGATACCGTCCCCAAGCCTCTATTGGATTTCAATAATAATAAAAAAAACATTTTCTGCGGCATTGTTAAAAAAAATGTGTTTTTACTTACAGTATGAAAATTTAACAATAGATAAATTTTAGAAAAATACTTAAAGTATTTTTTAAAATCATAGTATAAACATTCCTGAATTATCCAAAAGAGATTTTTATTTGCGTAATTTCTAACCTACATTATAAAATTCTCATTTTTCTTATTGTACAAATAAATTATATGTATGTTTTTCGCAGATATACATACTACATTTCTGAGAAAATTGTTTTATCTTTCGAATTGTTTTATTGTACAAGAACGATACTTTTCAGATTTTGGAGATACGGCAATTTTTTTACCGATTCCTACAAAATTCTCTTCTCTTTTTTTTAATGGTTTGGCAGTGGTATTGTCTGTTTTCATTCATTTATATGTTCCGGTAATAAATGGAAAGCAAGTTCTTTCAAATAATGATGATGAATTTCACTTTTTTTCCATATTTAAACGATTATCAATTTGAGAATTTATTCGCGCAATACTTGACAATGAAAAAAAAAATGTAAGTGACCATCCATCAGTTTTTTGTGCGAACTGACTTCACAAATAATATAATAAAACAATTTTAAGTCACATTCTAAAAGTAAAAAAAAAAGTACTCTATGAGCGGGAAAGAAAGACGAAATAACAACAGGCAGAGAGTCCGTACTTCGAAGAAAGTTTCCCACACAGATTTCGCGGAAATGGGAAAGGATGAATACGAGGGGAAAAATTCAACTAACGCAAGTGGTCGCAACGCGGTCATTTAGACCGATTGAAACTTAAGAGTGCGATAAAATGCTAAGAAAAAGCAGGAATGACTTGTAATTTTACTGCACAAGAGTGTGAACACTCAAGGTCAGCTACACGGAATTTCGCTATCGTAACTTTAACGGGAAATGAGTTACAGGAAGATAACGAATTTCGGGCGGGGAAAAGACCAACGCGCGACTACTAACAGGTTAAGGAGGAGCTTGCCGACATTCCTTTCATGTATGGGGCTACAAAAGAAAATGGCACACTGCACGTCTAACAGCTCTCGAGCTTGAAGGACAATCCTCTACTGTGCGTAATATTACTGATTTCACATCAAGAATTCTACGATAACTTCCCGTTCCCGTATCACACCTCAAACCATAAAAACAATCTACTTGCGCACAACTCGTCATGAAAACTCAAATATTCGGCGGTCCAGCAGATTCATACCCGAGAATCGTTCCATGTACATCTTCTGATAAGCTGCTACATTTCCTTGCGCAGCCCATACATGAACTGCATGTCAGCAAGCGTGTCGCATTCGTGTAACCACGCATGTTGCTCGAAATTCGTGCGGAGAATGACTATCCAAGCTGGCGAAGTGGTTATGTCCACTAAACTCAAGTGCCCTCTATATGCCTCAACGCCGCATTTCTGCACCCACATTCCTATACAAAATTTGCTTACTTAGGTCCCTTCATATTTGACAGAGTTCTGAACCACCGTGTATAATTAAAATTATCTTATTAGGCTGAAGACACAAATAAGCATTCAAGTCAAGAAATATAAAATTCAAAATATTTGTCGACGCCCTAGATACAGGACAAAGTCTGATTTAACGAAATCTATTAAACTGTATTGCAATAGATAGCCGCATTTTTCCTGGAGTCTTTGTACACAAGATTACTTCATCATTAAATGAATCAAGATCTTAATTTATAAAACACTGTTTTGACATGCTTCTTCTATAAGTTTCCAATTTAATCTTTTATCACTAGCGTTTTTCACTCTACGGATGAGGGACTAATGTTAGTTCGAAACTTCTACATTCGAAGATTTTTAATGCCATGTTTTATTAAACTGTCTTAATGTGTTATTTTCATAAAACACCTACCTATCCAGAAGCTTCCTAGCAATAGTACTACCCCCCTCCCCCCCCAATTGAAACAAAATTTCGCTTCCATAGTTAAAATGAAGATTACAAGTTAAACAAAGTTATTAAAAACGAGCTGTCAAAGATAACATTTTCGCAATATCGTACACGCATCATAAAGAATATTTCTTTCCATCTACATTGAGATTTATATTGTTGATAGTTTAAAAATAACTTTACAAAATTTCCTTCCAAATTTTTTAATATATACCTAATTTTTTTGGCTTTAGTTTAACAAATCAATTTATTTTCAATGTAATTATACAGACAAGTAAACTTAAACATATTTGCGAAGTCAACATCAAAGAAAGTTAACACTCCTCAGATGAATAATAAAAGTTCCAGCATCTACATTGTAAAAGTTTATAGGCAAAAAGTAAAGTTAGGCAATATTGTTATCGGGGGGGTCGATTCAATTCCAAAACGATTTTTTGAGCCTGGCCAATTCTAATTGTCTAGCATTTATAAAAAATTAGTTATATACTACATGCATCAACAAGAAGGTATTGATAGATTCTTTGTAAACAGAGCTGAATATCTGAAAATATTTTGTATGAAAGTATGAAGATTTTGTAACAGTTCTTTAAGAAAATACTGTCAAATTTGTCATTTTGATCAAATTTTAGTAATTTAAATAGCTTAAGAAATGATATGAGACAATTCTAAATTAAGATTGAATACATTTATCACAAAAAACAAACCCGCTATTCGATAAGAAATTCCTTCAAGACAGAACTGCAGATTTCAAGCTATTGTTAAAAATTGAGAATTTAAATGAGAACATTTTGCGCCGATCAGTGGAAAATAGCTATTAATCACCAACATAGTCAAACATATAGCAGTACGAAAATTTTTGCCTTCTTCGCCATATGAATATATTACAGTAGAGTATATTCTGTTAAAATAACTAGGACTATTGCAACTGAAAAATGAGATTATGTTAAAAACACAAATTTGCTCATTGGTAAGCATAAACTTTTATATGAGCTTGTACAAATAAAATTAAAGATAAACCATACAATCGACCTTTCGAACTGCTTCTAAAGTCGTATTCAGAATAAATAGGATGTCGATATGTTTAAAAGTCTTGAGGCGAAAGCTTCCTGATCCTATCGAGTCTACCAATTATATGCGAAAAAGCATCGAGAACATTGGAAAATTTAAAAATAAAATAATCGAGATGAATCTAAAGTACGCATGAAGATAATGGAGTGTCACCAGCTATGAAGAGGAAGATTCTTTCAAAGAAGTTCACGGTAAAATCGAGAACATTGGAAAATTTAAAAATAAAATAATTGAGATGAATCGAAAGTACGCATGAAGATAATGGAGTGTCACCATCTATGAAGAGGAAGATTCTTTCAGAGAAGTTCACGGTAAAATCGAGAACATTGGAAAATTTAAAAATAAAATAATCGAGATGAATCGAAAGTACGCATGAACATAATGGAGTGTCACCAGCTATGAAGAGAAAGATTCTTTCAAAGAAGTTCACCGTAAAATAGGGAAAATGAAATACTGCAAACAGGTAAACAATTCTTTTATAGTATGCAAAATATCTGGTTTAATAGTATAAGATTATCGTTGCAGGCATTGTACCCAGGAACAATGATTTCATCTCTAGTAACAATACTTTTACTATCAAGCAAGTTTCAATCGCCTTTATTTTGCGAATTTCATCTTTGCAATTTCTTTGATATTGATTTTGGCTAGAGGTTTGTTATGACATTTTACAAGTATATTCTATTCAGAATCAAATTTATTTAAACTGAGTAGGCGCAAGAAACATTTAAAGCTCGATTTCCAATTACTCCCCCTCCCCCCCCCCACTCAAAAAAAGCATCGTTACAAGTTCAGACCAGGAGGCAAACCCTCAAAAAGTATTTTACTGTCGTCGAGACCCTTAGTTATAGCACGCCGCTCCTTATATGTCACCGGACCTTATCCGAATAAATAAATAGCTCACCTGAAAAGAAAAGCGACAATTCAAAACTATATTTCACAGAAAAGGCAAATTATTTGCACTGATTTACTATAGCATAGCTTCTACATTTATCTTTCTATGCAAGTGTACATTAAAAACGCAAAACCCTTAAAAGTCAACACGTTTAAAAAAAATTGCACGAAAAACATGGCAAATGAGGTGCGTTCGTACTATAACTAGCCTTACAAATATTTTTTGCACCACATATTGTACTGAATGTATATTTTAGTGCACTTCATAAGTGCATATCAATTTCATTCTGTTCGAAAAGCTGTAACGTCATTAACATGCACTTGAAATAATTTTTACCCATTGGCCGTAATGTAACGAAAAATTTTTAACTGTCCCTGTAATTAAACTATACATCCCATTTTCACAAAATTTGAAAGACTCGACAAAATTTTGCAACAATTATATTTAAAATTTCAGAACATTCGGTTGGGTAGGTTTTGCTCCGTTATATTCGGACGAACAGACCGAATGACGACTATAAGAACTACCTATTTATATAATTACAAACGCACCTAAGAGGAAAGAAATTTATCTTTCGCCATACAATTTGTGCCCTTTTGTGGCGATAAAGAGCTACATAATGTTTTGCCAGATAACTAAATATGACATTTTTCTTATAGCAAGACTCGCCAAAGCCAGGCTTGCTAGTGCAATAACACGAAAAATTAGATTTTTGGAGTTCTTTTCTTGCTGGCGAGTGAAATTGGAGAGATCGAGAAAAGTTTCTCATGACATGAAAGTTGAAATGGATCTCAGGATTTACAAAAAACAACATACCAGACATTCCAAAGATAAAATTTGAAAAATAAAGGAGATTAAAACTTACTTGACACTATGTAGGTATTGTTACTGGACAGACAGATGCTTAGAATAATAATTTTAACCCCTTGAAGCAAGTAAGTTTCTGTAATGTCAAATTGCAAAAAGATTTATTGTAAAATAAGTTGAAAGCAATTTTACGACTTTTTTCCCCCACCAAAGTTAAATAAAATTTAACCTTTAACTGATGTTACCGGTGTTTTTTTCAATTTTCATAGTTTAACTTCCATATTTCAGTTTATCTACAAACACTACTGAAATTTTTTTCGTTTGGAACTTTAGTACTAACACCAGAGACTTTTGAATAGATGAATTTTAATTATACTACTCCTGCAAGAAAAGTTTAGTACAAAAACATCCTATTAGTTAATCGCGGCTTTTATTCATCTTTCGATGGAGCGGTCTCACAGACCGCTTCACACTAGTTGTGTGACAATATCTGTGACATCAGTTAGAGGTTAATAAATTTTTTTTTATGCAAATCATTAATTGTAGGTGAGATATAATATCCCATCGCCACTCAGGGGGTTAAACTAACATTAAGAAATAAGGATTGTTTAGAAAATATCGTTCCAATTCCAGTTAGATTTTAATATTTTATGCATGATGGAACTTAAGTTAGTTTGCGATCATTCATATATGAAAAAGGGGGTTTAAATTTAAAAATTATGCAAGAGCAGAAACTAATATTTTTTCCCTTCTAGAGATTTTTTATAATGAAATATTTTGAGAATTGTTCAAATATCCGTACAGTTTAAACTAAAATTTGAATTTTTTTAGAACAAATTTACACCATACAATGAAATTAACCTTTAACTAATGTTACCGGTGTCGCAGACCGCTGCTTTTTTCAATTTGTATAGTTTAACTTTCAGTTTAACTACAAACACTACAGAAATTTTGTTTTGTTTTTACAGTCGTTGAAAAAAAAATGGTAAACACCTCCTACTAACTCTGCAAAAAATTATCGTAGAAGAAAGGTACTGGTAAAAAACGATTGATAAAGTCCACTTTTAAATGATGTATATAAGATTTGCTTAGGGGGACATCTACATATTAAAACGAACCATACTTTGTTTTTTTTTTCAATAGCAGTACATAATTCTGACAGCATAAAGAATTCTACACCCTTCAATTAGCCTAAAAACAAATTTTTATGCAATTCATACGATAAATTTCCGAGAAATTAATTATTTCAAAACGAGCCTATTTTAGGGGCTCTATCCGAACTGAAGTTCAGTACTCTATTGTTGACCGAGAGAGCCTCCTTCTTGATCAAGGCATCTTAAGCGCCAGTCAAGTAGTCATTGAAGAGTGCTAGATTACAAGATAGCGTAAAAAATTTCAAAATATCTGGTCACTTATCACAGACGGCCCCTTAAACAATCATTTTGCCGTTTTTTTAAGCATAATTTGAAAACTACTTGGAAGTAAAATATGAAATTTTGGATTTCCATAAAGCAGGACTTAATAAATCGAAATCGATCAAAAAATTTGTAGGTTGCAATTCATAATTTTTTTCGAATATTAATTTCATAATTTATATCATAAAATTTTAAAAATTGCAAATTCAACGTATTTATGTTTGGGTATTTTAGTAATATTGCTGCACCAAATATTAGCACATTAGGAGTATAATTTCAGGAGATATTAATGAAAATATGAAAATGTAATTTAACATTAGAAGTACTAAATTTTGAATGTCTATAATTCAATAACTTATCATTCAAATGACTTGAAATTTGGTGTCTAGGCATAGTTTTAACCGAAGATTTGAAATATCCCGTTAAATTTGGGTATTGTTATTGAAAAAAAAGAAGTTTGGATTGGTTGTAATATGTAGATGGCTCCTAAGCAAAATTTATATACATCACTTAAAAGTAGACTTTTTTCCAATCGTCCGGTTTTAGTAAGTTTCTTCTACGATAATTTGTTGAGGAGTTAGTAGGGGGTGTTTACTTTTTTTTTCCACGACTGTACATGGAATCTTGAATCAAAACTTTTATCGATTCCTCTAACGTCTTAAATTCAAATAGTACAAACCACAATCACCTGATCGTTACATTAAATACAAAAATTCATAACTTAGGAACGACATAAATCGTGTCCATCCAAAGTCTGCGTACACCGGAAAAAATCTTTATGATAATAGATTGTAATTAAACGTTATACCTTGTAGGGTATCTCCTTTTTATAACCTCTCTAAACCTATTTGCCATGGATTAAACTAGATAAGATGTCTCTTCTGTGGTTATTTAGTTCCACTCTTCTAGCAGGACAGATTTGAACATTTCTTTGGATGTTATTGCGTGCTCCCCGATTCTCCGCTCGAGTAAATCGCACAAATGCTCTATTGGGTTGAAGTCTGGGGACTGGAGTGGTGTATGGAGTTGGTTTGGCACATGGTATAGCAGCCATGACCTCACAATATACGCCGTGTGCTTGGGGTCGCCCTGCTTAAAGTAAAAATCATCTCCCACCACAAGTTTCTCGGCACTTGCCTTGAGATTTTTCTTTAATATGTTCAAGTAATCAATTTTGTTCATTTTGGATTCAATAAACTCCAGATTACCAACCCCACTGCTTGCCATGCACCCCAGACCATAACGCCTCCTCCTCCATGCTTGACAGTCAGAAAAAATTCTTTCTTTAGCACTGTACAGGCTTTCCTCCAGACATATTTTCGTCGTCTGATCCCGAAAATACAAAATTTACTTTCATCTGAATATATTACTTTTTCCCAAAAATCGGGTTTTAATTAGAGTGTTCTTTGGCAAAGGCCATTCTCTTAGCTCTGTTCACTCGAGAGATTAATGGCTTCTTCCGTGCAACTCGGCCATGATAGTCAGGTTTTTTCAGTTCTCTTCTAATTGTGGTTAAACTCGCATTTTTTGGAATCTCTCAGCAACACTTTTAGCTATTTGTGAAGCTCGTAGTCTTTGATTTATTTTTACAGCGCGTATTACAAAGAGAGATTCTCGAGGCGACGGTGCAGAAGGGCGGCCGTATCTTGGCTTGGACGTTAAAAGTCCTGTTGATTTGTAGCTCATGATCACTTTTTGAATCGATGAATGTCTCCTATTAACAGTTTCAGCAATTAATCCAAGAGATTCAGCAATTAATCCCCCTTTTCCAAAGATCTATGATGATCTTTCTTTCAACAATATCAATCACTTTTCCGTTACCTCTCATGGAACCATACAAAAATTCTAGATCTCAAATCCTAAATAAATAGTAGAAGCCTACAATTACTACAAAAAATATGACTTGATTCAATTATATCACAATAGAAGGCCTTTAAGAGCTCTATTTTATAAGTGTATGCTGACTTTTGGCGGGGCTGATTGGCGATTGTTTGGTGGTCATTCTTATTTTTTCATATTAAGTTTGTTTTCCTGTTTGAATCAGGTAAGCTTGAAGAATCAATGAGAGGTATGTGGATTTTCCCAAGCCAGACTGCAATAGTAATTTTAGCATGAACACGTAATATGATCACCTGTACGCAAAGTTTCGGCAGTAAGTATCGGTAATTTCAAAACCTAAATTTCGTTCTGATTCATTTGAATCAGAGTTGGACAAATTTGTAATCTCAATTATCCTCCGTGTAATTACAGGTTAACACTAAAAAGACCGTGAGGTGTTCATTTTGTCCCCTACCAAATGAATATTTCGGTTCTAGCCAGAAATTTTTGTAAAATAATTTTAAAACACGCAAAAGAAAAAATGTTAAATGTTAGATTTAAATAAAAATTCCGGTGGGGAGTAAAATATTTATATAAAACTTGAGTAAAATTTCCAGTCGTTTTAGATTTAATTACATGTAATTGATTATAGTTACACACATTCAAATGGAGACATTTTGTCAAACAATGGGATTTGGGCGGTTCCGGTTACAGTGCTGCAAGTGCAAGATTTTTTACGGCATGTAATTTTAACTATAATTACATAAACTAATTACACTGCAGATAATTGGAATTACAAAATTTTCCCAACTCCGATTTGAAATGGTTCTCGATTGAACCTTCTAGAGATATGCCCCAACAGTACAATGGTGATCAAATCTCAACTGCCGTAGATTGTCACGATAGTTTTAAGTGTTGGATAGCATTTTCTTATTTTCAGTGAAGGGAATGATTTAAATTCCCTTGATCGTTTGTATCTTGGAAAACCCAATTTTCTGACAAGTTTAATGTTTAAACCTAGCAGTGACTTTCTCAAAAATGTTATGCATTGCATTTTATAAATTGCTAAAAAGGAACGAAAACTTCGTTTCTTATACTAGTTGCTGCCTTAGAACCATGGTATAGAGCCACCATATTCCGATTTTAACGAGTGTGACTGCATTTTATCAACCAGTTTGAGAAATTTATCATTTTCGAATTTGCTTCGATAACTGAAGAGTTTTCTAAACGTAATTTTTTTGTTTGAACTTATTGCTAATTGTAGGCTTATCTGTATTAGATATTTAGTCCAATATCGTTCTCGAGCCATGCTTATGAAGAACTATCGTTACACGCTTTTACTCTCCGACTTTCCCCGATGAAGCAAGTCATTTAGATAGCGCTTGAAGACTATTCGCTTTAAAAACTTTATAAAACAGAAATGGTAAGGTTTAACCTCTTGCGCTCCCTGACGTACGCAGCGTAGGTCATGCTATTTTGTTCATTAGCGACAATGACATACGCAGCGACTGCATGATACCTAGCCGATTTTCTTTAGACATTCCGAATTTTCACGAGAAAGTTAACTCTATAAGACGAAAGGTTAACTTTATAAAACTATATAATATTATCTTTATAAGATTTTACTTCATAAGACGATTGATTTTCCATAAAGTAAAACAAAAATTACCACTTAAATTTTTGTGGTGTGAATTTAAAAATTTCTATAAAATCTGCCAGATGCAGTAACACTGGTGGTTAGAGACATACATCCGCTAACAGCGCAAAAGGTTAAACCAACTTGTCCTGAAAAGACTGTTCTAATATTTCATCTTTCACAACTCAAATGTTTCAAATTATTGAAAATAATTACTGTACACTTTATCTCAACTGTTAACATGAGAAATAGCGAGTGTAGGTCATGTGTTTAATGTATATCCAATGAAAATTAGTATGCCTTGAACACATCCGATGCCTTTAAGAGTTATGTAAAGATGTAAAAAGAAATTCCCTTATTGAGGAGATTATACTTTAAAAAAGAAATGCACGATAAGTATTTGAATAAGACTAAAAAACTGTGTCAGCAATAGGATTTTAATAATACCAATGCCATATGCCCATTATGCCAATGCCATATTAACAATACCATTTCTCTTACTTGCGGAAACTAATGGACAAAACATTCTGATTAGTATTACCGCCAGAAACAAGTATTTGAATATTAAAATCATTAACAAACGCACATAGATATTTATATAAAATAGTTACCCTTTTTAAAGATCTAATAAATGAATTTAAATTTAAAGTAATTATTTAGGTCTAGAATAAATATGAAATTGTTTTCACTGCTAATTAATACCACTATTAAGGTACAGAAAATCTTACTGGTGTGGTCTTATTTAAAAATCATAAAATTGGATATTAAAACTGAAAAGTTAATTTCCCCTTTCCCCTTTTAAAAGTAAAAAATTATGTTAATAAAGAATGTTTAACTAAAATATGCAACTATATTTAAATTCTTTATTGCAATGAAACCCACTATCTTGAATTTAACAAGAAAATGAAAACTAGAAAAGTTTCGCCTCAGGTATCTAAAGTTATACAAATGTTCCAAAATAATTTTATTTCCAATTTAGTTATTTAGGTAGTGTATTATAATATAGCTTAGAAAACAAACTGTTTATTGTTAGGTTCGAATGGCTGTTTAAATCTTTTAGTGGATAGCATTTTGTAATCAATATTAATAGCAATATAAAAACAATTATAAATAGGTTCTATTCTGATTATTTTACTGTCCTTTATGGAAATTCCGAAGGAGAAGAGTCAAGTAATACATCTCAAAATGGGGATAAAGACTCAAATCACTCAAGGATCTATTTATATAAAAGTCTTTGTCCCTCACAATTCCGGTAGGACTGCCTCATTGTAATAAGTAATTGTTGAAAATGACTAATGCAGGGTTACCACAGTATCGCCAAAATTTGACGCGACAAAAATAAGTTGTCATATGCAGCCAACAGGACAATAGCTAGCTAATGTGGCGAAATTTAGATTTAAAACCATTAATATTTCGTAATCGAGGTTACCGCAATTTAAAATTCGCGCATTTAAGGGTTCTCTTTTTTTTCAAAATATATGGGTGATAATTTAAAGTAATATACGGAAATGTAAGTCCTTGCATCTTTATCCGGATTCTACTAACATAAGAGTCAATAGACTGTACTGTCCGAGCTCCCCAATTTTAATGTGCTTTAGGTACTTTTCTAGTATAGGGGACTTGGCGAGATAGAGAAAACTAAGTGTTACAACATTTTCTAACATTTTGTTCACTGTTTCATATACACAATTTTTAGATATTTATATAATTTAATATAAAGAAGCAATTTAACTATATTTGTATACAAATTTGAGTAAATTGTATATAAAAAACAATAGATATAAATGTTTATAGATTTTATAAATAAGCTTAAAAAGTTCATTAGTTTTATTTTCATAGCTGTTTATATCGCTTGGCAAAAAATCTCACTTCTGAAGCCCAAATTATGGCAAACTTTTTAAAAGTACGCGAAAGCCCTTATACTTAAAAAGTACCGCGCTTTATATAGTCTGATAAAAAGTTAAATTCTCGGTACTTTTCACTTTAAGGGACTTGGCGAAGAAGAAAAATTGACATTTTCTGGCAACCTATGCGCTATTACATTACATGTACCCACGCATGTTTCTTCAATATTTATACAATTTATTTAGAATAAAGAAGCCATATATCTAATTTAATATGGACATGACCTGTAATCCGCAAAAAACCTCAAATCTGCACAACACTTTGAAACAAGCTGTGCTGATTAGTGGTCTGTATTAGTTTTTCGTAAATGAATTTAGTTTTTAAAATCTTATTTTCATCTATCACTGCGTAACAAGAGATAACTTGCTCTTTCACATGTGTCGTATATATCTTTATATCTCATACTCTGTCATTTGACGGGTTATCTTTCTAATTCACTTATAAAAAGATTACTCATTTAGTGCCTTAACAGAAGTCCGATATCCCAGATAACATGTATTTTAAAGAACGTATTTTAACATAAGAACATAATTAAAAAAAATAGTCCTGGAAAATATATTCATGAAACTACAAATATTTAAATTAATCAAAAATTCTTTTAAGATTTAAAGCATCTGTTTTACTGTGTAGAGCAGTTAAAAAAAAAAAAATTAACATTAGACAGCTGTTACTAACGTTTAAATTACAAATAATTTTCTGCATAAATGACTACCTAATTAAGTTATTTTTGAATGAAGTTATTACATCTATCCAACAATGTTATTTTTATCAACAGATACGCGTATATATGCAATAGGAAATGCTTAGAAAACAAACCAATCAAAATCCTAGTTTAAACGAAATAATCCTTTTTTTTTTTAAATAAGATAATTTTCCGCCAACCCTGTTACAACATGTCTAATTTCTATTTTAATTCATCGTTGTCACGTCATCCTGTGCTATCTGATAGATGGACGGTGACGTTCCCCAACTTGGTTTATTAGTGAGAAATTGCCAGGCTAGGACATCGGCCAGGGTAGCTTAACGGTAGAGCAACAGCACGTTATGCTGTCGACCGAGGTTCGATTCCTGGCCCCGGCTAATTTTTCACTCCAGTTGGGTTTATTGTATTTAAAGTCTGTCTTAATATATGTGTACCTTTAATAATTAAAATTGTAAAATTTCTTTATTAGCCAACTGTATGTTCGCTGAAAATCTTTAACCTTATGTTTATTCTCTTTACTGAATATGCCTCCTTTATTAAATTTCATGTATTTTGACAAATGACTATTAAAATAGTATAAATTTCTATAAACGTTTTTTTATCAAATGGCAAAATATTTTAAACTTTACTTGTGTTTATTTGAAAAAGTTAAAAAAAATTTTTTAAGAGAATTAACGGTGTTCTAAAATAATTTTGGATTAATGGCAATATATTTGTTGCATATCGACATTGTTGAATAATTAAGAAATTACTCTTATTGACCAACTAAATTCGGTTTTACTACTTTATATTATCAGAAAATATACTTATGAATTAATATTAAATATTGGTTAACTGCGTATGCTCACCGTTTGCGCATTAGTTAAATCAAACAGTTAACCCATTTTCGGCCAAAGGTGCGTAAACGCACCATTTCAAAAAATATTTTTTTATTGACGCTGACGAATATTTCACCAATTTTATTTTTCTGCTATTTTGTAAGGGTTCTGGAGACATCTATAAAATCTCAGTTATTCAATTGGAGTAAACACTTTCTGTTGAGAAATTTTCAAAATATGCTAGTCTTAAAATTGAAGGTTATTGACAAATTAGACTTTTTGAAAATGAGCAATTATTCCACTTGAGATTAATTATGTTTTTATAATGGATTAAAGTTGAAAGCTCTGTAAATAAAATGAAACAAATGCCAAAAATAATTTTAATGGTACGTTAGTGCACCGAATGCACGAAAATGCCGAATGCATGTTATTTCTTAAAATATTTTTCACGCACGAAACTGTCTTAATGAATGTAAGCATATTTCAATGAAAATAATATCACATTTTATAAAATTTCTATGCTTGGCCTAAAAATGGATTTTAAATGAAACTGCCAAGAAAAATTGGAAAGTCGGATGCAAGACAATCTTTAAAACAATAAACATTCGCATAGGTGCCAACCTCAAATCTTCCGTAATACTTGCGTTAATTTGACCCAGGTTTAATACTTTTCGAACCAGAAATTTTTTAAAGAAATGAAATTAAATATGTTCCACGTAGAAATCTAGAATTAAATGAGCATTGATGAAATAACTTTTCTGGTTCAAAATGTGGTTAACGGGGGCCAAATTAATCCAGAGATTACGGAAGATTAGTGAAAGGTTGTCAGCTATGCATTCGCTAATGAATTTCGTGAATATTTAGGAAGGCAGATTTTAAATATTTTTAGGGTGTATCAAGATTGTCCCTTAAGAGCTACAATAGTCACAGGAAGAAACTAAAGCTAATCTTAAGAGGCCACCCTAGTCACGACTGAAAATAAAACAAGATGGCCGCTCGCGTTTTAGCTAAATTGGAAGGATGGTCTAAATTCAAATGATTGACAAGGGAACTCTTCCAATCAGCAAATGGCCAATTATCTGTCTCGATTCCACCCCCCACCTCCTTTCGGCTGAGAGCTACATTTGATCATTTCCAGTGAGTTTCAGGTCTAAAGAATTTTTTTTTTCAACCGTCTTCGCTTTTAGCGTAGATCAAAGCCGCT
Organism: Maratus speciosus; assembly: GCA_963932465.1. NCBI lineage: Eukaryota > Metazoa > Arthropoda > Arachnida > Araneae > Salticidae > Maratus > Maratus speciosus. Next base: position 90,532,675 of record OZ010791.1, on the reverse strand, counting down.
GGTTTGTGGATACCCTCGATAACATTAAAAGCCGTAAAAAGAATTTTAATCTGTTTATGATAAGAGTGCAAAAACTAAAACGATTTCAGAAAATAAATGAATATTTTATTTAGATATATTTCTTTTTTTTTATATTCAGATTCATTTTACAGTTTTTACAAGCATAAAATTGAAATTATTGCCGTACAAACACTATTTTATTTCACATAACGCAATTACATTTAAAATCAAGGGGGAGATATTGAATGAGGGGGGAAATATCAGGTACAAATATTCTAAAATAACGATCTTTTGTGGGGATTCTTTTTAAAACGTGAAATTTATCAAGAAATTTATAAGAACTATTTATAAGTGTGTGGGGGGGGGGGATTTCTGAACACTAAATATATTTTAAATGATGCAGTCAGATAAGAATATTTTTGTAGCGGTTCGTAATCTAAATAACACTAAAATACTTTTATTTTCATTACATTTTTTTTTTCATTTTTAACACTCTCCAAGAAAGTTTAAAAGTGTTTATGAATTCGGTTTGTAAGTCCGTCTGTCTGTCTGTCCGTGCTCTAAATAGCGTAAATGTAGTCGGATTGCCATGTAATTGATATACGATATTCAAAATCATCATGGTATGTTCGGTATTCGAAATGAATATCGAATGAATTACCATTCATGGTTTATTTACAGACGCACTCAAACGTATTCTCTTACATTATGGTCTATGGGGGGGGGGATCATTTAGGGTGCATTTTAATAGTGTTACACAATCTTAAACATAGTTAATTTTATATACTTTAAGATACACTTTAAAATGGTTACTATAGACTAAGTTATGTGTAACGCTTAAAGTACGAGTATAGGGGACTCAAAAGTATTCCGTAATGCCCATGACGAAATATCGTTTGCGGAGTATTTGATTGATATAACTCTGTCACAATGATAATGAAATTGATATGAATTTCTGAGGTGTTCTAAGCCTACTTTCTGTACAACATGAGCATTTAACAATTATTTATGGGGTCAGACAAAAGAGCTTGGTTATATATGGTCTACGAGGAAAAACTGTTTGTAGTGTATTTCGATTACGTTACATTATTTCAAACATGACGAAATAGATGCACATTACTTCGATTTGTTACAAGATGCTTGCATTCGAATATGGTTTGCATTTCATTTAGCGTTCATTTACAGGGACACATAAAATATTTTGATACAATACTGTATCCGACGTGTTAGCTATTAAAAATTAATGCTGAAAGTGCATTTTCAATTACAGAATGCTTTTTTAAGTTTAACTAAATTTTTGCGTACTGCATGGTGTGCTTAAATTTTACAGACCAGGACTACACAAAAGAATTCGTAAACATTACTGAGAATGAGTATGAATGGCTTAAAGATGCTTGGTTTCTTTAGTTATAAATGTACAAGATCAACTACATTTATTATGCTAAGAGGTGCTTGTATCATACAAATAAAATCCTATACAGGGATATTAAACAAACTGGATACATTGCCGCCTATGGAAAATAATTCCTAGAAGTGTGATTTCAGTAATTTTAAGCATGTTTTTGCTTGAATTAGATTTCAGCTTAATATTTGACGTGTATAAAAATCTGTATAAAAATCTGCTACACAAAATAATTCAAGTATGTTTCCGTCTATTGGTAGAAATTGCCGAGGGTGAATTTTCAACTGTTTTATGTATTTTCTTACAAAATTAAATTTTAACATAGTATGTAGAATCTCTACAAATATATCATATACAGAGCTGCACAAATGAATTGGAATATCTTCCGGGTTATGGGCGCAATTGTTGAAATCTGCTTTTCAAATGTGTCATACGTTTTACAAATGTTTAGCTAGGTAACTTAAACGGCGAAGTTTTGTTACAGTGTTCTGAAAGTGTTGGAAAGTTTTGAAGCATGATTTTTCTTTTTTTGTTTATTGATGTATTCGGCTTAGTCGATAACACCTTTGGTATCTAAGTTTGGTGGTTCTTTCTGAGCTAGTCCGAATGAAAGGATTTTAAAAGATTTTGAGAATATACTTGCACGTTGACGAGAAAACACAATATTTTCCTTTGAAATATATCTCTATAGACATTTTCCTTTCAGAAATACAGTTAAAATGTGTTTTGTGCATAATTAAATGTATACCTATCGTTTTATTGTTAACACTTTCGCACATAGTTGAAAAGATTTAGTTAATATTATAGATAGTAAAGATTTATAATTAGGACCAAAAAAAGTAAAAATTAAAAAGTTTTAAAGACTGTAAATTAGATTTTTTTTTTAACTTCATGAGTTGAGGGTAAGACAAGGGAAGAAACAGATTTATTTATTTTTTTTTTTTGGGGGGGGGGTGAGTTTAATAGATGACTGATTATGTAACTTATTAAAGATTTACAAATAGGGCAAAAACATTGAAATCAGGAGTTTTAGAGACTTTAAATTTTATGAGCATGGAAATAATGGAGGGAGAAAAGAAAACGTCAATTTTATATGGGGGTGGAAGAAATTATATAATCGATTATTTATTGTTCAATATGAAACAGATAAAGCTGAAAATGTATTAAAAAAAGATTTTCAAAGATTTTAAACTTAAATAAAGGAAAGAAGGAAAAAAGGGGGGGGGGATTTTATTTGATGACTTATTTATTTACCTTACTAAAGAATAAGAAATAGGACAAAAAAAGACTAAATTTTGTGTTCTTGGTAAGGGTAGAGTCAGAACAAACGTCAATTTTGGTGGGGCAGGAGTATAGTTATATGATTGATTATTTATGATTACAATAAATTAACAGATAGAGTACAAAATGATTTAGAAAAAGCAATGACTTTTAAGATTAAAATTTTGTGACCTGAATGAAAAAAGAGGAATAAGCAGAATTAGTTCTTTTTTTGCGGGAGGGGAGGGAGGGAAGTTTATTGGTGACTTATTTACTTACCTTAGAAAATATTTACAAATAGGTTAAAAAAATAATAAACGAAAAAATTTTAAGGGATTTAAATTTCAGATGCTTGGTAAGAGGGAGAGGCGAGGAGGAAATACCAATTTCAGTTGGGGTGGGGGGGGGATTTTTATGATCGTTTGTTTATTGTTAAAATAAAGTGGCAAATTGAGCAGAAAAGATTAAAAAAATTGAAAGAGTTTTAAAGGGTTTTTATTTTAAAATATGGGTACCGTGGGGGAGGGAGCAAAAGGGAGAAATGACATTTTCGGAAGGGGCAATTTACAAGAACTTTTAATGAAAGGAATGTGGTGAAATAAATTGATAATGAAATTTATGACTGATTATTTATTGTTAGTTTAAAGTAACAAATAAAACAGAAAATTAATGAAAACATTAAAGAATTTTAAAGATTTTAAATATTGATACTGTAAAGGGAGCAAAACGGGAAGCGAAATTTCCGAAGAAGGGGAGACAAAGGGTGCAAGATGTTTGGATAAGAATATGGTGTGCATCGCATTTATTGTTCATTTACAGGGAAACATTAGGGATGATTGCTGAAAGTAAGTTTTAAATTATGATATGTTTGATTTATGATAAGTTATGGTATAATTTAAGTTAAACTAATATTTTTGCACAGGCACATAGATGGTGTATATGAATTGCATAGACACTACACAAAAGATTTCATTAGTAGTACCGAGAATGACCATGAATTACTGAAAGATGTTTTTTAATTTGATTTATGCATTTTGAAGCTCAACTACTTTTAGTATAGATGTTTGACCCGTAGCCGGTGGCAGACATTTAGCCGACAACCAAATAGCCTTCTAGACATTTAGCAGATAGCAGTTAGCTGACACGTGCATTTAGCCGATACGTACATATAGCCGACAACACGATTAGCTGAAATTTACATACAGCATACAGGACAATTGACTGAAACGGACATATAGCAATAATTTTAGCAATACAGACAATTGGCCGATAGGCAACTGGCCGAACGTGGCAATTAGCCGGGAGGACATTTAGCCGATAAGGCGATTAGCCGACAGGACATTTAGCTGATAGTATAATTAGCCGGCACTTTTCTAACATTTTTCGACACCCCTCATGAGATACATCGCATTGGAGCCCTTTGATCACTCTTTCATATTATGTACCTCCCGTCCCCCCTCCCCCAATTTGTATCACCGGGAGAATTTTTCTGACTTTTCCGACATCCCTCAAGTGATATATCATTGGACTGGGCAGCCCTTTGATCACTCTTTCATATTATGCACCTCCCGCTAGGTTACAGTTGCGATTAGTTACTCTTAGATTACGGTTAGGTAACTGTTAGGTTATAATTATGTTACGTTTAGGTCATAATTAGATTACACTTAGGTTACAGCTTGGTCATGGTAAAGTTATGTTACAGTTACATAACAGTTAGCATATGATTAGGTTATAACTAGGTAAACGTTAGTTACAGTTAGATTACGGCTACGTCCCAGTTAGGTTACATTTTGGCTACAATTAGGTTACTGTTAGGTTTTAGTTTTGTTACGGTTACTTCATAATTAGGTTACACTTAGGTTACGTTTAGATTATGGTTAGGTAACTGTTCGGTTATAATTAGGTTACGTTTAGGTGATAATTAGATTACGCTTAGGCTACAGCTTGGTTATGGTAAAGTTGTGTTACAGTTACAGTACTGCTAGCATACGATTAGGTTATAATTAGGTAAACGTTAGTTACAGTTAGATTACGGTTACGTCCCAGTTAAATTATACTTAGGCTACAATTAGGTTACTGTTGTGTTTCAATTAGGTTACGGTTACTTTATAATTAGGTTACCCTTAGGTTACGGTTACGTTACACTTAGGTTACGTTTAGATTACGGTTAAATAACTGTTAGGTTACAATTAGGTTACGTTTAGGAGATAATTAGAATACGCTTAGGTTACAGCTTGGTCATGTTAAAGTTATGTTACAGTTACATTACAGTTAGCATACGATTAGGTTATAACTAGGTAAACGTTAGTTACAGTTAGATTACGGTTACGTCCCAGTTAGGTTACATTTAGGCTACAATTAGGTTACTGTTAGGTTTCATTTAGGTTACGGTTAGGTTACGTTTAGGTTACAGATAGGTTATAGCTACGTTACAGTTTGGTATTGGTTAGGTTACAGTTACGCTAGAGTTAGTTTATACTTAGGTTATAATTAGGTTAAGATCAGGTTACAGTTACGTTACATTTAAGTCGGATGAATGTCCTGTCAGATGAATGTCCATGTCGAATAATTGTCCTCTGTCGGCTAAATATCTTGTCGGCTAACTGTCGCTGTCGACTAATTGTCATGTCGGCTAAACATCCTGTCGTCTAATTGCTGTCTGCTAAATGTCTCGTCGGCTAAATGACATTGTAGCATATAAATAAATAGTGGTATGCCAAAAAACTGGATACATGGCCGTCCATGGATAGCAATTCTTAGGCTAATGTTAGCCTTAGAAATGTGATTTCAATAATTTTCAGCGTATTTATTTCTGAATTAAATTTCAGCTCAGTATGTGGCGTGTATAAAAATTTGTAAGGAACATACAGACCTTCACAAAACAATTGAAGTACGTTTCCGTCTATTGTTAGGAATTAATAAATGTGTATTTTCAAATGTGTTATGTTTTTCTAACTGAACTAAAAATGTAGCAAAGGGTTCATAATCCATACTTGGCACATGGTTTTCCTTTCTTGTTTTATTTATTGTCAATAATTCATCTTCTTATGTTTTTGTATTTCTTAGTTGCAATAATCATGATTTTAGGGTTCCGTACTTAAAAAGTATAAACGGAATCATTATAAGATCACTCCTGTGTCTGTCTGTCTGTCACAGCCATTTTACTCGTAAACTACGGAACGTCGAATGTTCAAATTGGGGGATGTAATAAAGACTATTGACCCACATATTTACAGATTATTAGACATTTACAAATATATGTGGGGGAAAACGTAGAGGGGCTAATTAGGTTATTTGAAAAAGAAATATATTGATCTTTAAATAATAATAAATATTATTATATATATATAATATTAAATAATAAATCTTTGTATATCGTGTGGGGTATCGGTTAAAAGATTACGTAACGCCGAACTCAAAAATACATTTCTTTTAATTTTAGATATTATAATTTCAGAGATATCGTCCAAAATGTAGTGCAAAAATATGTCCCCCCCCCCCTTCTGTTTCCGAATCTACTGAAACTAAAATTATGAAAAAAATTAGAGGTAATAGAGGTTAATTTAATTCTTGCAGGGAAATTATAGCGATTGCCCAAGGTGGCATAGTTTTTCATAAAAGCGCATTTTTCTGTTACATACAGATTTCTATTTGCGGGCATTCAGCAAAGGTATCGAAGAGCGCTAAAGGTGCCTATCGTATCAAAAGTATAAAAGCATTTTTTATAATGATTTTCGAAAAAAAAAATCGTTGGTAATTCGCCGAGATATTAAGACTCATGTCCCTGCCGGCGAAGACAATAAGGAGCTAATGCTAATCCTATGGAGAGGAAAAAGTAAAGAAAGGTGCGATGTAGAGACGGATCTCGGCTATACAATGCCAAAAAAAAAATATTTTAAAATATCGAAATGCAAAAGAGATTAGAAAAATCCTTCCCCATACGATTAGCATTAGCTCGTGAGTGCCTTCGCTGGCAGGGGCAAGAGCCTTAATCCTTAAAGACACGGTTGGTTTGGACATACATAATGGCAGAGGCGGCGTACTCTATATACCATCGGTTTTTAAATACTAGATAACAACTTTTAATGATATATTTGTGTAATGCAATACCCAGTAGCAGCATAAAAGCAGTAAATATCAAATTGTTAAAAACAAACCAATTTAATTAGAATTAATCGCATAAACACTATGGGATTCGCGACTAGTTTGTGTTGAGTGGATCTCTCAATACGACGCCCGTGTCTTTAAATGATAATTAAAGACCTATTTGAAAAAACGCGGCACGGACAAAGTCGAGTTGCATCTTTGCGACCTCCTTTCGAAGCGCGCTTAGTACAATGCCAAGTTTAAACTTTGAACAAGAATTTTCTTTCAGCTACACTGTAAAAAGAAAAATATTACTATGTTGAATTTAGTTTTATGAAATGCCATATGAAATTTAAACATGCAGTACTTTTATTGTCAGTACCGAATTAAGTTCATCATATGCAGATTAAGATAAGTTTAAAAAAGAGTTATACAAAATAGCAATATTTAATTTTATTTCGGCTTCATATCTCTTTGAACTTTTGTTGTATACTCATTCATACTTTTCTAATATATTCAGCTATACCGCCTTCTACGTTGTATAGGTTTTTACAAAGTTTCATTATTCTTTTAAATAATACAGTTAATAATTCATAAATTTATTGTACGGAACCCTCTGAGCGCGAGTAATACTCGTACTTGACCGTTTATTTTATATACAAGTTATATGCATTGGTCTGCCAAGTTGTATCTTGGTGGAAACCATCTGCAGAACCTCAATTTAGTGGTTGATCTACAGGTTTACCATTGTGTTTTCATGCACCCAAACTTCAATGTTTTCATACATTTGGGTGCAGGAAAATACAATGATAAAATACTAAACTCCGGTCTGCAGGTGTTTTCTATCAAGATATGACTTGGCAGACCATTTGCATTTTAATATGCTAATTGAGTTCTATCTAATACTAAAATTTCAGTCTTCAACTTGATGAGCTGATGGTCTGTGCAATTGCCACCCGTCGAGCAAATCCCTTCCTGTAAAATCTTGTATCACTCTTTAATAATCTGTGGATAGGCACAAAAACATCCTATCTGTGATTTTATACCTAGATTGTGTATAAAAACCTTTTTTAATTCATCACTCTGAATTTGGAGTTTTTTGTAACAAATACAGTTGTAGTTTTTTTTCTACAATTGTTTGAGAAAGACTTAGTTTTTATTTTCTCTGAAAACTTCTTGGATTTTTCATTACATTGATATGCAATTCTGATAATGAGTTTCTTAGAATTCCATTTCAAAGCAATATTTCGAATTTCTTCCAATTTTACCAAAGCATTCTTTTTCATTATCAGAAGTCAGAGAAAATAAATTTATTTTTACCTGCATCTTTATCTTTAGATTAAGTTATAATTTTATTTTCCCCACATTGCTGATAGAGATTTTTTTTTAACCTTGTCAGTTGCAAGCTTACAGTCAAATATCTCCAAACGTTCTCCATCTTCTTCCTTTACTTCCAAGTTAAGGAGGAGTTGCCGTAATATCCTTTACCAATCTGTGTCCTATATCGGAATTTGGTAAATTAGCAGTGCTTTTGGTTTATAGTCTTTACTTGAACTTGCCGATCATGACAGTGTTAAGCTATCATTCGTTGTTGCTAAGAAACTGTTTTTATTAGTTTATAAATTAGTTTGGTAAATTAGCAGTTTTATGAAGCTAAAACTTTAGCACGACTCAATTTCTACAAAACATGTCAATATTTTTAAAACAACGTTATTCTACATTATTCAAAAACCAGATTTACGCATAGTTTTTATTTTCAGATTATATTCGTAATTCATGGAATATAAGGAATAATAACAATGTTAATGATTATTTAGACTACATTGATGACTACATCGAAGAGGCATTTTAATAAAAGCAAAAGTCAGTTCCTTCCCACAGATTTTTTTTCGCATTCAGTGAGACAAGAAAATTGTTTATTAATAGATGTTACTCAGAAAATACAGCATTAATTTGAAGAAATACTGTTTATAATTAAGTGAATTAAATCAAGCAATCCGCTAGAAGCAGCTTCAAATAATCAACGATTAGGCATTGTTTTCCAACAAGACTGCAAGACCACATGTATCTAGCCCACTTCAGGCACAAACTGTTATAATTGAGATGAAATGTTAATGTTTCAATCCAAGAACCATTCTCCAAAACTTGCATCGTCGAATGACCGTTTATTTAGATCACTTCAAAACATTTTGAGGATAAGATATTTTATTTTTTTGGAAGATTTGAGAAAATACTTCGAATCTTTAGCCAGATGAGCGCTAATTATGTAACTGCTAGGAATTGAAATTTTCACGAAATACATTTCCTTTAATTTCCATCAACAATATGCGACAAACTTTTGCATCAGTCTCAAAATCGGATATGGTAATGGATTCTTCTCTGGTCTTTTTCTATAAATTTTAATAACACTCCATCTTTACTTTCAATTTACATTGGTATCCTGTTAAAGATTGCGTTACTTAAAATTTTTATTTCATGTTGTATTTGTAATGGCACATTCTTTCGTTTACTACAATTCATTATTCAATGACAGAGTTTTATAAAATGAGTAGAGAGGAAATTAAGGCTAACAAAGCAACAGTTAGTAAATTTGTCATTAGCTTTTCAAGAATTATAGGAGAAGGATAATACCGTCATCAACAAGTCTATCACTGTGAAAGTCTGCGTTATTTACGTAGAAAATGTCAGTAGGACATTTTTAACAAAGTGATAAAAACATTTTATGGGCACCAATGAATGATAGTTGTCCAATAGTAGATGACCACATTGTCTTGATCGGCAAGTTCAAGTAGAGTCTGCAAAGTAAAACCGGGAACAAGAAATTTCTATCCGAGGAGACCTCTACTTTAAAATTTTTAGACAACAAAGACTTAGAAACCGATACAATCAATTATGACTGGTATTCAATCATAGAGTCTTGCTTATAGAAAAAGTTTCAGGCCTAAATGTGCTGGATCGAACCGTAGCTTCCGACTTCACGAGGATGAAGTAGGCATACTTCTAATACAAATTTTTAAATTTTTTTTATCGTTTTTAATAATTTCAGTTAATTAAGACAATAATAACATTTTAAAACAAGTGTTAGAAATTTGCCTGATTTGCCTCCGTTAGATCATCGCTTATAGATCGAATTTGGCAAACTCAAAAGTGAAGGTTCTATTATGATTTTATCAGATACTAGCAAACCCCGCGACTTTGCTCGCGTAATATTTGAAATATGCCAAGTAATATTTATATGTCTAATTTTTATTAAAAAGTACTAACTAAATTTTTATTATTAAAAAGTAATATGTTATTTTATTAAAAGGTACTTATTACTTTATGAATAATTCAAAAACATTACTATTTACTATTTACAATACTATTTAAATACAATTACTATTACTATATACAAATACTATATACAATTACTATTTAAAACACAGTTTGACTAAATATCATTATTACACTGCATTAGGCAGAAATGAGGCTTAAATTAATAAGACGAAATAAAACTAAATAAATGATAATTTAGAAAATATTTTTAAACTTTTATGCTCAATTAATACGCTCATTTCAGTATTCATTTGAAGTTTTGAATTTTTTAGAAACCATCTTCTTACATCTTAAAATTAACTATCATGTCAAATTCCAAGTCCTACCACCTCTCTCAAGATAAAGGGCTATATTGAAATAGGAACTGTCACCATTAATTTGCCAAAATTAATTTTGAAATCGGTTTTTTTCCTAATATTCCACAGAAACGTAATTTAGAAAGCTTTTAAAGGATTTTTTAGAACGTTTGTTTTTCCTGTGAACCCCAAGTGGTAGAATCATCGGCATAAAATATAGCCTGTGTAAAATCAGAGACTGTTACGATTGATTCGAAACTATTATTACTTTTATAATCGGTTTATATTCTCTGAAATTGCATAGAAATCGTAATTTAGGACTTTTTTCGAACGCTTTTCGCACCTCCCCTTCCCTTCACCCCTTTTTAATTCGAATTTATTTTCGACAGTCCTTCGAGGGCATTTATATTTTATAAGTAACTACCATGAAATATTTAAAGTTTCTAGCCTTTTCAGTATCACAGAAATCGCAATTTAGAAATTTTTTAGCTCCTGCAATCCTCTGGTGGTACTGGCACAGACATAAATTATAGCTTATTTTTGAGCAGTTTCTATCACCAACAATTTGTCATCATTATTTTTTTAATCGGTTTGGTATTTTATTAGTTTGCTTAAAAATTGTAATTGTAACACTTTTCGCTCACTTCATCTTTTTAAATTTGGAATTTTCTTTCGACTGTTCTTAGAAATCAGTTGCATCTTGTAAGTAAATATCATGCCATATTTCAGTGTGTTAGACCCCTCAGTTGTGCAAAAAACGCAAATTAGAACATGTTTTGTTTTTGCAACCCTCAGATGTTAGTGACAGCAACATAAAATATAACCTATATTATAGCAGGGACTGTCACCATTGATTTGCAACCATTACTTTTGAAATAGCTTTGGTATTTCCAAAGATTGAGTAGAAATCGCAATTTACAACGTTTTCAGAACGCTTTCGCACATTTTCACCCCTTTTTAAGTTTCCAATTTTTTCGAAACTGTTCTTAAAGATCATTTATATCTAATAAATATGTACCTTGCCTAATTTTAAGTTGCTAGCCGCTACCGATCACAAAAATCGAAATTTAGAACGCTTTTTTGCTCCTGCAACGTCTAGGTGATAGTGATACCGACATAAAATAGCGTCTATGTAAGAGCAGAGGCTGTCAGCATCAATTTCCTACCATTACGTTTGAAATCAGTTTGATTCTAACTGAGATATTGCTGACAAATCGGCATTTAGAACGTTTTTAGAACGCTTTTCGCGCATTTTGCTCCTGCATCTCCTCTGGAGTAGTGGAAACAGATATAAAATATAGCCTATCATGGAGAAAGATCTGTCACCTTCATTTGTACACCATTATATTTGAAATCAAGCCCAGTGGTGTAGTGGTCAGCACGCCTGTCTGCTGCACCGCAGGTCGAGAGTTCGACTCCCGACTGGGCAAGGTTCACTCAGCCCTTCATCCCTTCGGGGTCGAAAAAATGAGTACCAAGCTTGCTTGGGAACTAAACACCGAGGGTCTCGCGTTAGGTTGACCACCTGGCCGGGACGCATGCTGCATAGCACCTCGGGGCCCAGGGTCAAGAAAACAGAGATGGGCACTGTCGGCCCAGATCCTTCTTGGATTGTATAGCCACAGAGTTTAGTTTTTAGTTTTTATATTTGAAATCGGTTCAGAACTTCCTGAGACTGCATAGAAATCGCAATTTAGAAAGGTTTTTACAACGCTTTTTGTGCATTTTGACCCACTGTAAATTTTTTTTTTTTTTTTTTTTTTTTTTTTTAAATGTCCTCAGAGACCATTGATATCTTATAACTAACTACCATTCCAAATTTCACGATTCTAGGCCCTTCCGTAACGCAAAAACCGCAATTTAGAACGTTTTTCTCCTGCATCCCCTTTCGGGTAGTGGCACCGACATAAAACATAGCCCATGTTGGAGCAAGGGTTGTCACCATCATTTTGACGCCATTATTTTTTAGATCGGTTTGGTATTTCCTTAGATTGTGTAGAAACCCCCATTTAGATCGTTTTTTAGAACGGTTTTCGCGCATTTTCACAATTTCAAATTTCGAATTGTTTAAGAACTGTTCTTAAAAATCCTTTATATCTAATAAGTAGTTAATATTTCAAATTTCATATTTCTAGGCCCTTCAGTAACGCAAAAATCGCATTTTTAGAACGTTTTTTGTTCCTGCACCCCCTTTGGTGTAGAGGCATCGACATAAAGCATAGCCTATCTTGGAGCAAGGGTTGTCACCATCATTTTGACACCAGTATTTTTAAATTGGTTTGTTATTTCCTGAGATTGTGTAAAAACTACCATTTAGAACGTTTTTTAGAACGTTTTTTGCTCCTACACCCCCTTTGGTTTAGTGCCACCAACATAAAACATAGTCAATCTTGCAGAAAGGGTTGTCACCATCATTTTGACACCAATATTTTTAAAATCGGTTTGGTATTTCCTGAGATTGTGTAAAAACTACCATTTAGAACGTTTTTCAGAACGCTTTTTGTGCATTTTCACCCCTTTTAAATTTCAAATTGTTTAAGAACTGTTCTTAGACATCATTTATAACTTATAAGTAACTAATATTCCAAATTTCATATTTTTAGGCCCTTCAGTAACGCAAAAATCGCATTTTTAGAACGTTTTTTGCTCCTGCATCCCCTTTGAGGTAGTGGCACTGACATAAAATATAGCCTATGTTCTAAGTTGGACTAACACCATCATTTTGATACCATTACTTTTGAAATCGATTCGGTAGCTCCAGAGATTACCTCTAACAAACAAACAAACTTTACTTCTTTATAATATTAGTATAGATATACTTTGCAATAAAATGCTGATTTGGGTGGACTTTCTGCTGAAAATTCCTTCATGAAAACATTTCATTTATTAACATAATCAAATTAAACCTCGTGAAATTGATCTCCTTCTTCACCCCCCCCCCCCCCCTTTCTTTATCATTTTATGAGTTTCTCCATCTTCACTGTTCGTTTTTTTTTTCAAAAGAAGGCAGATGGCCCACTGTCTTCAGTAATGTGGACTATGGTGATTTCAAGTTAAGTTAGAAAACTTAACCAATCTGCTGATTTTCGCCAACATCTTATAACGGTGGATGAAACATGAAACCGCCATTATTCACTAGCGATGAAACAGCAATCTAAACAATGTGAAAGAGCAGCTGAAATTGCGCCAAAGAAAGTGAAAACGGTTCCATCTGCTGGAAAAGCCATGGATACGGTTTTCGGAATTCACAAAGTGTGGTGACCATAGACCACCGGCAAAAAGGTAGAATCGTCACCGGACAGTGTTATGCATTTCTACGGGACCAATTAAAGAGTGCTTATTCTGACAAAACGTCCATACCTGAGCAAAAAAAAAGTGTTCTTTAACACATTCGTTAACACATGCCTGTAGTTTTCGCTACGAAAGTCAATGACCTACGCTCTGTAGTGCTTCCACATGCACCGGATTTTGCTCGCAGCGATTATTTCCTTTTCTCAAGCCTGAAGAAATGGCTCGGTAGTCGGAAATTCACTTCAAAATATGGGGGTAAAGCAGAGACCACCACTTCATTTCCAAAGTTAGATAAGGCTTATTATACGGAAGATAATAAGAAGTCGGAAACTCATTGGTTTAAATTTTATAAGTTGTAAGGAACTACGTTAAAAAAATGAAATATTGTCAAAATTTTTTCTATTTTCTTTGTCGGGCTGATAACCTTTCGAAACACACTCGTATCGACATCAAATTTTATTTTCCCTCCAAAGAAAAAGGCAGAGTTCATGAAAAATGCGGGTCCTAGTTGTAATTAAAATTCGACCCCCTCATGCTGAGAACATGACACTATAAAACTTGGTAAGACGGAAACATAAACAATAGGTGCGAAATACCTTTTTAGATGGGTTATTTGCGTCTTTGCAGATACAATTGCCGGGTATTTTTAGGGGAATAATGAGAATTCCGTTAAACCAGGGTTCCGTTACAGCTACGTATCAGAAAATAAATTTGTTAGCTAGCAGACATTTATAAAATGTAATATTTTACCATACAGTCTCCTTATTTTCAGTTTAACATTATTATAGTTAATGATAAATTTTCGCGTTTCCTTACCGTTACAAAAAATGTCTTTAAGTTACCTTTGAGAACACACACAACACTGTAAAAAAAAAGACTAAAGTACGGAAATACTACTGGCAATCTAGACGCCAGGACTATTTCCTTATTTTAAATGAAATATTTTACGGTAAATTACACAAAATTTTCCGTTTTTTCTGGAATTTAACGTTTTTTTCTGTAATTTAAAGGGAAAAAGTTCCGTTAAAATACGGAAATAGTACTATCGTCTAGATTGCCAGTAGTATTTCCGTAATTTAGTCCTTTTTTTACAGTGTAGTAACGAGGGAAAAAATGTAAGCGCTATTCTTAAGTCTATGGGAGCGTTATTTTCAAATATCTCGCATCCTTTTTAATATTTTAAAATGAAATTTTTTGCATAGGATAGCTGAGAACGATCTACAATCGGGGTGTTTTTGACTTTTTTGATTTTGGTTAGAGATATTTAAAAAAAAAAAATTACTTATACTTTCGAAACTTGTGGAATCGGTTCTGAAATTGAAACTATCATAATAAAAGAAAACTATAACTAAAATCGGAAAAGTAAAACTTAGCCTGGTTGTTGATCGCCCTCAGCTATCCATGCAAAAAAAAAAAAAAAAAAAAAAATCATTCAAAAATATTAAAATCAAAGCGAGAAATTTGAAAATAACGCCACCATAGACTTTAAAATTAGCATTTTCATTTCTTCCCGTGCATGGAGTGCGCTCTTAACAAAAAATATGTTACACAGGACAAATTTCGCATTTTCTGCGACTTTTAAAGGTATACTGTCCCCATAAAAATGAAAAATATTAAAAATAATAAATATTAATTTTTTTTTTAAAGTTTCGAACAAATTGATCAACACTTTTAAAGTTAACAATCTTTAAAACTTACGAATTCTAAGTTCTTGTTAAAACTTAGTAAATTTAAATTGTTCAAATTATGAAAAATTAAAATAATAAAGTCATCAATGAATGTTCTTAGGCATGTTTTAACGGCAGGAAAAATATGCTAAAAATTAATATAATAAGAAAATGAGTAATACAGATGAAAATCAACTTTCAGGAATTTCTACCAATTAACGGAAGTGTATTTGCATTCTTTTGTACAACCCTTACATTAGCAACAAGATTTTATACACGTCACATGTTAAGATAAAATTTATTCCAGTATAAACATACTTAAAACTACTTAAATCGCACTTCCAGAATTTATCATCCATAGGCGTGCATGCATACAATTCTCTAGATAACCTTGTATATTATTATATTTAGTTTTTTCTTTCGGAACCGCTTGGAATCCGTTCTGAAATTGAAACTATCCTAATATTATAAAAAAAACTAAAACCAAAATCGAAAAAGTAAAAACTAGCCTGGTTGTTGATCGTCCTCAGCTGTCCAATGCAAAAATCTATTAAAATAAAGCGAGAAATTTGAAATTAACGCCCCCATAGACTTAAAATTAGAGTTTTTATCTCTTCCCGTGTCTGAAGTGGGCTCTTAAAGAAAGACGTGGACAAATTTCGCATTTTCTGCGGCTGTTAAAGGTGTACTTTTTTGTTAAAAATAACAAATATTAAAAGTAATAAATATTAACAATATTCCTTTAAAGTTTCAAACAAGTTGATCAAAACTTTCAAAGTAAACATTCTTTAATACTTACTAACTTTAAGTTTTTGTTAAATCTTAGTAAATTTAAATTGTTCAAATTATTGAAAAATTAAAATGACAAAGTCATCAATGGATATTCTTAGGTTTGTTTTAACGGCATGAAAAAATGATAAAATTTAATATAATAAGAAAACGATTAATGCAGATGAAAGTAAACTTTCAGCAATTTCTACCAATTAACGCCAGTATATTTGTATTATTTTGTACAGCCCTTGCATTCGAACAAGTTTATATACACGCAACATGTTAAGATCAAAATTATTGCAGTATAAACATGCTTAAAACAACTGAAATCGTACTTCCAGAAATTATCATTCATAGGTGCGCGCATGCATCCAATTCTTTGAATAGCCTTGTATATTATTATATTTATATTTTACAAACACATCTTTCTAAATATAGTTGAACTTGAAAATGTAGAATTAAATTTAAAAAAAAACAGCAATTCACTCTCATTCTCAGCAAGTCTTCCTAGTTCTTTTGCGTAGCCCTATACACGGTCTATAGAAATCATATGTATAATCTAGGATTAAAAAAGTATATCATAGGTGAAAACTGACTTTTAGCAATCATCCCTAATAGAGAATACTTCGTATACAGTATTGTATCCAGCAACTTTTATGTGCCCCTGTAAATGAAATAAAATGTGATTCACATCATATTCTAATGTAAGCATCTTGTAGTAAACCTCAGTAACGTATATGAATTTCATCTTGTTTAAAATGTTGAAACAGAACTAAAACACGCAGCGAGCAGTTTTTTCTGTAATAAAACTGAATTCTTTTCTGTGATAGTGTAAATGAATGATAAATGCTTTGCAACCCCTTCAGCAAACATGTTAGCACACCTCATGAATTCATATCCATTTCGCTATGTTTGCAACAGAGAAACATTATTAAAATACGCCGTAAAACGTTTTTTCTTCATAGTCGACAATATAAAGAAATGTACTTTTGAATTCCCCTGTACACGAACCTGTGCACTTCAATAAGGTGCATAGATTTTATGTTTAAATTGCTTTACATCATTAAAATATACCGCAAATGATTTTTCCACATAGGCCATAATATAAAAGAATACTTTTGAATGTCCATGTCATGAAGTATAAATTATTACACGCTTCATTATCAATGTGATGTATGCCATGATAAACTTCAACAACGTATTTCAGTTACATCACAATCCAAGTATATGTACGCTAGTTAGAATACCGACAGACAAGCAGTCAAGCCCAACTCATAAACATTTTTCAACTATGTTGGAGAGTGCTAAACATCTGAGTACCCGTCCAAAAGTTGTGTTGGATATACATATAGAAAATACAGAGGGCGTAGAGAAAAACACGGGACCTAATAGTAATTAAAATTCGACCCCCTCATGCTAAAAACATGACACCATAAACCTGGTAAGATGAAAACATAAACAATAAGTGCGAAATACCGTTTTAGGTGGGTTTTTTCCGTTTTTGCACATACAATTGTAAGATATTTTTAGGGGAATCTTGAAAATATTCCATTTAAACCAGGATTCCGTTACAATACGTATTGAAAAATAAATTGGCTAGCTGACAGACTTTTATAAAATGCTATATTTTACCTTATAGTCTCATAACTTTTAGTTTTACATTATTATAGTTAATGATAAATTTTCCCATTTCCTAACAGTTAAAATAATACCTTTACGTTACATGAGAACCCACACTAGTAACGGGGAAAAATATGAAAGCGCTAATGTTAAGTCTATGGGAGCGTTATTTTCAAATATCTCGCTTCCTTTTTAAAAATTTAAAATGAATTTTTTTTGCATAGGATAGCTGAGGACGCTCTATAACCGAGCTAGTTTTTAGTTTTTCGAATTTGGTTTCAGATATTTAATATATATATATATATATATACTTTTACTTTCATAACCGGTTGGAATCCGTTCTGAAATTTAAACTATCCTAATATTAAAAAAAAAAAAAAAAAAACTGAAACCAAAATCGAAAAGGTAAAAACTAGCCTGGTTGTAGATCACCCTCAGCTATCCTGTGCAAAAAACATCATTCAGTAATGTTAAAACCAAAGCGAGAAATTTCAAAATAACGCCCCCATAGACTTAATATTAAACTTTTCCTTTCTTCTCGTGTCTGAAGTGGGCTCTTAAAAAAAGATGTGTTACACAGGAAAAATTTCGTTTTCGACTGTTAAAGGTGTACTGTCCCCATAAAAATAATAAATATTAAAGTAATGAATATTAAAAGTATTTCTTTAAAAATTTGAACAAGTTGATCTACAATTTTAAAGTTAACAATCTTTAAAACTTACTAACTTTAAGTTCTGCTGATTTTTAATTAAAAAAACTGTTTTTCGAAATTAAAATGTTAAATTGTCGAATATTTTATACATATACAAGAATAGGAAACTTGAAACCCAGTCTCCTGGCCAGTCCACAAACATGTTCTAGCAAATTCTGACTTCGTAATTTTATTATTTGTTAGCTATTTTAACTTAAAATTACTTTAAAAACAACGCGTCTATTTTGTTTACCGTTTTACTTAATAAACCAATATTGAATTCAGGGGGTAGCCCGGGGGGACATCCACCTCCCGGAGCGATGAGTTGTCCCCCCCCCGGAAGATTTGATATTTTGCATTTTCAATGGTCAAAAAGTGCAATTTCCCCCTAGAACTCTATTATGCCCCCCCCCCGGAGCCCCGGAAATTCCTCCCGGAGAAAAGTGACTGAATTCAACACTGTAATAAACTCGGGCTGAAATTTTGTCCCCTAGTAACTTGTACATGTTTTACCTCCCTGTATACGGCTCTAAAATTTTATATATACAAAGTAAATGCGTAATATCCTTCGTTATTCATAGAAATATAGAATTTGAAATATTTCATTCTTTCAAGAGTATTTTGTCAAAATTAAACAATAATCGTAGAAAAGAATAAATCCAAAGTATAAATAGGAGTGATCTATTTTACCACGTTACAATAATCCAATCACACCAAAGGAAATAGGAAATAGTTTCCATTTGCTAAAATGTGTCGGTCTTAGCCAATCAGATTTTTAATAGGGCGGTGTTTTCATGTCCGATATGGGGCGGGCAACATATCATTACGAGGCCGCTTTTGACACATGTTTCATCAAAATCTTTACAAATTTTGCTCAGCCTAATTGTAGTAGAACTATTGAAAGCATATTATTGGAAAGCTTAAACTCTATATTTTCGTTATTAAAAAAATTTTCCTGAATTTTGCTGATATGAATGTTATAAAACTAAAAAGGACACAACACCTCGAATTTCACTGGATCCTAAATTGACAGGATCCTGAGAATTAAACTACAACGAAAATCGGAAAAGTAGAAAATAGCCCGTAAACAGATAGTCCTCAGCTATCCTGTGCAAAAAAAATCATTTAAAAATATTAAAAATCAAGCAAGATATTTGAAAACATTGTTGCCATAGACTTATCATTAGCGTTCGAACTTCAAGCCGTGACTAGTGTGGCCTCTTAAGTTTATGGGAAAGTGAAATTCCAGATATCTCGCTAGCATTAGTATTTTTAAACGATTCTTTTGCATAGAACAGCAGAGGTATTTTTAACCGGGTTAGTTTACTTTGATTTTAGTTAGTTTATATGGAGGACAGTCAATTGCGGAACCGGTTCCAAAAGTATTTTTTTTAAATCCGAAACGAAAGTCGAAAAATTAAAAACTAGACCGTTATAAATCATCCTATGCACAAAGAAAAATAAAAATTCAGCACGATATTTAAAATTAAAGGCCCCATGGGATTAACAGCGTCTTAGTTTCTTCGCGTGACTTCTCTTAACGATAAAAAGATCCTTTCAGTTACATTGGTCATACAATATTTTGCCGATGCACAGTGAGATGTTTTGACGATTTAGGTGGACAAAATTATTTCCTTGTAGTTTAATTAGTTTGCTTTTTTTATATACATCACTTATAAAATACTCAGTGATAAATATTTGGTTATTTAACAACAATGTCTTAAAATAAAAATACAGGGTGCCCACTAAATCCATTCCTACCCTTAACTGCCGAACAGCTGCATCTATATACATAAACGTGGTACCTAGGTATAGTAACGAGGCTATGCGTTACTAGTTAAGACAGCTTACAACGCCACCTGGTGCAAAATGGCGGGATTAGCGTCACTATCACGAAAATGATTCGAAATGTGGGATGAAAGTGAATGAAAAATTTCAAGAGCATAATCTATTTAATTCGAAAGGACACCTTGTGAACATCAATGCTAAATGAATCTCGTTCTGAGCATGAATCTCATTTTCGAGATTGGAATACTAACTCAGCTGTTTTGCACCAGGTGACGCTGGAAGCGATGTCATCTAGTAGACCATAGCTACTTTACTATACCTAGACATCACTTTGAGTATAGCTGCAACCATTCGGCAATTAAGAGCATTGGAAGGACTTAATGGGCACCCTGTATAATGCATTACAAATAATGCGTTAAACGTACTTTTTTCAATTAAGTCACCAATTTATTGCACACATGCAAGTTAATATTCATTTTTTTGTATTTTTGTTTACTCAGAATTTCTCGAGAATTATGTAGCCATCCTGAATTTTAAAAATAAAATATTAAAGAAACTAATATTTTGTGGTAATTAAAATATAAATGATACCAAAATTATTTTCAGTTGAAAAAATGCTGTGTGAATAAATATAAATATTAATTTGGAATAAAATTTCTACATAAAGACTAATGCATCCGAAAATTTTGTGTCCCTGTAAAAGAAATACAACTACTACGCACTTTGTTTTTAATTTAAAAAATGCTATGTGCTTCTCGATAACCTATAGTAGTTTTGTAGAAATTTAAAATCTCATTTTAACAACAATCTTCCGGCAATTTTATGTGTAGCCCTGTGAAAAATGTATAATTTCTACGTTCGATAAATTATAATTTAATAGAATTGTCATCGGAAAAACACATCTAGGCAAAGTTTCAGCTCAATCAGATAATTGAAAGTGGTTTAAAATTGTCTTGCATGAATTGACCTAATCTTATGTGGCACTGTAAAAAAAAGCGTAACTGCTACATTCCATAAATTATAATATTGCATTTTCATCAGAATTGCATGTCCTAATCAAAGTTTCAGCTCAGATTATTGAAATTGGTTTAAAATTTACTTGCAAGTTGTAATCTAAATTTTTTGTGAAGCCCTGTAGAAACAGTATTCTAAACAAACTTCTACGTTCTTTAAATTATATTGTATTGTCATTCAAATTACACGTATTCATTGGTTCGGCTCAATAAGCGATTTAGATTTCACTTGCAAGATTTGAACTAAACATACATGAACTAAGTTAATGATGCTTGTTTATTAACCGTTTGAAATCTGGAAGCGCGATATCGCTGCATTGCCGTCAAGTCCAAAAATGCTAAGTAGCGCTATCGTGCTGTTATTTCAGCACGAGTATCTCTGCGCGGGAGCAAATATTTTGCCGCTCTTGCGTTTTCGTAACGCAACTCTTAAAAGCATAAATAGCGTTTTTAATTAGTTTTTATTCCAAAAAAATAAAATTATCAGTATAAAATTTTCAGTAAAAACACTTGAAATATCCAAATTATCTATAGCACTTTTGGAATATGAGGATTGATAGATAGCTGTCAAACGGTTAATAAAAACTTGCAGATCTGTAGCTATCGGCAGGAGTTAGTTTAATTTTTCAATACTTTAGGAATGAAACAGATTTTAAAAACTGCTTATTGCTGAATATATTTTTAAGTAAAGATGAAATATATAAACATTAAGGATCATCCAGAATCTCAGCCTTTGAAAAAAGCGGTAAAACGGGTTTAATATCGCTTATTTTTAAACGAAAGTATTAAATCTGACGTTGACAAAGCTGAGACATTAGATCAGAATATTCGTGCTTTCAAATAAAACAATAGTCACGACGTGCTTTCAAACTTAAAGGAAGCTAGGGCAACCTTTGAAACTCTCAAACCAACTCCGCAAATGGCTACTTTATGGTCACAATAGACACCCGATTTTTTTACGCCAAAGCTAGTACGGATTTTGAAAATACAGACATTCAGCCACCAGTACACGCGGTTTCGTCAAATTCGACATAATCTGAAAAATAGATTTGTGTTCACCTAGATCACAAAACTTTCCACTGTGCTATGTAGAGAACAGATTTGTTTTGAGTAAAATTCAACGATAAAATTCTTTCATGTTCACACAAGAAAATTTTTAGAAGTTAACTTTGGAGCTTCGCCGGGCAACAGTGAAAACTGGTATGAAACATACACGCCACTTTATAAAAATTGATTCTAGGATTTCATGAATATAAGTAAAAGAAAACCGGAAAGGAAATGATCGATTTAAACATCACTTCATGGATGTATGTGTGATAACTCCAAAATAATCTCAAAATAGTCATTTAAAGCAAAATTAAAGAATTTTTACAAATTTCCTAAATTAAGGTTCTCACTTTTAATGTAAAGAAAAATACATATGATTGTGAATCTTCAAATAATCTCTATCATGCATAGCTGCCAACTTGTACGGATTTTTGCTACCACTAAAATTTAAAAGAATTTTCTGCCTTATTTAATTATCAACAGTCACGGCGATTCGGCGATTGAATTAGTCAAAACTTTCTATTAAATTTTAGTGGTAGCGAAAATCCGTACAAGTTGGCAGCTATGATCATGGCTCTATTCAAGGTAAACTATTTTTCCTGCGATATGATAAAAATTTCCTCAATACAATTTTAACTAAACTTTCATACGTAGAAACTTTTCCGAAACATTTCATGGGATGAGTCTTTACGAATGCACGCGATATATTTAAACATTTCACATGATCAAACACTGCTGGCCTATGCAGATATGAATAAAGCTAGTCTCACTTAAACTACGGATCAGCAAAAGTCATGAAGAAAATTAACGGAGTTAAAGGAATGACAATATTCGCAAAATTCAATCAAATGAGTAACATTAATCAAAAGAAATACTAAAATATTTTTATTAAAAACCATGCATCTCCAATATTTTAACTGGAGTATACAAAGAAAATCGTTGATTGCATATTTGAGACGCAGCCAAGTTTTTAATGAAGGATATCATCAAGACTTGCGGTTAAAAGGTTCACTCTTCTTGGATGTGTTGAGGATTTCAAGTGCATCCAGATTAAAGTAAGGTCTATAGCATAACAAAAGTAAGTTGATGTATAATATTTCATGTAAAAAACATAAATATGCAATATAAATATAGGAGCTAAAAGTATGTCCGCAACACTATTAATCCTTCTGTTTTCTATGCTATAATTCACATGATAAAGAGCCGTTAACAGTAGCCATAGGAAGTCTGTACAACGACTTGACATATGCTTCAGTAATAAATTTACATTTGCCCCTGATAAAATATATATAGCTACATCACCAAATGATTTCATAAGCATATAAAAGTAAAACATATCAACAGGTTCAGAGATTATCGATGAAATTGTCATTGCTAACACAGAAGCGTAAAATGACTTCGTATTAAATACCATATGAACGATGACTAAAATGAAACAAAGCAAGAAAATACTATTCTTTCTGTCAAATGTATAGCGATAGAAATCAGTAATAAGTATAAGGGCTTGAAAACCGACGATCGTTTCTTCATATTTCTGTACGTTTGCCCAAAAGGTAAACAATAAAGAAGCTTGTAACACTTTGTTAAAAACTTGCGTAGCTTCCAGGGTTTCAAAAAGTCGATCTGACAAGAACCTTGCTTGTCTTAAATTTTCTGCTGGAACGGCATTCATCCTATGAAAAATAAGAAAGATTGCTTTTTATTGGCGCTAAAGAGATGCTTTATAACAAGGGTAATTTAAATTTTACACGATTTGCACTTTTACAGAAGTAATTTTTTTTATTACATTTTGGTCACAAATTCATTTTGCAGTTGTTTAAAGTGTAGCCAATAACTGAAGGCCGCACTTAAATACATTAAGATAGCAGACCTGTTTGAAAGATAGAAGTTTACAAATTTGAAACCTGTCACCGGACAACGATGCAATTACTTATATGAACAAGCAGCCACACTATTCTTTACCACTGTATTTAGTATGTCCTTGGCCAGTTTAATGCTTCATATTGGCTAAAATCTTTAAAAAGAATGAGCCAATGTCTATAACCTCTGTTACCAAACTACAAATTTTAAAGTCAAAACTTCAAAAAATTACTAGATCAAAACGGGTATTTAGCGATTGTGTGGCCACTTATTGATAAAAATAAATCATTTGGTATATTTAAAATAATCTAAATACGAAAATTTCATAAACTAATTGCTACATGTAACGGAGGTTACATGGAGAAAAAAAGAAGTTACCAACACCAACTTAATTTAGTGATTTTGTTCTCATGTTAGGAATTCTGCTTATAATTTATCGCACCAGCATATTTTAAGTTAAATAGCTAATTTTGAAGAATAACATTTGTAATCAATGTTGCTTGATAACAGGTTACATGAAGTAACCTCCGTCACCAAAATGGATTTAGTTTGTTATCCTGATATCCTAAGAATGATGTTATGTTTACTACATGAAACGTTCCCTTAATTAAATGAATTTATAGCGAATTTTTAAGATTAACATCTGTTTCTGCTGGCAGGTTACAGGAAACAGTGGTTACATTCAGAAATTAAAAAATATTCCAAGAACACATTTTATTTACCTATTAGTCTGAAAGAGATACCAAATGTTAATTTATTTTACTTGTAATCCTAAAGTCTCAACATAAATGATGAATAATTAGCAACAGGTTACATTGAGAAAAACCACCTTCCCGAGAAAAAACAAATTTGTGCTATATCCGATTATTCCTTACAAGTATTAAAAATAATTGTCACTACTTGCTTACTTTTAAACATTTATGTTGTGTAGTACACTTCTTTTAACATGAGAAATAAATTATGATATAAATTTACTTGCTAGTGAAAAATTTTGCGGACATGAAATATGCGCGTAAAATTAAAACGACCCGCAAGCTAGGCTTTAGAAAACTAATTAGACTGGCTCTAACTGGTGATTACAGTAAACGAGACTGTTTAATAAGTTTATTTTATTGAAAATAATTCGCGAATTGCTAGAGAAACTAGTATGCTGTGTATCGCAGAACTCTTTTCTATACCATTAATATATCAATTTATAATATCAATGATTAAGAATATAAAACCGTATTTCTTCGAATTAAGCACAGAGTTGGAGATCAGTTAAAAGAATAGCAGTCCCGGTATGTTATTAAAATCGGGTAAAACTAATTACACTACGAAATTCGGTGAATTTCTACGCAATCTATGAATAGCTATAAAATCCATCTGAAGAACCATAGGTCAAGTATTCAGTTGTATCCACAGGTAAAAGTTGGCGTAGAAATGATATTCCGGCAAAAATGTTAAAAGTACACTGAAGTTACAAGGGCGTTAACACTACGTATTACGCTTGGTGAAATGTATCAATTTATTACGGACAATTCGGTATTTCTCCGAAAGCATATAAAAGACCACCCCCCCCCCCTTAGTAATTGATCACTTAAAGTCATGTTCAAACAAAATACGCAGCATTATCAAATTCAGTGTATTATTTCTTTAGAAATGTAAATTTTGAAAAATAGCTTAACAGCGCCTACTCTTGAGATATACATGCACCCGTACCTAAACAGCATCAATTTATGCCAAGGTATAATCTTATCTAAAGTTCTGATTATTTGACAGAGCGATATAAAGTTTCAGACGCAGGCTAAGAGAAGGATTTTCACCCAAAAATAGAGAAATGGTTTTTCGGACATTCAACATATCAAAGTCCTTCAAAATAAGTAACATTTTAATTATTCCAATATTTTCGTATGTATGTAGAAAAGAAAATAACGCAACACCACCAGCGCCATGCAGAGGCAAATTAATTCTCTCTAATCTAAAAAAAAAGTGAAAAAGAACGTAAAATTAAATGTTAATGCAATGGCTTTTGATTTCATGATCAAATAATGTAATGTTGGGGTCATACAGTATCCTTTTCCGTAGATGTTTAAAACTAAAACTTCAGATATCATAATTACTTATTTTAATTTCATTATAAATATGTAGTCCAATTTTGTTTGTATAGGAAATAGGCTACAACATGCACTGAAATCTCATTACGTTAAGAGCACATCTCGAAAAGTTATTTTAACCCGGGAGAACTCGCTAGTGATAATGCCCAATTGCTTTTCTTTTACTTTAGATTCATATAATATCAACTTTTCGTTGGCTTAGTACTTTTATTCACAAAATAATGGTAAAACATTGAAATTTTAATTAAAATGAAAAATGATTTAAATAAGAGTCTTAAAAAAGTAAGACAGAAAATCTCATGCAGCGAGTTCTCCCGGGTTAAAGAATTTTCATCATTACAAAAAGAATTTTAATAACTAGCGACTTTTATAAGTTTAAATTTTTTTAAATAACCAGTAGTCTGCAGGAAATTTTTAATTAGTTTTAAGTTATAGTTTGCTTTCGAATATTATATTGAACTTAACATTGATTTACGCCAACAGTAAATATAGCACTTATAAAATGCAAAACATCTGAACAAGCTTTTCATTAATTTGCTTTCAGATAATTAGCATTTTTGAAAATGAGTGTCATTCGTGACTTATGAATATTTAGCTTAAGGTTTAAATGTTAATGATATTCTAAAAAGCTATGGTTATCTTCTTACCCTATAAGTTTAAGATCCAGATAAGCGTCTAAAATTTATACAGAAACAGATTGTATAAACATAACTGAACACAATATTAGCAGATATTCTGCCAGGAACTAGACAGGGATGCGAAATCCGATTTAAGAAATAAATATTAAAACAGGAATCCACAGATTTTAATCGAATAAATTAAAATAACCTTACTTTAAAAGTTTGCAAAATACAAAAAATCTGAATAAAAGGGTTGTCAGACTCATAAGATACTGTCTTTGCACTAAACTTTATGTAAATGCCTTTTATAAAAGTTATCCTCATTTAGAAGTCTTTAGCGATACTATTAAGTTTCCAAACTAATCAAAATTAAACTAACATCAATAGTTAAATTGAAAATTACAAGTTAAGCTATTAAAAATTAATATAGCAGCAGTCAGAGACTGTTAACAAGACTAACACAAAATCTTTATTAAACAAGAATATTGATTTTTGAAAGTATGTAAGTAGATACCTACGTTCTATATTGAAAAAAAACTTAACTAATATAATTATCTACCTTTTCCTTTTTGTAGTTAAGTAGCAATTTTATTTTATACAATATAAAAAATAAAGGTTTGCATCTAGCTAAAAAGATAGGACAGAGCCCCGAATCTTAAATTTGTGCGTATGTTTGCCTCAAGACGGATGCGTACTTTTACTCCATTCTGAAGTATTTTACTTAACCAGCTATGAGGTAAACTATACGTCATTTAGAAGCTATAAAGCTACCGTTCTCCACTGAATTTTCGGACTTGTAAAAATTTGAAGTATTGTCAGCTAAATAATAATGTTAATCTTAAAAAATATTAGATCAAAATGCGAAAATTTAAACATACCTCATTTTCTTGGCACAGAGTGCTACTTTTTTTCCCCCACAAGGTTTGAACACACAACTGCTACACTTGAGACCAAACTACCACCTAGCGGTCATGATTGTAGAAATGTTTCTTCGTATTAAATCAGTCAGTGCGTATCTTTGCCGCGTGCGTATCTTTACCCCCACCTACTGTACATCTCAAAATGGGGGTAAAGACTCAAATCACTCAATGATTTACTTTTAAAACGTTTACACATTTAGTACTTTAACTAGAGTCCGATATCCCAGATAACATTTATTTAAAAAGAAAATGCTTTGAATAGTCCTGGAAAAATATATTCATGAAACTGCAAATATTTATTAATCAAAAATTCTTTAAGATATCTGTTTAGGGCCGTGCGAAGGGAAAACTGCGCCCGGGGCAAAGCTTCTATTTGGCGCCCCCCCCCCCCTCTTCTCTTTGTGACAGGTGTCACAAACTTGAAAAAGTGCGGAAACAGAAATAAATTCTATTGAATAAATATTTAGTGTGGATTTTGAAATTTTAAAGGGGTTTAATTTCAATTTCGAAATACTAAATAACATAAGGTAAATTTGCATTTATTTGTTAGAGATCGTGATGTTTTGCCACACATTTTTTCTAACCATTTTCATTTGTTAGTATTTGAGTTGGAGAAAATGGGAAAATTTGCAAGATAAAAATCGCTAACAACCAGATAGGACGCGAGTATTCCCTTTAACAAATAAGTACTGAAAAAGAAAGGAAAAATAACCCAGTAGAACATAATATAAAAGATGAAAATAAATTCTAAATTTCAGTACTATAATTAAGGAAAATAATGGATGCAATGTTTAAAATAACATAAAATAAAAAATATTATATCAGGCAGATATTTACTTCAATTTTATTTTTCTCGCTTTTAGTGTAGCCAAATCGTCTACTCGTGTTTGTGAAATTTTCAACGCCCTGAAGGAATCATCAAAATCAAATGAAATTTAATACATAAACGACTGGTATTGGTAAACAAATGATTACATTTTCAAAGCAATAAAACAATATAAAGTTTCCGAATTCAGTATTTGGCTTAGCCACAACGAGCTGCAATAAGTGCTGCTATACGACGTGGCATAGATCGAAACAGATTTCCAATGTCTGCCTGGGGAAGAGCATTCCATATCCTTTGTATGCATACCCAAAGTTCATCTCTAGAAGCTATAGGGGGGATAACAAGCGAGATGTCGATCAACGAAATCACCCACATGTTCAATGAGCAACATATCCGGCGAATACGCGAGCCATGCAAGAAGCTCTATGCGTTCTGCTGACAAGAAGTCTCAAACATTCCTTACAACATGTGGGCGTGAAATATCCTGTTGAAAGATAGTTCCAGGAACGCCTTGAAGGAAAGGAACGACTTCGGGTACCAGCACTTCACTGCTGGCCCTTTGCTGTTCAGATTACTCACAATTCGCAGCAGTTGCGATTGTCTATGATGTACAATCGCATCCCAGACCATAACTCCCGGTGTTCGTCCTCTATGAAGTTCGATAATGCACTCCAGAAGATAGCGTTTAACACGAATGCGGCCATGATGGTACCAAAAATTAAAGCGGGAATCTTCAGATAAAACAACTTGCTGCCAATCTGCATGCCAGTCTCATGAGCAGGTTGCAGCCGCAGGCGTAGATGGTTTTGCGGGAGGGGATCCTGTATAAAGGAGGTCTTGCACGTAATCCACGGTGCAGCAGACGTCGACGAATTGACGATGCAGACAACGATACACATGTAGCAGTTGACTAGTGTGCTGCCAACTGTTTAGATCTAGCTGTACGGTCCGTAAGCAGCATGCGGACCATATGTCTATCACCGCG
Source organism: Maratus speciosus (assembly GCA_963932465.1). Classification (NCBI taxonomy): domain Eukaryota; kingdom Metazoa; phylum Arthropoda; class Arachnida; order Araneae; family Salticidae; genus Maratus; species Maratus speciosus. The sequence continues at coordinate 90,503,121 of OZ010791.1, read as the reverse complement.
CGTTGACGTCACCGTTCGGGGTCCACTCTCAGATTTCCGAGTTGTCAGATCCTTTTCGGTCCGCTGCTTCTAAACTCGCATCACTCTGGTGTTGTTACGCTGCACACGAGCTGCTATTGCACGATGGGAAAATCCTTCACGAAGGCCGATGATTCTCCCCCATTCAAACTCCGTCAGTTGTTGAAATGTTTCGTCGAAGAGGCATAGTTACGTCTCACCTAACGTTTACCATTAGCAAATAACCATAGACAATTCTCAACGTCTCGCTACAGCCCTCTATTTATACGGTTTCAGCAGCAGTCCAGAGGGTGCTACTCACGCGTGCATGGTGACTCTGAAATTGGAATCAGTCGCATAACACACTATACTTTGCATTCTCCGAAATTCTCAGCTCAATCGCGTCATTCCTTTATGGTGTTGCAATTTTCACAAACATGAGTAATCTAAAGATTGCGTCACACTGGATTTGATAGAAAGTAAAACCTAGACTTTTCTGCTGATGTGGCGGTTGCTGAATGCTTAGAAAAATTCTCTACGCTGTCTCCACATTTTTGTAATTTCCTCTTAAGTCAAAATTATGGAGCGGTTGACGAATTTCTAAATGATCCATTTTATAAAAGTTTTCATCCGATGTTGGAAATGATTATTTTGCTATTAACAATTCAAGTTCATTTACGTCAGCAGTATCGAGAGCCTTTTGCTTAATTTTGATCTTTTATCACCGGTTTTTCAAAACAAAAAATTTTATGTAATTGAATCGCGAAAATGCTCCAATTAAATATGGAAAACTTTAAAATAGAAAATAACTGGTGGGAATAATGGAGGATTCTGATAACCTTAAATGGCACATATACCGGTCTCTCGTCCCCTAGAGGTTAATAGATTTTCATTAACTGATTTTAGATTCGCACCAGTCCAAAAACTCAAAATACTGTCATTTTCGCAGTTTGGTGAATCTTCCTGTTCAATTGCTTGATTATGGTGTCGATGTATGTAACACGAAATCTTTCATTTTCATTTAAATTGCCACTTACATCAGGAGCGTAGTCACCATTGAACTTGAGCGCAGTTCAGAGCTTGAAACTATGAATAAAGAAGAATTGACATATCTTAAAAATGGCGAAGCTTTAACAGTAACCGGTTTTGCCGGGCCTGATTACAATCGGGAATCTTCCACCAGTAAAGTTGAATCCTCCTTTTTTAAACACCTTTTTCATGCAAAATCTCTATCATAATTAACGCAAAATTATTGATTTGTTTTTACTGGTGGAAGTTAACCCCGACGATAGCCAGGCTATGCGGTTCCGCCATATTTTGAATACATAAACAATCCTCCAGTGAATGTCAGTGAATTTTGGTTACCGCTAGGACAAGCTTGTACCTGTAAATTTGAATAGGAATTTTCGTCTTATTTATGCAAAATTTCTGTTCAAAAAAGAAAAAAATTCTATTTGTGGAAGTTGAATTCTGCGTTAATCAGGCCCTGGTCTGATGTAAACAAATAATAGACGTCATCTTGTGACAACCTCATCCATTACTTCACTCGGAACTACACTTTTGAACACCGTAGAACTAAACTTTGTCTCCTCCTGTTAATTCATAGCTCCATTGTTCAGAGTTGTGAAAATCATTTGGGGCTGCAGGCCATTTTAAATATTGTACCTCATGCGCAGTAGAGTAGAAAAAAAAAAAAAAAAAAAAAAGCGAAATTGGAAGCTAGGTGAATTCTTAAATCAAACTACATACGAGGGTCTCACAACCATAGTAGACCAAGTCCACTTTAAAAAAAATGAGATAGCTCATGTAGAATCTACTGCTATAGTGCACCAGGTCTGTAGTTCACATACTTTGTCATAAAGTGCATCTGTGTCCAGAGTTTATGAAGCAATACAAGAAATCTTCACAGCCATACTGAATCAAGTCCATTCATCAGTGTACTACTTCATTACTACTTTTTTCTGTGACCCATTGTCTAAATCTTGCCTCATTGCTATAAAAAAAAGTTGTATTTTAAATAAGTAGCAATTTCAAAACTTCTGATGAAAAATAAACCTTCGTAAATCAGATGTATAAACTATGAAGGGAAAGTAATATTGTTTTTGATGAACCCCCACCTTCTCTCGGTCAAAAAACTAAAAATACCGATAGCGTTTTCTTAAAAAAAACCATTACAAGGAAAATACTCTAATCGCATAGTTCGATCTTAGGCCTAGAGAGGAATGTACGACAAAGAATAAGACCCCCGTCAAAGAAAAATTCTATTACAAAGTCTTCAGCAAAAAGTTTAATTTACACTTCAAGACGCCAAGTGTGTTATTTTACGTGTTAAATTATGTGATGACATATCAATCATGCTCTCGACAAAAAATGGTGAAAACACTTGTAAATGTCTTGAAATCGAAGGAGAGCTCCACTTGCGGATAGCTAAACAGGCTAGAGAGAAGGTTAAAACTGATCAAATTAAAGCCACAGATGAAACTTACTGCTGTACATTCGACCAGGGCCGAAACTAAGGGGGGGGGCAGAGGGGGCATGTGCCCCGGGCGCCAGAACGAAGGGGCGCCAAATGAAGGATTATACCTTTGAAATAGATCATTTTCGTCTGATGGACTAATGTCTTCTATTATTATTAAACAGCCATTATAAATAAAGCGTTAGGTGAAGATTAAAAAAAAATATGGCCATTTTTTTCTTCCCATTCTGACCAGAAAATCTGAGTTCTAACTTTTTACGGCTGCTCTTTCATCTTCGCCTAACACTTCATTTATAATGGCTGTATAATAATAATAGAAGATATCAGTCCATCAAAAGAAAATAACTCGGTGAAAGCGGAAACCCGGTTAAGCAGGACTCTAATAATCGGGAGTCTAACTGTATATTTCATTTTAAAAATGATCTTTAGAATATTTTCGCTGGTGTTCAGAGGGGACTCATGACTCCCGTGACCTCCCCCTTGGATCCACCATTGTAGATAACGTAATTCAGTATTACATATTTTAAGATTACATATATTTTAAAATAAGTCGGCTATTAGAAAATTAGTAAAATTCTCTTTGTAAATATACTTTGCGGAAGAGGGGGGGGGGGGGCCCAAAATCCATGCTTGCCCCGGGTGCAAAAAAGGCTAGTTTCGGCCCTGCATTCGACTTGCAAAAAGGACAACCCTTTCTAAGCTTTCAACGTACATAGCTTATTATAAACACAATCTATATGTTTATAAATTTGGGGTAGATTCCTTTAATAATAATGTGGGATACATGTACGTCTGGGATGAAATAGGTGAAATAGAGGGAGGAAGAAGTTCTCATGACATTTCTAGCATTGTTGCAAAACACCAGCAGAAAGTTGTAACTCGATTGAAGCAGTAACTATCAAGAAACAACAGATCTATGTTCCTGGAGACTGGAAAGAAACTATTATGAATGCAAACAGGAAATATCCTAAATTTGATGTCATTAAAGATGAGAATTCCAACTTTTTACTACAGCTTTGGAACAAAATATCACAAACAGAAAGGAGGATACCGCGGGAACTTGTTTTAGTTGGGTGGATATTGGATGGACTTGTGAGAGGCTCTCTTTTCATGTTACTGTTGAAAGAAACCCTCAACTAGGATCAATGCAAAATAAATTTGGAAAATTGGGCTCGTTGGCGCAAGTTACTTTCTTTGTCAAATGCCAGTCAAGATGTACGCAAGCCGTGGAAAAATTACTTTGGCCAAAAAGAAAGATATCATGGATCTTCTGCCATACATTCCGCCAATTCATCACGTTTACTTCAGGAATTTTCGAGCAGAGGTCAGTACCAAGTTCCAAGCTACTTCCTCTAGAGTACATCATGTGACGATGACAGTAATGTGCACAGTGAATAATTTACGATAACTGGTAATATCGTTCACTCTTTGAGTAAATAATAGAATAAGTAAATATAAATCAAAAGCAAGAGTTTTTGTAATCATAATAAACAAGTCTTTATTTACACATGGAAATTTCACAAGCACACTGGACCAAGTCCTTATTTTTTTAGAAAACGTATAAATTTTGAATAGAAATATTAATTTGTCATTTGTAAAAGTAGCGCGTTATAAAAATGGTACTGTAAATTGAATATTACCGCATATAATTCATATAAATCACTTGGCTTGAATTAATTATTAAGAACTTTAAAGCGTTATTATTCACATTAAAGAAAAATGGACTTTGTCTACTATGGTTGTTAGCCCCTCATATAAACTTTTTTTTTTTTTTTTTTTTTTTTTTTTATTCGTTCAAAATATTTTATATCTACTAAAAAACAACTTTTCAAAAGTAAAAAAAAAAGCCAAGCAAAAAAAAAAAAAAGAAAAGAAAAAAGGGGAAAGTTGTGGCTAAAAAATAGTGCGATATCAAATTTCCAAGCTAATATTATGGTACTTATTTAACATTTTTTATTAAAAATTTACCATATGTAAGTCGAGTACCTAAGTATGCGTTGATAGAAAGCCTTTTCTCCTTTACTAAATACATCATAACGTGTTTCTGAAAATTAATTTTTTTTAATTATGCATGATGGGCTTGGCGGCCATCTTTCCATATTTTACACAAATTTCTAAGCACACAAGTACATTGTTAACATCGGAAATTCGAAATTGTTGCTAAAGAAAACATTTTATGCTTTTAATTTATGGAAATGAGTGCCTAGAAATTTGTGTCTTAAAATAAAGTTGAAGTAACTTCAGGTTTCATCTTATGATTCTCTTTTTTTCGGAGGGGGTTAATTAATTAGTTAAAGCAGTAAAAATCAATTTGTTTTTTTTCTTCAAAATAAAAGACTTTAATTTATCTGTCTGTAGCCAAAACTAGAAGTTCAAAATTCTTAATAATGCAAACATATTACGAGCTTGTCTGCTTAGAAATTTGTATAAAATATGGAAAGATGGCCGCCAAGCCCATCATGCATAATTAAAAAAAATTAATTTTCAGAAACACGTTATGATGTATTTAGTAAAGGAGAAAAGGCTTTCTATCAACGCATACTTAGGTACTCGACTTACATATGGTAAATTTTTAATAAAAAATGTTAAATAAGTACCATAATATTAGCTTGGAAATTTGATATCACACTATTTTTTAGCCACAACTTTCCCCTTTTTTCTTTTCTTTTTTTTTTTTTTTGCTTGGCTTTTTTTTTTACTTTTGAAAAGTAGTTTTTTAGTAGATATCAGTTCTTTTTTTTAAACAGATTATATATAATTGAAATATTTCTACTCGCTAAAATTAGTCCTTGTATAGCCTTTATAAGCAGGGAACAAACACAATAGTATACATTTTGCTTACCTATCATTCATTTTTTAGAGTAATTAATAATTTAAAAGTAACGAAAGTCAATTTCTTCTTTCAAAGTATCAGTCTTTCTCAATTTATATCGCCTTAAAATTTTCTATGAAGGATGAAAATTTAGTAAAAATCAAATAGAGTCAAAATAAAATATATATTTACAGTTAGTCTGTCAGTTAATTGTTTGTTCTAACTTTTTTTGCCGACGGTTTTGCAAAATAAATTTATCTTTACAAATACCTACGGAAAATCCGAGAATGAAGCCCCGCAGGCATCTAAAGAATCGAAGATCTGTCTAAAGAAGTAAATCTAGCAATTCTAGACATGATGATGAAACATTTTTGATAAAAAAAATCTAAAAATTTAAAGATATAAACTGTACATATAATTTCATCTTCATTTAGATTGTGTTATAGAGAAGAAAGAATAAATATGTAATTTTACTCAAGTCTGTTTATCCATACCTATTTGCATAAATGTGAAAATATAATTTCGTATAAAAATTCCCGTAAATTGATTATATTTAATAGTCTTATTAAAGCCGCATAAACATTAGAATAAAATTTTTTTGCAGTTAAAAATTGCCTGAAATCTATAGTCTTATCGTTCGTCAAATTTGTTATATGTTTTTTTTTTTTAATACCCAGACACCTTTTCTAAACTCTGACAAAAGATCACAGAAATACTGAAATTATCCAAATACTTATACCTTTCTATCGTATTTCTTTTTTTGAGTGGGGGGAGGGGTGAGGAAGGGCGCTTAAGAACTTCGTTTTGTTCTTAGAATTCTGAATTAATCATTGAAAAGATCTACCTACATAAGTCTTGTTGCAGAATTTTCATTAGGTAAGAGTTGCATCAACTTATACATCATGTGAATATATTAAATTACTTTTGTAAAATACTAGATGGGAGCCATTGATATTTTCAGAGCATTTGCCTACATTTTAAACTTAAATTATTTACAACTATTCATTAATTTTCTATACGAATTAAAGAAGTCGTTTCCATGGCAACTGTACCTTTCACTATTTCTTGTTTGTTTGTTTTATTAAACACATATATATCAGATCACGTGGGGATCACGGCGGAATTCGAACCCGCCCCCACCTACGTTCTCAAGCGATTAGCGGCATGGTGCCTTATCCACTCAGCCACGGTGGGCCATTATTGCTTTATCTAATACCCAGATACTCAAATTTAACCAGCTGCGCTTAGAATCATGCTCATAACAGAGTACATTTATATGTGAGAGTGGTGACACATATGCACAAGTCGTGTACTCATATTCAAGTTTTTGTCCAAAGTACGGTAACTCAGTTTTCATTAATAGACGTGGGAGATTTCGATTAAACTAACCAAAAAAGTTTAAAAACATTGGCTTTCTGATTTGATTTTATTCAAAATCGTCTTAACCAACCAAAGTTAATGTCCGGGATCCAGAGTGTTTACTGCAAACATAAAAAAGTTTTCAAAAATGCAGGCTTCTGATTGATCAATCTCATCGCGCTAATAGCGTAAAATCTATCTTGATCCCGGCCTATTCAATGTCCTTTAAATATTCGAGAAAGCCTTGACAAGTCAGGAAAATATCACACAAAGCAGGCAAAACAAAGAAGAAAAATCATTCATTGGCTCGTTCATATCCGCGAGCCAATGAATGATTTTGTTCCTTTGCTTTGCCTGCTTTGTGTGATGTTTTTGTGACGCGTGTCAAGACTTTCTCAAATATTTAGGGGGCGTTTGTTTATTTCACCACCATGAAGCTATGAAAGGAGAGGAGCAGACATGTCAATCTTCCCGTGTGAAAAACTACATAAAAAAACAAGTTCTTTCCCCCTCTTCTGCCCTTTTCTCTCTTGATTTTGACCGATAGCAGCCCATTTAGCAGTCTCCAGTGCAAGATGCAGCTATATATGGCGGACGCAAGGGGGAGGGTGTTAGCGTGACCAATGACATAATAGGCCAGTTCATGACGTTTAAAAGTCACATGGAGTTGGATCATCTTTACACGATGATTAGTACAAAGCGGTGCGCCGATTTTTTTTTTTTGTGTCCATTGCCGTGTACAGATAATCAACTCCGTGTGACGTGATGAGCTGGCCACACTTAGGAACAGCTTCAAATGACGTCATCTACTTCGATGCAAACGAAAAAGGACAGACTACTGCGGCGCTACAGCGTCTAGAATATATAGTGTGGAAATCCAATCAGTCGATCACAGCGATATCTGCAGGATATTTCCCAAAACTCCAAGACAATTTGGTCTAGACGCTGTAACTTTTTTTTTAAACGTTTTATTAACTTACATTTGACCTGTGTGCTTGGCGTCAAACCCGCTGTAATAATACGATGTTTACTTTGAAATTTGAAAATATATAGCAGATGTCGCTGCGATAATCTCCCTGGATTTCAGCGTCAGTGCACATTTAAGGGATACACTTTTTAGCGGTTCTTGGATAGCAAATTTCCACATTATGTACTCTAGACGCTGTAGCGGTGCATTACACATGTCTCTTTCTTCTTTAAAAAATATCCTGCAGATGTCGATGCAAATGACTGTTTGGAATTCGACATCGTTGTACATTTAAGGGATTCAATACTTCCGCGCTTTTTTAAGTATTGCTGGGATAGTCGATTTTTACAAAATATAATTTAGACACTATAACGGAGCTATAGTTTCTAGAAGATATAGTTTAAAAATCGGCTTATTAAAAAAGTGCTAAAAATTGTATCCCATAAATGTTGAACGAGGCTGAACGACGAATGTCGATTACAGCGACATATGGTAATTCCAACATAACTATTTCAAAAGAAAACGTTTCGCTCAGAGAAGATCTAGAAAATGTTGCTCCTATTGACATTTGTCATTCAGTATTTTTCAATATTTATGGGATTCAATTTTTAGCACTTTTTAAAGAATTACTGCAATAGCCGGTTTCTACACTATGACCGTGATCTAGGTAGATGTTTTGTGTTATCGTAACGCGATTGACCAATCAGAAGCTAGCCGATTTCAACACTATATTCTAGGCGCCATAGTTTCTGAGCGCTGTTGGTTAAATTTCGATATTCGTGTTTTAGAGTGAGCAATAGAGAAAAGTACTAAAACTATTGAAACAACAACTTCTTTAATATTGAAATGTATAGCAAAGGAGTTCAGAATCAATGCCTTAAATAGTTTCGAATACGCACTGTTGTTATGACATCAATACCCTCCCTGTATGTGGAAATGCAAAATTGTGTTCAACATAATTGGCTACAATCTACATAGATTTTTCGCTGTTAGCGAAACGAGATTCATTAATCAGAAGCTTGCACTTTTGCGAACTTTTCGCTGTTTGCAGCAATGCAGGCTATTGATTGGTGAATCTCGTTTCGCTAACAGCAAAAAATCCATCTGGATCCCAGCCTAAATTTCTGTAAACATTGCACTTCATCCATGGCACTAAGAAAATGACTCAAAACTTTTATGACATAGGTCGGGATCCAGAAGCAGCAAAAATTCTCAAATATTCTGGCTTCTGATTGGTCAAATTCATTTTGCTAACAGCGAAAAATCTATCTGGATCTCGGCCATAGTTTTCTTCGATGAAATCAATGCAAAAGGATAATATAAAAAATTTTAAAAGACTTCTAAAATGATTTGGCGGGTTTATCGCTGTTTGGCATAATTTATAAACTTTAGAATTAATTAACAGTTTTTCGCTAATTAAGAATAGAAAATTTGTGTTTTTAAAGCTGAATTTTACAAAAGCACGTAGATTGAGTAAATATCTGTCCAAAAATGCAATCCTTACTTTTTTATGTCCATTATTTAAGTCTACCTTGATTGAACCATAAATTGTGACGAAGAAAATAAATCGCTCATTTTCAGTATCTCGACGTTATTTTAAAAAATCTATATCTCTGTTTATAATTAATTTATGAGGATGCATTTGGTCTCAAATTGAAGATATTTTCCATTAGGCCCTTCTGGTTTTGGTTTTATTTTTCTGCGATGATTGGTTCTTTTGATATGGGAAATTTTACGCTGTCATGTTTGGTTGATTTTACATGGAGAAGTTGTCATCAGTATAATAAGCAGTTACGGTGTCTTGCGTTTTATTCTTGGCGTTTGTTTGTTTGGCGAGGTTAGCATTTTTTTTCAGCTTGGCTTGGCAGAACGACCGTCCTGCTTGATAGCTTTATTTTAAGATTAATGTGAAACTGAAATTTGTCCGAAGAAAAGAGAATTTTTTCTTTTTTCAAGATTTTGAGCGAGCAAGTTTCGTAGATGATGTAAAGGGGGCACAGAATGCAAAAGTTTGAGAAACCCTGCAATAATATAATTTCACACGTACAGTCGTGAAAAAAAAAATTAAACACCCCCTACTAACTCCTCAACAAATTATTGTAGACGAAAGTTACAGGTACCGAACGATTGGAAATAAAGTCTACTTTTAAATGACGTATATAAAATTTGCTTACGGGGGCATCTACATATTAAAACGAATCCAAACTTCATTTTTTTCAATGGCAATACCCAATTTTAACGAGATATTTCAAATCTTTGGTTCAAACTATGCCTAGACACCAAATTTCAAGTCATTTGAATGATAAGTTTTTGAATTATAAACATTCAAAATTTAGTGCTTCTAATGTTAAATTACATTTTCATATTTTTATTTATAACTTCTGAAATTATGATCCTAATACATATATACCGATACTGAATGCATCTGTCTGACCGTCTGGCTATTTTCCTTACCGTCCGATACAAACCAGTTCAGAAGACAATTCCATCAAACGTATCAACGCTTCGGTTCAATCGGATATAGACGTTATGTCATCTTCGGCATATCATTGGGTAGGTCATGGGTAAGCCACGAGGAGGGCCTTTCACATTACTTTTTTGTCAAAAGTTTTTTGTGTAGCAATAATACTAATATACCCAAACATAAATACGTTGAATTTGCAATTTTTATAATTTTCTGATATAGATTATGAAATTAATATTCGAAAAAATTATGAATTGCAACCTACAATTTTTTTGATGGATTCAGATTTATTAAGTCCTGTTTTGTGGAAATACAAAATTTCACATTTTTCTTCCAAGTAGTTTTTAAATTATGCTTAAAAAACGGCAAAATGATGGTTTAAGGGGCCGTCTATGATAGAACCAACTAAATATTTTGAAATTTCGTAAGCTATCCTGTAATCTACCAGGCTTAATTGACTGCTTAAGGTGTCTTGATCAAGAAGGGAGCTCTCTCGGTTAACAACGAGTACCGAACTTCAATTTGGATACAGCCCTTAAAATACGCTCGTTTAAAAATAATTTCTCGTAAATTTATGGTACGAATTGCATAAAAATTTGTTTTTAGACTAACTGAAGGGTGTAGAGCTCATTTATACTGTCAGAATTGTGTATGCTATTGGAAAAAACAAAGTTATGGTTCAGTTTAATATGTAGATGGCCCCCTAAGCAAATTTTATATACATCATTTAAAAGATTTTATTTTCAATCGTTCGGTACCAATAACTTTCTTCTACGATAATTTATTGAACAGTTAGTAGGGAGTGTTTACTTTTTCTTCCCACGACTGTACATCATAAAACGATCAAATTAAAGGAACTCAATGACAAGTAAATATGAACTTACTAATATGATCCAAGGAAAGAAGGAAATCCAATAAAAAAATTTACTTATAAATGAAGTAGAGCGTTTTGCTAAAAATAGACTTACAAAAACACAAAACAAGTTTTAAAATATAAAAAGTCCTTTCCTTAGTCATAAATTTCTTTTGGGGTTAGGGTAGGAGATTATGCAATAACTTTAAAAATAAAAATCAATGTAATTACATTGGGGGAAAATTCCAGATATGCATATAATGTTTATATTTTTTAGAAATAAAGAGAAAAAAATTCTTGGAAAATAATCAGCGGCCAAAATAAAGAAACGGTTCATACTATAAACTTGGCGCCCCTGAATTTCTGCGCCCGGGGCGAGCGCCCCCTTCGCCCCCCCCCCCCCCTTCCGCACGGTGCTGTATCTGTTTTACTGTGTAGAGCAGTTTTACTTTTTTTAGGTAGATTTCGTATGAAATACTACCTATTGCGATCTCGCCTACGTTTTAATTTCGGAAAACGTTTTGCAGATAAACATCAATCATGACCCCTAGAAGCCAAACTACCCTCAGTAAAAAACTGATATTTATAATCGCTTTTTTATAGACACGATAACTTCCGTAATTCTGCACAAATCTCAAATGGATGCATAAAATCAAGGGGTAGAAAATCTCTGAAGTTTGTTAATGGGTAAAATCGGACCGGAGGGGGGGAAGGAAATAGGGGTTTATAAAAACCGAAAAAACCCATAACTTAATTTTAACACGTATCAAATAAGTTTAAATTAGAAATGGCCTCAAGGGGCGCAAAAACAGTGTTTTAGGGAGAAAAAAAATTAACTTCGTCAATTTTTAAGGTATCAAATTCACTTACTTATAAATCTTATTATGTATAACTTTTTTATTGACAACTTTGATAGAACTTAAAAAAAGAAAAAAGCGAAAACAAATGGCAGCTTTGAGAAAAATATAACTTAGTCCATTCACAAGAAATCCAATCCGCTTTAATTTATTATGCATCATCTCAATATTGTCTACAACTTCCATAGAGAAGTTTGATGGGATCAACTCTTACAGCAAGAAAAAATGGGGTTGACCAAATTATCGTATTAAGGGTGTACTCCAATCCAAACGGCATCTTTTCAGACTCATTTTTACTCTCAAGCGCATCCAACTTGCAGGCTCTCTTATTCAGAAATTATAATGTGCTGCATTGGTCTTTTTTGATAAAGGCAGAATATATTTAAAAAAACGCTGTCAAAGTGGATATTTTGAACGAAATTTCCCGAAGCATAAGTGCGGGAAACTAAAATGGTCGTACTAAGAAAATTACAAGTCAAGTTCTAATTTAACGGAAATAAAAACAAGTCGCTTATAAATCTCCCCCCCCCCCCCCCCAAGAAAAAACACGTCAGCAAATTTCATGTTTTTACTTTTAAAAATGAATCTGAAAATATTTTTAATACCGACTTCATATGACTGATAAAACGACCTCTTATAGAATAATGAAATTAAAAATTCGCCAAAAGCGGCCAAATAAAATTGTTAAACTGTGTTTATCCTTTTTTTTTGCGTGCGTGTGCGAAAATAGTACTTAAACTTCGAAAGCTACTTCCTTCAGTAGGCCGAGCCGGCAGGGATTTTTTTAAACATAAGACATAGTTGTTACTAAAGTTTAACCCTTTGAGTGCCCAGAAGAGTGATCGCCTTCCTCAATACACTGGCCGAAAATGCTAGAAACGCTATCGCGCTCCTGGCTCACGCATGAACTCATACGATCTCATTCATACTTGTCGATTCTTGTTCATTGTCACTTATGTTGAAATTATATTCGAATTATAACATTTTTTGTTTTTGAAATACTTTTCGTAAATTAAATGTTCCACTAAGAAATATATATTTTAATTTCTACTTTCCTCTAGCAGCGTGGCACTTGTAGCTAATTCTCTAAAAATCATGTTGGCACTCAAAGGGTTAAATTACAAATGACTACCTATTTGAGTTATCGAATGAAGTTATTACATATATCCAGCGATGTCATTTTTATCAACAAATACGCGTATGTATATGCAATAGAAAATGCTTAACAAAAAACTTAAAAACATTTAAACGAAATAAGCCGGGTTTGATTTTTAAATAAGACTTATTCCCCAACCCTGTTACAATGTCCTTATTAGTCAACTGCATATTCGCTGAAAATATAACTTTATATTTCTCTTTACTGAATATGTCTCCTTTATTAAATCTCATTTATTTGGGTAAATGACTATTTTAATGCTATAAATTTCTATAAATGTTTGTTACCAAATGGCAAAATATTTAAACTTTGCTTTAGTGCTTGTTTGGAATTTAAAAGTTGCCAAATATTGAACAAAAAAGAGTTAACGGTGTTAAAAATTTGTTTAATGTAAATATTTTTTACTTGAGAAATTAATCTTGTCTAACTAAATTCTGTTTTACTACTTTATATAATCAGAAAATACACTCGTATAATGAAACATTTAACAAAAAAATTGCTAAACTTTGTACGCGCACTGTATGTGCACAGGTTAAATCAGGCAGTTAAAACTGCCAAGAAAAATTAGAAACACATGCACGACAATCAACTGAATAAGCATTCGTTAATGAATTTAGCCAATTTTTTTATGAAGGCAGATTCTAAATATTTTTATGGTGTATCGCGATTGTAACTTAAGACTACAATAGTCACAGGAAGAAACTAAAATGCCGATGTTAAGTCTATGGGAAAGTGGATTTCCAAATATCTCGCTAGCATTAATATTTTTAAATTATTCTTTTGCATATGATTTTTTTTTTTTTTTTTTTTGGGGGGGGGGGGGGTCCTCTTTAAACGGGCTAGTTTACTTTTTCAATTTTGGCTAGTTTATATTTTAGGACAGTTCAATTTCGGAATCTGTTCCAAAAGTTTTTTTTTTTTTTTTTATCTGAAGCAAAAGTCGAAAAATTAAAAACTAGACGTTATAGTCCTCAACTATCCTATTAAAAAAAATTAAAATCCAAGCGAGATTTAAAAATAACGCCCCATAGGATTAACTTTCTCGTTTCTTTGCGCGAGTGCTCGTAATGACGAAAAGATTCTTGGTCAGTTACATTGGTCAGACAAGTAATATTTTATCGATGTAGAGATTTAACTCCCTTTCGAAAACTCATTTTTCGGACGTATATTGTTCACCAATTTTATTTTTCTGCTATTTCAGGGTTCTGAAGGCATTTTAAAATATTAATTCAATTGGAGTAAACATTTCCTGTTGAAAATTTTCAAAATACTTTCCACCCCCACTTGACCCGATTGACAAATTAGACTGAAAATGTATTATTCCACTTGGGATTAATATTATGTTTTTATAATGGATTAAAGTTGAAAGATCTGTAAATAAAATAATGTCATAAAAAACTTGAAATTTGATTTAAATTTAATTACTCGTGTACGCACCATTGGCCGAATGCATGAAAAATCTAAATCCCACTTTTTAAGCAAGGTTGAGTTTTGATGAAAATTTTGCGAGATTTGTGCCGCAAATGCAGAGCCCATTTGCATCCAAAATGTTTCGAAAGTTTCCATAGAATATAAAAATTAGACTATAATACAACTGTTCAACTGAACGATTTGTTCAATGATTTGGCCAATTGGTGCGTATACGCACAATTTCTTTCATGATCTTTCTTTTTCAAATCACAAATATTTTTCATGCACGAAACTTGTCTTAATTTAAGCATATTTCAATGAAAATACCACAAAAATTCTATGCTTGGCCAAAAACTGGTTAAAAGATTCGTTTTGAGAAAAATGAAAGTATGAAATTCTTACATGTTCATACAAGAAAATCTTTTAGATGTAACTTTGGAGCTTCGCCTGGCAAAAGTGAAAACTAGTATGAAACATACACGCTACTTAATAAAACATTTTGATCCTAGGATTTCATGAATACAAGCAAAAGAAAACCGGAAAGGAAATAGTGTATTTAAACATCACTTCACGAATAAATGTGCTATAACTGAAAAAAAATCAAAACATGCTACTGTCTTTATTAGCAAAATTAGAAATTTACAAATTGGCAAAATTTAAGGTCTTATTCCACTTTACAATTAAAGAAAAACAATCTGAATGCGAATCTTATATTTTCTGTTGTTTCATGGCTCTATTCAAGGTAAACTTTTTTTTGAGATAAGAAAATTTTACCCATTTCAATTTTAACTAAAAACTTTCATGCGTATTAACTTTTCTGAAAGATTTCATCAAGATTGTCCAAGAATGCACGTGATATATTTCAACATTTCATGTGATCGAACACAGCTGGGCTATGCAGATATGAATAAAGCTAAAAGTAAAAAATTACAATTGATCAAACATAAAAGTTACATAAATACATTTAATACAATCAAAAATGCAAACGTTTCAAGTTAAATGTTAGCCCCTCATCAGTGCAATAACATTCAAATGACCAGAAAACTATGTTTAATTTTAACTTTCTTAACTGTAAATTATAAAAACATACATGCGACATTCGCTTTGCCGAGAATAAACGCGACTACAAATCTGGAAACTAGTCTAAAATTGTACAGCATTCTTTGGATACCGACCATATCCCAGATTTCGCAAATATGACAGTTATCAGATTCGGTTGCAATAACGTTAAGAGTAGTTTTCTGGCAGGTGTGTTCACTTGTAAGCAAATTTCATCAATGATCCTGTGCACTTTTACTTGAATGCACGGCATTAGATTTTTTATACTTTAATTTTAACTTTATTAACTGTAAACATGATAAAGTTTTTTGGTCATTTGAATGTTATTGCACTGATTAGGGGCTAAAATTTAGCTCAAAGCGTTTGAATTTTTTTAATTGTATTAAATGTATGTAATTTTTACTCTTATATCTCATGAAATTTATTTTTAATCGTATATCAGATGTTAAACAATGGTTTTAGAATTAAAGTGATGGTCCAAGTTAAACTATGGATCAGCAAAAGCCATGTGGGGAAACGAACGCAGTTAAAGTAACGGCATTATTCGCATAATTCAATTAAATGAGCAACATTAACAATCTAAAGATATTAAAACATTTTTATTAAAAAAATCATGCATCTCCAGTATTTTAACTGGAGTATACAAAGATAAAATCGGCGATTATTGCATATGAAACGCAGCCAAATTTAATGAATGATAGCATCAACATTTGCGGCTAAGAGATTCACTCTTCTTGGATGTGTTGAGGATTTCAAGTACATCCATAATAAAGTAGCGCCTATAGCATAACAAAAGTACGTTGGTGTATAACATTTCATGTAAAAAACATAAATATTTAATATAAAGATAGGAGCTAAAAGTATGTCCGCAGCACTATTAATCCTGCTGTTTTCTATGCTGTAATTCACATGATGAAGAGTCGTTAACAGTAGCCATAGGAAGTCTGTACAACGACTTGACATATGCTTCAGTAATAAATGCACATTTGCCCCGGATAAAATATATATAACTGCATCACCATATGATTTCAAAAGCATATTCCAGTAAAACATACCAACAGGTTCGAAGAATATCGATGAAATTGTCATTTCTAACACAGATGCAGAAAACGACTTCGTATTAAATACCACATGAACGATGACTAAAATGAAACAAAGCAAAAAAATACTATTCTTGCTGTCAAATGTATAGCGATATAAATCAATAATAAATATAAGGGCTTGAAAACAGACAATCGTTTCTTCATATTTCTGTACGTTTGCCCAAAAGATAAACAATAAAGAAGCTTGTAACACTTTGTTAAAAACTTGCGTAGCGTCCAGGGTTGCAAAAAGTCGATCTCGCAAGAACCTTGCCTGTCTTAAATTTTCTGCTGTAACGGCATCCATCCTATGAAAAATAAGAAAGATTGCTTTTTATTGGCGCTAAAGAGATGTTTTATATCAAGGGTAATTAAATTTTACGCGATTTCCACTTTTAAAAAGTAATTTTTTCCATTACATTTTGCAGTTGTACAAGTCTTAAAGTGTAACAAATAACTGAAGGCCGCACTTTATGTATTAAGGTTAGATATATTAAGGCAGACCTGTTGAAAGATATCAAAAGGTTTACACATTTGAAACCTCTGTTACCGGACACAATGCAACTATACTTATAAGAACTTGCAGCCACTATTTTCTTTACCACTGTATTTAATATATGTCCTTAGTCAATTTAATGCTTCATATTGGCTAAAACCTTTAAGAAAAAAATGACTAACCTCGGTTACAAAATTACAAATTTTAAAGTTAAAACTTCTTTTTAAAAATTACACTAGATCAAGATGAGTATTTAGCGATGGTGTGGCCACTTATTGGGTAAATAAAATATTTGGTATATTTTATATAATCAAAATACAAAAATTTCGGAAGCTAATTGCTACTTGTAACAAAGCTTACATGAGAACAGAAAAGTTGCCAACACCAATTTAATTTAGCGATTTTGTTCTTATGTTAGGAATGCTGTTTAACTTAAAATGTGTTGGTGCGATAAATTATAAATAGCTAACTTGAAGAATAGCATTTGTAATCAATGTTACTTGATAACATCTTGCATGTATCTTACGAAAATCAAAATTACCAAAAATCAACTTAATTTAGTTTATCCCGATACCTTAGGAATGATGTTTACTACAAGAAAAGTCCCCTTAATTAAATTAATTTATCGCGAATTTTGAAGATTCCTGTAACCTGTTAGCAGAAACAGGTGTTAAACACTTGTTACATTCAGAAAGAAATATTCAGAGAACACATTTTATTCGATTTACCTATCAGTCTATTTGAAAGAGATACTAAATGTTTTATTTTGCTTGTAATCAAAATCGCAGCATAAAAAAGGTAAATAATTGGCAAGGGGTTAGCATACAGAAAAAACTCTTCCCGAGAAAAAACAAAATGTGTCCATTATCCGATATTCAAAAAGTATTCAAAGTAATTGTCTACTTGCTTACTTAAACATTTGTGTGGTATACTTTTTATGACATGAATAGAAATAAATTATGTGATAACAGAGGTTACATAACATTTCAAACCCTGGGACACTCACTTTAATAAAAAATATATATAGCAAAACAGACCAAGAATTAATTTGTGATATTTTAATTATAGCATATTCTATTATGAAAAAATGCTTGTACATGAAAATAAAAATGTTTTAGTATTAAATAAACAATATTGTTCAAGGAAAATTCATCTTGGGGCAGCCCAAAGAGTAGACGATTCGTTTATTTTTTTCTTAGTAAATAAAATGTTAAACATAACCAACATATTTTGTAGTGACCAAACAAGATTAAATGTCTCACTAACAATTCTTAAAAGTACTAAATACTTGCTAGTAAAAAATTCATTTTCCGGGCATTAAATCTGCGTGTAATTAACACAGGACATTATTGTAATTAAGACAGGATTTAGAAAACTAGACTGGTTCTAACTGGTGATTACAGTAAACGAGACAGTTTAATAAGTTTATTTTATTGAAAATAATTCGTGAATTTCTAGAGAAACTAGTATGCTGTGTATCGCAGAACTCTTCTATACCATTAATATATTCTAATATATCCATTTATGATAGCACTGATTATGAATACAAAATAGTGCATTTCTTCGAACTAAGCACAGAGTTTGAGATCAGTTAAAAGAACAGCAGTCCCCGTTTGATAGTGAAATTACGTAAAACTAATTATTAAACTATGAAATTTGAATACTTCTACGCAATCTAAAAATAGGTATAAAATCCATTCGAAAAAAAACATAGGTCAAGTATTATTCAGTTGGATACACAGGTAAACGTTCACGTAGAAATCAGATTCCGGCAACAATGTTACAAGTACACTAAAGTTACAAGGGCGTTAAACACTACGTATTACTCTTTGTGAAATATCAATTTATTGCGGACACTATTAGGTATTTCTCCGAAAGTATGGAAAAACAGCCCACCCTTAGTAGTTAATCACTTAAAGTCCATAATTAATAATCTGTCAACACAAGAAGAATACGCAGCTTTATCAAATTCAGTGTATTATTTTTTTGGAAATATTGTAGTGTAAATTTTGAAAAATAGCTTAACAGCGCCTACTCTTGAGATATACATACACCCGCACATAACAGGATCAATTTATACCAAGGTACAATAGTTTCTAAAGTTCTGCTGATTATTTGATAGAGCGGTATAAAATTTCTTTCAGACGCAGGCTAAGAGGGATTTTTTCCCCAAAATAGAGAAATGGTTTTTCGGACATTCAAAATATCAAAGTCCTTCAAAATAAGTAACGTTTTAACTATTCGAATATTTTCGTAGATATGAAAATATCGTACCACCACCAGCGCCATGAAGAGGCAAATTAATTTTCTCCAATGTAATATGTTTATAGTGACAATTTTAAAAAAAGGTTAAAAAAAAGTAAAATTAAAATATTAATGCAATGTTTTTGACTTAATGATCAAATAATGTAATGTTGCGGTCATAGAATATTCTTTGCCGTAGATGTTTAAAAATATAAAATTCAGATATCGTAATTACTCATTTTTATTGCTTTATAAATATGTAGTTCAATTTTGTTTGTATAGGAAATAGGCTACAACATGCACTGAAGTCTCACACGTAACAGTACAACAGCTAAAGATTTTTCATCATTACAAAAAGAATTTTAACTGGCGACTTTTTGTACGTTAAAATTTAAATAACCAGTATTCTGCAGGAAATTTTTATTTAGTTTTAAGTTTTAGTTTACTTTCGAATATTATATTGAACTTAATATTGATTCACACTGACAGTAGAAATAGCACTTATAAAATGTAAAAATACATTTGAACAAGCTCTTCAGATAATTTGCTTTAGACAACCAAAAACAACCTCTCGAAAACTGAATTAGCATTTTTCAAAATGAGTGTCATTCATGACCTATGAATATTTAGCTTAAGGTTTAAATATTAATGATATTCTAAAAAGTTATGGTTACCTTCTTACCCTATAAGTTTAAGATCCAGATAAGCGTCTAAAATTTATACAGAAACAGATTGTATAAACATAACTGATCCCAATTAAAATTAGCAGATATTCTGCCAGGAACTAGACAGGGATGCGAAATCCGATTTAAGAAATAAATATTAAAACAGGAATCCACAGATTTTAATCGAATAAATTAAAATAACCTTACTTTAAAAGTTTGCAAAATACAAAAAAATCTGAATAAAAGGGTTGTCAGACTCATAAGATAGTCTTTGCACTAAACTTTATGTAAATGCCTTTTATAAAAGTTATCCTCATTTAGAAGTCTTTAGCGATACTATTAAGTTTCCAAACTAATCAAAATTAAACTAGCCAGGATCTTGACAGGCATTGGAATCCTAGGATTTAAAAAATCAATATTAAACAGGAATCCACAGATTTTAATCTTTGAAATTAAAATAACCTTACCTTAAAAGCTTTCAAAATTCAAAAGCTTCTGGTAGGTTATATATTGTACTCAAAAAATTTGAGAAAACTACATGGATTTCAATTTATGATAAAAATTTCAAATTGAAATTTTCAACAGTTTTCGCAATAATTAAAGGATATTTGTAAGAAATTTCGGAATCTGTTTCAGAGTCCGATATTCAAAATGCTCCCCAAAAGCAAAATAAAATATCACAAATATGTTTATTTAATAAAAGAGACTTGCCAGAGATTTTCTCCACACTATTTTCAGTCTCCATTAATAACAAATTTCGTTCAAATATACATCCTATACGGTAAATATATAAAAAAGCCAGAACTAGTGGTTTTATTGTCCGTGTATCACTAACTTTAGATTTTGTAATCTTTATTAGTGTGCCTCTAAGTGACGAGAAATAAAATGTGATCGGTTAGGGCGATTTCCGAGAAGAACTAATCATCAAGTACCCTGAGACTTCACCTTTAGTCAAGCTAATATTAACATGTCAAGCTACCAAATCGTTTTCTGTCGGGAGAGTCAAGTTTTGGTATACTTATCACAGTTTAGCCAAGAACTTTACTCGAGCACGAGCTGTGGGTATACATGTCAACACAATCAGGTAAAGTCTTGGGAAAAAGTAAGCACCCCTACCAACTCTGCAACTAATTATAATAGAAGCGATTGGAAATAAAATCTTAATGCATGTAAAATTCTTAGTGAGCCATCTACAAATCAAAACCAGACCAAATTTCGTTTTAAAATGAAACATCCTATTTTGACAATATTTTAAGTGTTCGGTTCAAACTGTGCCTAGAAACTAAATTTAAAGTCATTTGGACAACATTTTGAATTATAATCATTGAAAATTTGCAGCTTTTAACGTAAAATTACATTTACATATTTATTAATCCTGAGTCTTCTGAAATTTAATCTCAAAATTATCCTAATAAGATTTTTTGTGTGGTTATACTGGAAAACTTAAACGTAATTACATTAAATTTGAAATTACAATTATTTTTAACATGATTGTGAAATTAATATCCGAAAAAGTGAACTGCAACCTACATTTTTTTTTTAAAGATTTATGTCCTGCTTTATGTGAATTCTCAATTTTTTCTTCCAAGCAGTTTTCGAATTGTGATAAAAACTTCAAAATGGTTTAGGATGTCTGATGTGCAGAAATGCATAAATTTGAAAAAAATCATTTTATTGAAACGTGGTCTGGCAATAGTAGAAATATCAAATGAGTAAAATGGTCATATTGGCAAGAAATACATTGATAGAAGTGACCTAGTCATTCTGTTGCATTTCAACAATCTAATACCGAAATTCAATTTGAATACAGCCCCTCAAAATAGACTCAAATATTTGAAACTAACCATACGAGTTTCATGAAAATTTGTTTTTAGGCTAATTGAAGGGTAGAATTTATGGTGTCAAACTTTGGTATTGCTATTAAAAAGAAGCAATTTTAGGTTCGTTTTGATATGTAGATGCCCCCCTAAGAAAATTTTATACATAATTTGAAAGTAGAATATTTCAAATCGTTTGGTACCACTAACTTTCTTCAATAATTTCAGAATTAGCAGTAGGCGCTTAATTCCCCCCCCCCCCCCCCCTCAACTGTACCATAAAATTGCTAGTTTTATCAAGTTGTGGATTTTTGTTACTATAAAATTTAAAGTTAACAAGTTGGAAATTGCTCGTCAAACGTGGCAAATGAGGTGCGTTCGTACTATACCTAGTTTTATAAAAATTTTTTGCACTGCATAGTGTACTGAATGTATATTTTAGTGCACTTCATAAGTACCTATCAATTTCATCCTGTTCGAAAGGCTGTAACATCTTTAAAATGCACTTGAAATATTTCCCATTGGTCGTAATGAAACGGAAAACTTTTGACTATCCCTGTCATTAAACTATACATCCGATTTTCATAAAATTTTAAATTACTCAACAAAATTTTACGGCCATTATATATTCAAGATTTGAGACCATTCAGAAGGCTGTAACACCATTAAAATAATTTTTCCCATTGGCCGTAATGTAATGAAAACTTTTGAGAGTCCCTGTAATTAAACTATATATACGATTTTCATAAAATTGGAAATGACTCTAAAAAATTTTGCAACAATTATATTTAAAATTTCAGATAATTCGGAAGGTTGTAACATCGTTAAAATGAACTTTCATAAATTTTTTCCCATTAGCCGTAATGTAACGGAAAACTTGTCTGTCCCTGTAATTAAACTATACATCCGATTTTCATAAAATTTTAAATGACTCGACAAAATTTTGCAACAATTATATATTTAAAATTTCAGTCCATTCGGTTGGGTAGTTTATGCTCTGTTATATGCGAACAGACGGACTGAACGACGACTATAGGTGCTACGTGTTTATATAATTACGAACGCACCTAAAAATAAAATTCATACAACATACTTTAAACACCCTAAAAACTGATTCCTTTCAAATGAAATCTAAATAAATCCTAGACTTTTTTAAAGTTTTGTATTTTGCATGTATCTTATTTTATGTACAATCGCCATAAACATGTTACAAAATCTGCAATACAAATATTTCATTCATTTTTAAAAATGGAAAAAGTAAGATTTATTTCGATTTCATTTGAACGGAATCCAAGTTTTTAGGGTGTTTAAAGTATGTTGTATGAATTTTATTTTTTAATGTTCAATTGGGTTAACTTATTTGTTACGAAAATTTCACATTAAATGTAGAACGAATTGAATGAAATATCTTAATAGCTGTCCTTTCTCGGGCTTAAACAATGTTGGAAATAAATTTTGTATTTTAAATTTGTTCTTCAAATTAGGTTTGTTTAATATTGTATGTTTGTCTGTTAAACAGCTTTTCTGAATATCGAAATATTTACCCGAGAATTGATAGCATACGAAAAAGTGATATTCCGATTTGAGAAAACTGATTATTGCACTGTAAAAGTTACTCTGAAATGTTTCCGAAAATGGCGGACAGCTAATATAAAAATATTTCTTTAAATTCTTTAAATTTCGAAAATAAATAGTTTTCTGAGGTTTTTGAAAGGTAAAGGAACGTTTTTCGGTGGCATGGATATTTTCGTTCTTGGTTATAGTACATTTTTGTAGATTAAAAAACATCCGTCTTTTTATACAGTACGTAGGAATCTGAGAATAAAAACGTAACCCTTAAATTCGCGATTTTTATTTTGTTTCAAAAAAATTTTATATGATACTCTGAAGGTTTATAACAGGAAAAATGACAAAAAATCAAATATATTTCCCATATAATACGTCAATCTTTTCTTCTGTTGCACAATTGCGATACAAGTAAAAACTTCTGTCGTGTGGCTGTTTTACGGTAAAATAATGGATATTAGTAAATACTTTAATAAGTATGTCTCCAAATACCTTATTTTATGTAATTGTTTATTTTATAAATCTTAGCCTTTAACCCTATAATTCCCATATTAGAATACGTTCTAGAAATTACGTAGTTCAGAGAATCTGTCTTTACACCAGAAAGTTTTAAATGGTTAATTTCACTTTATTTAAATACGGAATGTCAGTTTTTTTAATTAAAGAAAATATTGCTATTTCAATTTTCTGATGTGAATTAAGTTTATGCGAATAAAAAACAAGTTGGTAATTGCTCGTCAAACGTGGCAAATGAGGTGCGTTCGTACTATAACTAGTTTTATAATTATTTTTTGCACCCCATATTGTACTGAATGTATAATTTTTTGCACTTCATAAAGTGCATAGTCTGTAACATCATTAAAATGCACTTGCAATAATTTTTCCCATTGGCCGTAATGTAAAGAAAAACTTTTGATTGTCCCTGTAATTAAACTATACATCCGATTTTCCTAAAATTTGAAATGGCTCGACAACATTTTGCAACAATTATATCTTTAAAATTTCAGATCATTCGGAAGGCTAACATCATTAAAATGCGTTTGCAATAATTTTCCCATTGGCCGTAATGTAAAGAAAAACTTGACTGTCCCCGTAATTAAACTATACATCCGATTTTCATAAAATTTGAAATGGCTCGACAAAATTTTGCTACAATCATATTTAAAAGTTCAGACCATTCGGTTGGGTAGTTTTTGCTCTGTTATATGCGGACAGACTGAACGACGACTATAGGTGCTACGTATTTATATAATTACGAACGCACCTAAAAATGGGAACAATTTAATATAAATAATTTAATTCCTTTACTACTTTAGGTTGAAGAGTTGAAAAAATTTGGCAAAAGTAAACTCCTGTATAAGAATATAGAATGCACGAAGTTATTTTCCCATGTTCATATCATTAGGCCATGTTATTTCTGAACACTTGAACACAAAAAATACGCAATAAGTTTAGTTCATGAACTCAAATATTATGAAAATTTGGATATATCTACTAACGAATGTGCATTATATTCTAACAAATCAAAATTCGGCAAAATATTTAAGAATCTAACCTTTCTAACTAACTATACCTTTATACTTATTGTTTATGGGCTCTACGGTCAACTTTTGCACACTAGGGATAAACAAACCTGGACTTCACTTTCTAGTGGAATCTGACCCACTACCAATATCAGCGAATTTTAAACTAGCACCTCGAATATCCAGCACCCTGATCTCTAGACAAGCATGTCTGGGATTTCTAGAAACATTTCAACAACAAAAGACATTATCAATGAACTCTTTGTCGCCTGCTCTCATTTCTCCAGTTTCAAGATTCCGTATCTCAACTAGTTGGAATAACTTAAACAGCCTTATTGTAAACAGTATTATAAAACGGTCTATCCTTGCACAATAGCATAAAACTTGCTTCACCTTTTAAGTTACAAATTGTTAAAAAGGCCGATTTTGGAAGTAAATATTTTCATAATTCAAGATAGAAAAGAATAGTATATTCCACCCCCCAAAGACCTGCTTGAAAGTAATAAGAAATACTTCATCTAAAGTTTTAAAAACTGGCATTGGCTATTTCAGGATATTTTAAACTGTTCCGTTTTTTAAAAATGGACGAGAATCATTTTCTTAGAAAAAGGCAAGACTTCAAATTTATTTTTGGTTCATCACTACTTTATACAATGTAGAAGATTTTATAAATCTTTCAATTTAGTTAAAACTTGCCAATTCTCAGTTTCTACTTTCTCTTATTCAGTTCCTGATTATGAGCGAGGCAAACTTCACCAATTTAAATACAAATGTTTGGCATTTTAAAATGCTTTAATAAATTTGTGTCAAATATAAAATATTTGTTTTCTTGTTCATGTTTGCGCCGTCGCACAGTGTGGTATTTTGCTCAAAAAACTTGGCCAAAATTATGTAAAAGCTTTTGTGCGTTCTATAGCAGATAAAATGTTTTAAGAAAATATTTTTATTATGTACAAAAAAACACTTTTCATACAATTTACAGAAATATGTAATTGATTAGTGTCGAATAGATCATCATTCTATTGATCAGAGTCTTTCACATCTTCCTCAGAATCGCTCGAGACTATGGATTCTGGCAAAAACTAATGCCTCTGTTGAAAATTTACGTTTTGTGGTGCTTTTTCGCGTAGTACAGCTCAAATAAGGATCGGAACTCAAAGTAGGTGATTGATCACATCTTCATTGCATTGTACGCGTGAAACTTTTCGTGAAAAGTTTTGCCTATATGAGCGCAAATGTTTTTTGCGGGCTTCAGCCGCTTCCTCCGATAGCTGCCCGATTGGGAGTAAAGCATGTTCTATAATAATAGCTCCATGACTCAAAATTTTGTGTAATGTGGACGACATTTGGTGCCAACCGTAAAGATTTAAATAATGGTTAGAGGTATTCGCAAATTCTTCAAATTTTTTTGTATCTATTTTATAACCGCTAGATAACACTTCTAGAATAGTTAAAGTTTTGTATTAATTTTATGTCAATTCCTGTAATTTTAGCTGATGTTTCTGGATCTGAGGAAAATTGTGTTTCCGTCATTGTGTTTCCGAAACAGACTTTCGGAATGTCTACCAGTAATCCCATCTCAATTTTAAACTTCTCTTGTATTGATTATTTCCTTTCACGGACAATTTCTTTCCTCATCACTTCTTACCACTTTTTATTGGAAGCTTGTAAGAAAAATGTAGAATTCATTCGAAAAATCTCATTCTAGCACTAAGTATTCACAGACTGAATTTCAAATAATCAGGGTCGATGTAACTATTTTCAATTTATTAAAATCTTTGGATGATTGTTTGCAAATATAGCATCGCATCGTGGAATTTGAGCTGGTAATAAGCACTGCAAACTCAAGCATCGACCATAGTCAGCATTAATCTGTACTAAACTTGCAGTAAACCATAAGCTGTGGGTATCTTTGATTAAATTTCGTGCCTGCTCTTCTATGTACTTTACTTCCTCTTGGATTATGTCTATCATCATGAATGAACCTTATTCCAATATGGCGGCATAAACGCGGAGATGAAGGTACAGGGTTCTGCCACCATACTTTTTGGAATCCATTTATGTTACTTAATCTCAAAGGAACTAAAGAGCTTTGGAAAATGAGTCACTATCAAAGAAATTTTCAAACTTTTGTTTGAAGATTTGTTGGGAGCAGTCACCACCCCATTTGCAGAATAGTTCTAAATTTTTCAATTCTACTTCACTTCCTGATGGGAAAACATCTTATATGTATTTACACAATCTTTGAGTACTGTCATCTAAAAGATTTCGAAGTTTTACTTCCGCCATGTTTTCAGTAATTGTAATATCTTCTGGATAACATTGCTCATTAGCTCTCTGAAGAAGTGAATAGCAAGGATATATATATATATATATTTATTAGAAGTTCGGATGATATATTGATTTCATGCAAGATCTGCAGCAACAAACATGGCCAAAGCCTCAGTCGGTGATAACTTCAGTGTACTTAGGTTTGTTCTCAGACGAATTCAAATTTTTTCGATATTTTGTAGCTCTAGTTGGGCTGGCTGTAACGTCTTTAATAATTTTTGCGACATCTGCATTTCCAGCAGATCTTTCGTTCGTTTCAGCTGCATATGTCAATTGTTCATGGCTTATTTAAAATCTTAATTGTTCCGTTTACGCCTATTGCTTCCGCTACTACAATCTTTAAAGTCTTTTGAAGGGCGACCGGATTTCTCTCTTGTCCAAGTAGGTAAAACTAGCCAGCCACTGCTCTTTTTTCTAGAAAACGTTCAGTGTATTGCGTAGAAACCCATTTCTTATTATAAGTATGTTTGATAAATTTTAATTTGTTACGGAGCAAATTTATTTCATTTTCTGGACATTTCGTAATTTCGACAAGTTTCTTTTCCAGAAACTCCCATTTCATTCTTATTTTTCTGTTATCACACTGCTTTATTACATGATACATATATTTTCTTGATACTTCTATTTATTTTTCTAGATTTAATAAGAAAGTAATATGTATATCTAGTACATATTTTCTTAATATAAAACTCAGTTACCTAGTGAGTGTGTAAAGAACGCCTTTCCTCATGGATGATCTCAAATATATTATTCAAAATAACAGCATTCTAGACAAAACGTAACATAATTCACATACGAACATTTAGTACAAAACGAAAATATAGTTATTTAAAAAGAATCATTTAGTGCAGTCTCAGTTTACAATCAAAAACTTAAAAAGAACACACCGAACAACTCAAAAAATAAACTTTTTTCACTGCAGTTTGCAGATTTATCGTCTGCGCACCAAAGGGTCTCCAGGAGGGAGCAACTACAGCATTTATTAAATTTAAGCATTTTAATAAATTAAAAATGTTTAACAAACTAAAATAATTTCTTTTCAGAAGCTTTTTGGAATTTTGTTTTTATTATAAAAAAAGGGGGATCAAGTGGGGGCAAATTTTTTTATATCTTAATTAGCCGGTATGTACATTAGAAAAACACAGTTCTTACTGAACTCTGTTTAAGTCGCTATTAAAATTACCATTTTATCTTAAATATTTAATTAAAAAAAAAATAAGGTTTCAAATGTGAATATAATGAAAATGCATTATATTCTCAAAAATATTTATGTAAAAGGAAGTATACACCATCTTTAGAAACCGTAAAATGTTTCTGAAATTCTGACTAAGAATAGTTGTTTAGATGTACGATAAAATGATACATAGACCAGAAGCATGAAAAAAAGACATGCACAAGACATGAATTCCAATTGAAATACCAGGCAATCGGAGACTAACGAAATGAACCAGTTATCCTATGGGCAAAATAGTGCACATATAACAACCAGAAAATGATCAACTAAATATGACATTTGAAATTTTGACTTTTGGCCAGCTTTTTCAGCTAAATACCACACTGTGCGTCGGTAATCGGTCCCTGCTCTTGAAACTAAAACCCCTAACTGGCGTCGTGAAATTTATGCGGTACCGATGTCTTGGCAACATTTCATCCATTTTAAAATTTATATTTAAAAAGGGGAATTTATAAAAACAATGGCCTCTATATGACTATTTGAAAGTTAAATCGTCTATCTTGTGCATATTAAAGAAATTCCAGGAGTAAAAATCCCCGAATAAATAGTACCACACCACAGATAGTTAAATTCAATTTGCAACAAAATTCTCCATAACAAAATTTATAAATTCGCAATCAAAGTATGGAAAAAATAAATCTCGCCAACTCATGTTTTAAAACTATAAAAGAGTCGCTTGAAACATCAAAATATGTCGCTCGGAATAAAAAAGCATTTGCCTTGTAAATTTTGGCAAATATTAAGTTAGATTTAATTTTTCAAGCCATGTTTTATCGAATTTTTGTGGAATGACAAAAATTCAATGGAGTATAGTCAACATTATAGGAAAAAAGCACTTGCGTTGTACAATGTATTTAAGTTTTATATTAACCTTTAACTGATGTTACCGGTCTCAGACAGATGCTATTTTCAATTTTTATAGTTTAGTTTTAACTTATAACATTTAGTTTAATTATAAACACTACTGAAAATTGTTTCGTTTGGAACTTTAATATTACCAGAAACATTTGAATTGTGGAATTTTAATTCCAACAGTCTTGTACAAAAAGTTTAGTACAAAGCCATCCATGGTGTTAATCTGGCTTTTAATTAATCTTTCGATGGAGCGGCCTGAAAGACCACTTACACAGTAATTATGTCACAGTTTGTCACATCAGTTAACATGTTGAATGCCACGGTAACCGACACTGAAAAATAAAGTTTTAATTTTTAAGAAAGTATAATCCTGTAATAAATAAAATATAAGTAAATTTTCAGTAATTAGAATATATATTTTTAGTTTTATATCCTATTTTAGACCGTCAGTCATCGGTTAATGACGCGTTCTAAACGGAAAGTTCCGTGTCAGTCACCGGTGACCGACGTGGCGCTTAACGTGTTACAGGTTAAAATTTGTCTTATTGCTTTCTAGTAAAAATATGATCTCTCACTTAATTTTAAGTCGCAAACATATCTGCGTAAAGCCACGGCCCTCCGATATCTCAGTGTGAGAGTTTAAACATGGAGACTCATTTCAAATTAAAAAGTTGCCATAGCGTCAAAATAAATAATGTTACAAAATCAAAAGGAAAGCGAATTTAAGTATCAAAGTTTGTTTTAGAAGATATCTTAGAGTCAATCCGCCGGTGGTGTTTTTAAATCAATTATTTACGCCAGGCATTCAAGTCCGAGGAGTGCCTTCTGGAAGGGCATAATCCATTTTTACGAAGATATTATCCATATCGAACATATTCTTTACGATCCATACCAGGATAAAAGCACCAGTGGTTGAATTATCCCTGCAAGTTTAGTAGCTTAAAGCAAATAAGATTTTAGCAAATAGACGAAACTCAATTTTTCACCTTGATTCAACATAAAATATATAATGTGGAACATTAAAAATTCCGCAATCTTATTTAAAAAGGCTACTAATGTAATGAAAAAAAATGTTTTAAGTTTAAAATATACATTTTATTTAAAAACTTGTGAGTACTTTCAAACCTTGAAGGTTCAGAGAATAACTTGATAACTAAATGTTTATACAAATAAATCACTGTTTTGAAAATGAGATCCAATAAATACTAGAGTTAAAGTAGAAGTTTCTTGGATTGAATTTTAATCGGGAAATATATATTAATTGCAGTTCCATTTATTTTTATGACATCTTTGTTTCTCATACGTCACTTTCCATGGGTAGAAGAAAATATTTAACTTCTGTACTGTAGTTTTATTAAGGTCACTTAGCTCAGGATTTCAGGGTTTATTTTCAGGATATTGAACCAGAAACTGGGGATATTTACGATAGGGCGTCGTTAAACACTTTATTGCTTTTATACAGGATTTCTATTGATTCTTATAGTGGATGCATAATTGGATGTTGGAAATATGATTTTTACCTGATCGAAATCTATTGAGATATTCTGATTGAAACAAACGAGAGAAAGCTGGATTGACGACAAAATTGTCTTTATGTTCTTATTCTTTCTTCGAGTTTCCTTTTGGTCATTCCGATGTACCCATTAATCTATTGCTATCAGTTCTAAATGAATGGTATATACACCAGCTAATTCATCACACCAAATAGAGACCACCACACCATCACAGCTAGTTCCTCAACACCGAATGATGAATTAGCTGGTGTATATAACATTCCTTTTAGAACTGATAGCAATAGATCGATGGAGTACATCGGAATGACCAAAAGAAAACTCAACGAAAGAATAAAAGAACAAAGCAGACATAACATTGTCCTCAATCCACAGCTCTCTCGTTTGAGTTACAATCAGAATATCGCAATAAATTTTGATCAGGCAAAAATCATTCCCAATATCCAATTATGCATCCACTATAAGAGAATCAATAGAAATCCTGTATAAAAGCAATCAAGTTTGTAGCGACGCCCTATCGTACAATCTCCAGTTTGTGGTTCAATATCCTGAAAATAAATCCTGAGCAAAGTGACGTAATAAAATTTAAAGTACAGAAGTTAAATATTTTCTTCTACCCATGGAAAGTGACTTATAAGAAACAGATGTCAAAATAAATGGAACTGCAATTTATATATTTCATCTAAAATTCAATCCATGAAACTGCTACTTCTACTTTCAACTCTAGTAATTATTGGTTCTCGCATTTTCAAAACAGCGACGTATTTGTATAAAACATTTAGTTATCAAGATATTCTCCAATGATGAACCTGGAAGGTTTGAAAGTACCAAGAAGTTTAAATAAAATGTATATTTTAAAATTGTAACATCTTTTTCTTCATTACATTAGTCGCCTTTTAAGCAAGATTGTGGAATTTAATTTTTTAAATTTAAGGTTAATGTTCACATATTAAGAATTTAGCATTTTACCGAAGATTTCCTCGTTTTGACAGTATCCATTGTGCATGAAAATAACTTTTTCTTTACATGGGTTTCGTGAAAATTTAATGAGTGAGAAAAATAAGTCTTATCCTTCCGTGTAAATTTAAAGCTTTTTCTACAGTGCTGAATTTAAATAGGTTTAATTTTCAGATTGAGTATTTAGTCCTTTAAATACAGCTTTTGGAATCTGAATATACTAGCATATGCCCCCGTCAAAAATAACGGGAAAGTGTTATTTTAAGTGTACAACATTAAGTCAGACTCAATTAAACACGTGATTGATATGCATGGTTATTCAGATAGCGGCAAGTCATCAAAAAGCATTCAAAAAATTGTGTTTGCAAAAGTCAACCTTCAAAAGAAGAAAATATGAACCACGTCATGCGCGAATTTTTTTTTTTTTTTCCCCAACAACCCTATGGCGACATTCTCGTTTTTTCCGCACATCTTTGATGAAATTAGTGTTTTTCACAGCCTTTTGACGAAATGGGTTTTTATAGATTTGTTGAAAAAATTTCCTTTTTTCTGTGCCCTTTGACGAATTACACCTCTCGCGTTTCTTTGACAAAATTCAGAGAAAAGTGCCACTTGGCCAAAAAAAAAAAGTGCCAAAAATTTTTTCAAGATGGCGGAAAAACATTTTTAAATCTTTGTTATTTAAAATCAATGATTTTGCCCCAAAAATAGAAAATGTAAAAACATGGATTTATAAGTAACAAAAGATTTTAAAACGAAGTTTTTCCGCCATCCTGAAAAATTTGTAACGAATGCAGGTAAAATCTCGCGCACAACTGCCAAAAAATTTATTAAATATAAAATAAAAGTAAAAGGATAAATATAAATAAATACCAATAAATCAGACTACCATTCAGAAAAAAGGAAAGTTTCATACAAAAAATAAAGTTATACACAAAACAGTTAAAATTTACAAACAAAAAAATCAATTTAATGTTTATGGTGAAATTCTCGTTTTTTCCGCACATCTTTGATGAAATTAACGTTTTTTCACAGCCTTTTAACGAAATTACTTTTTTCCACAATCCTTTCACGAAATGAGTTTTTATCGGGATTTGTTGCAAAATTTTTCTGTGCCCTTTTGACGAATTGCACCTCTCGCGTTTCTTTGACAAAATTCAGGGAAGTGAATTCAGAAGCCACTTGGCAAAAAAAAAAATGGGCCAAAAATCTTTTCAAGATGGTGGAAAAACATTTTTAAATCTGTTATTTATAAACCAATGATTTTGCCCAAAAAATAGAACACATGGATTTATAAGAACCAAAGATTTAAAAACGAAGTTTTTCCGCCATCTTGAAAAATTTGTTACAAATGCAGGTAAAATCTTGCTCACAACTGCCAAAAAATTCATTAAATATAAAATAAAAGTTTCATACAAAATTATACAAAAAATAAACAATCTGTTAAAATTAAAAAAAAAAAAATCAATTTAATGTTTAGAAAAAGGGATCATAGTCAGGGTCTGAAACATCGTCAAGGTTGATACTTCTCTCCTAACGGAATTAAATTTAAATTTTGATTGACGTTTGGTAATATACCCTCGATATTTTCAGACTAATTTTTTCGGCAGCCGCTGGCTGAATCTTCCGTCTTTAAAATGGTAAACCATGTAAAGATCGATATATTGGCCAATAAAGGGTGTATTTTAAACAGCTAATGCAAAAATACTAGTAAAAAACAAAAAGAAATAAACAGCAGAGCAAGTGAGACTTGCCTTACAATCAAAACATTCACAGAAGCACAGGTGCATCAGAATGTATGCGACAAATTAGTTATGTAACAGAAAATTTAGATACTAATGGTTCACGTGATACTGATAAACCAATAAGCTTCAAGATCTCCCGATTTC
Organism: Maratus speciosus; assembly: GCA_963932465.1. NCBI lineage: Eukaryota > Metazoa > Arthropoda > Arachnida > Araneae > Salticidae > Maratus > Maratus speciosus. Next base: position 90,469,541 of record OZ010791.1, on the reverse strand, counting down.
AAAATTTACCTTTTTTTTCAGGATCTTATGTTGAAACTTGCACTTTTGAAACCTTTCAATAAATTCTCGTTTTCTGTGATCCTTTAATGAAAATGATTTTTTCCGTGATTATTTGACGAAATTCACGTTTTTTCGCAATACTTTGCAGAAAAAACTCATTATTTCATCAATCACCTGATGAAATTCATGTTTTTTCCACGTTTATTTGGCGAAATTCACATATTCCATGATCCTTAAACGAAATATGCGTTCTAAAGGACCCTTTGGGAAAAATTGTGTTTTTTTTCTGCGATCCTTTTACTAAATTCACATTCGTTTGACGAAACTATTTTTCTACGATCTTTTCATGATTTTCGCAATCCTCGGTAAACGCAGACAGACAATAGTTGCAAGCTCCTGGCTATTTTTTTCTTCATGCTGTTTGTTTCTATACATGGACTAAATGCACAATAGGTCATGGGAAAAAAGTTGAATGCGAAAGGAATAAACTCAATTTGGCGCTGTTCGTGCTCGCATTTTTTTTTTGTATCCCCCCCCGCCCCCTCCCGTTCAAAAAATGTTAAATTTTAAAGCACTTTTGCATCAATCCCAGGGATGATAAATTGTGCCAAAAAAGTGGAATTCCATGTTTTCGCTGAAAAGTGGCATGTCTGTAAATGCCTTTAACTATAATTTGACTAAATATATGCATAGTTGAAATAAAAGTTTGAAATAAAACAAAAAAGCTGTTGCATTTTTCAAACAGCAAAAAATAATTCACAGAAATATTAAATTCAGCTTGAAATATGTATAGGTGAAATCAGAAACTTAAAAATAAAACAAAAACATGTGGCATTTCTTTAAAAAAATCAGATGTTTATTTTTTAATTTTAGATAAACTTTTCAATTTGATTCATATATTTGGCCAAAACTAAAACACCCTTATGTGCATCATTCAAAGTAATACACATATTTTAGGTTTATGCTGCGTGACTCAACACTACAGTCTTCCATGATATAAAGCTATGTTTTTTAACGGTACAAAAATTTAGTAAAATTTAAAAAAATGTAATTTTAACTTTTAAATCTTTATTATAATAAAACATTCCTGTGAGTGATAAATCATTTTAAAAATCTGAATGAACATGAACTTTAAATATGCATAGTTTAGATAAAAAACAAAAGATTGTGTGTAATTCTGCTCGGTGTAAACTCAGCTGAGTTTATCAGGGAAACAGAAATTCGTTGATTGCCGCGATCGCCAGCGAGCAATTCTTTTCCTGGTCAATTGGCGCCTTCTTTCCGAAAGCTATTCATTCGGAAATTCCATAATAAAAATTAAATTGTTTTAAAACATTCACAAATAACTGCAGATAGATAAAAGCGAATAGCTGTGAAATATCAGCACGTTTTTGCTAAAGAAACAAAGTTTCACTGTTGCCACTACAGAAGAGGGAAATATATGAATCACTTATATGAATAAATATTCATATGAATGATTTATATGAATAATGATGAATAATCATTAAATTGAATGAAGATAATCCTTAAAACTTATTTGTTGAAAACAATTCTTTAAAATATTTATTCAATAAATTACGTAATATTTCATATGAATGTCGTAAACTGCTTGTAAATGTAAAGTCAAAAAAATTACTGCTTATAAATGTAAACAATAAAGAAAAATACATTTCAAAATACTTAAAGGCTTTAATATGCTTTTAAAAATATATTTAAAGCAGAATCGGATGTTAGCCGTATTTTTTTAGCAATCGTCAAAGTGTCATTTGTTTCTTGATTTGGAACTTGTGTTTCTGAAAGGCAACTGTTCATTTGTTTATATCGCTAATATATGGTGGTAGCTACTTTTTTGATATAGAACTTAAAACATTATAATTGTTTAGTTTTTGAAGGTTTTAGAGAAAATTGAAGAAGAGAGGTTATGGAATGTAGATTAAATAAAGCAATTGTTCGATTTATAATACGGCATCAGAATGCTTAAGCCTAACATGGCCGCGATATGTTTTTTTTTTCCTTTCCGAGGATCGGCGCGTCCCGGAATAGTCACCAGAAAATCACTTGAAATATAAATAGATAATTGAGGTATGAGAGGATAAATTTCATGTTTCAGCAGTATGTTCAATCATTTTCAATTTGAAAAACTACTCATCCCCTGCGTGGACTATAGAATATCGAAAACTATATCAATTCCATCTTACAGATAAACCGACAAAAATCATGAAAAAAAATATTAAAACAGCTTGTCGCGCGTAAAGATGAAGTATGACGAGATTGTTAAAAAAATTGTGTTAGAGAGGGGTATCCATTATAAAAAGATTTTTTTTACGTTTCTTTTATAGACTAAAAAAATTTCATCTGAATACAAACTAAATTACGAACGGATTGCCTTTAACCGATAGTAAAGTCAGTTTAATATTAAATTAATGCGACAGTCCAAGCATATTTTAAATCCATCTGTAGTGCAAGGATAAGCAATTTAGTTTTATTCACTGTATAACATAAGCATAGGGAGCACAACTGTCCTTATATATAAAAATTTTAAAAGGGGAGGGGGTTAAATTCTGCAAAAATCATGTAGAAAAGTCGGAACGATCTTTCTATGAAGTCAATTCAAGTAACTCAATTCTAGTAAATCAATAATTCAAGTATTCAGGCATCAAGTAAATGTATACTGTGTATTTCGAACATCCGTAGGCAACTTGAGTTGTGTAACAAATTCAAATAATGAAATTTGTCTACTGGAAATTAAATATATTAAATACAGGTTAACGTGTCGCATCTTAAAACGATCTTTAGGGGCATTCCTCAGCAACAGTTTAACCCTAGATTACCACTCCTGCGTCAATTCGATGTCCTGTAAAACTTTTGAAGTTCCGTTTTCTTAATAAAATTAAGTTTTTTTTTTTTTTACAATATTAAATTTCTCTCAACTCCTTTAAATATTCCCGTAGAAATAGCAAATTTTTGTGGAGGTAATGTAGGAGTATACGTAGATTTGACATGTGGGTGGTAATAATCAATGGATATTGTTTATATAAATGCATTGTTCGTAACCATAATGCAGGCAGTACATTCGAGACTCATCACTAAATATTTAATTGAAATAAATGATTCTTGTGACAATGTTAATATTGCGTGTTATTTTCAAATTAACCATTTTCTAATCCTTATCTTTTTAGTGTTTCACCGAACTACTTGTGCAACCTTTATTACATGATTTTTCAGTATAAAAAATATTTTTTCCGAAAGTAACACTTGCAACGTACTATCACGTTTAAAATAACAAATAGGCTTCGAAGCTACACAAAGAATTTTCAGATATCTTCTGAGTTATTTAACACCTATTAACTTTTCGTAAACTGAAGTGACGATAGTTCGAGAAAGTTATTCAAATTGAATAAAATTACTTTCGAAAATTCTTAAATTAGTTTTACGATGAATCCGATTAAAAAATTTAAATAAATGACAGCTAGTTGCAGAAAATAAAGTTTAGCAATTCATAGACACGATTTGACAGGCTGTCCAGACGGTTTAGTGAATCGATTAGTTACACACTGCATTGCATAATTACAATATCTCAACATTTTCAAATACAATTTTTTATAAATGCAATTTAAATTTTCGAATAAATTTCGAAAAATGTATGCCGTATAAAACAATTAAAATAAATGAAAATGACATTATGCTCCAAAGGAAATTACGGTTTAGAAAATGAGTTAAAACTTTGTTTCTTCAGTCAGCCACAGGAGAAATCGCAAGTTATAAAGCCCTTCTAACCTGTTCAGAGCAATAAGTTACCCTATTCAACAAGATAAAGAACATTTCTTAGTTTAGATTTTTAATTGGTGCATATTACCGAGAAATCAAACTTGAGCTTCCCGGGAACGAGAACTCTCTCCGGCGCGATACTACAGAACTAGTTTTAATTGAAAACTTGTTTAAATTTTACAATTGGAAATTGCCTAATACTACTACAATGCATTTTTATATGAAAATATACATTCAAATGGGTTAAGAAAAAACATGCATCTAATACGAGAATGAAAGTTTCCATGTCTGGGGATAATCACCAAAAATGCCGCTAAAGTTTTTGCTATTTATAAAATAATTTTATTCTGGTTATTCCAGTGATTTAGCAGGTAGTTTACATATCGTAAAATTATGTTTATGGCCGATTTTTTTGGGTTGTTTAAGGTGGAAACAGGTTGATCTATACTCGTACGGGACGCCATATAGATTTTAATAGATTCATGCTTGAAAATAAATTTAAAAATTAAATCAGCAAGTTGAGCCGCCGGTTAACAATTAAGTTGCATTTTAAATTGCAGTTATTTTGTTTATTCTACAGTGTAGAAAATAAAATAGAGATGTTTAAAAAGTTTTAAAAAATAGAAAAGAGGTTTTAATGATTAGGCCGTTGCCACCTTCAATATCACGACTACGTTACTCAAGAACATATTTTCATTTTACAGTAAATCCTCAGACATTTTCTGCAACTGTTGGAGGATTGACGAACAATTGTAGAAGGAGATTTAACCAATAGAATTTAAAGGTTTCTTTCTAGGGTACAAGAAGGAAAGAAACACAGCAAACAGATTTTGCATTTTCTTTTGCATCAAGTCTTCTCTTATCTGTTGACATTTATTACGAATGCGTGGAAAAGTGTCAGATTCTGCCTCAAAATATACACATTTAAATAATTGAAGATTTATACACACAAGTCAAAAAGGTTTATGAATGTAAGAAAGCAGGCAAACAAGTCTTTAGATACTTAAAGTTCTGTTTTATACGAATTGGCAGCAAATTACCATAACTCATAACTCTAGACTAAAAATGCTAAACTGATTAAGATTCTACAACTCTCTAAAGACCTTCAACGACTATTTTATCATAACGTTCGAACAGGTTATATAGTAAACAAGAATTTAAATACGTTGAATCTCTAATAGTTGCATGAACTCTAAATAAATTAAAAAACGTTAACATACCTTCTTGCTATCTCTATAATTTTCAACAGAAGACAAGCATCAGAGGTATTACAGCCACAGATTATTTATGTAAACGTATCTGAAAGAAGTTAAATTCACTGACTGGCATACTGCCGGGGGCGATGCAAGGATAGAATCCAGCTAGAGTTTTCACCAGTTTTGAAAATAAAGGCCCAGATACAGATAGATTTTTCGCTATTAGCGAAACGAGATTGATAAATCAGAATCCTGCCTTTTTGCGAACTTTTCGCTGTTTTTCAGGCCAGAATGGCTGTATTTTTCGAAATTTCCTTGTTTTGAAATATTTTTGACAGTTTCGCAGTAAAAGGTTTCTCGTTTAGCCATTTCCAAAATAACGAGACATCAACATGGATTCTTGCTTATATTACAAGTAGAATTTGAAAATTTTGCAAATGCGTTTTAAAGGTTCACTTACAGTTTTGCCCTACACTGTTAAACATATCGTGAAAATTACCTCTGCTTTTAAAGGCTATCAATTTTCTGACCAATGAGAACGCTTCGTAAGTGTTTATGTAGCATCCTCATTGGTTAGAAAATAGATAGCCTTTAAAAACAGAGGTAATTTTTCACGATATTTTTAACAGTGTATCATCACAGGCGGTGGTGTTTCAGACGTTAAATCATTAGATCCAACAAATCAGTAGCGACGCAAACAACCAATCAACAAGTTCATTTATTTATAAACCGTAGGGAGCCTAGGTAAGAGAGAGACGACATACGGGGTACGCTGTTAAAAATATTGTAAAAAATTTCCACTGTTTTTAAAGGCTCTGTATTTACTGACCAAGGAGGACGCTCCATGGGCGATTTTAGATCATTCTCATTGGTCAGGAAATAGATAGTCTTTAAAAACAGAGCTAATTTTTCAGGATATTTTCAACAGTGTATAACTCTGATTGGTTGAGAAGATTCTGGACAAAAGCTAATTGTCAAGCATCTTGGTGAGCCTGCAATTAAACAAGAAGCTAATATTTGATGGCCGGGAGTCAGATATATTTTTGCTGATAGTGAAATGAGATTGATCAATCAGAAGCCTGCATTTTTAAGAACGATAATGTTCGCTGTTTACTTCAAACTATAACGACTAGAATACATCGTGTGGAAATCGGCTATCCCTGTAATATTTTAAAAAGTGCTAAAATATTGTATCCCTTAAATGTGTAACGATACTGCTGCAATATACAGATCGCAGCGACATCTGCAGGATATTTTCTAAAACTGCAAGATATTGCTAGTCTATACAATGTAATACGAAAATCCCGCAGATGGCTCTGCAATCGACTCTTTGGATTTCAGCACTATCGTCACACATTTAATGATATAAATTTTAAGCATTGTTTGGATAACATATTTCCACGCTATGTATTCTAGACGCTGTACTTCAAACAACAGCGTCCACAATATATAGTGTGGAAATCGGCTATTTCAGCAATACTTTAAAAAGTGCTAAATTATTGGATATCTTAAATGTCAAACGATGTTGAAAACCAAAAAGTCGATTGGAGCGACATCTTCAGGATATTTTCTAAAACTGAAAAGCTATTTGGTTTAGACTCTCTAATTACAGCGCTCAGAATATATAGTGCCGAAATCTGCTATCCAAACAGCGCTAAAAATTGTATCCCTTAAATGTGCAGCGATGCTGAAATCCAATAAGCCGATCGCAGCGATATCTGCGCTATATTTTCAAATTTCAATGTAAACATCGCATATAACAGCGCCTAGACCAAATCGTCTTTGAGATCTGGAAAATATCCTGCAGATGTCGCTGCGATCGACTCTTTGGATTTCAGCATCGTTTGATATTTAAGGGATTCTATATTTTAGCACTCTTTTAAGTACTAGTGGGATAGCCGATTTCCACACTACATATTCTAGACTCTATAGTTCTAGAGTCTCTAGTGACAAAACAGCGTATGGGTTTCAAGTTGCTGCCTGCTTTTTGCATTGGTGTAAATCCAATAAATAGCAGAACTGTTACTTATTTCCACATAAAATAAATGTTATCTTCAATTGAGATTGCAAATGCTTTTAAGAAAACATAGGGAAAAAAGTAAGAAATTTTCTATTTAACTCTTTACAATTAACAATTATGCGGATTTATCGGTCATACATCTTAAATTTTATATCGCGTAAGTTCAGGTTATTCATAAATATTTTGATATTTTAAGGGTACTAGTAATTTTAGATACATATTCCTGAACCTAAATTACAATTTCCTTAAAATATGACTTTCAGAAAAAAGGCTCTTTCTATCACCTGTGCTGTCATTTTTGTTTGTGCAAAAATAATAATTGTACATTTGTAAGTCAGTAGGTTTAGACGCAAATACACACAGAGAACAGTTTTAAAGAAAATCCGAAATTTAAAATTGTGGAGAAGAAAAAAATATCTGAACTTACGATTTTTGTGATACCCAATGGCTAGAATCTTAAAATTTGGCATGATGGTCGCTTTTCACATACAAATGCTCGCTAAGAAGGTTGAAAGTAAAATTCAAAATTTAAAAAGGGTTAAATGTGCTAAAAATGTTCTAAATTACGATTTCTATGAAATTTCAGATAATATTTGTTATTTAATAAATTCCATATCCATTTCAAAGGCACACGTATACGACTTGGCATATTTCAACAACTACGAGAACAAAGCCGCTGGCCTTGCTAATTATTTATACATTTGCTCTAAGTTAAATAGTAAGAAGGAGGAAGTACTCCGATTATTATTATATATATGTATTTATATTTCACAAAAATTTACATTAAGGCTGCTAGTCATCCAGTTTTCAAATTCCCATCGCTAATGTTAAGTCTAAGGGATTTTGATGCAATCGTATATTTAAAACATCTCCTCGGGAAATTAATATTTTAAACTTCTTTTTTCTGAGTACTCTTCTTAAAGATTGTCTCTTTTTTTCCTTACTTCTCAAAGCATATACTTTATTTTATATGAAGTGTTAAAATCTTACTCATAGTACGTCAGCTTTTAACACATAAAATACTAAATTAAGCATAGGTTTTAGAAATATTTTGACAACTAAGAAAAATAGAAACATCTTTTAAGAAGAGCACACAGAACAAAGCAAGTAAAAACATTAATTTTCTAAGGAGATATTTTAAATATAGGTATGCATTCTACACCCATAGACTTAGCATAGTGAGGGGAATTCAGAAGCTAAGTAACTAGCAGACTTAATGGTCCGCGGGATTTAAAATTGTAAATTTAGTTGTATGGGAGGAAAGATAATGCTGATCAACATTATCTAGAACTTCTCCACTCTTATCACTGAATCGCTCAATGGGATTTTCTTTCAACATTTCAAACAGTTATCTAAGTATCCGGTTTGTTATCTTCTACATGGTCTTTTCCCAGTTCTATTACTTTTACTCTTATTTGGTTCTTTATAAAAATAATTTTGAAATTAGAATTTAGAGATTTTTTTCTGTCTTTCATATTCTTCTGTTAACAATCGGTGTGCTCCTTTTTTCTTCTATAAAAACTTCACCTACTTTATTTTAATGCATTTCATTAACTTTGTTTTCTGGAAAAAACGTCATGGTAAGAAGTAGAAGATTGTGATTGGAACTATGTATTAATAAAAACAATTTGAAATAAAGTTATACAATCAGAATGGTTTGTGTGAGTTAAAGAATAAACTGATTTTATGTATTTAAAAGTGTTCCCAGTCAGTTTTATTTATTTTTTAAAGTAATTCCCAAACACAAATAAAATAAAATAAAATATAAGTAACATCAACTATTATTTACATATTCATTGTATTTCTAATAATAAGAATAATACAAAATAACTAAAATAGATATAAAAAGTAAAAAATCCATGAAACAATACCTAAAAGATAATTTTATGTAGAGGGTCGTGAACTAGTAATAGATGTGAATAAGAGTTGAAACAATAGTGGATTTACTATACGCCAATAAACATTAGATACAACAATAAAGATGTGTGACAAATTTTAGTCGCATCATTTAGTGGTTAAGACGCAAATTCATTGATCAAGATACAAATTCCTCCTCTTTTCTCCAGTTTCGCCAATGTAGCAGATTTTTTTCATCAGCTAAAAAACAATTTCCGAATTATAAATTTAATAACAGATTAACTAAGGCGACTATTTCTAATCGGAAATAGTGGTAGTTATTTGAATTTAAAAAACCCACTAAATTAGCAACACTGCAATTCTTCTTTGATCCCGCGTTCTTACATTCATTGCCTTTCGCCTCGTGTTTGCTTTTACTGAAGTAGAACGAGAAAGACGAATTCAGGATAATCAGATACTTCATAAAAATTATTATGATTAGATATGATTAATGCGTTGTTAGTGAGGTTTTAAATGTACGCTATATCACCACTTGTTTTATAATGCATATTATAGGCAAAAAAAAAAAATTAAACTCGTAACAATTAAACAAATACGACTTCTGTTGCATAATTCTTTTACGTTTTCTTTACTTTTTGCAATTTTAACAATAGTTTTTTTCTTATATTAAAAAAGAGTACATATTATAATGGTACTAATTATCACAAGTATTAAATATGATGTTTAGAACTGGGTTGTTTTTCAAAGATTTAATATATTTTTCTTTTTTGTTAAAAAAATTAATCTTGTAGAATAATGTTTGGTTGTAACACATGAATCGACAATAAAACCATGTATGGATCCATATTTAATTTTAGTTGTTATCCCAGTCAGCTCTATAAAAAGAAACAATGGGTTAAAGTTGAATACAATTAAATATTAATCTAAACATATGTAATAACTCCATTCTACGACCGTAAATATATAAATGAAAGGTCTGGTGTTTATTTAGACTATTAGATGTGTAAAAAAGCCCAGTTCCTACATCATTATACAAATGAGGTTTACTACGGGATCCTGCTTAATGCGCAAATTTTGCCCACTCACTTGAAACGCGTCTTAACCAGTTTCGACTGTATTTATAAAAATATTAAGAGGAATTCTATATTTTAAATAATGGGAAATCCCTCTGAAAAATATTCATCCTGAAAGATTTGATGTGTGAAATATTCCTACCTTTTTCTCATATGTGCATTCTTTATAAAATTCTATCACTGGTATTTATCATAATAATCTAAGTGCTGCGATGTTATTTAAATGTATTCTAAATCAACACTCGGCTCTCTACTGTATTCCAAAGTAACATCCCACGCTCTACGTAGGTGGGGAAAATTGCATTTCATTGTATAAAATTTTCAAAAGAAGAAAATAAAAAATGAAGAAATAAACTTGTGGAAGAATAACAGAAATCTGAATAAACCTGCTTTCATCTCTAGAAGCTTTATTTACTGTTGGAGGTTTCAGTTTTAGAACATAAACGAAATTTATTTTTTAGATATCCTTTACTGAAGAGTGAAATATGTACTTTTCAAAATAATATAGTGAAATATATATTTTCTATTATTATTGCATTAATAAAATATTAATAAACTTGAAAAAAAGTTTTAGAAAAGAAAAATAGAAATTCTGATTATATACTGAATCATTTAAATTTATTAATTACAGAAAAACAAATATTTTATTTCATATTAATGTTTAGCGATTGTACTAAAAAAAAAAATGTTGATTTTTATGGTATAATTCTGGCAGCTCATAATAATAAAATAAGTAGTAATATGCTGTCCTATAAATGATTTAAACAGTATATTACTGCTTAACGGTATAGTACTTGCTACTTTTATGGTTTATTACTGTCAATTTTACAGTTTATTGCTATTAATTTTAGGGTTTAAAACTTGCACCCCAGCTGCCGGTATTAGGCTAATGTCAGGCGAACGTCTTTTTGCACGCTTTTTTCCCTACGTATTATCCCTATCCCTACACAATGCTAGCGGCATTGTTTAGGGATAATACGTAGGGAAAAAAGAGTGCAAAAAGACGTTCGTCTGACATTAGTCTTATACTGTAAAATCAACGGGTTTTTATTGGAGTGTACTGCATTTGATATTGCAAGAATGTTTGGTTGTTATATGAATACTCTAGAGCTTATAATTATATTTAAAAAATAAATAATAAAATATATTAAAATAAATCAGTTCTTTCAGGAAATGCATTCATATCTAAAAATAAAAAAACAGTTATTTATATAATATATCCTTTTTTTTTTACTGTATGTTGAGAGAAGATTAACGTAACTTCAATAAACGGAAATCTAATTAGAGTAGATGTTCGTTTAAAACGGCATTTTATTAACTTACACCGACCAACATGCTTTTCATTTGTTTTAGCTACGTCAAATACTTAGAATATCAAACCAACTTTAGCTTATTTTATTGCTTATTTGTATATATTCAATATTACCCACAGCTTTTTGTTTAATACAGAAAGTCTAATTACTAGATATAGTATTGTCTCGATGGTTTTCACTTCCTTTGACTGTGATGTTTTCAATAAGGACGTTTTCTACCAGGCATAAATAACTAATAATTCAATAATAAATAAACAAAAATTGTAATTTAATAGATTATAACGACCATTTGGAATTTATTTCGTCCACCAAATTCCGTCACATCCTCTTCAACAATAGATCACAAAGATCAAACTTCAGAAGACCAAAACTTTCATCGATAAACTCTCAAAGTGAAGTTTCTAGAAGAAAAACAGTTTACAAATCGAAAGCAGTTCCACCGAATCATCCACATATTGCGAAAAATTACCTACGTTGAGCTCAATTTTCCCGGTTAGAATCGACCGATTGTAAAACGCCGTGGCTAGTGGATTGAAGCCCCTCGAGACATGGCCATTTACTATCAATCGATTAAACATTAGATTGTTTCCATTTTAGCGTTCGTCTTTTATTCTGTAATCGATATTCATGGGCTACATAATCAGTTGAAGACCTCGATTTTCATGGCCTACATAATGAGTTGAAGACCTCGATTTTTACTTTGCAAGACGATTTTCATTTCGGCGTCGCTCTTTGGTTTTGTATTTTTCCATATCTGATAATTTGCGCCTACCCATTTTGTAACTTTTTCAATTTTTAACGATTTTATGCCTTTCGATTACCTATTCAAACAATTTTTAACGATTTTATGACTTTCTATTACCTATTCAAATACAAATTCTTCTAAAAGTAAAGAACATCGTTGAATTTCGTAAAAAAAAAAAAAAAAAAAAAAAAAAAAAAAAAAAAAACAATGCGAGCATCATTTGGCCCTATCCTCGACCGAAAACAACAACCATTTCCAAATGGTTAATAAAAAAAAGTTCTCAGTCGTTAAATATATATGACAAAGGATTGCATTGTACGTTTAAAGTATGTAGAATATCCATTAACCATTTTGAGATCAAATAATTTAACGAATACTTAAGACTGCGAAAAATTTATACAGAAACACTTTGGGGAAAAATGTTTACATTTCGCTAATGATCTAAGATGATATGTGATAGGAGTTGGTGCAGTTTTGCCGGAAGCAGTTATTCCGATATTTTATCCATCAGGACAGAGGAAGACGGAAATGATATATTTGAAATGATTAACGTGTAGCCTCGATTCTAGGCCAATTGTCAGAAGAACATAAAAATACAATGAAAGCAGTTTATCTTAACGTTCTAATATTCCATAATACCCGTCCTGAATCCACGAAACTGCTATTTCTTATACTTCCCAATGGACAAAATGGACATTCAGAAAGTCTGTGGATTATTACAAAAACAATTGAAAGTCAATATTTATTTAAATAGCACGTATTTGATGTTAAAGTAACCATAAGTTCATAACAAATGATATATCTTAAAGTTTTGGACAAAACTTTACACATTTTAACTAACATCCTAGAACTGCATCCTAGCTGACTGCCGCTGAATCCGCTCTTTCAAAGCATGTATACCTCACAAGGAAAACTGTTGCAAATATTATGCTCAATTCTTAAACGTATGTTGGTATTTTACTTTCTATAACAATATATTATTTCTTCCTCTTCTCCCAAATACTTCTAAACGCCATTGACTTTGAAATGTCCAATAGTATTAGGGGCTCTACCATAGAAATTGATTCTTCTCTAAATCATAAATAGTTGGAAACCACTGGATATGTAATATTTCTATTCGTTCCTAATTGTAAACGGCACATTAGCTCAATTACTGTGTATTTGCATATTCTTAAATACTTGTTCCGTTATGTACCAGGTGCGTCAAAAGTTCGTCAAAACCTTAAGAAAAGGAAAAAAAAAAGAAAAAAAATTATTGCGGCTTATGTGAAAAATGAAGTGACGTATTTGAATAATTTGAACATCAAGTAATTATAAAAATATTCTTTGATGATGACCTGTGGACTTTCAGGCCGAAAGTACTAAGAAATTCAATTAAATTGCATATTTTTAACTTGTAACTTTTATATTATTATTATTATTATTATTATTATTATTATTATTATTATTATTATTATTATTGTTACCTTTTAAGTGAAACGGTGATCTTTTTAAAGTTCATATTATGTATTTCAGGTTAATTTATTTTTATTAATCAGTTTCCACTTACTATTTCTTCAAAAAGATGAACAATTTTTTTTTTAATATATACTTTTTAATTTTATTAAATATTATGAAAAAAGGTATTTATAATATATTTTTAATATTGGGTGTACTTCATAATAGATGAAGTTACTTTCATGTCACACTTCAATACAAAACGGAATATGGTATATATTTTTTAATTTTTAGTATATACAGTTTTAGTAACTTATGTATAAATTTTGAAGTGAGTACATTTTTTAACTTGCTAAATCTCTATAGCAAAATTTCTTTTTTTTAAAGACCTTTTAGAAAAGAATGGCTTCCTTAGAAAAGCTGATTAATTTGTTTTTATAAATCTCAGGACTTCCACAGGTTACTATTTTTACATTCTGCTCGCGCCACTATTTTTATAATATGTATTTTGATGTATATTTCTCTTGCAAATGTTGTCAATGTGTGTATTAAGCATTTCTGTTTTAAGAAAGTGGTTTCTGTTAGAATAAAAAAAATAGTCGCCTGTGGCAGTCCTGATAATAAATTTAAGCGGATTTGATATCTGTAGCAGTCATCTATTCAGTTTCCCAATACTAATTTTTCAATAAGCAGGAAAAAGAATTTATTTTAAAATATTCAATTCTTTTTCAGTAAATATTATGAAACAATAGCATTTAAAATATCTTTAAAATGCTTGTTTCACACGTCATAATATGTGTGTTGCCAGCAATCTTTATATACACATATGCCTTTACCCTTTTTATGAAAAGCGAAGCAAGAAAGCAATAATTACTCAAAATTTTCAAATTGTGGATAATTTAGTTACTCAGACTGAGTTTTTATTTAAATTATTCCTTTTTTGCATCAACATACATTGCGTCTCCTAAATATAAAGACACATATGCTTTTGAAATTATATTTTATTAATTCAGTATAAGAAATTAAATTTTATGCATCATATTAAGAACACTGAAATGAATCTGTTATCGGGGTTTAAATTTAAATAAAATAATATCGACTCGTATAATAATTAAAAAAAAATTACGCTGTCCCATAAATATGAAGACAAATTTAAAACTACTTCATATGCAATTTTTTTTCGAATGCGCGCGTACAGAAATAATGCGCACGCGCAGAAATACGCTTTAAGTTACCCGAACGAGCAAAGGTGTTTGACTGGTTTCAATTGCAAAGATGCCGCGGAACATTGAAATTTCTAAAGATGAGATTTGCAACATACGTGCATTTAAAGCTAATGGCTTATCAGTTTCTGAAATATGTAAAAAATATGAGAGAAGCGGAGTTTCAGTTTATAAAGTTTTATCAAAAACGTGCAATTTTAAACTCGAGAAAACGATCTGACAGACCGAGGAAGACTAGTTAAAGACTCGATCGCTAGGTCATGCGACTTGTTTCGTCGCAAAAAAAATGTCACTCCGACAAGTTTCTCAACGGTTTGATGGTGTGGTCTCAAAGGACACAATACATCATCGTATAAAAGAAAGGAAAAAATATTGTGTGCCAGGATATGTGCATATTTCCTTTACTGAAAAAAGAGCACAAAGAATGGAGTCTACTCTGGTCTAAAGATCATATGCATTGCAAGGTCGAATGGATGCAACTCATTTTTTTCAGATGAAAAGAGATTTAATTTGGATGGCACAGATAATTAGAACTCTAACTGGCACGACTTAAGACGTGACCCTCTAACTCCCTTCACTAGGAAGAAAGGGAAAGGTTCTGTGATGGTTGGGGTGCCTTCTCTTTTAATGGAACTACAGATATTGCTTTTCTGGAAAGTAAACAGCCATCTAAAGAGTATACAGAAGTTCTCGCTTGTCAATTGTTGCCAACTGCTGAAAACTTTGGTGGCCGGAATTATTTGTACCAACCGGATAATGCACCGATTCACACATCAAGACTCACAAAAAAAATTGTTTGCTGATAACAATATTCGTGTCATGGTGTGGCCCACTCATAGCCCTGATTTAAATACAGTTTAGGATATTTGGAACTTTTTCGTTCGCAGTGTATATACATCTGGAAGACAGTTTTCAAACGCCCTGCAGTTGTAAAAAGAAGTCGAACGAAGTTGGTTTGATATAAAGCAAGAATACTTACACAACTTAATAAGCAGCATGAAGCTAGAATACTTACACAACTTAATAAACAGCATACCAGCTAGAATACTTACACAACTTAATAAATAGCATGCCAACTAGAATATTTGCTGTCGTTAATATGAA
This sequence comes from Maratus speciosus, assembly GCA_963932465.1. Classification (NCBI taxonomy): domain Eukaryota; kingdom Metazoa; phylum Arthropoda; class Arachnida; order Araneae; family Salticidae; genus Maratus; species Maratus speciosus. Next base: position 90,453,805 of record OZ010791.1, on the reverse strand, counting down.
TGGATCTATTATTGTAAGTATGTAAAATATCTTTACATTTATGGGACAGTAAATTTGTTTCAATTTATCAATTTTTTAGTTGAAATTATATAATTCTAATTTAATTTGCTATAAAATGTTTTTTTTTTTTTTTTTTTTTTTTTTTTTTGTGCATGTTTTTTTTTTATATGCATTAACATATTTTTAAATACTGAATTATTAAAATATTATTTAGAAAATATCAGTGTATTTATATTTATAAGACGCACTGCACCTTCTAATTAAAAATTAAAATATTGCGAAAACAAATAAATCCATTGTTGTTCCATCTCGTATACAATTGTACGATTCACATAGAATATTTGACAGTTTATCTTCTGCTGTGGACCAACAGAAAAATGTCTTATATTTAATGTAATAATATCTAATTTTGTTCTAAAAACATCAAAATGTTTTATTGTGATCGGAAACATATCTGCGAACGTAAATTTATAGTTCTAGCATATCAGGAATTGAGTTAAAAATTAAATGCAATATTCAATCTTTACGTACAAATACCAGATTGAGTTAAACAAAAGAGTGCAAAAAATAAACAAATAAATTTAAAAAATATATTTGTCCAAGGATAGGGTGGAGTAATTTGGTGCCTCATTTTCAATTATTAAAAGCATGATGTTATTGCATGGTATGAATCTTTAAAATTTTATTACAACTACTTAGACATGTGTACTTAGCATTAATTCTATCCCTGTTCTGTAAGTAGCAAATTTTCAGGAAGCAAAAGTTATCTTCTGGAATCTACCAAAACTCTGTGAAAAATGACACCCTTGAGAATTTTCAATATCTCTCTACTTAAACGAAGCCAAAGTAAAAGCATGATGATGCACTTATGAATTAACAAAATGCACTGTCATGTTGAAAGCACACTTTCTCCCTTCTACATCTTTGAAAATGACCCAGAAAAAATATATTGGGGCAAGCATCAAATTGCCCCCTAAAACGGGGTAATTTGGCACCTCTGTATTTTACTTATAAATAGATTTATTTTTAATCTAGTTTTATAATGTTTGTTGATTGTCACTAACTTTTTATTTATTAATCATTTATCAGAAGAATATAGTTGACTTCTTTATTCTAGATTGATTTCTTTTGTAATTTTTAACATGTGTATGTACAGTAATGTTGATACAAATTATTTAAGAAAGTGTTTGAAATTTTTAAAAATTATTATTGTGGAGGTATAATATCTAAAATAAATTCTAAATGTCATTCTAAACTTCATTCAAATGTTTCTCTCTATATTATTGAGCTGGGTTACTGTATTAAAACCTTCTAATTATCATTTATGCTTCACTGATGCATAACGAACATGCGTATTAATTTTTTTGTTTCAAATAACAATTAAATTTTCATTACCGACAGTATTAGCCCTGAGTTTTGTACGTTTACGTACAAAACCCAGGGCTAATACTGTCGGTAATGAAAATTTAATTATACTCCCATATTTTCCGAAAATAAGCCATCAAATGTCTAAAATCTTGTCAAAATTTGACTTTAAAGTAGTTTATACTCCTTTTAATAAAATTCAATTCACAAATCTGAAACATCCTACTGATAGTTTCTCAAATTGGGGTATTTACAGGATATCTTGCTAATGCAACAAAATGTACATTGGTCAAACGAAGCGTGCCTTTAAGATTCGTTTGGGGAGCATAGAACTTGCGTTAAAAATTGTGATATTAAACGTTCCGCTATTGCCAACCACTGCTGGTCCAACAACCATAATTTTAAATTTTCCGAAGCCTCCATAATACAGAAATGTACTTCAATCTATGATCTGGACTTCTGGGAAGCTTATCACATATGGAAAAATTCAAACAGTTAACGATTTATCCAGTACGCCCAATTTTTCAAAGATATGGTTTAATTTTCTATAATTCTCTCCACTCCCCCCCCCCCTTTTCTCCTTCTAAGTTTGGACTCTTCCAGAGCAATTGGATGATTTTGATTGGTCTCCCTGAATATGCGTGTGAGATCAACTCCGTTGCTGTTTGTCAGCCGTATGTCGCATTTCACCGTTGGCAGTAGAGCTGAAAGGTACGCTTTTCTGACTCTCTGTTCACCCCCCCCCCCCTTTTTACACAATGTTTTAGTTTTAATTTAACTTTTATTTTAAGCACTGATGAGGAAACCTTAGAGGTTTTGAAACAGTTGTATGCTTTTAAACACATTTTATTTGTGCCCTTATACGTTGTTTATTTTTCGTAACTTAAAATAAATACTCGTGTAACTTCCCTAGAAATAATTATTTAACCGTTGAATGTTCATAATTATTTCAGTGGTGTGTGATAAGTTATTTGTTTATTTTTATGCCAGATCTTAAATGGAGTCACGTTCTTCTATTGCTACAACGATTGTAAGAATTTTATGTATGATTCAACAGGATTAACTCTCACATGTGCGCACGCACACACACATACACTATATTTTTTTATTTTATTTTATTTTATTTTATTTTTTTATTATATATATATATATATATATATATTACGGTACAATACTAGCACCCAGCTGCCAGTATTATAACGTAAAATCGACAGTAATAAATCGTAAAATAAGCAATAATATACTGTTAAACATTAATATACCGTATACTACTGCCAGCATATTTATAAAAATATATACTACTGTTTATATATGGTTTAATATTGTTAATTTACAGTATAATACTGAAAGCCGAGGTGACAGTATTCTGCCGTAAAATCAACATTTTTTTTCAGTGCATATAACAGATAGTTATTTGAAGATCATCAAATAACTTATCGTTAGTTCCGGATGTGTTTTATATTTTAAGGGAAAATATTCTGAAAAAATATTAAATCAAATTTTATTAAAGTTTTCAGTTTTTTTTAACATTTCGCTAGCAGATGTTTCTTTTTCATGTTGAATCAAAAAGCGTGCAAATGAACGTTCGTCTGATATTAGCCTATGCAATTAAAATAAATTCCATATGCATTTTTGGATTACAACAGAAATATCAAAATTTTAACTTCTTTAATTGTTTTTATATCAAATATTTAAATTCCAGCGATCAATTAAAGAAATTAGTGAAGAGGATAACGCTTCTACAAATTACTCTCTATATTTAATATTTCTTGTTAAATGATTAAACTATAACTAAATGAAAAATCGTAAACAAAACATTCTGAAGATAACTATTTTATGTCAAAACATTTAGAGGAAAAATAATTGAGTTTATCTGAGTAAGTAAAAAAAACAATGATTTAATGCAAAATCAAGTTACTTTTTAAAAATAATTTCATATCTAAAATGGAGGCCTAGAAAAAAAAGAAATAATATTATGAATTAAAAATAAAATTAATTATTGAAACAATCAACAAAAGATACTCAGACTTTTAATAAAATTTATTGGAAAATAATGGGAACTAATGGGAATAATGGGAAAATAATAACATATAAAAATGTAAAATACTATGTTTATCAAATCTAATAAATATATTTTTAATAATAAAATTAAATTTCCAAAATACTATGAAGAATTCATTTATAGAAAGACGAAATGGAGATTTCAGTTAATTTTTTCCTAGCAGTCTTTTATATTTTGTGTGCCGGCTTCGTAAAACTTCTTGCAAGAAGATTTTTTCTAAAGCACCTTACCTTTTGAAAGATTAATTCGAATCAGAATGAAAACTTTAGTTAACAGTTACTACCACTGCAAAATCTTTAAACACATCCCTTTATATAAGTAGATGGTGAGCGTGCTGAGTACGATTTTTATGATATTATTTATTTTAACCTATCGAGAAAAAAGTAATGCTAACGTAAATCAAGACATTAAAATTGTTATTAGAAATATGTTATGAAGGTGCACTTGTCAGAGACAGCTAAAAAAATGGCATGTGTAAAATGTACCATAGAGAACCAAAACAAACGATACGTTCTTGAAAATTTAAATATACTATGTATTTCAACAAATGAACATGTCCTTGATTGCATTTCTGAATTCGCTTCAACACTGAGCGCTGTTTATAAAACATAATTCGTTTTTCTTTCATTTTTAAGTTATTAAACGTTTTTGGAATTTTTTCACGTACACAAACTAGTTTTAAAATTTTAAAAAATACCGCATACAGAAAATGATAAAAATAGTGTACAGTATGTTTAATAAAAGATGGGCAAAATTTTAAGAGGTGATAGTACACATCCAAACAAAGAACTTTTATCAAATAATGCATAGTCGGAATTAATACACAAAGGTACTAGATAGCGCGAAGGCTATTTTGTTATACGAAGCAAAAACACACAAAGGATAATTTCTTTTGCCTTCGGATCTTTACAGCTTTCTTGGTGTTGAGGGAGGGTATTTTTCAATTCGGAAATATTTCTATATTTCTATTGTAAGAACATTATATTTGTGCATTTCCTACTTCTACAAAATACTAAGAAAAATATTTAGAATAAAGATTTGTGTGGGGTGATAAATATAGCACAAAATCTCTATAAATTCAAATTTAATTAATCCGTCTAAATACTTCAATCCGTATAAAATCCTTCTAAAATTTATTATATGATTATGTAAATCTTCTAATGTAGTTTCAAATATTCACGATAAATGTTTTAGGAGGTAAAATTTTCATGAATTCATAATTCAGAACATAAAAGGTTAAAATCCACAAGGTTGTAAATGTATTTTTCGATTAAAATGTATTTGGATGTGGGTATTTTTAAATCTGACAACATGAAATAAAAAAACGACTATTCAAAACAACTATACAAATTAAATTTCTATTAAGATAATGATTTTTTTTAAAGGAAAAACCCTAAAAGTTTAGACAAATTTAATAAACTATTGGACATTGCGCATCAAAATCTAATGAATGAGGGGAGAGTAGCCTAATTTGGACCGCCGCTTTAATTGGACCGTTGCCATTCTGCCGTTAATTACAGAAAGAAACGCCATCTACCGCTGAAATCCTACTCATCAGAATGACGTCACTCACGATTAGAAGAAGCAACCGCCTACCACGTGTTGTTTTCAGGCAATTTTAAAAAACCCAAAGTTAGCTGTTTTGATCTACTTTTTTCCTACTAAACGTAAGTGAATACTTTAAAACTAAGGTAAGTTGTTATGTTTTCATATACATATATAAATTCATCATATTGCACATATTTCTCACGCGGCTTTGTTTGATTTCGTTTTTGTTCTTAATCTTGAAATTATCTGTTTTAAAAAATGGCGCAGTTGCCATAATTGGACCATTTTAAGTTGCTTAAATTGGACCAGATATGCGATCATAAATTTTGAAAATTAAGTAACGAATTTCGAGGACGGTACACTTTGTACACTATTTTTTTAATTTTTTAAATATTTTATAATGGATTACTATCTCCATGCAAGTTTTTTTTTTTTTTTTTTTTTTTTTTTGGGGGGGGGGGGGGGGGTATATCTGGATTAATTTTTTTATACAGTTTAGGCCTATATAAACAAAAAAATATTTTTACATGTTTATGCAATAAATTTTGTTTGCAATTTCTTTTATCTTGTATGTATTTGTATTTATTTTCTTTGAATACTTTATTCCTACGGCGTATTTGGTTTACAGAGTTGAATTCAAACATTTTCTTCCTGGAGGATATTTGCGATTCCCCTAGGAAGGGCAGACTTTTTACGGTTCTGGAGGGTGGAATTATACTTTTTTGCCATTAAAACTCATAAAACTTCAAACCTTCCGGGAGGAGGGGGGTGAATTCAAAACTGTTGAATATATAATGTTTGCGTATAACTAATCTTAGCGTATTTTTCAATAGAGCAAATTTTTTTAAACACTTTTATAATATAATGTTAAAAATGTTGAAAAAAACACGGACAAGCTGTCTGAAAAAAAAACAAAAGTGACAGCAAAAGCTGTTGAAGATATAGGAAATAAAAAGGAGAGAGTAAGTTGTGAAGAAATTGACAGAATAAGGCTGTAGCTACAAATCCTCTCCAAAAGCCAAAAAATTATTAGAAATATTATATCCTTTGCTAAATTTAGTTTTAAAAAAGTACAGAGGGAGCCAAAAAACCAGATGTGTTAACATCTTCGTCATATAAAGTAAACCTTGAAATGAAAAAACACAAAAAATCGACTAAAAGGATGCTATCATAGCATAAAAGCAAATGGAACATCAAGTTTTAAAAAATAGGCGCAATGCAATTATCAAGGAAATGATGAAAGGGGAGAACTACAATCATAATGTAAAGAAAACTTCTGTTGCAAGAAAAAGTCTAATAATTCAGAATCTAAAAAGAAAAATCTAATTAGTGATGATTGGTTTTGCCTGATTTTTAAGAAAATAAAACAGCAGAAATGATTCAGTATTCATATTGCCAAATACGATTCCAAGTTGTGTGCGCTGGAAAAAAAAATTAATTAAACGAAATTCATGTGTAAGCTTTGCATCACTCCTTAAATGATATTCAAGTAACTGGCAATTAGTTTCATAATTTCTATTCTTAATTACTGATAACTTTGATTTATATTTTGAATACATTTTGATTTAAAACAATTACACTTATTTTCAGATATTTGATTTCGTTATATTTCATTGCTATTATTTTGTTTGATTGTTTCAGTAGCCGCTAACTTTGCTTTTAATAAAATTAGTTATGTTCCCTAGTCATTAAAACAACCTGATTTTATTTGGTCCAATTTAGGAGACTGGTGGTCCAACTTAGGCGACCAGTTGCTGAATTTGGACCACTTTTGACAAATTTTTGGAATTAAAATAAAATTTAAGATTTCAAAAAAAAAATGATCTAAAGTTTTATTTAGTGGATGAATTGATTGACCCCGTGTAGTGATATTTTTCAGATATTCCAAAAATTAAGTGAGTTACACCTGAAAATAAGCGAAGTGGTCCAAATTAGGCTACTCTCCTCTATATGATTTCAAATATGGATAAAGTGCTATAAATGTTTTTTTTTATTATTATTCTGTGAAAAGTATTTAATTCAACTATTTTCAACAACTCCAACATTAAATGATACTTTAAAAAACGTGTCGACTGTCTGCTGCAACGTGTTCATTATATATTTATTTATAAAACTGTCAGTTTTCACATTTTTACATGCAGTCGTTTCAGGATAAACTGAGCCAGTAAAAAGATTGCTATAAATTCAATTACGGTGACAGCAGCATTAGTTATTTTTTTAGAATAGAGAGAAATTATAAAATAGTTGCATATAATATTCATATAAAATAATAATTAAAAAAATTGATCGCTAAGTATAGAATGTTCAGTTAGTCTGTAATTCAATGGTGCCAACCGTACAATCTTGGATCCCAACTTCGGATATTGGCCAGGGATACTCGGCCACTTTGGAAATTGGCCGACCAAAACCTGAAATACGCTGTTCATTGGGCTTTGGCGAGGATTCTTAGCCCCTGGCCAAACTTTGGGATTTGGCGGCAACATATACATTAGTATATTGTGTGGGCATTTTAAGAAATAGCTTATTTTGTCTTGTTTTTCTGTGTAGTTTTTAATATTTATTTATTTTTTTTATCTACCAGTACTTCCAAACAATAACCTCCTTATGAGACTTCTAAGAAACCTATATAAGTAAATATGAAAAAACAAAACACATTTAGGAATATATTAAGTCTTCAGTTTGATATTTTTCTGAATGTGTGTTTATGTCGTAAAATCTGTAAACACTTTAATTGGCGGTCAGAATCTGTCAAATTAAAAGAAAGTTCATAGTAATTATACACTTTTTCCCGTCATATAAATGGTTCTTTATTTGCGCCATAGCCGAGATGTGTGTGTGTAAAATCAATAGTTTCTTTCTACAGTATTTAATATGCAAAGTAGGAATCATTTAAAATAAAAATTTTAATATCAATCTCAAATCAGAATCAAGTTACTATTAAAACTAATATTTAAAAAATATATATTTGCTTTCTTATAATAAAATTTAGTAAAAAGGTTCTTCATCTCATTTCATAATTACAAATAGAAAACTCATGGGATGCTATACGTAACAAGATTTTCTAAATAAAGCCGAGCTTAAATTTATCTCATTATAATTTAATGATATTGTGATTTCTTTAAAATCTTCATTTAAAAAATAGCTTCAATTTTAATTAAAACTCATTACAAATTGCAAGTATCTTTATTTTCTAAAGAATTTTTCTGTATAAAATAAATACGCTATATATAGTAGTGTGTAGTTTGGTTTGGTTCTAGAATAATGAAATCCTTGAATAATTAAAATAAATCTCATAATAATGCATTTTTTTGTAAAAGAACGTTTTTACAAGACACAATTAATTGTAGAAAATGATGAATCTATATGAATATGCAGGAAATGTACGTATTGTAGGCTTCAGTACCTTGTTTATTATTTATGTTGACAACATTCCTTTTTCTCAGCTAATATGCAGCCTAAAACGATAAATGAGTTATCATTGGATAGGATTTTTTTCCCACATCTGTTATCGCATTCTGATTTTGATTAATATGTAGCGCGCAAAGACGAATTAGGTATAACTGAACAGGCTTTTTCGCCCACAACTGTCATTGCATACTTAATTTTCGTTATACATTTCGCTATCACCAGGGGTAATTCTGAGTAAAAAAAAAAAAAAAAAAAAAAGAAAAAGAAAGGAAATCTGAAATTCACAGCAAATTTTCTGAAAGGTTACAGCAGAGGAAAGGAATTCCCTACCGGCGCTAATTATGAGATTTTTCGCATCCCTTTGACGAAATTTGCGTTTTTTCTGTGATCCTTTAGCACAATTAGCGTTATTTTCGCGATCCTTTGGTGAAAGTTGCCCTTTTCCCGCGATCCTTTGACAAAATTCGCGTCTTTTGCATTATTTTGTGGTGAAATTGACGTTTTTTCCACGATCTTTTGACAAAATTTGAGATTTTTTTTTTCAATTCTTTGACGAAATTCATGTTTTGTCGGTGATCCTTTGGCGAAATTCGCATTTGTTCCGAGATCGTTAGACGAAATTTGAATTCACGATCCTATAACGAAATTTACATTTGCAACCCTTTGACGCAATTTGTATTTTTTTCGCGATCCCTTGACGAAATTTGTATTTTCTTCGCGATTCTTTGATAAATATCCAATTTTTCGAAGATTTTTGACGAAATGGAAGATTTTTTCTGTGACAGATTGACGAAATTATTTTTTCGGCGCCCATTTTGCGACCATTTTTACTGCGAAATTCATGATCTTTTTTTTCTCCAAATTTTCGGACTGATGATCGATTTTTTAAGAATTTCGGAACCGAATGCCTTAAATTTTCGGGAAATTCAGAAAAGAATCAGCCCTGAATGATACATATTATTTCTGATGTCAGAATACAATTTTCGAAGCACATACAAAACGCATAACGATGAATGGAGTATTACACAAAAAGTTTTTAAATAGGCTTTACATAGTAGACTCATATGTCGATAAAACAAGTAATTTTATTAAAAAATTGTAGTTAATTATAAATTAATGAAAATGTATCAGAACATAAACTCAAAAATTGTATGCGTAAACCTCGCCCGAGCGTACCGGTCTTCTTTATTTCTTATGTAGATACACTGTAAAATAACATTTGTTAAGTTTAAAGAAAAAACTTCGAGCTACGACAACATTAATAGTAATTATAGGAACAAAAATTCGCTCACCCGTAAGGAAAGTAGCACTTCTTTGTAAGTAAAGTAAATTTCATAGGAGATACAAAAGAAAATTTCTATAATATTACTGTAACATCAATTACTACACGTAGCTCTGCATGCGGCAATAAAATGGTGCATGAACGCGTTAAGCCCTTAAGAATGAAAAGGCATATGATATTTGGTAAGTTGAGTAATTTTACCTCCGCACACAACCCACACCACTTCTGTGATCACGTATGGACATGTAGCATAATAAAGCGATTCTCCATGTAACTACATTTATGAAACTTTTACTGTGGCACGACACACCTATGACAAACCTATTAGTAAAATTAAAAGGAAAATGATTTTTTGCGAGATGTGTCACTTTTCCTGCAAGTGAGCAATGTAATTTGAAAACTGTTAAAATATCAGTAATATCGTAATAATTAAATACAGGGTGTTGCCGAATTCGACCGATAAATTCAGAGGAGTGATAATAGGCATCACAAGGATTAAAAATTATCATTGATCATGGAGTCGTAAACCACTTATTTAATCACAAATACAGAATGTTTCATTTTAATTGAGCTCAGGTGGACGGGAAAAATTTTAAGTAAAAAAAAAAATACGACAATGAAAATGTAACGATATGCACACCATTTGGTATAAAATATTATAACATCTCAAAAAGTTCGTGAAAAATACAGTGCTCACGCAATCGATGATACCTTATGAACTGGAAATCTCAGTCCAAAATGTGAAGCGTCAAGGATATACTGCTCGAGAGTATAATACCACTTTTTTATGTTATCACATTTACAACAAAAGTAATCATGTCTATAAAAAGTTTCATTATAATATAGTTCTGTTTTCTGAAAATTATTACCGGCAACCCAAGTTGAATTAGGGTATAACACCCCGTATTTTTGATTGAATAAGTGATTTTCGACGCCATGTTCCATTACAATTTTTGTTCCACTAGATGCATACTATCAACATTCTGAATCTATCGGTCGAATTCGGTAACGCGCTGTATGTACAGGATGTCACCCGAATTCATGAAAAATATGCGTGTTGTCCCTGAATACATGGGATAAACTGTAAGAGAAGGTAAATTACACATAAAGAAGTAATTTTGGTATAGCAATGTTTAGTCGAAAATTGAAAGTTTTAACGAAAAACAAGAAAGGCACATAAAATGAAAATAAGCGCTTAATAATATTACAATTACAGTAAGTACTCAAATGTACCACCACCAAAATCGATACATACCTGGCAGCGTCTAGCAAGAGACTAGCGTACTATTTCGAAGGTTCCAGATGCCTCATCTACTAACCAGTTGACTCTGATGAGGACCTCATTTCAAGACATTCAGTTGTTGCTGCAAGTATTCTTGAAACACTTGGAATTTGCGACAAGGTACGTCAATTACTTTCTAGACGCTGCCAGCAGCACACTTATGCGATTACACTAATTGTTATGTCAATAAAACACTCATTTTTGTTTCATCCGCATTTCCAGTTTTCGCCAAAACTTTTCCTTTCCGACCCCACATTGCTTGTTTGCACCATAATTGCTTGTTTGTGTGTACTTTACCCTCCCTTACACTTTGGTCAATGAAATCGTGGACACACTGTATATATATCTATATATATCTACATATATACAAGGGCTGTTTTTTAAGTAAGAGCCGTTTTGTTGTATACACTTATAGGTGACCTGCGCGCCGCTACGAATGCTTGCGTCGTGTCCCGGCATTCCTTGGGAACAACTGTGCTTAGTTGCAGCTGTGTAGGTAGCCTGTTCTGTGTCTTTAAAATGTTCAAGATTATCGAATAGCCCGCCCCGTGCGAGGTACGGTTTTTTGTCGCAAAGCGACTCAAAATAAAACACACGGCATGCTGACAGAGAGAATTTTCCTATTCCATGACAGTGCAAGACCTCACCACGCAGCTCAGTCCCGAGCTTTGTTGGACTCTTTAGGCTGGGAAGTTTTGGACTCCCACTCACCCCCTATAGCCTCGACCTTGTGCCGAGCGATTTCTATCTCTTCCACTATCTCAAATATCATCTCGGTGGCAACCACTACAACAATGACGAAGATGTCGAAAACGGCTCTCAGTTATCGGAGCAGGTGGCAAGTTTCTGTGAAGAGAATATTCAAAATCTAGTTATAAGGTATGATAAGCGTTTAACCCTTTATCTACTGCATTATGATCTACTGCAATTTTTTTCATGTAATATTTTTTTTCAGTTACTACAATGCAAATTAAAGGATAAACATAAAAAAATACTCACCCGTGAGAAATTTAATTATTTAGAGGTAATTAATTAAAGTGGTACATTAAAGTACCGTCAGTACACTATGACTAAAATATCGTAATAGAAAACCCACAAGGTATTTCAAATGGCACAAGAAAATATTTTCGATTTAATAAGTATATGAAATATAGATTTTTTCGTATTTACAAATACATCTTTTGGCAAATTCCGGTGCCAATTATTTATTTCAACACTTTAGAATTGAAAATGCTTTGCCCCTGAAAGAGTTAGAAAAAACTTTCTTTTTATGTTTCGATCTTGTTAGCAGTCATTTAGTTATGCGACATCTAGATTCCAGGGACAACATGTTCTCTGGCATCTCCATATATGCAATATATGAATTTACATATGCCATTACTAGCATAGCAAAAACGAGCCGGTGCCACAACTTTTTCAATTTCCTATAAACAAAATAACAAGGAAACAGAAAAGAAATACCAGGGAAATCATTCCTACACCACATTTTAGTAATTACATTTTAAAGCAGATAAAAACGATGGTTAACTACGCAGACGAAAAGTAAACAATATGTTTTTCTCCAACTCCTAGTGTACTGACGGTACTTATTAGTACCGCCGAGTAATTCAACTGTTAAATCAAATACATACACCGTTCACCTAAAATAGCTAGTCAAACTGTATTCTAAGATCATAATGAACACATAAAATAAAATCCAACACTTATCTTATGTCCCTTACTATGTTCGCAGCAATAAAAAGACGAGCGTGACAATCTGTACAAACTGTAGGCACAAAACACATCGAACGTTTCAAGGATAACCTAATTCCTCGCTAAAATAACAAACCTAGAACTACTGCTGCTATGTATCCGGAAAAAGCGGAGTTAAAAGAGTATTTTTGCAAAGTACCATTAGAATATTAGTAATATTCACTATGGGATGAAAGTTTAAAGTGAGTGGTACTTATAAGTACCGTCAGTAGATAAATGGTTAAACAAATTTGGCATCGATGTTGAAAAATAAATTTGGTTTTTCAAAATTTTCTAGCATTTGGTTTTTATTTTTAAACGGCAGTTACTTAAAAAACAACTCTCGTATATTATGAAAGAACTATATTTTTTATTTGTGTTCTCGCTGACTCTTTACTCATAAAATCCGTTTTTCCCTGTATGATAATTGAAGTGCACATAATTTAAAACAACAGTTTTAATCTCCCTTTCAAATCTGAATCAAGATGCTGTTAAATGGTTTTCAAAGGAAACTGATACCATTTTTTCCCTTTAGTAATTACAAATAAAAACCCTTGGGATAATATACATAATAAGATTTTAGAAAGAAAGCTGTGTTTAAATTCTTCTCATTATAATTTAATGACATTGTGGTTTGTTTAGAATCTCGTTCTGTTGAGACAGCTTCAATTTTAATTAAATAACTCTTTTAAAATTGCAAATATCTTTATATTTTACCGAATTTCTCTAAGAATAAATTTATTCTGAAATAATAAAAGTTTTGTGAAATTAAAATACTAGCCTGTGATGGAGAGTTTAACGGCTGCATTTTTATTTCATGAATACAATATGGGTGTTATTTAAAACACACTTCCAATCTGTTTTAATCAGATATTTTAACCGTGTGTTTTGTTTTTATTTAAAATGTTATAATGTAAATATTTTCAATTCGCTTTTTGAAAAATAAATTATTTTAATACAGAAAATTATAATTACTTGTGCAATATTTTTTTTATCTTTGTAATATTTATACTTTCCAAATAACAATAATAATTATTAAATATTAAACTTTGTAAGAATCACCATAAAACAAAATAACACACTGGACGCATTTCGGGATGGTCATTTTAACAGCCCGTTATCAGCAAAAGTAAACATGTGCATAAGGGGATAAGGTCACAAACGAACAGTAAGAGAAGAGAGGAGGGATAAGAAATAATGCGACAGGTGGCACTAGCTGAAAGGTAAACGCTAATCACAGAAAAAAACATGCAGAAGTGGAAAGTGTTGCCAAAATTATAGAAAAAATTATCAGAAAAGAAAGGAGTAAAGGAAATAAACAAATTAAACAAATATATAAATAAATAAGATAGAAGAAGTAAATTAAAAATAAAACTGTATGAGAAAACGCAAGAAAAACATAAGAAATAAAATAATTTTGTTTTATGATGATTCATACAGAGTTTTATTATTTAAATGTGATTTATCGTCAGTTTTTTTGTTCTATTTCAATAATAATAATAATAATTATCGTAATAAAAAATTATATTTACAAGAGTAAAACTGACTTCAACTGTTAGTTTTAATTTGAATGAGACATTAGACTGTTTCTTAACAATATCTGTCTTTAATAATATCTTAAATATCTTTTATCTTTTTATCCCATGCCTTTAATCCAGCATGTTCTTTTATTGATTATTCTAAAAACCTTAATCTGTTCATAACTATACTTCTTTATAAAACCCACTAAATTACTTTATTTCTCTCATTTTATTCTGAGACATTAAATTCTTTTCTTTTCTCGGTCGAAGGTTATTAATACCATTTTATTTTATTAAATTATTCCACATCCCAGAGTGCTTTGCGAGATAGACATTATAAGAATTTAGAATAGTTTGGGGTCAGGTAACCTTTGAAGCGTCCAAAAATCGAAATTTTTTTAAATAGGAAATTATTAAATATGATTTTTGGGGAACATTTAAAATCAAACCCCATACAAAAATTCGCATTAGAAGAGAAGTTATGTCTAACACACTTTGAGCTTTTGCTATATGATCAACGGATTTTTCAATCTTTAAAGTCAATTTTCTCAAAACAGCGATTTTGATCATTGCGCGCACGATTTCTGAAAAACGGTTGCCTAGAATTTCACAAAATTTTTGGTGGATGTATTAAACGTACAGAAGCACAAAATGACCTATTATTATGTTTCTCAAGTAAGAAGTTTGGAATTCACGTCTACTTTTGTATAGAAAAAATCTCCATACTTCGAATTACTCTAAAAAAAAAAATTTCTCTAGATCTACAAGTTTTATTTTTTTCATTGTAGGTCATTTTGAAAACACTTTATATCTGTACTCATTAAAAAAATCTTGGCTTGTTTCAGCCATTGAAATGGGGAAAATCATGCGCGCAATGCACGCAAGAATAATTCTTTCGTAAAAATTGTATTATCTTTAAAAATAAATTAAAAAAATCTATATATGTGTATACCTTTTCTAACAACTTTGATTGATAAAATAAATCGTTGCTAACATGTGTTTTCAATTTTATAATTAAAAGTTAATTAGTTAAAGAATGACTGCATTTCTTACAGAGGTCACTTTTCCATGTACTTTATTAGTTCAAAGATTAGCTGACCCCTTCTAAGATAAAAGGCTGAAATTTTTATCAATACACACACACATACATATATATACAGGGTGTCAATAATTAAACGACCCTACTTTAAAGCTGTCTACAGACGAAACTATTGGTCAGAAAATTGTGAAATTTTGTGACGGACTTAATGAAGATATGGCTGTTTGTTTAAGGGAAAAAATTTAGTTCAAAATTTCGCCACCAGGTGGCTTTTTAAATGAATTACACATTTAAAAAAGTTTTTACGCTGTATTTTTCTCAGATTAAATAAGACAAATATTCAAACCGCCCCCTGAAAAAAATAAAACGTAAAAACTTTTAAAAATTATTGGTGTTCGAATTGGACGGACCGTACAAACTCTGAAAAATCCGCCTACGACAGACGCCATTTTTTCATAGAACACAGACCTAGTATTCAGTAGGCGGTGTCTAAAAGTGTAATTTATTAAAAAACGCCCTCGGGTGGCGAAATTTTTAACTATTTTTTTTCGCTCAAACAAATTCCAATTCCTTTATTATCTCCTACACAAAATTTCACAACTTTTCGACCAATAGTTTCGTATTTAGACAACTTTAAAATAGGGTCTTTTAATTATGGGAAACCTGTATGTATGTATGTATATACATATATACATATATATATATATATACAGTCGGACCTCTATTTAACGAACCTCTATTTTACGAATTTCTCTATTTTGCGAACTTTTACTTGGAACCAAGAACATTTTTCAAATTTCTTCGTAAAATAACCTCCAAATAGCGAACTGCATTCTCTATTTAACGAACTTTTCCTTGGGATCTAATTTTTTTTCCTCCTATTTCTTAAAATATTACTGAACATTTAAAACTTATTCTTTCTTTTAACACAATTTATGATGATTACGTCTTACCAGGCACCTAACTCACCGAGAGCAGTAAAATCGCAGTGATTCTTTGCTTTCCATCCAAGAAGAGCGAATTTTCAATATCCCCTTTTAACCCTCAATAGAGCTGACCATGTCCTTAAACTACAGTTTCCCGTTTTCTAGATTGTTGCTCATGATCAATCGTGTTGGTAATTTCGGTTCTTGTAGCTCAAAACTGTCAAAGCGGAAGTGCTTGAGCATCAAAGAAAAAAAAATCTTGATGAGGTGGATAAGGGCGTGAAGAAAAATAATACTGCTTTAAAATTTGGTATTCCTCCGAACAGCTTATCAAAAATCTTTAAAAAATCGTGATTTTAATGCAAAATAATTTTTTAAAACTGAAAATACAATGTATTTCCAGACAATGTTTTGTTTCAATCTTATTTCTCTTGCAGATTCCTTTTTGATGGGTAAAATAAATAAAACATATAGATATAATTTAAAAAAAAGTGTGACTATTTTTTTTTATTATATTCAGTGTTTATGGACTTAAAATATGTTTTATGTAGTTTAAAGTACTTTAAAAGGTGACTCTCTATTTAAGGAATTTTCCATATAACGAACTTTTTTTCGGGATTTTGCGACTTCGTTAAATAGAGGTCCGACTGTACATACACATATATATATATATATATACAGGGTGCAATATGTTATCTATCGCCGACCTTTAATTTCTCAACCGTTTGTCGTAGACATATAATTCCAATTACAAAAACATTTCAAATGATGTAAATATTCATGTTGTGGCATTATATAAAGTAAAAAATCAATTTTATAAAAAATACGAAATCTAACTTTTTATACGGTCCCCCAGTCCCTATAGTTATACTTAATAAAAGTTTCCACATGTCATAATAGATATAACACAAAATTTCTGACATCTGTACTACAAAAATTGACACAGTTATTAAATTTCAAAGTTTGAGATTTTTTGCACAGGATTTTGTCCTTCATTGAGGGATTAGTTGAAAGATGAATTAAAGTAATTAGAGATCAAAATCAGGGTGCAATGTCATTTTTACGATGAAGCCACTTTTAGCCGGTATCGCCAAATCGAACAGACGTTCAATTGAATGTTGCATTATAAAATAACTAATTATGAAGTTTAATTTTTAATCGGATTTGGTTTCGATGAAATAATTTAAAGGAGGATCTAATTTAATGCTAATTTAAATTTTATTCTTAATTTAAAGCTAATGAACTTTAATTAAAATTGCATTTAAATGTTATGTTTTTTAGAATAGATTTACACCTTATAAATTTGATAATAAGTAAAATTACCACATTTGTTTTCAAACTAGCTAAATTAGAAGCATCACATAGGAAATTCTTGCCTCTGCCTATATATGAATATTTAAAATCTAGAGTGCAAACATATTGATCGAATATGTTGCAGAGAACATAGTACAAATTTATAATGGTACAAACATGCGATATTTATTATTACATGTTACAGAATTAATTTGATGTTTACAGAAGCATAATCATTAATGTCATAAAAGCTTACTATACAAGTAGAGATATTAGACGTAATGCTCTTCTTTTATCGTTGTACAGTATCTTATAAATGATACAGATATATGATAAATACAAAAAGCTCTAGACTAAGCACCACTATATAAATAGCACATATTTTTTGCTAGCTTTATAAGACGTATTTTACAACAGCAAATAAAGGTTCTTTCAAAATTTAGTTTAAGGTACACTTTTTTTATTCTCCTTTTTTGTGTTAAAGTATATATAAAAATGTCCATTTGTACGTATTTTTACTTATTCATTGATTTCTACATAAGAGCAGCAAATATCATACATGGTGTCGTTAAAATACTTGCAAAAACTTACTTATTCCAATAAATTTGTGAATTTTTCGTTTCATTGAAAAAAAGTCTTTTTAATTCTTTTATTACCAGAAAAGTAAAAAGAAAAATCTTCGTCTTTTTTAATGTCATTTACGTCATTAAGAATGTTATCGTTGATTCAGATAAAAAATGCTACATTACACTAATTAAGTTTAGTTATTTGTAGACTGTGTCAGCCAATTACCCAGTATATGACTAATTTACTATTTTTCTTTTTACTATGCTTGGGAAACCAATTCACAGTTCTGCAAACACAGCCACTAAATAGATAACATTATTTTAGCAATCAAATTGTTACATACTAATCAACTGATTTAATATCCATATTCTAATCTAATCTAGCATCTTATGAAGTTCAGTGTTATGAATTCAACAAATAATGAAGACACAAAACACCCATTTAATAAGAAAGACTACATAAAATTAAAAGCGCCATTCGATGAGATACATCTAAAGAATTCTACGTGTCAAGAACAAATTACTTCTTTTCAGTTCGGATGTAGACAGATGCATGCGCTATCTAAGTAAGTGTTTCATGAATTAGCCCGAACATCCCAAGCATTCTACGGCTGTCCAATTTCGTCTTCAAATAGCAAATGTACTACTCTGGTAATATTTCTACGTATTATATCTGTGGAGATCAAGAGATCGATTACACGGGCATGTCATCATCACCTTTATAAGTTTCATAGTTCCAGAAAGTTCCAGTATATAAAATTGTCATCTCCTTCCTCTAATAACACAAAGTGATCAACTTGAAGAATTTGTGAGGACTTTTCTATTTAATGTGAACTTGTAGCTCATTTAAATATAATCGGCTCCAGTGTTGCCAAAACTGCATTTTTAATCTTTGAACTAGTTTCCACTTAGATGAAAAAAGGTAAAGAATCTGAAAAATTATTTTAAGGAATATTCAAAAAAAGACCTCCAATAAAGAAGATACTAAGTGTCAGGGGTTGTAAATTATTAATATCTGCAGACAAAGGGGTCAATGTACGTGAATTAATAACTGCCACGATTTGCTTCACAAGTGTTGCCAGTTCTTCAAAATTTAAGATAGAGGATTTCTTGATTCGCTTCATGGCTTTTACCCGTAAGGCATGGTGACGTCACGGCGACGTCGTTGTGAAGTCACACTGTGATTTTGTGACCGTCGATGTGACGTCACGTGACGTCGATGTGACGTCATAGTGACTAGGATGCGAGGTCGTTATGGCCGTTTTAGAGGTCGTTTGTGACGTCACATTGTGACCACTCTGTGAAGTCACGGTGTGACAAATTTGTGAAAAGTGTGTCATTTGTGACTATTTTGGCATTAACTTTGTGACTAACCTGTGACGACAGCGACAATGCTTTGACGTCACACTGTGACTAATTTGTGAAATATGTGTCATTTGTGACGAACTTGTCATAAACAATGTGATGATTTCAAATGAAAATCAAATTTCAAATTAATTGCTTAAAAGGGCAAAGGCCAACATAGAGAAAAAGATTCCAAGCCGGGACTCGAATCCGGGCCATCAGTGTAGCGCACTGACATTCTACCGACTAAACCACATGGAACGAGACCCAGCCTGGAAAATTTCTTACTAGTACATGTTGGCAAGGCTACAAATGCAGCACAAGATGGAATATTTATCGTGAGCCGCCAACATCGGGTAAACACGAAACTTAATTAAATCCAGCATCGATTCAAACTATATAAATACTTGGAAATTTTTCCATAGAGAACCATTCGCCTTGCATACAATATTTCAAATAAAAATCAAATTTCAAATTAATTGCTTAAAATGCAATTTTAATTTGAAATTTGATTTCCATTTGAAATATTGTATGCAAGGCGAATGTTTCTCTCTGGAAAAATTTCCAAGAATTCATATAGTTTGAATCGCTGCTGGATTTACTTAAGTTTCGTGTTTGCCCCATGTCGGTGGCTCATGATAAATATTCCATCTTGTGCTGCTTTTGTAGCCTTGCCAACATGTACTAGTAAGAAATTTTACAGGCTGGGTCTCGTTCCATTTGGTTTAGTCGGTAGAATGTCAGTGCGCTATACTGATGGCCCGGATTCAAGTACCGTTATGGAATTTTTTTCACTATGCTGACTTTTGCGCCTTTTAAGCAATCAATTTGAAATTTGATTTCCATTTGAAATATTGTTTGCAAGGCGAATGTTTCTCTCTGGAAAAATTTTCAAGCATTAATACTGTGATGATTCTTGTTATAAACACTGTGATGAATTTTAAAATAAAGTTTTGTTTGAAATATACAATATTATCTTTTTACCGTACTTTTTAGCAATGTATCGCTATTTTGGAGTCCTATTCTTCTAAAATACTTTTAATTTTTACACTGAAAAAAACAATGCTTATCAACTGGCATCCTTTTTTATTAAGTTCTAAGCTTGATCTTGAGTTCAAGCTTTATATTAAGAATGTTTTGTGTGTTGTGATTTGTTATTATTTTATTAAATACGAACATGGAGTCTAACGGATATTAATACATTTCCTATTTAAAGAAGAATAAGATAAGCCATATTTATTTAAATTTTTTATTCCCGTGTATATTGTATTTTGTTAATATGAGCTAAATAGATTTGGTATGATTTATAGGAAATGACTGATCTGGGAAATAGAAAAAACAAGTAAGAAAAATCATGCGTTAAGCATAGATTATAAAGCACTTTCCAACGCTTCCTGAATGCTTTAACTAGACATCGTAATTTAAGGAAATAACGTAAATAAGATAACTAAGCAAATATTTTAGAAAACGCATAAAACATTTGAAAAACTGATTTCAGCAGTTACCGTTCATAGCCAAATATGCTTTCCAATTCTTTTGAATAGCCCTGTATTTAATCTGTAGGTTGATATATACTAGTATATAATGTGAAAATTTAGTTTAGCAAGAAAATGCATAACAGGTTGAAATTCTCATTCAAAAATTTATACTAATATATAAAAACATACTTGAATACTTTTGTACAACCCTGTAGTTTACCTAGAATCTTTATTACACGCCACTATTTAGTTAAAATTTAATTCAAATTAAAACACTCTTAAAACTGCTGAAATCACATTTCCAGAAATTATAATTTATAGACGGCCATATATCCATTTCCTTGCGTGACCCTGTGTATCATTTTATCCATATTCTACAAACATTTCTTAGTAAATTAAATGCAGTTCAACATAAAAATCCATAACTCATCTAAAAAACACCTTTAAGCAATTTCCGCCCATACCCCTTAACTCTTACGTATACTTTTGTGTAGCCTTGTATATGAATTATAGCTTTTATATACACCATATACTATGCATAAATATAGTGGATCATAAAAGCGCATATTATAATTAAAAATGCATTTCCAGCAATTATCGCTAATGAACAGTGCAATATCAACTTTTATAAATATCATAAATTATAAATATTTTTTTATAAATATTATAAATATCAAATTTTAAAAAGTATAGTAAAGCAGTTTAATCTATAAACTTGTTATCAGGCATGAAAAACACTTTATTTCAATGCTTAATTGTCATATTTTATTTTTTAATGCGAAGTATCGAACGTGTATCGAAAACGTAGAAAATGAGTTTACAATCAAAGAAAATTTAATAACTGATTCTGAATGTCTACAATTAAATGTTTGATTAAAATCACGAACAGCAAAAACGTGCTTACATACAATTTAAAAAAATAAATATACCAATTTGAAAAACACTATATAATTAGTATTTATAATTGTACTATTAAACAACAACAAAGTACAATAGATGAATTAAATGTATTATTAGATTTAACAATTTCTCAAAAATCTCTCCATATGTTACAAGGAATTCCTATTATTTTATAATTTTGGCAAATGTTAAATCTGAAAACATTGATATGAAGATTTAGGATTTTAAATAATAATTTAAAATATTATTAGCAATGAAAAAAAGTCTTTCAAAAGTTTCACTACTATAGTATGTAAAACGGCATTTCCCATTCAGTATAATGTTAATTTCTAATCTGAAAAACAATCCCAGAACAGTCTCTTTCTATAGGTATAATATAAAACTATTTAACTCATCTCACCAAATATACAAAACAGGAACAAACAATTTAAATTAAATAAGACTTACTTTTTGAGCTCCATAAATTAATTATTAATATCCGTGTGTATCCGAAAATGGCGACGTCTTTTTCTTCCATTAAAAAAAGCACACGCAAAAGCTTACATTTTAGACTAGTAACTTACCGCATCTGTTAGAACAAAAAGTTCTCTGTTTACCGTGCGGTATCGTGGCAGACGATTTGGGGCAGGTGTGAGTTTATTTCCCTTTATATAAACAGATATGAAACTTATATGTGCAATCATTTTATGAGACTGTCTGTATTTAAATTTTTGTATTTGAAGAATTTTCCAATGTATTTTACCTTTTCTTTTTATCAGTTTTAACCGTCCCCCCCTCCCTTTTTCTAAGTAAAGATTGTTTCACACAAATACAAAATATCTTCCTAAAAAATAAAAAGATATAAATAAATATCGAGGATAAAAAAAATTTCTTTGTCAATCGTCATTCTTTTCATGTTAATTGCCTGTAAAATAAAACAATTCGTAAAATAACTTTTTTTTAGGGTCATATCTCTAAAACACAAATTTGAAATACGAATAATAAATTATATCATGGGTTTTGCATAAATTTTGTATTATTTTTATTTATTCGGAAAATGCTAATTTTATTTTAAAAGTCTGAAAGAAGTAGAATTTTAAAAAAAAATAGTTACTTAAAATAGGTACACTAACAGGAAAAAATATGCAAATTATAAAGCAAGAAATGTATGCATGACTAAACTCTGAAGACTCTTTCTACGTGCTCATTAAAAGCTGCAGACTTAACTATAATAGAAATTTTTTAGTTTGAAGACACAAAAGTGTTTCGAATACCAGTGGTCGGTAAAAATAAATTAAAAATTTTCCTTCCTGCAAACAAAATATGTAAAGTGTATATATTTAATATTCCTAATTCTAAATATGTTATTCAAATTGCTCCAGCACGTACCATTTTTCCGAGAAACATAATAATAAGAAATTTTATAATAATAAGAATAAGAGAAGGATTATTATATTAAATTGCAATACTAGATAAAATTGAAATCAGGAAAAAAGTATACTTTCACACTCTTAGATATCAAATTGATAAAATATAGCATGGAAATCTAGTTTGTTGATACTTGTACCGTGCATTTTCCTTTATATGCCCCCCCCCCCCACCATCTTTTCGTGTCTGAATTTACTACTTGCTACCCACTAATATATTTTCATTCCTTATGCCGCTGTAACGCGGGCCTTTTTAAAACATTTCTCTTCATTTTCAAAGATTTTTGAAGTTCATATTTTTCTCACACTGTGACTTACAATATGGGTTACATTTTTTTACAATTTATTACAATTTTTTTTTGTGAGTGTGTCGTGACCTACGTTACATGCAGTGGCATAACAATTCTTTTTTATTGCCAGAAAAATAAAATTTTACAGTAACAACATGTTTTGAAGATTTTTTGTAATTTTTTAAAGTTTTCTAAGAAGTTCACATCTCATTCACAATGTGACATCAGGGTCATTCCATGTCAGTTCAGGCAGGCATGTAACCCACCATCACAGATTTTGATGAAACTGCGTGTGTTTGTTCCTTTTATTAAGATATGATTCCCAGTATTTTTTTTTACTCCTTGGTCAAATAGTTTCTGAGAAAAAAATTGTCAAAATTTTGAAAACTGCCATCAGTTGGCATTCTTGACTGCTCGATTTTCAAATGTAGCATGACATAAATATGATCATATTTCAATATCTATTCCACAAATCATCTTCAAATAATTTATGCATAATATATAGGGTACGTATTTTATGAAAAAAAATACTGTTACGCTTATATAACATTTTAAGTGTGTCTAAAAAAATGTTTAATCTTTGAAGTCGTGATTTTTTTATGAAAAATAATGCATTACTTAAAATAGCATTATTAACAAAAGGCGGTATTTTTATTAAATTTATTTTTTGTGGGGGATATACTTAAAGGTGTCCTTTACCTGATTCTGAAATAAAAGTAGTGGGATTTTGGGTGTTTTTAGTAGTATTTCATATTTAAAAATATTTTGAGGAGTATTTCAAATCAAATCAAGCAGAGTCATTCCATGTCAGTTCACCTAAGATATTTAATTCACTGTCACAAATTTCAATGAAACTGGGTATGTTTATAGCTCATTTTAAGACAGGATCAAGGAAATTAAAGGTGATTACAAGTAAAATATTTTTTAAGATAAAAAAAAATATCTAAATGTTGAAATTTTTTTTTAAATGTTTTTAATGGCAGATCTATATTCAAAGACCGCATAAAAAAAAAGTCATTTCAATATAAAATCCCTAAATAAGTTTCAAATAATGTATATGTGACAAATAATGTAGGCGGATTATTATTTATTGTTGTTTGTCATGTTTAAATGCTAAGAGTGTGTTTAATCTTGTGAATTCTTAAAATCCAGGATTCTGTGAAAAATGATGTGTTAATCAAAAATTTATTATTAACCGAAGGCAGGCTGTTATTACTTTTTTTAATTGTACGTAAAAATATCTTTTCAATAGTTATAAAATAAAAATAGTGAAAATATGAGCAATTTTAACAAAATGTTCATAAAATGTGAATGTTTAATGATAAATATTGAAGCTTTTCATGCTAAGATGTACTAAAATGACTACGATATCGTGTATTTCTACTCTTGCTTAAATATAATACATACAATGATAAAATAACAAATATTATTTACAGCAATAAAAATTAAATTAAATAGTACCAGTTCCTTTACCAACACTACATTGCTCAACAGCCCGCACTCTTATTGAAAAATACTTTCAACTGTTCAAATAATAAATAAACTGCATTTAAAAATTTTAATATCAACTTATTATCTTAAGACGATAATAATAACTAAACAACATGATGAATTTATAAATCAGCTTTTAATTGAAAAGTCATGAAATGGTCCCTTTAAATATTGTTGTTCATCGAGTCAATCAAAACAAATTATATAAAAAAATAGTGAGCCTAATATGCTGACTGCAATGACACTTGTAACAAAACTAATTAATTCATTACCATCTGAAATCAAACCCGAAAGATCAAAAGAAAAAAAATCATCTGTAGTGTGAATGTGACATACTCAGTGGTTGTTGAGGTATGTCTTTGTGACATTTTCATCTGTACTTCAATAAAATATAAACATGTAAGCTTTTTTCATTCATCCAAATTAAGTAAAACAATTATAAAATTTTGTTGTCATTACACCAGATGTTAAATTTTTCGTTACATACTATTAGATAAGTTCTTTACTTTTAGGCATTATTGACATAATATCATAAAATTTGCTATATGTATTTTCTGTAAGTGTATAAACAATATGTATATGCTTTATTAAACATAAATGAATAATTTTTAAATAATTTGTTTGAGAACAGGGATATATATGCACACATATATATGTTGAAAATCCATCTTTCAGCAATATTGTGATGAAATAAATCAAATTACCGTAATTTCCGGTGTATAGCCCGCGGATCATACAATCGTGTTTCGACCCAGAAATTTTTAAAAATAAAATGTAACTTTTTAGATCACAGTAAATATTGGTCTTCAAATACTGAATAAAATTTCTGGGTCCAAACTGAATTGTTTGATCTGCGGGCTATACACCCGAAATTACGGTACATATCATTAGAAACTGAATAAAGTTACAAAAGTGCAACTCATTAAGTTTTAAATATTTTTTTAGATATAGTTATTTGAAAGATATAAATATAATGGATTATGCATTTTTTGCATATATTTAAAGCACAATACGTCAAAATTTTCTTCAACAGAGTGAAATTTGTTTTTTTTTTCAATATTAGCAGCTCAATGCTAAAGTTTCAATATTAACAGCCAAATATGAGTTTAAAGATTAGGACTGTCATTTTGAAAATTTCTATTGGGCGGTGAGGAGCTAGTGATTTTTCTCTTTTTTGGAAAGGGATAATTGCTCTTCGCCCTAGAAGTTTTACTAAAAAGCAACATTGTTTATTTTTTTCCTTAAGAAACGGACATAAAAGATAATTTGAAAAATAAAATAAATGTATAAATAAAAATATTTCCAGAGATGATACATTGGATAGGTTTTACATTTGAAAATATTGATAATTTTAAATATGATTTAAATACTACTAAAACCAACCAAAATCCCACTATTTTTATTTCAGATCCAGTTATAATGTAGTATTATGTACAATTTAAAATTAAAAAAATAGTCATAGAAACTCCGTCTCTGATTGATAAAGATTTTTTAATAATTTCATTATTTTTTGTAAAATATTTTTGATTTCAAAAATTATACAATTTTATAGACACATTTAAATATTTTTTAACATTACAGCAATATTTTTTTCATAATCTACATACTTTATTTACCTTGCTTAAATTATTCGAAGAAGATTTCTTTATTAGTTATTGAAATATGATTTTATATATAAAATGAGGCCTTTGAAAATTGAACAATCATTAATGGCAACTCGTGGCATTTTTCCAAAATTTTGATAATTTTTTCTCATATGTTCACTATTTTTATTTTATAACCATTTAAAAGATATTTTTACGTACAATTAAAAAAAAGCAATAACACCCTGCCTTCGGTTAATAATAAATTTTTGATTAACACATTATTTTTGACAAAATTCTTGATTTTAAAAATTCATAAGATAAAAGACACTCTTAGTGTTTAAACATGATAAAAAACAAGAAATAATAATCAGCCTATATTATTTGTCACATATACATTATTTGAAACCTATTTAGTGATTTTATATTGAAATGACTTGTAGTCTTTGAATATCGAACTCTCATTAAAAAATTTTAAAACAATTTTTCAAAATTTTGATATTTTTTATCTTAAAAAATATTTTACTTAGGATCAAGAAAACTAAAGGTGATTACGTCTTAAAATAAGCTATAAACAAACCCAATTTCATTGAAATTTGTGACAGTGATTAAATGGCTTAGGGAAACTGACATGGAATGACTCTGCTTGATTTGATATGAAATGCACCTCAAAATATTTTTAAATAGGAAATACTACCAAAAACACCCAAAATCCCACTATTTTTATTTCAGAATCAGGTAAAGGACACCTTTAAGTATATCTCCCATAAAAAATAAATTTAATAAAAATACCGCCTTTTGTTGATAATGCTTTTTTTGTTAATGCATTATTTTTCATAAAAAATTCACGACTTCAAAGTTTAAATATTTTTTTAGACACACTTAAAATGTTATAAGCGGAACAATATATTTTTTTCATAAGCTGCGTACCCTATTTATTGTGCATAAATTATTTGAAGATGATTTGTAGAGTAGATATTGAAATATGATTATATATATGACATGCTACATTTGAAAACCGAGCTATCAAGAATGCCAACTGACGGCAGTTTTTCAAAATTTTGACAATTTTTTTCTCAGAAACTATTTCACCAAGGAGCAAAAAAAATTACTGGTGATCATATCTTAATAGTAAGAACAAACACACGCAGTTTCATTAAAATCTGTGATGGTGGGTTACATATTGATATTTTACTGCCTGATTTGACGTGGAATGCCCCATCACTGAGTGGTGGCATTTCGGTCACAGATGTAACGTGACCACAGTGACTCACAGTAACGTCACAACGACGTCACTGTGACCATGTATGCTATGAGGGTACATTCGATTCCCACAAACCGCCGAAATATGGCGATGCGGGGTGTATGAAATTCCATTGTATTTGTTCTTCAGCAGTAAATCGTTGATTTCTTCCGAAGCACAAATTTATTAGAAGGATTTAAAAGAGTATTACTACCTTTAAAATTTGTAGCATTGTCAATCCATGTGACACAGGGTTTAGACTGCCGAGCAACAAATCTTCCTAAACAGGCTAAAAAGGCTTCTGTGGTCAAATCTGAAACAAGCAGCTTTGTTATAATAAGGCCAGACAAACTCACGCTTTTGTTCTCAAACGGTTCATAAAGTACAATTCGGTCACGAGACATGTCACCCATCATTTGTTAGACTGTTAATTTTTTTTTTAATTTTGCATTAGGTAAATACAATTTTGTATTAAAAATATAAAAATGCTTTAAATACAAATTTATTTAGGTTCAGGGTAATTATTGCAGTCTAACGAATAAGTAGGTAGCAAAATTTCATTCTAGTTTCAAAATTTGTTTTGTAATCATGCGCGAAAACTGTCATACCAATTTCCTGCTTGCCAAATGTGTGACACTTTGGAGCACCCTGTTAATACTAATTCTACATCTTGTTATTTTTTAAATACATGAAATAAAAGAACATACTTACATCTTTCATTGTCAGTAAAAATTGTGTTTTAAAATCATACACATTTTAAGATATTAAATGTTAAAAATGGTCTTTTTTTTCTCTCTTTTCCAAATTTAAGAGTCCTGAGACCCTTTAATAAAGAGGGAGCCGTCTGAGTACGGAATGTATGAACTTTTTATGATAATATTAAATCAAAAATTCAGTAAAATTGAGAGACTTCGGTAAAAGTATTTGATGTTTCTGAGATTCTGACACATTACAAAAGTTCAGTTTTCTACCTGCATCTAGAAATATGTTTAGGTTCAAGGCCTTACTGTTATTTGCGAGACGACATTTTTCTTTTTAACCATACAATTTCAGTTTGGAATGCAGAATTTTTTACATTATTTATTAGCTTCTTGGTCGTATTTTGCAATTCAGAAGTATCTAAATAATCATATTTTCTAATTCCTGGTTCCAATTTATAGTTATTTAGAAATATTAGACAGCATGCAATAACTCTTATTCATTTGATAATAGAAGAATATCCATTAATTAAATCGATTTTTGCTTGATTTTTTTCTACGATACTTGATTTTACAGAAGGTGTTTCTTTAGTTTCAACTGCTCTTTAACCTCAGAAATATCTAATTTATGGAATGCATTATCCAATTTTGACCAAAGAGATCCGTCTCGCTTTAACCATGGGAGACCTTCCCACCAAAGACGGCTACGTGTCAACTCTGGAACTGTCAAAACTTTAGTAATTAGATCGGCGGTGTTATCTCGTCCAAGACAAGGAAAGAAATTTAATGGATCACTAAGATTTCTGATTTCCTTTATTCGATTTTTGACAAACACTTTAAATGTTTGTGACTCTCCTCTAATCCAACAGAACGTAATAGTAAAGTCAGTCCAAAAGTAGCAATTTGCGGGAAAAGTTAATTCTTCAGTAATTATATTGCAAAGTCTAGCAGACAAAAGGGCTCCTGAAAGTTCAAGATGTGATCTAGAAACAGTTTTTAAAGGGGCGACTCTACTTCTTGCTGCCACAAAACTGGTCACTAATTCTTGTTCTATAAGACTGCTCTAAGGTACACTACTGTACCATATGCCTTATTTGAAGCGTCTGAAAATAGTGCAACTCAAAATAATTAACTTCATCATATGCAATATTAGCCAAATAATATCTGGGAATGTTAATACAATGCAGTTATTTTATTTCGTGAAACCATTCATTCTATAAATTGGCCCGATGTGTAGGTAGTTTTTCATCCCAATCAAATCCTAAACATAAAATTTCTTGAAATAAACGTTTATTCTAATAGTAGAAGTACTTAAAAGTCAAACTAAGTCGAGCATGCGACCAACAGTGTACCATAAATAACATTTAGTACTAATATTCTTCGAGAGGAAATTTTCTAGGTTTTAAGCTTTAAATAAAGAGATATCTCTGTTTGGGTCCCAAGTAACTCGTAAAACCTATGAAGGTATCAAGTACCGATTAGCCAGATTTAAGTTATCAGATATTTCAAGAACGTGTAAACCATGTTCTTCTGATTTCTCAGGTCATTCTTACTTGTTGTTTTTATATTTTCTAAAAACCATACTACCTTCTTGAAATATTTCAAAGGTTTTCTTACTAATTTTAAATGTGTAATCAACATGTAGTTAACTCGTAACCAAATTCTCATGATACAATGATAAATTCAGGAAATTATTTTTAATACCTTTTGCGGGCAATGCTTGATAGTAGAGGACAGAAAGAAAGAAATTGATTTAAAACCATAACGAACTCTTGTGATTCTGAATGTTTTAAATTCCTTAGTAGACTTATTCTCACGAATTACTGCTCTACATATGTGTTCTCAACATGTTCGATAATATTTTCTGCTCAACAACTGCCAAAAATAGCTTTATATTCTGAGAATAACAAAGGGTAGTTTCTAAAGTTTGTCCTCAACTTCAAAAATCGTCTATATGCAACTCCGCGATTATTATTAAGACACATTTTCAAATTTGCCTTCCATGAAAACTTCACTTCGTACCGATTATCTTTAAAACAAAACTAGACTGATAATCAGTCATAATGTCTTAGTCCACATTTCTAAAATATTGAGTTTCGCATTCAATTCCTAAGCTTTCCAAATGCAAAAAAAAATCCGATTTGATCAATATAGTAAAGTTGAAGTAGCATGTCAAGAGTTTTTCGATTCCAATTATCCGGCATGGTACTTCCAGCAAATAAGGAATCTGGCAGAACGATGGCAGAAAGTCATGGACTATGATGGCCTCTACTTTGAAGAACAGTCCTTGTTGCTTTTGTTGTTAATTTGCGCATAACAACGCAACTTTCACAAATTTCCCAGAACTTTTTGCTCAACCTAGTATTTATCAAGTGTGGGTAAGCAAGCAGCTGAAATTTGATATGTTTATATATTTGATATGTCTTCAATTTCAATATTGAAATTATTCAATTTCAATATTGCTTCTTTTATTTTTTATTTATTTATTTTTTTTTTTTGATGTATCGTTAAAGTATCACATATTTCACAATTATGATCAAAACTATTACATAATAAACACGAATTCTTATTTACAAAAGTTATTAATTCAGTACCTGGAACATTATTTTGTTTGTATCATTTCGTAGCACATTAATATCTTAATTTATATTTCGATTGTTTATCTGTAAATTTTGCTGCATATTCAATTTTGTTACCATAAAAAGGATTTTTTAGCATCTAAATCATGGATAGCTAATTCCCTTTCTCTACTTTTAACTTCATTTTTAAGAAAATTCATAAGATTATCTATATTCCCTATTTCGCCGTCCTTTAGATTTTTATTAAATTTTAATGTCTAATCTGGCGGCAATAACTTCAGTAATATTGGGGCAAAGTATGCATCGGACTGCATTAGGACTGTATGCATCGGATTTTACACACAACGACTCTAAATTTCGAATTTGCTCTAGACATTTATCGTACAAATTTCTTAAACAACCAGTATCACAGGCGCTTTTCAAACATTTCATGTAAAGTAAAGCATGCAAAGTAGTAAAGTAAGCATGTACGAGCATATCATTTCTTCCCAGCCGTTCTTTTAAAAGCAATATAGCTATCGCATAATTATTATCTGTTAAAACAAAACCTCTAATAGTGTTTGCAGTCATTCATAAAACCATGATTTTGAAGTAAGTAAATTTTTCGATTCCTGACCTTTTCGACTTGCGTTTTTACCTATTTCCATTTCAAATTGGTTCAGCATTCTAAAAATCCATCAGGTTTACCAAAAGAAATTGATTTATTTGTATCTTAGACAGCTTTGCTCTCTTCAATTCGGTAATAACATGGCATGTACGTACTGAATAAACAATATGACGGTTAGCAATATTTTCATTGGAACTCAAATTTTGATTTTAAAGTTTAATTTATTTCTATATGATATTACATTTTTGTCATATTAATCGCAATTCAATATTTTCAATCTCAACATTTTTCGCATTTACTTGGTTTAAAATATTGGCCTAACTCTTTATTAGATCTTATAGGCTTCTTATATTTATCATTTAATATATCAACTAGTTCCTCGAAATATGCTAAAAAATGTTCATTATTAGTTAAATACTGATCATTTTCTGCCCAAAGTCAATACGTATCATACATTTTACATCCTTTATATCCCTTCCTTTTAAAAAAATCAACTCACCAATTTGATGTCGAAACAAAAGAAATTTTCTTCATGTTATGCAATACGAATGCATAACGAAGCAGCTAAATCATCTATTTTTTAAAATTGATCTAATATTCATATTTAAATCTAATCTATCATTTTATGTGGTTCGGTGTTGTGAATTCAACAAATAATAAGACTCAAACACTCATTTAATGACAAAAAGAAGATAAAATGGTATTCAGCGCAATTCGACGCGATGCATCTAAAAAATTCTACATGTGAACAACAAATTACTTCTTTTCAGTTCGCTAGTGTCAAAACCAAATACAAAACCGACCCCAACCAGAACCGAAGCAAAAAAAAAAAAAAAGAAAAAAAAATGGACGTCAACCCAACCCGCAATGAAAAAATATAGTTCCAACCCGAACCAGAGGACCGGTCGGGTGCGGCTAAAAGAGGGTAAACCAACCTGATGCAATACTCTTAACATGAACACAGCCTCCGCCGCCATGCATTCTACAAAGTATTTATTTTTCTTAAAACTTCTTTTGTTGCTTTTCTTACGTATGTGTGCATTTTTAGAAAAACTATCATATGTTCTAAATTTTATGAAATTTTAAATTAAACAAAAATCTTCCAAGTTCAGAAAGAAATAAAAGACAATTTGAGTAGCAAAGACAGCAGATTTATTCATAAAAATATGACTGTTAAGTGATTTACCCTCTAGGTATGACATTGCAATAAAATCTACGGGGCAGAGTGTTGTTAATAGATTTTCTCCCGGTAATGTGCAACCTGTATAATTAAATCGACATTCATAAACGAAAAAAAAATTGTTCAGTTTCCTTGACATCGGATCATCTTGAAATGGCTCCAAAAATAGTAACTAGTAGTATAATTTTATAACATTTAACTAGGGTCTTATAGTGTAAAAATAAAATGTCAGTAGTCGCATATTTTTTATTATTAATAATTGAAAGTTTCTCGCTTTTATTTATTCATTTCATGTCAATTAACATATTTTGAAATGTAAGTTAAAACTGAAATAATATTCCCAAAACTAAGTTTCGTGAGATCCCGCAGGATTGATGACAACTTCTGTTGGTAGCTCTTCCCTTTCTTGACAGAACTTCTAGTTTGTCCATTTTCCATTAAATCACTGGATCATTCTTCAGTCGAACCTAAAAAGAACCGAAAATTATTATTTTAGGTTAAAATTAACACAAAATTTCTCAATCTAATTTCAAAAATGCTTTGAAGTTATGCATGATTTCAAGCAATCTACTACTGAAAAAAGTTTCCCTTTTGGTGGGGAAATTTTATTTTTACAGCTCAGATCATCTGAATGTACAGTCGTGGAAAAAAAAGTAAACACCTTTACTAACTCCTTAACAAATTATCGTAGAAGAAAGTTACTGGTACCAAACGATTGGAAATAAAGCCTACTTTTAAATGATGTATATAAAATTTGCTTAGGGGGCCATCTACATATTAAAACGAACCATACTGGGCACGAATTGGGCAATGGCAATGCCCAATTTTAACAAGATATTTCAAATCTTCTGTTCAAGTTATGCCTAGACACCAAATTTCAAGTCATTTAAATGATAAACTTTCGAATTATAAACATTCAAAATTTAGTGCTTCTAATGCTAAATAGTCCAGGCAATAGGGAATTTTACCTAGCAAAATAATTGGTAGTACTGGAAATCAGCTTTCTACATGTTTTTTGGGTCGCTGAATCCGAATTTGTAACTTCCCACCAAAATTTCCCCCGGCAACCTCCCCAAATTTTGGTAAAAAGCCCCCCCAAAAAGGTTTTTATTAAAAAAGTTTTTTATTGTTTTAGAGAAAAAGTATCTAGAAATTCAGAAAATAGACAAAATTTCCCACAAATTAGATATATGACATTATGACTTAGGATGAAGGGGGAGGGGGAATCTGCCTCGAAACATGCGCACGGTGCTGCGTAAACTAAGTTGCGCAATTCCACTTAACCACTCAACGTTTACATTCGCCCTCCCGTCTCCCCTCCAAACTTTCTCTATAAGGTTTACTTTGAGATTTTTGGGTCGCTGAATCCGAATTTTAAACTTTCCCCAAAAAATTCCCCCCCCCCCGAACCCCCCTCCCCAAATAGTTGTTTTTAACTTAAATTTCTTATTGTTTTAGGGGAAAAGCATTACGAAATTCAGAAACTAGACAAAATTTGCAACAAATAGGA
Organism: Maratus speciosus; assembly: GCA_963932465.1. NCBI lineage: Eukaryota > Metazoa > Arthropoda > Arachnida > Araneae > Salticidae > Maratus > Maratus speciosus. The sequence continues at coordinate 90,419,474 of OZ010791.1, read as the reverse complement.
CATATGACATTAGGAATTAGGATGAACGGGGAGGATGAGGGCTGCCTCGGAACATGCACTGCGGCGCTACGTGCACTAAATGATGAAGTCCAGGCAATAGGGGATTTTATCTAGAAAAATTAATGGTAGTACTGGAAATCAGCTTTCTAGATGTTTTTTGGGTCGCTGAATCCGAATTTCTAACTTCCCACCAAAATTTCACCTGCAACCCCCAAAAAATTGATTTTTTGAAAAAATTTGTTTTTTGAGAAAAGCGCGCGGGGAATGTTAGGAGGAAGCCCCCTCTCTCCCCGTTTATCCTACGTCATAATGTCATATATCCTATTTCTTGCAAATTTTGCCTAGTTTCTGAATTTCGTAATGCTTTTCCCCTAAAACAATAAGAAATTTAAGTTAAAAACAACTATTTGGGGGGGGGATTCGGGGGGGAAAAGTTTGGGGGTAAGTTGAAAATTCAGATTCAGCGACCCAAAAAACTTAAAGTAAATCTTATAGAGAAAGTTAGGAGGGAGGATGGGAGGGCTAATGTAAACGTGTGAGTAGTTAAGTGGAATTGCGCAACTTAGACCACGAAGCACTGCGGCGCATGTTCCGAGGCAGATCTCCCCTTCCCCTCCATCCTAAGTCATAATGTCATGTATCTAATTTGTTGCGAATTTTGTCTACTTTCTGAATTTCTAGCTACTTTTCCCCTAAAACAATAAAAAATGGAATTTTTTAATAAAACCCTTTTTTGGGGGGCCTTTTACCAAAATTGGGAGGGGGGGTTGCCGGGGGAAATTTTGGTGGGAAGTTACAAATTCGGATTCAGCGACCCAAAAAACATATAGAAAGCCGATTTCCAGTACTACCAATAATTTTGCTAGGTAGAGTCTCTATACGGTCTCTATTGCCTGGACTAAAATTACATTTTCATATTTTTATTAATATCTCCTGAAATTATACTCCTATTGTCCTAATTTTTTGCGTAGCAATAATACTAAATTACCCAAACATAAATACGTTGAATTTCCAATTCTTGTGATTTTATGATATGAATTATGAAATTAAAATTCGAAAAAAATTATGAATTGCAACCTATAATTTTTTTTTGATGGATTTAGATTTATTAAGTTCTCCTTTATAGAAATCCAAAATTTCACTTTTTTTCCCAAGTAGTTTTCAAGTTATGCTTAAAAAACGGCAAAATGATGGTTTAAGAGGCCGTCTATGAAAAAAGTGAGTAGATATTTTGAAATTTATTCTGCTGCCTTGTTATCTAACAGACTTCATTGACTGCTTAAGGTGCCTTGATCAAGAAGGCGGCTCTCTCGGTTAGCAATCGAGAACCCAACTTCAATTTGGATACAGCCCTTAAAATACGCTCGTTTTAAAATAATTATTTTCTCGGAAACTTATGGTACGAATTGCATAAAAATTTGTTTTTAGGCTAATTGAAAGGTGTAGAGTTCATTTATGCTGTCAGAATTGTGTATTGCTATTGAAGAAAACAAAGTTATGGTTCGTTTTAATATGTAGATGGCCCCCTAAACAAATTTCATATACACCATTTAAAAGTAGACTTTATTTCCAATCGTTCGATACCAGTAACTTTCTTCAACGATGTTGGGGAATTAGTAGGGGTGTTTACTTTTTTTCCCCACGACTGTACAGGTGGATTCTTTTGAAAGTGTGCAAAAAATTACCTTCTGTGACGAACGTAAAATACCATTAACAACATCCCTGCTTATTTTTTAGTGGGTTTTTTATTCTCACTTTTATTTGGAGAGGATTAAATGTCATACAAATGTGCAGATAGAAGTAATAACGTCTTCAACGATAATTTGTTGAGGAATTAGTAGGGGTGTTTACTTTTTTTTCCCACGACTGTACAGATGGATTCTTTTGAAAGTGTGCAAAAAAATACCTTCAGTGACGAACCTAAAATACCATTCAACATCCCTGCTTATATTTTGGTGGTTTTTTTATACTCACTTTTATTTGGAGAGGATTAAATGTCATACAAATGTGCAGATAGAAGTAATAATAACATGTTAATTATACTCTCTACTTACACAAAACAGGTTCTTTAGTACGTTTTCGATTTTTTAGATTAATAAAATATTTCGCATATAGAAAATTTTATTGAGGCAATATGTTTCTGAGTACATGACGGTGTGACAACTTTCTGTATGAAAAAAATTATCTGGATCTAATAGTGCGGATTGTAAGATGGTTGTCATACCCCGAGATAGCCTTATTAACTTATCCTTTCATCTCTTTTTAGGTTTCCGCACTTAAAAAGTGAAAACGGAACCATTATAAGATCACTCCTCTGTCTGTCTGTCTGTAGGTCTGTCACAGCCATTTTACTCGTAAACTGTGGAACGTTCAAATTAGCGGAAGTAATAAAGACTATTGACCAACATATTTTCTGATTATTTAACATTCATAAATATATTTAGTAAAAAGGTAGAGGGACTAATTAAGCTACTTGAAAAAAAAATATTTTCTTTGTATATGTTGTGGGGTATGGTGTGAAAGCTTTCGTAACTCTGAACTCGAAAATACATTCCTTTCAATTTTATGTATAATATTTTCAAAGATATCATCGAAAATGTAGCGTAGAAATATATGCCCCCCCCCCCCGATCTAAATCCGAATCTACTGATACTAAAATTCTGAAAAAATTAGAGGTAGTAGACGTTAATTTAAAACTTGTAGGGAAATCATAGTAATTACCCTAGGTCACATAGTTACACACAAATTTTGATTTACGGGCATTCAGCAAACGTTTTGAACAGCGCTGGAGGTACCTATCGTAGCAGAAGTGTAAAATCATTGTTGATAATTATTTTCGAAAAAATTCGTCAGTAATTAGCCGAGATATTAACCCATAAATATACGGACGGTTTGGATATACATAATGACATGGGCGGCGTACTGTATGTATCATCGGCTTTTAAAGCCTAGTTAACATGTGCAATGCAATGTCCAGTAGCAGTATAAAAGCAACAAACGTCAAATTGTTAAAAACTGACTAATTTAAGGGATCTCAGGACCCTTAAAATTGGGAAAAAGTAGAGAAAAGTCCATTTTAAACATTTAATGTCTTAAAATATATATGCCTTTAAACCGCAATTTTCATTGGGATGAAAGATATAAGTATGTTCTTTCCTTTCATGTATTTAAAAAATTGTAAGATCTAGAATTCGCATTTGTAGGCGGCTCGAAACTGTCAGCATTTGTCGAGCAGAAAATTGGTATAACAGCTTACGCGTAGGATTACTAAATAAATATCGCAACTAGAATGAAAATTTTGCGGCCTACTTATACTTCAGATTATAATAATTACTCTGAACCTAAATAAATTATTATTTAAAGCATTTTTATATTTTTAATGCAAAGTTGTATTGAGCTAATACAAAATTTTGAAAATTTCAACAATATAATGATTTTTTTTTTTTTTTTTTTTTTTTTTTTTTTTTTTTTTTTTTTTTAAACAATAAAACGGAAAATTTAGGTTCAGTTTATACAGACTAACATGAAAAATATGTTTTAAAAACTTCATGAAAATATTCAGAAGTTTTTGAAATATCCTGCACATTATGCCCAAAAAAGTCATTTGAAGAAAAATGACTTCAAAGTTTGGGAAACGCCACTTCAGCTATTGCGCGGGTATAATTCTAAAAGCCATAACTTCTGTTCTAATGGGAATTTTAAAGAAACAGTTATAACAAAATGTTCAGAAAAGGTAAGAGTTTAACATCTAAAAAATTAAAATTAAAAATTTTTTGAAGCTTTAAGAGTTTTGAGACCCTCTAATTAGAATGAATCACAGAAATACTATGTGATTCGCGACTAGTTTGCATTGAGTGGATCTCTGAATACGGCTCGAGTGACTTTAAAAGTTAATTAAAAACCTATCTGGTAAAACGAGGCACGGAGCAAGGCGGCGTTGCAACTTTGCGACCTCCTTTCGAAGCGCGCTTAGCACAATGCCAAATTTAAACTTTCAACAAAGGTTTTGTTTTAGCTACAATGGTGAAAGAAAGGTTACTACTACGCTGAATTTAGTTTTATGAAATGCTAAATGAAGTTTAAATATCCAATGCTTTTATTGTCAGTGCCGAATTAAGTTCATCATAAACAGATTAATATCATATTAAAAAATGAGCTATACAAAATAGCTATATTTGATATTATTTAGGTTCCATATCTCTTTGAACTTTTATGGTATATCCATTTACACTTTTCCAGTATATACAGTTATACTCAACCCTACGTTGTATAGTTTTTCCAAAATCTTAGTATTTTTTTAGCAACGGTTTTTTTTTAGTAATTAATTACAAATTCACATATTTATTCTACGGAACCCTCTGTAGGCGAGTAATACTCGGACTTGACCGCTTATTTTTATAAGATATTCGCTCAATTATTTTTTTTTCTCGATTCGGATAAAGAAGGTACGAACTTTTGACTTATACTGTATGTAATTCTACACTCTTTGGATATTTCTTTAGGAACTGTGTCCAGTATCCATAGTACAAGCGCAACGCATAAAAGTATATTATACGTGTATATCAAAATGTTCTTTTAGACAGTAAATACTGCTATATTAAAAAAAATAATAACAGCTCGGTTAACAAAAATATATTTATATTAAAAGTTTCAGACTTCAATACTTTAAGTGCAAAACAAATTAATGTGCATACGTGGATAGATACGCATGCACTTAGCTCATAAAATGGTTATATGATGCATTTTTTATTGGTTTATATAAGCATCAATATGAAATGTTAAAAATACTCAAAAAAATCCTTTTCTTCATTCATTCAATAAATTTATTGAAAAAAATTGTAAAAATCAATCAATCGTCATTAAGTAGTAATAATCAGTAATAATTTTCTCCTGAAATCTAAAAGAAATCGCAGAATTTCATATCAAATGTTTCATGTGCAAAAATCGTATTCCATTGCAACAAGCAGGTAGCTTTTTTTTTTTATCAAATATTCTTTTAACTGAATGAAATAAAGATAATCACATTCTGGCACGTTTCTTTTAAATAAATTAAGATAAAACATTAAAATGTGCCTGATGGATTTAATAAAACTAATTAATTAAATTCTTACAGTTATTTCATTCTTGAAAATGTGATTTAATCTTAATTTAAACGTTCAAATTTCGCTTCGAATCACATTTGACGAAAAACCTTTATGTCATTCTTGAAATGTATTGTTAATTTAGAAGACATCGCGAAGGATTTTTTTTTTCTTTGTAAGTTTAATTAAAATATTAATTATATTTATTTTTGCTTTGGTATAATTTCTTTTTCAATGGTTAATCCGTACCCGAAAAATTTATTTATTTTTCTATGTAGTAAATAAACTAACAATAATGTATACTTTACATTACAAAATTATAGAAAATGGCAATAAATGAGACAACATACCTAGAGGTTTCAAATATCTCTATATATACCTACCTATAATCTGTCTTACTACCATAGTTATATTTTCCAAACACACTTTTTTTTACTAATTTTTAAGTAATGTAAAATATCCATTTGTCCTACGTTGTTCAATTTACTTTTTTCCTATGTGATATGATCTAGGATTTAATCTTGTTATTCTTATTGATAATAACATACGTAAGAACTACAATATTTTTCTGATATATAATTTCTTATTTTTTAATATTTACATTGTTATCTTCCCAATATTAAATGAGTTAATGTAAAATATACTTAATTTTAATACTAATTCTATTCTTATGACTTATCATTTTTTTATGTCTTAAATTATTGTCATTCATTTGCCTTGTTATATATTTCAATTTATGTGCATACGAACGTTTTATTAACATAGAATTTCCATAGCCGTAAACATAAACCGATATTTTCCGTTCTTATTCTTTATAACTAGATCATCTATTTCTCTGTTTTATTTTTATTTGCTATTATGTATTAACCTTACTCATTTTTAGTGTTCCGTACTTAAAAAGTGAAAACGGAACCACTATAAGTTCACTCGTGTGTCTGTCTATCATATCATTTTATTCGTAAACTATGGAACGTGGAAAGTTAAAATTGGCTGAAGTCATAAAGGCTATTGACTAACACATTTATAGATTATTAACCATTCACAAATATATTTAGAAAAATGTAGAGGGGCTAATTAAGTTACTTGAAAAAAAAATCATTGCTGTAGTATCGTATCGGGTATCGTGTTAAAGATCTCGTAATTCTGGACTGAAAAATATATTTCTTTTAATTTTAGGTGTTATATTTTCAGAGATATCGTCGATAATGTAATTCAATAATATCTCCCCTCCACCCTTCTATTTTCGAATCTACTAAAACTAAAATTATGAAAAAATTAGACATAGCAGAAATTAATTTAAACATTGTAGAAAAACTATAGCGATTACTCTAGGTCATATAGTTTTTGAGGCAATCGCATTTTTCCGTTGCACACAAATTTTATTTGCGGGCGTTCAGCAAATGTGTTGAGGTGCACTGGAGTTACCTATCGCAGCAGAAGTATAAAAGGATTGTTGATAATGATTTTCGAAAAAAATTGTCGTCAATCAGCCGAGATATTAAACCTTAAAGACACGGGCGGTTTGGAGGTACATAAAGAGAGGGGTGAACTCTATATGCCATCGGCTTTTAAAGCCTAGATAACAACTTTTAATGATATATTTGTGTAATGCATTGCTCAGTAGTAGTGTAAAAGCAATAAACGCCAAACTGTTAAAAACAGAATAATTTAATTCGAATTAATCACATAATTACTATGGGATTCGCGACTAGTTTGCATTGAGTGGCTGTCTCAATACACCACCCGTGTCTTTCAAGGTTAATTGTAAATCTATCATTAACAAGTTGTAAATTTCACATCAAACGTGGCAAATGAGGTGCGTTCGTACTGTAACTAGCTTTATAAATATTTTCTGCACAGTATATTGTACTGAATGTATAATTTAGTGCATTTCATAAGTGCATAAACATTTAATTCTGTTCGAAAGACTGTAACATCATTAAAATGCACTTGAATTAATTTTTTCCCATTGGCTGTAATGTAACGCAAAACTTTTGGCAGTCCCTGAAATTAAACTATTCATTCGATCTTCATAAAATTTGAAATGACTCGACAAAATATTGCAACAATTATATATTTAAAATTTCAGATCAATTTCAGATTTTTTTCAATTCTGTTGGGTAGTTTTTGCTCTATTATATGCGGACGGACTGAACGACGACTATAGGTACTACGTATTTACATAATTACGAACGCACCTAAAAAGCGCCTCATGGACCAAGGCGGCGTTGGAACTTTCCGTTTTCCTTTCGAAACGCGCCTTTCACAATGTCAAGTTTAAACTTTGAACAAGGGTTCTGTTTTAGCTACACAAAAAGGAAAAAAAATATTACGCGGCATTTGGGTTTATGAAATGCCAAATGTAGTTTAAAAACGCAATACTTTTATTGTCAGTAACAAAATAAGTTCATCATAAACTGATTAGGATAAGATTAAATAAAGAGTTATACAGAACAGCAATATTTAATACTATCAAAGCTTCATATCTCTCTGAATTCTCATGGCATATCTATTTATATTTTTCTAGTATATGCAGCTATACCTACGTTTTATAGTTTTTTTACAAAGTCTTATTATTATTTTACCAACGAGATATTTTGTAATAATACAGTTACTAATTAATATATTTATTGAACGGAACCCTCTGTGCGCGAGTAATACTTGCACTTGGTCGTTTATTTTTAAGTTATTTGTGTGTTAACTGCGCATATTACTATATCTTCGATTGTTTAAAGTTAGATAATAGAACTGTGTTTATCTTTCAACTTCTGATTTTTCACTTTAATAACAATTAGCAAACTATAAATTATAGCAATTTTAATAAAAATCTAGTTGATTGTACCTGTGCATTTCTCTTTATCACTGCCTTAACGTAGCTCAAATGTTAGTTAATATGGTCTAATACACTTTTCACTTGGATATTATTTCATTCTGAGTTTATTATTTCACTTTCTTTTTGCTCTGATGGTTGCTTGGTGTGACGGTTACGTTACAGTTAGGTTATTTTTACGGCACAGTTACATGAACAATTAGGTTACAGTTAAGTTACAGATAGGTTAGGTTTAGTTTACGGTTACGTTACAATTAGGTTACTGATAGGTTACGGTTATGTCATTTAGCAGCACCGTTTATTTCTTTTTATTTATTCGTAAGAAATGTATATAAATATATAAAAATTTAAAGTATATTTAATCACTTAATAGTATACCTCAAAATTATCGTGGTGAAAAGTTCCATCAATTCTTCTTTAAATAATCATGAATACATCTGCTTAAATTTTTAGAGATTCGAACATGTCAGCTTCAATTTAAAACATCATTAAAATGTTTATATATAACTCTGTTTATTTCATTTCTATTTGAACATTATTTACAAGTATTTGTTTAACCATGCATAAAATATATTTGCTGCGTTTAAATAATCAGTATCGCAGATGCATTATTGATACTATATTTTTCCCTAGGTAACAATATGTGTAATTTTTATTCAAGTTTACTTTAACTTTCTATTCTATGAATTTATAAATCAGAAATTCGTTTTTCATTTCGCTTTACCAACCGTTTTTACGCTCTTTAAAGACAATATATTTAGAACTTAATATTTATCTTCTGAATATTTTATTAGAAATTTTTAAGATGGTAAATATCAAAGATCAAATAGCATAGAAATTTGAGAGAATTCTTCAGCATCATGAATAATCTATATAACAATAAGCTTTATTATGATATGTTTTAATTTCCCCTACAAGTATATATGTTACAGAATCCGGTATATGTTTCATATTTAAAATTGTGTATGTAACAATTATACAGTAAAACCATGAAAACAGAATCGCTCGGTTCCGTATAAAATTTCGTTTTGAAAAATTTCCAGCTTAGCAGATAGATTTGGCCAAAAAAAAAAAAAAAAAAAAAAAAAAAAAAAAAAAAAAAAATAGATGTTGCTTAATCTAGGAAAATTAAATATGTTAAACTCTTAATAGTTACCCACGACTCAGAAAATCTTTCTTTAGACTTAGAGACCTCATAAATCAATATATTTTCAAGATTTAAAGAAGAATTTAAAAAAAAAACAAAGTTTCTTTAATTGACAATGATTTTTGAAAATGTTTTCGATTAGTATGTATAGCATATTAAAATGTATCCTGAACCCTGAAAAAAGCTTGTTCGATGCTATCAATTCAAAAGTAAACAATTTAACCTCATAACCCCTTATCTACTGACGGTACTTATAAGTACCATTAAAATAACTTGTTATATAATTCATTTAATACATCTATTACTAGTAATGCAGTTTAGAATGAGTTATAGATACATTACTTTATCTTATTTCAAAAGCATTATTGGTTACACAAAACAAAAATATTTTTAAAAGGATGATTTCTTTTGCTTTTACAATCTTTTCAGCTTTCTTGGAATTGGTGGTGGTGGGGGGGGGGGGATTTTTCAATTCGGAAATATTGCTATATTTCCAGTGTAAGAATATTATATTTGTACATTTCCTAATTCTACAAAATACTAAGAAAAATATTTAAAATAAAGGATTTAAATGGGGTCTAAATGTCGCACAAAATCCCTATAAATTCAAAGTTAATTAATTCTTCTAAATCATTTAATCCTTCTAAAATCCTTCTAAAATTTATTAAAAGAATATGTAAATCATCTAATGTAGTTTCAAAAATTCACAAAAAGTGCTTTAGAAGATAAAATTTTCATGAATTCATAATTCAGGTGATAAAGGGTTAATGTTCAATAAATATATTTTAAAAACCGATATGAAAAATTAACAGCACTAACTTTAACATTAGAATAAATATTATTTTTTTACTCTTGCATATATATATATTCATATGCGCAGATGAAAATAATCTTTCATTACATAAATACATTAAATATACTGTTTCACAATTAAATGAAACTTACAAAAAAGGAACTTGTTTAATTCTATCGTAAACGGAAAATGTCATATTTCCAACAGAATATTATTTAATTTTGATTGTAGATGATTTTATGTATATAGAAGAAATGCTTGTGATGACAAAATCATACTAGTTTAAAGTATTATAGGAACTGTTTGCAATGACAACTTTAAAACATATTGCTTCGTGTATTTTAAGTCGCAGGTTATTTAAATAAATTTTACATGTTTTGGAAGTTTTTTTTTTTTTTCCTGAATAAAATATGCTTTTGTATTGGTTGTTTATACAAAAATAAAGTTGCTTTTTCTTCGTAATGAATTGAGTCATTAATAAACGTTTCACTGATTATATATAAAAAAAAAGAACGTAAAATCATGCGTCAAGCATAGATTCTGAAACACCTTCCAATATATTCTGACTACTAAAAAAATTCACAGTAAAATAAAAACATGGACGCTGTCAAACTTAAATCTAAATGTATACAAACAAAATTAAACACAAATTAAAAATGCACCCAACGTTTCAGACTTATTCTGGGAAACCTTCATCAGTGGTTTCTTGTCCTTTACGTAGCTTACATTACACACCATAATGTAAAGCTCCGTTAAGATCATGAAACCTCTGATGATGGCTTGTCAGAATAAATCTGAAACGTTGGGTGTACTTTTAATGTGTGTTTAATTTTGATTTTATATATGCAGTACGCTGATAAGTATCTTAATTGTTTTTAATCATTAAAATTTCACAGTTTAATAAGGTGAAAAAGAATGTCTGAATAAATAATTTGTAACAACCATAATACATTTGAAAACTCAATTTCAGCAATTATCATCGACAGTCGGAATTTTTAAAAAAATTATTTACTTATTTTTATTATTCTTTTTTTGCAGCCCTGTATATGAGCTATAGATTTATCATATAATATATAATATGCTAAAACATAGTTGAATTAGGAAAGGCATAGCACAGCTTAAAATGCCCTTTCATTAATTTTTATCATAAAACGAAAATGTACTTCATTTGTTTTGTACAGCCTGTATATGGTCTACAGAATTTATAAATTCCAAGTAACATCACATTGTTAAAAAATGTTAAATTTAAAAACGCATATCACAATTGAAAACGCACTTCCAGCAATTATTGTTCATAGATTGTACTGCAACCGAAATATTTTTGCGTTCGGTATATGAACGATGAATGCTATGCGCACCTACAGCAAGCATTTTGTAGTGCACCTCAGATATATATATATATATATATATATATATATATATATTAGGGTGGGCCGAAAAAAACTTTTTTTTGATTTTCGATGATGGGTAGTGCGGAAAAGTGGCCCCTAGTGGCACCAAGTTCACACAAAAAATTTGAGATTTTTAGGACAATTCCTATATTTGCCGCTTTTGGCTTGAAGTTTTGCTAAAATGCTGATTTTTGAATTTTTTAGCAAAAATTAAAAAAATGTTAAATTAAGCTTATTTTAATCGTATTTACTTGAAAAGGCATATTTAATGTTCCAAATGTATAAATATGCTCTGATAATGTATTATTTAATTGCTATGTGTATTTTAAATTAGACGATTTTTATAGCCTTTACGTGTTTAAGTGAGCAAAAGTTGCATGTATTGTTTGAATCTTTCAACAGTTTCTCTCCTTTGTCTTGTTTATGTCCCTTGGTCTTCCTTATTTTTTTCGATGCTTTAAGGGTCATATATTTGGGTGACGGACAGCAGAATCCCCCAGAAACAGATCTGGAGGGAGAGAAGGGGGTGAGCCGAGAACTTAAGCGAACGCAGTGACTCATCACGATATTGGGGGAGTGAAGGAGGAAATACAAGAGGGGAGAAAGTGCGATAAGGGATGTTTATTATTTTTCAGTGCTTGGTTTCCCTGTGACATTTGTTCAGTGTAAAAGTAAAACCTTTTTCTCGTGCAATGCATTGCTTTTTGAATCGTTTAACGTGACTTTACCGTGTTTTGTGCATTTTATTACGACGAGTTTGGAAATGCGAAAGTTCATGATCATGTAAAGACATGTGATAGTGTGAAAAGTAGCCATTTTGGGGCACCATGCAAATTGAAAGACTTGCAATTGTCAACTATTGCTGACATCATGCGCCACTACTATTGGTTGCGAAACGATATAGAAGAAAATCGAGATATTTATCTTCAACCAGTGGATATTATTAAAATGGCAGGTGAAAAAGTTTCCGAAATCTGGATAAAATCTTCCATACCAGTGGTTTCCCAACGAACAATTAACGGAGAGATTAAAAACTATTACAATGAGCGTAGATCATTGGAGAAATCTTGTAATCATACGGTCGTTAAAGGCAAGGCGATCTGCGAAGATTTCGTACGAAATGCGGAAACCTCTCTCTTTGACATTGCAGCTTGTAAGTGTAGAGACTTGAACAATTTAGCTGCGACATCAGACGTAAAGTTCCACATCGGGAGGTGAACTTCTTGAAGGATCAAAGAACTGTTCGAAAAATGTTTATCGGAAATATTGATTTAAAAAACAAGCAAAACTCTTGCAAAGAAAATATCGCAGAAAATGGAGAGGGATACAGTTTCAACGATTAATAGTGGTTCTGCGACAAAGCCTTCAACGAGTGGAGTTAGATCCAGATGGAAGACAGTTATATTGTTGGAAGATTCAAGTAGTGGGAGCTTTCAAGCAAGCAGTTCGACTGAATCTGAATTTGAACCAGGACCTTCAAAGTCAAACACTCCTAAACGCATATTCCTGTCTCACACAGCGTCCGCCATGTCTCAGGGAAACGGAACACTGAAAATAATAAGCATCCCTTAATTCACTTTCTCCTCTCTTGTATTTCCTCCTTCACTCCCCCAACATCGCAATGAGTCACTGCGTTCGCTTACGTTCTCGCCTCAGCCCTTTCTCTCCTTCCAGATCTGTTTCTGAGGGATTCTGCTGTCCGTCACCCAAATATATGACCCTTAAAGCATCGAAAAAAATAAGGAAGACGAAGGGACATAAACAAGACAAAAGAGAGAAACCGTTGAAAGATTCAAACAATACATGCAACTTTTGCTCACTTAAACGCAAAAAGGCTATAAAAATCGTCTAATTTAAAATACACATAGCAATTAAATAATACATTATCAGAGCTTATTTATACATTTGGAACATAAAATATGCCTTTTCAAGTAAATACGATTAAAATAAGTTTAATTTAACATTTAAAAAATTTTTGCTAATAAAGTTCAAAAATCAGCCTTTTAGCAAAACTTCAAGCCAAAAGCGGCAAATATAGGAATTGTCCTAAAAATCTCAAATTTTTTGTGTGAACTTGGTGCCACTAGTGGCCACTTTTCCGCACTACCCATCATCGAAAATAAAAAAAAAAGTTTTTTTCGGCCCACCCTAATATATATATATATAATTCAATATGTGTTTGAAATTCTGAAACCTCATCAAAACCATCTCAAATGATTTTAAATCAATTTAAATATGTTTGGAATATTGTAACATAAATAAAATGAATTTCAGATGATTTCCCCATAGACCGTAATGTAATGGAATTCTTTTGAGTGTCCATGCAAACGAACGTTGAATACTATGCATACCATATTCTATAGCAGTGGTTTCCAACGGGGGGCGTACACCCCACTAGGGGGGCAATATGACTTTTCAGGGGGGTAATTTCAGATTTCTTAGTAACAAATGTTCTGCCATTTTTTTCTAATGGAAATAGTTTCGTAGTCTAAAGATAGAAATAATACATGAAAAATTTAAAAATAACTGAATAAAAATTTATTTTCGAAACGTTCCCATTTAAAAGTTCAAAATACACTGACACCGGAATAATTATGTGAATTTGTTTTAGGTATTTTGACACCTTTTAATATATTAGAGAATCATTCTAATTTTTCTAGTTTTAATATTACTTTAGTACAACACACTTCTTTTTTTATTATTTATTTTTAAAAAACTTGTACATCCATTCATAGTGCAATATGCCCATGAAGGAACTTTTACATATGAAATTTTGTACGGTATATCTAAAATTAATTATTTGGACAGGTTTATTCCAAAAGATGTTTTAAATTATGTAAATGGAGTACTACTTTTATGAAATTAATAAATCCCTTGTGCATCACATAAGGAAATGGGTAGAATGTAAAATTCTTATGGCTCTTCTGCAAACCACATACACAATATATAAACATACTTCATGAGATAGACATAAACATTTTTAAATTTTAAACTCGGAGAAAACATGGTGGTCAAATAATAATAATTGGAAAACGAAAGCCTGATATCAAAGAAGTATGTTACAAAAGAAAAATATTTACATAAAATGTTTAAAAGCGCGAATCCGGAAATGTTACTTGTGAATTCTGTTATCCATGCAGTCTCGGTGATAAACTTGTTCTGAATGAAGTACTACTAAAATCCATTATGAAATGTATCATTTCAATCAGATGCCATACAATATGTGAGAGGTATTTCAAGAAATTTTACAATGATAAAAAGTAGGCTATTAATAAATTTTAAATTTGAGGTAAGTTGTCAAAAAAACTTTTGTAGATGAAAATTCAAAGATCCATGGCCTCAATGCATTCACAGAGTTACGTTAAAAACATACTTGTAATTAAAAAAAATATGATTTTGATAAACTAAAGAATGTGAAACCACTTATCAGAGTTAATGTTATTTTCCGATCCTTCTGGGAAAATTGAAGTTTATTTTTTATGTTATAAGATTTATGATATAGAAGGGAGACGGGACATCATGATTTTAGAGAGGCTTAGGTGGGGCACGGCCAAAAAAAGGTTGGGAACCTCTGTTCTATAGTAAGTATCTTGTGGTGCACTTCATAGATATATATATATATCAATTTCAATGTGTTTGATATAATGAAACCTCATCAAAAATAACCGAAAACGAATTTTCCGCATAAGACATAATGTAACGGAATATTTTTGAATGTCCCTGTAAAGGAATGATATACTCTGTACACTTTGATTTCAATACCGACCATGTTATAGCAAGTCTGAATAATATACATACATTTCATGGTAAAACGACTATTTTTACACGAGTCAGAGCATGGAGAAACGGCAGACGGACAGACAGACAAACCGAATTCGTAAAAACTCTTCAACTATGTAGGAAAGCGTTAAAAAGACAATGACAACTTGTGGTAAACCATTTATCAACCAGTTACTTTTGGAAAGCAGCAGAAATTCATATCAATAAATCACCAAAATATTTCTTTATTTTCACAACCTATCGACTGGTATTTTTATGTGATGTTTTCCTATATAGTTGACTACTAAAAAAAGACAAAAGAATTATTGCTTTCACAAGCTTATGCGCAGTTCAAAATCATTTCCTAGAAATGTTGATATTTCATCATATATTTAATATGTTTATTTTACAATTGAAAAATGTTGTTTCTGCTGTGATTTATGCAGTGTCCCTACGATTGTGTTAAATTTAGTCGAAAACCTGGCATGGTATAAACATGCGAACATTTCCTGATTTTTTTTTTTTTTAAGAAACCTTTATATCTCCATGGATATACATTCTATTATTACAGGTAATTGTATAAGATCCACATATTCATGTGCTGCAGTAACATATCGGTTCGAGTATTTATTTTACAGGGTGATCCCAAATAATATATTTCTTTAATTCAATTTGTTTTTGGTTTCCTTAATTACCTTTGTGATTAAACCTTCACTGCAAAATATTTCAAGTTTCTTCTTTATATTTCTGAAGTTCCAGAAGAATTCGTCGAATATTTCTGAAGATATAGAAAACGTCTAAAATCGAAAGTGACCGATGACTTAAGTCGGAGGTTGTCAGTATACACGTTTAAGATTAATTTCTACAATAGAAGGATACACAAGACAGTTTTTTTAAGGTCAGAGCATACTAGTTTATTTTTATGATTATTCTAAAGTTATAAGTGAATCTATTAATGTGTATTCGTAACAAAATTTTAAATATATTTGTCACTGAAAAGAAATAGTTGTAAGTTTGCAAACTTTCTGAACTTTTATTGTTGTATATGATGTATTCTCACATAATTTTTGCTTTCAGGAATAAAAATCGGGTTTAATTATTAAAATTAATTGAACTTAAACTTCTTAAAATAAAATTTTCAACTTATAGAAGAATGTTTTAATGATTCAAAATAATGAAAAAATGACCCGGAGAGATGATTTTTAATATTTAATTTAACAGAAAAACCAAGTTAAACTTGCGTGTTTAATTTACCTTGCCGTCCCCTTGATATTTTATCTTTCTAACTTTTTATTTTCTTCAAAATTTTTGCTTATAATGCATTTGCATAGTGCCCATAGAACATTTAAATAAGAAATAATAACAATGTAGTATTTTTAGAAAACAAAATTTTGGTATAACATTTTCTTAAAGGCTGAAATTTAGTAGTTTATATTATTTTATGCTGAATTATTTTATTTTATTATTATTTACCTGTAACACATATGTTTCAGACATGCTAATTTATTATATAGACCTACCAGGGTTAAAGAAATAAATACATTTTGTTATTTAAAATCATTTACTAAGAATTTCATGGTTGCAAACAGAAATATAAGAGTAGGGACGCTAAGAATACCACAGGGAGAGTAAGCACTATAGTAAGTAATTAAATATTTAGAATACTGTTTCTCCAAATATTGGTCACGATCATATAACGAGAGGCTTCAGTCAATCCGAAAATAAAATAAAATGTTTATGTACATGAAGTGTCTGTTATTAAATAATAATAATCAACTATTACATAATTGGTATTGATACCAGTGTAGTCTGAAAAGTAAATGTAAACATGTATAAATACAGGGCTGCATTGTTTATCGCTTGAAAGCTTTACTACATGACGATTTACATTTGCAACACACAGAAATAAATTATTACAAACTAATTTAGTTTTTCATGCAACTATTGAAGAAAATGCTTTTTACACAGGGAAGAAATAAAAATATATAGGATCGTTGTTTTGAAAGAATCTGTTACAAAGATTTTTTTAAAACAGTACTAAATGTACTAAATATGTATTAAAATAAAAATATTATTCAAAAACTTAAATGTCAAAATTGTGTCAAAATGCCTCATATATCTTCCGTAATAAAATGAACGAATTGGAATTCTAAAAAAATTAAAATTTGCTATTATTCACAAGAATTTGAAATCGATTACCTTATAAATTTCAAAAGAAAGTAATTACTGAAAAATTTATTGTACAACAATTATTTTTTCGTTAGAGAAAGGAAAATTTGCAGTTCTCTTCCATAATTGTTTTCCACGAAACGCTTCTAAAATATTGAATTATTAAAGAATGAAAGAAAAATTTTCTTTCGCTATTTCCCTTCAGTTTTCAAATCATAAATACATAATCTGTCAAAGATTGCTTTCTCAAACTATGAAAATTTAATTAGCTTTAACATGGAAAGAAATTTAATGCTGACGTATTTTTTCCCTTAAAGTATTAATCGGTGTGCACTTGAAATAATTGAATCGTCATTTAATATTGTGTTTCAAATATTATAAGAAATAATGTATTCAAAAGATGTAAAAAATTCTTTTATAAAAACGTTGCATTTAATCTAATTTAAGAGAGAGAAAATTAGTTTGCATTAATACAGTGTCTCTTTAAAAAATTGCAATATTTGATGTTGAATATTAAAAAATTTAATTTAACTACAAAAATGCTTAGTTCTATAAATAAATTACAAATTTCTTTTCGGAAAATACGTCAAATAAATAGGCGATGCCCCGTTGGCTGAAACAGTTTTTATATTATTCGACAATAGGTTAAAACTGAACAAACAATGTTTTATGCATTTGAATTATTTGGCAGAGAATTCATCAATTTTTAAAACATTTGTTTTAAGTATTTTATAGAATTTTCTAATATAAATTTAGACTAGTTGACAGCTTAAGGAATAACAGATAAGGAATACATATTTTACATACATATTTATTCGAAAGTTGTAAAAAATCTTTGATAAAATCACTGTATTTAAACCAGTTTAAGAGATTGAAAATTAATATGTATTATTCGGTGGATCTTTAAACAATTATAATATTTTATGTTTAATATTAAAAAAATTAATTCACTCCAAAAATGTTTAAAATTTATAAATAAATTACAAATTTCTTTTTGATAAAATGTACCAGATAAAGAGGCGATACTACAGTGGCTGAAACAGTTTTATATTATACGACGAAAGGTTAAACTGAACAAACAATGTTTTACACATTTAAATTATTTGACAAAGTATTAATATATATTTAATACACTTGTTTTAAATTTAGACAAGTTGACAGCTTGAGAAATCTGATAAGGAATAAATATTTTTCTATTCATTCTAGTTCTAAATAAAACTAGTATGTTGTGGCCATCACAAAACTTTCTTTTCTATAATTCAGGTCAATTAAATCGTTTAAATAGTACAAGAAATTACAACGATTTAGCACCAATTCATATCACAGTATATCTAAATTTGAAGTTTGATGAAAATTCGTGCATTATTTCTTGAGATAGAGCTATAGCGTAAATTCTGAAAAGTTCAGCATAGCAGCGCCACGTGTTGAGAGATTTACACCAAAATACATAAATTGTCAAATCATGTCAAGGGCTAACTGATTCTGAAGTTTGATGAAAATTCATGCATTAGTTCTTGAGATACAGCTATACTGGAAATTCTGAAAAATGCAGCATAGCAGCGCCACCTGTTGAGCAATTTTCACCAAAACATAAACAGCACTATTTCATATCAAGGTGTTCCTGAATCTAAAGTTTGTTGAAAATCCAGGCATTAGTTATTGAGATAGAGCTATTGCGGAAATCGAAAAAAATGCAGCAAAGCAGCTCCACATGTTGAGTGATTTACACCAAAATGTATAACATGATCATTCCTGTCAAGGACTAACTGAATCTGAAGATTGATGAAATTCCGTGCATTAGTTCTGGAGATTGAGATATTGCGGAAATCGTGAAAAATGCTGCATAGCAGCGCCACCTGTTTAGAAATTTACACTAAAAATTAGTCAGCACCAATTTATATCATGGACTAATTGAATATAATTTTTTATTAAATTCCGTTCATTAGTTCTTGAGATAGAGCGCCCACAAAACAGACTCAAATACTCACAGACTCACAGATAGACATGTTGTAAAAACATGTTTTTCGGGTTCTCTGACCCCTAAAACGTGTAAATCCGTCAAAAACCAAAATTCGAAAATTTTCATGAATCCAATACTTTCTTCTTGTAAAGATAGAAGAAAGTAATAAGAAAAATTGAAAAAAGAAAAAAAATTGCTTAGCACTGATAATTTTACACTGCTATATTGATAACTATGAGCAGTAAATTAACATTTTATATGAATTTTAATCTAACACAAATCAGTTAATCTATTTCGTATCACATTTGCATATCCGATAAAAAAAAGACATGAAGCTGAAAAATTTGAAAGAAAAATCTCAGAATAGTTTCAGTTTATCCTATTGAAGTTTAAAACGGTAAAAACCAAACAAATACTAGAATTATTTGCACGCAGGAATCACAAACTTTTTAATATCAAAGATGAATTTTATATTTTTAACCATCGTGTGGGTGCGTCCACATTTAGGTAAATTTCGTATGAAATACTACCTATTGGCGTCGTTCCTATGTTGGAATTGCGGAAAAAATTTCGCAGATCTACACCGATCACGACCCCTAGAATCCAAAACCACCATCAGTAAAAAACATATATATATATATATATATATACATATATTTATATTATATATATATATATATATATATATATATATATATTATATACATTTATATTATTTATATATATATATATATATATATATATATATATATATATATATATATATATATATAATATAAATGTATATAATATAAATGTATATAATATATATATATATAAATATATATATATATATATATATATATATATATAATATATATATATATATATATATATATATATATATATATATATAATATATATATATATATAATATATAAAATCTCGGGTATAAAATCTCGATCAAGTTCGTGAATGGGCAAAATCGGACCAAGGGTATGGAAATAGGGAGGGGTTTTGTGAAAACAGAAAAAACCCCATAACATCTTAATTTTTGTACATATCAAATCAGTTTAAATTTTTTATTACTTCTAAAAATAGGGCCCAGAATATATGTATCACAGATTTTGGATAAAATTAAAAATGGGCTCAATGGTTGCAAAAAATAGGGTTTTGGGGAGAAAAAAATTCATAACTTCGACAATTCTCAAGATATGAAATCGAATTAATTTTCGATATCTCCTTAATATTATCTACAACTTTTGTATTCACAAGTTTTTGATAGGACCAATTAGTACTAATGTAACCAATTCGTATAGGACCAAATCTATTAGAGAAATATACTGCAAAATTGATTTTCTTACAATTGTGGTGCGAGACTATAAAAATAGTCTCCATGGACAGTCCTGATTTCGCCTAATTTCTAATATCATAACCCATTTAAGATCTTGAACTCTTTTACAAAAAATGTTTACGTATTTAAACTCTAAGCTATATATAGATTTGAAATGTGTAATAAAAAAATGCGTGATTTTTGAACCAATTTTGATAAAGAAAAATACGCAGCGAGAGGGTTAAATATGATTAATATAATCACTTAAGCTACTATTAGTTTTTGTTGCATTAAAATATCTCATTTTGTTGATTTTCTGTAAGCAAGTAAACCCTATTGGTTTACAATGGAAGTCTATGGGAATTTGGCGAATTATTAGAGATATCGCCAAGTTCGCGTCACTTTTGGTGGCAGAATACTGTCCCCTACGGATACCCCCCCCCCTTATAGGTATAGAGATGCATTAAATGCTGATCAATAACCAATGAGATGAGTTTCATTTGGGCATTGCCATTAAACAATTAACAAATAATTGCGATTTATGTGCCACGTACGATAGCGTAATATATATTTATATATATAGATTGTCTCTTATAAAATGTGATAAACAACTGGTTTATTATATATTTTTTTAATTATCGAAAGGGAAATGCTTTACTTAATTAATTCATTTCTTCTTTTTATGTTACGTGAACGACGTCACGGGTAACAGCTAGTATTACATAAACACACACAAATATCACATATGAATGAATATGGGTGTATATTTAAGAAGAAAAAAAATATGCGCATCATGTAAAAAAACTTCTTGACAACAATTAAAAATACAAAGTTTTGTATCTTTGAAGCGTTAAATAAAATACTGTTGCAAATAACGCTTTAAACATTTTGATTACAGCACACTTATTATATATATAAATCTCCAGATTGAGAACCTTCTGTAACTTTACAGCAAAACCCTTACTTATTCCCCAAGAGTACAACGTATGTAAATATATGTACAAACTTGTAGAATCTTCATTAGCCCAATTGCACAAGCGGCCTGTTAACTGATGAACGGATTGATTTACAACATCCAGGCACCTATTTTGGATATGTCACGCCCCAGTGCAATCACTTATTTTACGCCCCGCATACACCTCTTTTCCTAAGCAAAATTGAACATTTTATAAAGTTATTTATTTTTAATTTAAAACTTTGTGGAAAATTTAAAATTAACTGAATATATAATGTATAAAACAAACGAGCAAGTTTCAATTTTTTACATTTTTCTACAGAAAAAAATAAGCAGTAAATAGACAGAAATAGTCATTACAGTAAATTGGCTCCTTTAAAAATACTCCACAAAACTATATTGGACTTTTGTTTAACAAAAACTGTATCGTAGAAGTTACAGAATTCCCCCCTTCACTTTAAATGGTAAACCCTTCAAAAATGGTAGAACCCTTCACTTTAAATGGTAAACTGAAAAAACCAAATTCATAAACGCTTTTCATCTATGTTGGAAAGTGTTAGAAATTTTCATTTTAACATGAAAGCATAGATTCTAATTTCTACACTTACACATAAAAGCTGATATTGGCGGGAAAAGGATTGCCATTGGCGAATTTGAGCCCAAGAAATGGAAAAGAACCTTTTTAATGATATTCTGCTTATCTGTTCAGTACACAATAGGATTATAACTCTATACACGATAAAAAAAAGAATTTAATTATGCGCCAAACTATGCTTGTAAAACAGCCGGTTATTAATTATTTTAAATACTAAAAAAAAAGAGAAAATAAAATTAATTGAATGTAATATTTGGTGTAAATATATATACCTTTTTTCCTTGTTTTTCTTTTGAAACAAAAACATAAAATGAAACTATCGCATAATATTAAAACAAATAACTATTTTTAGTTAAAATACAACAGTGTGTATCTATAGCAAATGTTTAGCATTCTTTTCCCATTGTAATTTAAATAAACTCCACCAATATCAAGAAAATGTGTACATTGGTTTTATTATTTATATTTCGTAATATTATTCAATGAGTGTAATTTTCAACTTAGACAGTATTTAATGAAAATTCAAAGAAATGAATTAAATTTAATGATTTTTTTTTAATTTCATGCAAGACTGACAAGTCTTTAATGAAAACTCAAAGGATCGAAATGTCGGTATTTAAGTACTATGAATCGGCAAAATCTTAAAAACAGCATTTTGCGTTGTCACTGCTCAAATTTCTATGGTAAAAATTGATTGTTTTTTCGTACATGTTAATTAACTAAGAAATATAAGTATTGATACCGTGCCTTTAATAATCATTTCCACTGATCTGAAACGAGAAAGTATGATCTTTTGCTGCCCAGTGGAATAACGAACTTTATCTACAAATGTAAATTTGTGAAAGATCCTGTTTTCAATGTTACAAACAGTAACCATTTTTAAATTCTTAACTGGCCATGTTAAACGCATGTTGCGGTATAAAATTATTTTGTTATATTAAAGAGGATTTCAAACTTACAACTTTGATTACCATTGATTAGCACTTTTTATTCAAGTACTTTCCAAAGCTTTTAATTAATATTCAATTATACTTATCATTTTAAATACTGAAATTATCACAGCTTAATGTTATTCACATTTTGTACCACTTCTTTTCCTTTTATTTTACCTGTAGCATTTTAATTTCCTTATCGACTATGTTAAACGCATATTACGATATCAATTTCTTTTTTATAATAAAAAGCAGTGCAAACTTACACTACCGATTAACACAGATTTACGCTTTTTATACAAGGACTATCCAAAGCTTTTAATTAACATGCAACTTTATTTATCATTTTAAGTACCAAAGTATCACAGCTTAATTCTACTCACATTTTGTACCATTTCTTTCTATTTGATTTTATCTGTAGCATTTTAATTTCTTCCTCAAGTTTGTTAAATGATTGTTACGATATTAATTTATTTTTTATACTAAAAAGGAGTACAAACTTACACTATAGATTAATACAGATTTACACTTTTTAATCAAAGTCTGTCCAAAGCTTTAATTTAATTTGCGACTCAAATTTTGTGTCATTTCTTTCTTGCTTATTTTATCTGTTGCATTTTAATTTCTTTATCGAGTATGTTAAACGCATATTACGATATCAATTTCTTTTATTATAATAAAAGGGATTGCAAACTTACACTATTGAATAACACAGATTTCCTTTATATTCAAGGGCTATCTGAAGTCCATGATTTGCAACCCTGTTTATCATTTGAAGCACAAAATTATCACAGATTAATGCTACTCAAATTTTGTATCATTTCTTTCTGTTTTACCTATAGCATTTTAATTTCTCAATTGAGAACGTTAAACCCATGTTAAGTTACAAATTACTTTTATTGTTATAGCAAATAGGAATTCAAACCAACACCTTTGATTATCACTCATTTACACTTTTCCTTCAAAGTTTATCCAAAGCTCTTAATTAATATACAATTCTCACAAATAATAAATAAGGACTTTACATTGCGTACATAAATGTGAGAACAAAAACAATATGCTATCTAACGTACGTTTTATTTCACTATTTTGAACAAAGATATACAAATTAAAATCACAAACATAAAAATTATACTCAACGTGTCGGTTTGATCAGGGGCTTTCATTATTTAACATGTATGTAATTTTTTAACGATTTGTATTTTAGAAAAGGATGGTTTTAAAGATAAACCGAAACGTCTAGTATAATTTTTGTTTTTCAGATTTTAATCTTTGTTCAAAATCTCGAAATAAAGCATACGTTGGATTGCAACTTATTGTTTTTGTTTTTACATATACAACTTTATTTATTATTTTTAGTTCTACCATTATCACGACCTAATGTTATAAGTAATAGTAATGTTTGAACCATTATTATTTCTATTTTCTTTTACGTGTATCGAAAAAAAAAATCAAGAAAAAAATTGGAGAATTTTATTTCTTTTAGACCATTCTCATGTCATATTATAATTTATATAATTTATGTAAAAAAAAAACACGTTCAACTTAAAATAAATTGATAATAAATCATTGAAATGAAATTGGTCTTATCTTTCCGATATCTGTTTTTACTTTAGAGGCAAGAATTATTTTGATATATTTAATTGATTTGAAAAGCAATACTTTGTAAAACTTACCTTTAGCTAAAAAAATATTAAATTCCAGGCAGTTTGTGATGATAAAATTCTTAGAAATATTTTTAACTTTTAAGACACATTGTGCATATGATGAATATTGGATTCAAAGACGACAGGATTTCTAGATAAATGTGCAGAAATAAAAATTTGAAAAATATACGATTTATTTTTTTTATTTTATGCTGGATGTATTACACGTATAGGAGCAGCATCATTTGAAGGAAAGGAATGCACAGTAATGAAATAAGCATACACACACACACACACACACACACACACACACACATATATATATATATATATATATATATATATACTAATATTATAAAGAACTAAAGTTTGTTTGTTTGTTTGTTTGCTTGTTTATTTGTACGGGTTAATCTCTGTAACTACTGAACCGATTTCAAAAGTAATGGTATCAAAATGATAGTGTTAGTCCATGTTCGAACATAGGCTATATCTTATGTCTACGCCACTACCCAAAAGGGGGTGCAGCAGCAAAAAACGTTCTAAAAATGCAACTTTTGTGTTACTGAAGGACCTAGGAACATGAAATTTGGCATGGTAGTTACTTAACAGGTATGAATGATCTCTAAGAAAATTTCTTAAAACATTCTAAATTTAAAGCAGGTAATAATGCGCGAAAAGCGTTCTAAAAAATTTTCTAAATGACGATTTCTACGCAGTCTCAAGAAGTATCAAACCCATTAAAAAAAAAAGATTTCAAAATGATGGTGTCATTACCTGTTCCAACATAGGCTACATCTTATGTCCATGCCACTACCCGAAAAGAGGTGCAGGAGAAAAAAACATTTTCTAAAAATGTGATTTTTGTGTTCCTGAAGGGCTCAGAAACATGAAATTTGTGTTGGTAGTTACTTATAAGATATAAAAGATCTCTAAGAACTTTTCTAAAAAAATTCGGAATTTAAAAAGGATGAAAATGCGCAAAAAAGTACTAAAAAACGTTCTAAATGGCGATTTCTACGCAACCTCAGGAAGTACCTAACCTGTTTCAAAAATAATAGTGTAAAAATGGTGGTAACAGCCCTTGCTCCAACATAGGCTATATTTTATGCCTATTATATGATATTTATATGTCTATGTTTATTATATGAAGTGAGCGAAAAGCGTTTTAAAAACATTCTAAATTACGATTTTTGTGCAATCTTATGAAACACCAAATTGATTTCAAAAATAATGGTTGCTATATGAAATAATACGTGGTGATATAACCTGCTCAAACATAAACTATATTTTATGTCGGTGCAACTACCACCAGAAAGTTACAGGAGCGAAAAACGTTCTAAATTGCAATTTCTGTGATACTGAAGGGGCTATAAACTTTAAATATGGGATGGCAGTTACTTATAAAATTTAAATACCCTCTAAGAAATGTCGAAAATAAATTCGAAATTTAAAATGGGGATGCGAAGGGAAGGGGCGAAAAGCTTTCTATAAATGTCAAAAATTACTATTTGCATGCAATCTCAAGAAATAATAAACCGATTACAAAAGTATAAGGGTTGTCGATCAATGGTGATAGTCTTTGATCCTACACAGGCTATATGTTATGCCGGTGCCACTAACCCTGAAGTATGTAGGAACAAAAAACGTTTTAAACAAGCCTTTAAAAACTTTCTAAATTACGTTTTCTATGGAATATTAGGAAATACCAAACCGATTTCAAAATTAATGTTGGCAAATTAAAGGTGATAGTCTCTGTTTCAACATATGTATGTTATGTTAGTGACACTACCAACAAAGAGGTGGTAGACGTTAGACAAGAAGCTTGGAATCTAACATGATGGTTAATTTTAAGATGTAAATGTGTACTAAGAATGGTTTCTAAAAAATTCAAAACTTCTAATGAATATGAAAACCATGAAATGAGTGTATGAAATGAGCATAAATGCTTCAAAATACTTTCTAAATTATCATTTATTTAGAATTAGTTTTAGTTCTTCTTAATAACTTAAGTGTCATTTCTGCCTAATGCAGTGTAATAATGAAGTTTCGTCAAACTCTGGCTTAATTAGCAATTTTTGGATTATTCCTTAAAGTATAATTTCTTCTAATAAAATTTAGACATGTAAATATCACTTGGTATATTTCAACCTATTACGCGAGAAAAGCAAGCCGCGGGTTTTGCTAGTATATATACTATACATATACATGTAATCGGAGTAAATCCTAATAATAGCATATATATATATATATATATATATATATGGACTGAATAAATTCACAATGTTACGCAATTTTAATTCTTTATTTTATATTAGATGTATTATATCTATAGTAGCAATGTCATTAAAAAGAATGAAATACACATTAATGGAATACAAATATACAGGCCCCAATTTGTTTTTATCTATTTATTTAAGGGTTATCTTAATTACATCTCGTAAACTGATTTATCACAGACTTCATTTTCAAAATTTATGAGGTGTTCAGAGTAAGTTGTCTATTAAAGTAAGTTCGTTAAGAACACTTCCTTTAAATCGAGCAGAGTAAAATCTCGTTCTTAGTGTGTTCTAAAATAGTTGTATGTTCTTTGTGTACATTTTTTGATTTTCCTCTGATTTTTTATATTTCCTACTGTTTTACTTTTCAAATGCGTTATATCGGCAGTGGTAGCCTATTCTTGGCAAAGTTGGCAGTCTATTATATGATTTAATGCATTTATTTGCTACCTTTGGTGTTCTGAAGACTGACGATTATACATCCACTTGTCACTTTGGTTTCTTAAATTTTTATTGTCTTTTCATATCTATATTTCATTCGTAGTTCGAATTTGTATTTAAATCATATCTATTTTAATTTTATTTGGCTTCGTGTATTAAAATATGTATGTTTCCTATTATATTGGAATTTTACAGCGGGCTTTATTTAGTATGATGTTTTGTAATTTTTGCCTGTGATAAATATTTGGAATATTATTTTATACCATCTCCAAATTGGAGTTTTGGTCATTTAATTGCTGATATTCGTTATATTAATTATTTCAAATTTAGTTATTGTGTATACATGCAATATGACCAGAATAAATTAAGAATAATATACGACTTTAATTCTTTATTTTATATTGTATGTACTCTTAAATTTTTAGTAGCAATGTCATTATAAACAATGTAATTAGTGGGTTTCGCAATTACATCCCGTGTGCAATTTTATGATTAAGAATTGTTAATGGTCTCATTCTTTTCCTTATGTATCGTAGACTAAGAAAAGCGATGGTGAACATCTGGGACCCGTGACTATTAAGGGGAATGGGAGGGGAAAGTGTTGAAGAGATGAATTTTCTTTTCTATTTCCATAATATATACATATATTTGATTTAAAATTTTATAGGTATGATGGAATGTCTCCAAAACCATGTCAGTCCTTTTACCTATGATGGGGAAGAACAGGATAATATCATTACAATGACTGTTGCACCACCAATGTGAAACATGTGTCTAGAATGCCAGACATTGGTTTACAAGAATACCAAAAAAGTGTTAGTGAATGTATTATTAATGGAACAAAGAATTTCTGAGACCCATTTTACAAAGAAAATTAAAAACGTGTAAAACAATGGTAAAAAAACGTTTAAGTTGCAACTATAGAAGTTATTGTGGAAATAAAGGATGACAAACGTTTGTCCTTTGCCGTTCGCGTCCTGATATAAATTTCAAAGCGTGTAACGGAAAGTATGAGTTAAGAGCAGTCCCACGATCCTTATTTGCAAATGATGGAACAATGTACAAAATCCATTCCAAAAGTAAGCTAATTCATCATTTAGAAGAACTTTGCACAAATGAACTCATAACAGACATTCTCATTACGTCTTTACGCACCAGCAAAGGTTCAGTCAAAATAAATTCCTCTGACTCTGGTGCTACAATCATTTATGGTTTGCCAGAATTGCATACATTGATACCTTCAAAAGGCACTAAAAACTGTTGCTGATTTAGCACATCAGTTCAACCAAAAACTTTTAATCAAGTACAACGAATATTCAGAAATACATATCATATTCGATACTTATTTTGAGAATTCACTAACAAATGCCACCAGAGAAAGACGGCAACATGATAACCTACCTGTTATATACAAGGTTGAAGAAAAGATAAGTATGAAAACTGTCACCAAGAAGAATTGTTTATCCCATCATAAAAATAAAGATTTAATTAACGTAATATAATGTCAAAATTTGCTCAGCAAATCTACTCATTTAGAAAAAACTTATTGTTTCATACCGTGGCGAAGTCAAGTCAAATAAAACAGTGGTAGAAAATAGCAGCACTTCACAAGAAGAATCTGATATAAAGTTAATCCTTCACGCAATCCTTGCAACTCAAAAAAAGGAGCTCAAATACGTATTAACAATTCTTTTACCAGTTACCGACTTTCTTATACTGGCGATCACTAAATTTCCTGAGTTGGCAAGTGATACAGAATTTGTTTTAACTGGTTCTCAGAAGCGCAAGATTTCTATAGACTTTATATATCAAGATTTAGGTTAGAAAAGAGCTAAAGCTTTTCTGGGAATGCATTGTCTTTCTGGATCTATAACAGTGGTTTATTCAGTGGTAAATTAAAAACCAGTTTTTGAGAAAGCTTCATAAATGCTAGCGACAGAATTCTGAAAGCACTTACCGCATTATGTCAAACATATATTATCGAGAATGAAACATACATTGCACTTGAAGAATGCGTACGTTCAGCGTATATGCCAAAATTGAAGATTAAAACACTGAGTAAACTAAGATAGTGGAAAGAGAAAAAAAGGAAGCTGAGGGAGTCAATATCCCTCCAACTCAAGCCACCTTTTACCCGGCCATAAGAAGTGCTCATTACCAAGCGATAACACAATAAAGGGCACACATCCAGAACCTATTATTCCACCCCTATTAATTTTGTCTGGATGATAAAGGAAAACGAATAACTACCTGTCATGTGTGACATGGCTTGTGCTCCTCCTTTCATCAGTGCGTTATTTATGTATCAAGTGAAGATGTCTAGCATCCAGCAGATGTTCAGAAAATAGGAGTACCTTGTACTGAAATGTACTCATGCGCGGATGATATTGATAAATGTGAGAATGTTGGAGATTTGATGATGTGAATTATGATAATAGTGATATCGAAGATCCTACATTGTTCGAAAGTTGAACTTATCATTGAAGTTTTTACAATTTAAGTACATAGTATATATAATACAGAACAACAATACAAAGATAATAAATAATATCTTGCATTAAAAAATTTGCATTATTTAGTAATTAGTTCCCTTTCAATTACGGCACCCTCCTTCTCTATCTTACGTCCTAAGATGTCTACGATAAATTTTATTACTCTATCAAGCGCTCAAGTACAACAAAAAAGGAAAAATAGAGTTCAATTTTTTTTCTCATATTCTACCCCTCTTCCCCTGAAATTGTTGTTTCTTTCCTACACCCCCTCATGATCGACCCTTGTCGCGGGTTCCAGATGTCCTCCACCGCTTTTCTTATTCTACAAAGCACAATGAAAAAAATTAAACCACACACAAAATTGCACACGGATCTAAGAATAATGGTAGTTAGAAAACCCACTAAATGCACATTAATGGAAAACACACTTTTATTACACATTAATGGAAATAAAGTTTTCATATTCTATATAAAAAGAATAAATTCTGAATAATGGACGATTTTAACTCATTATTTTATACTAGATGTATGACCTCTTTCGTAGCAATGTCATTTGAAAGAATAGAATGCACATTAATGGAATAAACACACACATGTAAATATATATCTGTTATATATATAATCACAATATTTTATTTTTACTGATAATATGAATCGCTATTAACATTGAGAATTTTCAGTATATTTATAATATATTTAAAAAAATTTGAATATATTCAAGTACATAAAATATTTCTACTTGCCAAAATAAATATACAAATTATAAATAATCTTTTCTGATATTAAGAGCAATTACTGAAAGAATACATCTATTTTATTATATGTAATAATTAAATATACGTCAATTGTCTCTTGTATGTTTCAGCACAAACTCAAGATCATATCTTCATTTTGTGGCGTTTTAAATGCGAGAGTTATTCCCTTTATAAGATTCTGATCACGATCACCCAACTCTCTCTAAGTGAATATGACATGCGATGAAACGAAAGATTCTTCTGGGTAAAGAAATATGATTTAAAAGATATTTTTGTGGCTTTTGATGAAAAGGGATTTTGTGATAAATTAATTAGAATTTAAGAGGAAATAAAACTTAACGGAACAAATTAATTTACACTTATGATTGTGAAAATTACAACACCATGAAGGAATCATCAGAATTAAATGAAATTTAATACACAAACGACTGGTATTCGTACAAACAAATGATTACATTTTCAAAGCAAAAAAACAATATTAACTGTCCGAAAGCAGTATTTGGTGTAGAAGCTACCCGCTGCAATAAGTGCTGCTGCACTATATGGCCCATGTTGATTGGTCACTTGCGATTTCAAATGTTTTGTTACATATCTAGAAAAATACATGAAAGATTATCCTGAAACTCCGGATGTTTAAACAGGATAGCATAGGTTATATATTTCCGTGAAGATTTTTTTCCCGAAACCCCATAGGTGATGTCAACAAATTGAAAAAGAACGAATATCTTTTGGATAACCCGGTAAAAACTAATATAACAAAAACGGTCAAAATGTAGAACATGATTAAGAGGCATATTGTAATAAACTGTGTTCATTTTTATGAGAATAGCATGTATACTAGTAGAGACATTAAGATTTTTATAAATACTGTTCGAAATTTTGTCAAGTATTTTACTTATAATTTGCAGAGTTCTTCATATAAAAAAAATGTTCTTTTCATAAAATATGACAAATAATATTGTACACAATACCCTGAAATCAGAATTAAAAAAATAATAAAAATTGGATGAAAAATGAGCAGGTTTACTCAAAAATGTTTCGCTGCGCATGGGCGAAAGTAATCAAAATATAAAGTGCATAATGTATTAGCTAATGTTTTAGAGGAACTTTTGTGAAAGCCTCATAAACATAGCTTGAAAATTCTGAAAACTATCGTCAATAGAATGAGCTCGAAATCCGTTGTTCCCAAAAGGAAGCAAAAAATGAGGAGCTATATCCAAATATCTGTTGATTAGTGCCAAGATAGCACACACAATATTGTACGTACTATTAAATTTGGATACAACTCCTCATATTATTCTTCATTTTAGGAAGAACGGATTTCGAGCTTATTCAATCAACTATAATTTTCAGAATTTTCAAGCTATGATAATGAGAAGTTCACAAAAGTTTCTCTATATATTTAGCTAATACATAATGCACATTATGCATTCGCGCATGAGCAGTGAAACATTATTTAGTAATCCTGCTCATTTTCATCCAATTTTTATTATTATTTTTTTAAATTCTGATTGGGGGGTATTGTGTACAAAGTTGTTTGTCATAGTTTCTGAAAAGACATTTTTTTATATTAAGAACTCTGCAATTTATAAGCAAAAAACTTGCTAAAATTTGGGACTGTTTTTATAAAAACCTTAATTTTTCTACTAGTATACATGCTATCCTCATAAAAATGAACACAATTTATTACAAAAAGCTTCTTATCATTTTCTACAGTTTAAACGCTTTTGCTACATTAGTTTTTACTGGGTTATCCAAAAGATATTCGTTATTTTTCCATTTGTTGACGGTCCCCTATGGGGTTTCGGGGAAAAATCTTCGCGGAAATGTATGACGTATACTATTCTGTTTACACACCTGGAGTTTCCGGATAATTCCTCATGTATTTTTCTATATATTTAACAAAACGTCTAAAATCGCAAGTGACCAATCCTCAGTGACCATGACCATATAGTGTATACTTAGTGGCATGGAATAAAACAGATTTTCATTGTCTGCCTACGAAAGAACATTCTATATTCTTTCTATGCGCATCCGAAGTTCATCTATAGAAGCGTAGGACGAGGATTACGAGCGAGACGCCGAACAACGAAATCCCACAAACATGCAATAGGCGACATATCCGGCGAATACGCAGGCCACGGAAGAAGCTGCATGTGATAAGAATTCTTGCACATTCCTTGCAACATGTGGGAGGGCATTATGCTGTTGAAAGATAGCTCCATGAATTCCTTAAAGGAAAGGAACGACTTAGGGCTCCGGCACTTCACCGATGTATGCATTGCTGTTCAGATTACCCACAATTCATAGCAGCCGCGATCGTCCATGATGCGCAATCTCACCCCAGACCATAATTCTGGATGTTCGTTCACTATGACGTTCGATAATGCACTCCGGTAGGTTGTGTTCACCGGCATAGCATCTAACACTAATGCAGCCACCATGGTACCACAAATTAAAGCAGGATTCGTCCAAATAAATGACTTGTTGCCAATCTGAATGCCAGTCTCTATGTTCCTGGGCACACTGCAGCCACAGACGTCAATGATTTTGCGTGAAGGGATTCTCTATAAAGGACTTCTTGCACACAGTCCACGGTGCAGCAGACGTCGACAAATTGACGATGCAGACAGTAATACTCTTGTAGAAGTTGACCAATATGCTGCCAACTGTCAACATAAAGTTATATCGTTCGTCAGCACCATGCAAACCATGTGCCTATCATCGCGTGTTGACGTCGCCGTTCGGGGTCCAATGCCATATTTTCGAGTTATCTGATCCTCGTCGGTCCACGCTCCCAAACATTGATCACTCTGCTGCTATTGCACTGCACACGAACTGCTATTGCACTGCACACGAACTGCTATTGCACGATAAGAATATCATTCATCACGAAGGCCGGTGATTCTTTTCCGTTCAATCTCCATCAGTTACAGAAACGTCACCTTCTCTCGACCAGGAGGCATAGTTACGTTTACCACTTGTGAATAACCATATGCAAATTTCAACGTCCCACTACACACCTCTTTTTATACGGTTTCAGCAGCAGTCCAGCGAGCGCTACTCAGCCCATGCATACGTTGTGACTCTGAAATTGGAATCATTTGCATAACATACTATAATTTGCATTCTCTGAAATTTTCAGCTCAATCGCGTCATTTCTTCATGGTGTTGCAGTTTTCACAAATACTATTGTATTTATATAATGTGACGTCAGGTAATTCAACAGTTTAAAAAAAATGACATTTGCTATTTATTTTCTCATTATATTAAATAAAACACATAATGAAATATGTAATTTTGTATAAAAATTTACAAGAATGAATTAGAGAGGAGTTTTGAGAAAGAATTGAATTATAACCTGAAAAATTAAAAGGTCCCAATTGTTTTTTTTTTTGTTGTTTTTTTAACTTGTTTTGACAGCTTAACGTCTGTAATATAGAAATATATGTAGAGTACGAATATGAGACACAACCCCCACCTCAAAGTTCCATGTTTATGATTTTCGACAAACCTGTTTCAGTAAAATTTCTTTGATGGGCATTATATATACGATGGACAGAAAAATTTACATGGAGTTTAAGTGGGCACAGGACCTTTTAAATTTTCAAAAAATCAGTTTTCAATTTTTGTTTTATTCTGATTTTTTTTTATTTCTCAAAAATCTGTAAATAAACATTTAAAAATCGGTATTATTTCTTGAGTTATAATAAATAGACGGTGAGTATAATGAATATCCGTAGATATTGAAACTTTAAAACGCGTTTTCTGATATTAGTAAATTTGGGGTTTGCGAGAACTGTTACTTTCAAACTATATAAGGTACAGCTTTAAAAAAGTAACCAAATATGCGTTTCTTTATAGTCTTCATGCTAAAGCAAAAAATTAACATATTTTGATTATTTATTTTTTTGCACGTGAAAAACTTTAAAACTGTGATTTTCCTTTTTATTTTGTGCTAAAATTAAATTTTAAACAAAACTTTGTGTGTATATTTTGGTTTTAATCTAGACGTAGGTGTGTTATGATTTAATATTGTTCAAAAATTGTTTTCTATATTCATAATCTAGAGTTTTATCGTACGCGCAGCACTGAATGATTTTAATTCACGCATTAGTAAGATGAATTTTTTAATTTAAAATTTAAATATTAATTTTGTTTATACAACATTTATTTTTCCTGATAATATAGTTAAGCATACATACTTTAGGCAGAAAGGGAAAAAAAAGATCATTAATTACATATTATTTGTGTTTTGGTACTTTGAAAATACGATGTTTTTGATCATTTCGACAAACTCAAAGATCCTGTACCCCCTTAAAATAAGGCTCTATATTTCTAATTTTATTCCGTTTATCATGCCGTTATTTCCTACGAATACATACTCGCAATTCTCTAGCATCTGAAACACGTGAAATAGGAGAATTCGGGGACAGTGTAAGTAATAGGATACTCATCTTGAAAATTGCTTGATATTGCGGTTAAAGATCAACAAATGTGTGTATTAACGATAGTAATAATACTTATCAGTAAATCATTAAATTTGTCTTTTATTTCTATATTTAGCATTTATGAAATAGCAGAAGAGAGTTTTCAACTTTAATCTTAAGTATGGCATATAAAGTGGTCGATTTTACAAGTGTTGTTATAACTTGACAACTACAATTAGAACATACAATTAACATGTATTACTTTCACTAATGATAGCAAATTTGATGGGATCCGACCATAGCAATTCTAATATTGACCAAAAAAAAAAAAAAATGTTCCCGTTTACCAGTTTTTATTAATACATTTTTTTATTAGCTCACAGGCTATCAAAGCCTGAGAGCTAATGTGCCAGCAGGTTCTGGATGTACGTACATAATGCGATAACGCTTGATAGAAATATCCGATTTGCTTCAAATTTTCAAAATAGGTTCAGTCTGATAACGCGCTTCCCTTATTAGTTTTAGTGCCTCATTGGTTAAGTATAAAGGGGGAACGCGAGGCTAATCTACTCTTAATTTAGATAAATGGGTTTTTCATGTAAAACTCTCCGATTTGCTGCAAGTTTGGTATACGGGTTTATTCTGATAAGACGCTTCCCTGATAGATTTGGAGGTTCATTGGTTAGGTATAGAGGGGGAAAATGTGGAGATAATCACACATTAATTTATATAAATGGAGAATTACCCGATTTGCTTCAAATTTGGTATACTGCTTAATTTTGGTAAGGCGCTTCCCTGATTAGTTTTGGAGGGTTTTTTTTCTCATTTGAACTATATTGGTTTGTATTATAACACAAAAAAAACGCAGCTTTTTTAACATTTTTATTTTTTACCGTTTTGATCATAAAGACTGAGTTCTATTTTATGAATTATAGAATTAAATAAGAGTATAATATACAATTAGTGTGAATAGCCTGTGAGTTAATGCCATCAGTTTAACTGGGTACTTTTCTTTTTATTAAACCTTAAGATTACAAAAACTTATTTTTAGAAAATACACATATACATTATGCTTGGAATTTTTCAAATCATCACAAAGCAAATTGTTGTGAAATACATAAACTATTGTTTGCGTTATGCCTAAATAATAATAATTATATTTAAGTTTGATTGATATATTTTTCAATAACATATAAACCATTAACTTATTATTCAGAACTGATGGCAATTCGTATTTTTACAGCATTTGGCATGGGGAAATTAAATATACCAAAAAATTATAGTGTGGATATTGAACTTTTAAATGTCAGGTTAATATTTTATTATATATAAATTGCTTCTGATAAATACAATTATAAATATAAAGAACTTGTAACAATAAATAAATTACACTTTTCTTTTCTTAACGCATTGTACTTACTATTTTTGTATAGAATTGTCTACCAATAAATAAAGACATTAATTGCCTTCATCGTTTTTTCTAAACCAAATGAAAATTTTACATTGAATTAATTAAGAAAACAAGTCGATACACTTATCTCAATTACAATTAAACTTTAATGGATCTTAGATCATTAATTTAACGCAATTAGATATTATTTGTGAATATTAATTATATAAGTACCTAGGATCAGTAAAAAAGTTCCATAAAATAAATTTAGCAAAACTTTTTACCTAAAAAAGTATCAAAATTTAGGACACGTAAAAAAAAGTTAAAGAAGATGTTTAAATTAAGGAAAATAAGCGCATTTCTCATTCATTTATGGATAACACTTTTTCAAATGTGAGTGATTATTATACACCTCTAGCAGTCATAAAAGGTTCCGGTATAAAATAAAGCCTAAGCGTCTATTTGTAACGAGTAATTTCAAAATGGAACATTTATTAAACAGTGAAAATATATGAGGAAGGAATGTAAGTAACTGAAGTTATTTATTTATTTATTATTTTGCTATATGGAAATTGCCAGTTTTAAATAAATCAGTTGCAGATTTTCTTTTAAAAAGATATTAACAAAGACATAAAATTCCTGAAAATTAGAATATCTGGTAAAATAGAAGTTTTGAGGAAACAGTAAATTGCATCCTAAAAAATTTAAACTGCATGCCATTATATTCTCATAAACTTTTTTATTTACACGTTTTAAAATTTTCTTCCACCATGAATATCTATATAACAAAATAAAAATAAATCTTTCAAATAAATTCACAAAATGGAACTTTGCCAGTAAGAAATACTAAAATATCTTTGGATAATCAATCTCCTTAAATATTTATTTTAGTACATTTCTTTCTTTATTTCTTTCTTTATTTATTTATTTTTAGATAGAAAAACAAGTTTCATTATACGATTTTCCTTTTTACTTGTTTTTCG
Organism: Maratus speciosus; assembly: GCA_963932465.1. Classification (NCBI taxonomy): domain Eukaryota; kingdom Metazoa; phylum Arthropoda; class Arachnida; order Araneae; family Salticidae; genus Maratus; species Maratus speciosus. Next base: position 90,382,137 of record OZ010791.1, on the reverse strand, counting down.
TTTGTATATGGTTTCTTGCATTAAATATTATCCTAATATTTTAAATAATGAATATTACAACATGTTAAGAAAATGTAAGTTCCATTTTAAATTTCAAAAAGCTAATGTAACCAGAATAATAATTTTTTAAAACTAATCCATAATAAATTATACTAGTAAATCTGCTAATCAGAGACTCCAAAGTTAGCTCTGAAAGCTACATTTTATACCGATTTTAAATTTATTTAAAAAGTCCTACATTTTTTTTTCATTTCATTATTACTTCAAATAATAATTTCGATAAATTCAGGAGGTTTAACTTTTAGGAACTGTAACTATTACATATTCTGATACTCTATAACTATTTATTTTTTTTGCAATCTTTTTATAAAATAATTTTTTTTATATGTCGGAATCAGAGATATCTACTTCACTTAATCCTGAGCTGATTCATTAATTTCACAACAGTAACTCTCTGAAAAGTCATTAAATTCTAAATATTTGTACGAGACTTAAATATAACTTATTTGTTTAATATCTATTATAGTATAAATGAAATAAGAATATATTTGGCTATATTCACAGTAGGAGATACAAAATAAATGAAATACGGAAGTTTCATTAGATTTTGTAAAAGAAACGGAAATCAGCGTCAAATCTGTACGTTTATTTATATTTTTCACTTAGTTCAAGTAGTTATTAGAAGTTAATTCTTCCTGTAACATGCAATGCATGACTTTGATCTACTTTCCATAAACTTTTGTCATACTCTGCTTTTTTATTGAATAAATAGCTTGAAACTTTGGTTGGTTAGTTGGTTGTATGAAGTTTTATGCCACAAAATCCCTTAAGAAATATCCTGCGCCAAAATAAAAAAACAAAACCCCTCAACAAATGAGTCTAAAACAATATATAATATAAAGAAAAATAACATTGAAAGATCATTCAGAAAAACATTCTGGATGGGGTATCCTAACCAGATGCAGTCAAAGAAGTGTAGAAAAATAAAATTGTAAAGTCCTAAAACAGTAAAGTATAAAAGTAATAAAAAAATCAATAAAAAAAGCTATTTGGATGGGGCTCACATTCCGATGCCGTAAAAGTTTAAGGTAATAATGTTAATTGTTAAACCAATGAAGCATAAACAATTATATCTCAAAATAAAAGCCTACACGCTTTAAAAAAGTAAAGAGTTCCCCATGAGGTGTTTTCTCAGTGAGGTTTGTCAATGTAGGCGGCGATTGCTTGAAACTTTGATTCGATGGACAATATTTTCAGATGGCTGTTACTATTCACCATTTTTGTTATTTTTTCTAATTCAATAACATGGTGTATATGTTGTGAAAGAAAAAATAAATGTACCTTTGAAGTTTTTTCATAGATGAAGAGTACTCAGAATAAGAAAAATCTTATCAGACAACAATTATGTAATTTCCTATTGATACACAATATTTCATTATTTATACTTTTACTCTAAACAACAGAGATTTATATATTTTATTCATCTATAGCATCCCAGGTCTATAATGTTTGTGATTGAAATAATTTATTTTAGAAGACTTATACCACATACTTTTCAGATAATTATTCCAAAAACGAACTTCTAGTATATTTCCTTTTTCATAGTCTGTGTCAACATGTGTTACATTCATGTATATGTCGTAAACTAATTGAGAAATATGGCTCTTTTCAAAGAGCTAGGCTAATTGAAAAGTAATCTGCATTTTTCCTAAGAGCCGAATTTTTTTTCTTGATTATTGGAAAATGCCCATATAGCTATAGTCTAATTAGAAAATCATTTGTAGTTTGTCAAACAGCCTGATATTTTTTAAGTTTATTGCAATAAGCCTAAGAAGTTTTAGGCTACTTAGAAAATCACCAAATATTTCTCAAAAAACATTGTTAAATCCAGACTTTTTGAATTAAGTGTAATGTAGCGAATATTTATGAATAATTTTAGTAACTCGTAACAATAACTTAACATGCCTAAGTAAAAAATGCATCAAAAACTGTCTTACTGACAGATTTGATTTATACTCTTTGGTTTCCTCATATTTATTTTTTTTTTTTTTTTAGTCAGATTTCCATGTTTCCGATCTTTATCTAGAGAAGTTAGCTTACTTAATAAAAATAATTATAAAAAAAAATCATATATTTTTTTATTATTTATTTATTTTTAGTGATCCTTTACTACTTTGGTCTAATTGTGGTGAGCTTTAACAAAATCAGGCCGTTTTAACAAGAAACTGAAATTTTTAAACTAGCCTAAACCTACATGGGCTTTTTGCAATAAGCCTGAAAATACTATTACACAAATCTATAAATCCTAGAAGATATTCCAGTTAACTGTGCTTATTGAAATAGTTAGAAAAGGGTTTTTATTATAAACCAGAGTTCTAACTTAGCCGAATAGATAAGTTTTATTTTTATATTAACTTCATAATATTATTTTCATTTTAACTGATATATTTTGAATAATGCTCTATAGGACAGAAGAAACTTTAATCGAGGAAATGGTACAGATGTACCAATAATTAAATACAGAGGATGATCGATTAATGATTAATCCGTTACAAAATAGTGTTCGATAACCGAATTTATCATTAACCGATCATAGATTTAGTACTGATTTGTATTGAAATTCAATTAATTCGTTCTTAAAAGCTAAATAATGTATAACAAATGATACAAATATTCTGTTTATAATAGGGTTAATACACGTCTTTATTTAATATAGACAGATTGTATTTTGATGTCTTCGTCCGTATCGTGGCATATTTTAAAAAAATAATGACATGCCCTTTGTACAAATTTTTAGGATTACATTCATTGACTATGGCATTAAGTCATATCAATTTGTCACTTTGATCATTCAAAAACTCATTAGTTCTGTTAAAGATCTTGTTTGCGGCAGAGCTCGATAAAGCTAGATAAAGAGCTCGAGCCTAGAGCCGGTTTATAATTTGTGAGCTAAATTTCAATTAAAATATTTCATTTGCAATAAAAATGTTTCTTTAAAAACGGACACAAAATACAAAATTAATGTTTCTGATCTGTTCTTTCTAATTTGGGGGTCCTAAAACGTAGGGCCCGAAACCCTGGTAGCCCATGAAATATTTAGGAATACATATACAACTGTTAAAATGTTCTCTAAGTGTACAATATATGCAATTAAATTCAGCTTGGCAAATCTGAAACACAGCATTGCTGCTTCTTGGCCTTATTTTATGAGGTGTTGTTAACCAAACATGTGTTCGTTATCCGAATATAAAAATCTCTCGCGAAAGTATTCGTTATCTGATCTGTTCGTAAACCGAAAAAGTTCGTTAACCTATCACCCACTATATAATATTTAAAAAAAAACAAAATCTTTCTAAGCTGAAAACATTAAAAATATAATTGTTTCATATGTGTGTAGGAAGGAGGGCTAAAAATATTTACTTAAAGGCATTATACAAGTATTTATGAATCTAATTCATTAATCACGTTTGCAATAAGACGTAATTAGTGCATAAAACCTGCATCCTCTGTAGATTTTTAACACTTTCCAACAAAGTTAAATGTGTTTATGGATTGGGTTCGTCGGTTTGTCCATGCTCAAACTCGCGTAAATATAGTGCGATTACCATGAAATTCAGATATGTCACTGAGGTTTTATTATGGTGGTTTCGGTATTGAAAAATGAAGTGTGTAGTACTTGCGGTTTATTTACAAGGATACTCAAAAGAATTCCATTTCATTACGCCGATAGGGAAAAATCGTTTGCTGTCTATTTTAAAGATATTACACTATTTTAAACATTTTAAACATTATGCATATCACTGAGGTGTACTACAAGCGCTTACTGTAGAACCTAGTGTACACATAAGTTATCATTCATTTACAGGAACACACAAAAGTATTTTTCCGCAATACTGCCTATAAAGAATAATTGCTGGCAGTGCTTGTCAGATGTGGTACACTGTTAAAAATTTGCAGTATTCTGCCCAGTCATTTGACCGTTTTTTGATAAAACGGTTTCATAACCAAAATTTAACCGTATTCTGACCATAAAATGGCCAATAATATGGTCAGAATAGTGTTAAATTACTCTTCTGTAACCGTTTTCGATAACAACTGTCAAATGACTGGACAGAATGCTGCAAATTTTTAACAGTGTATGCATTTTAAAAGTCAACCATTTTTTTGCATATTGCTTGGTGTGGATAAACTTTCTAGATGATATACAGCGATACACAAATAATATAGAATACATTTCCTTTTATTGACGGAAATTGCTAAATTATAATTTAAATTTTGTTATGCGTTTAATTGAATTAACTTTTAGTATACGATGTAATATAAATACCAATCTATAGATGATATACCGGAATAAACAAATAAAATCTGATTTTTTTTCAATTATTCATATACAGTATTCTGAAAGTGTTGGAAAGTATTCCACGATCTATGCTGGACGCAAGATTTTTTTCTCTCATTATCATATATTTTTAAACTTATCATTTCAATATTTATTTATGAATTTACAAGTATATATATATATTTTTAAATATAAATATAAATATCTGCTTTATATTTAAATGGAGTTTGATTTTTATTTTTGATTTATTACACAAGTTTTAGAGCTTGGAACATAGTGGTATTTTTTCCTTTTTCGACATGTTCAAAGGTATCCTACCCCCTAAAACATCTTTACGGTGTAGGCGAAGGAAAAATATACCAACAAAATATATGTAACGTACTTAACCTTTCACGAATCAAGCGCCTAAATCAAATATGTCAATGTCTGTTTCCTTTTACATATTTCCTATTAATTTTCCTCAGCAACTTCTACACTGTAAAAAAAACGACATTTTTACAGTACAAAGTACTGTTCATCTCGCGCACGAACTCGATCACAGTGAATGTGCTGTATCTTTCTTTGGTTTCCTGACTATATTAAAATGGAAAATACAGTAGTTCCGTAAAATTAACAACACAATGTGCTGGCAATTTCGACGCCAGCAGTTTGTGCTGTAAAAAAATGAGTCCAAATTGCCAGCACATTGTGCTGTTAATTTTATGCAACTACTGTATTTTCTATGTTAATATAGTCAGGAAACCAAAGAAAGATGCAGCACATTCACTGTGATCAAGTTTGTTCTGGCAAATTTACAGTGGTTTTTTTTTTTTTTTATAGCGTATACGTAACGCTGGGGAAACATTAAAACCTGTCTCGTCGGCGGATTTTAAACATACATCTTTGCGTAGAGTTTGCATAAATTATTCCCTTAAATTAGAATATAAAATAATATCTAATCTTAGATATCCAGGCGCATCAATCCAACTGATAATAAGACAATTTTCTATACATATTTATAGTCACTGTAAGTTCGCGCGAAGTTATTTTATAGTATTATGCAAAAACATTAATAAATTTAGGTTTATAGAATATACCGCGGATGAAAGCAACTTGATGTGACTACCACTTGGCCATTTTCTAAGGGACATAAAGCTGCATAGGTTCATTGCAATAACTCTGAAAAATACCTGGCTGCCTTGCAAATAATTGGTCATTTTCGAATTAATATGAAATTGCATAGTCTCGTTGCTCTCGGGTTTAATACAATAAGCTTGGATCAAACCAGATTCTTTTGATAAAAACTTTCTTACATTTCTAAGTGACATAAAACTGCCTAGGCTCATTGCAATAAACTTGAAAAATATCTAGCTGACTGGCAAGCAGTTGGTAATTTTCTATTTAACCTGAAGGTGCATAGTCTCTTTACAATAAGCGTGAAAACTATCAAACTGATTAGAAAATAGCTGGTCACACCAAAATTACACTAAAACAGAATAGAATAGTTACAATAAGCATGAAAAGTATCAGCCTGAAAGCTGATTGGAAAATGGAAGATTTTTTGTAAAGAGCGGTTTGCAAATAACTGTATTTCTCAATTAACCTACGATGTATACTAACCTCTTGAAATTAAATTTGCTTGGGAACTTTGAATGATATTTTAATTTACAATTCCTTAAATTAAAAATATTTAAAAAAATTGAATTCATACTCAGATAAATGCTAGAAATTAAATAACGTCTGTAAATTATTTTTTATTTTGCTAGCTTTAAATTGAATCTTAGATATCGTCGCATTAGAGCAACAGTAGGTCATCTAGTAAGAATGAAAAAGGAGATGTCTCACTTACTGCTATGAATAACTGTGTTTGCAACTAGCTGAACAACTTCTGAAACACAAAGTCATATTTAATACTATAAGGGAGACCGGGGCTAGTTGGCTACAGGGTTAAGTTGGCGCAGTCCCCATAAATCGCCTGTTTGTGGATAGATTGTGCAACCAGTCACAGAGTACATTTCTTCTTGTGTTTTACAATCCTCATTGTAGTTTTGCAGCGTTACCTACGTGCAGTGGACATTTATTGCGATTTTTGTGTTTTTGCGCTTTTTTAATGGTTCATTCTTTTACTAATTTCTAATACTTATTTTAATAATTGCGATTTAACTTGTGCAATTTTTCTTAGTGTATGATTAACTGTACCTATCCCATATGTGATTTACTTGGATTATTTATGCTTAGATGGTTACGTGCCCCTTTTGTGAAGAAATTTATTATGGGACTTGTAGGCGCATTGAACACGAGGCAATTTGGCTCGGTGTCTGGTGTATGCTGGTAGCTTGAAAAACAGCAAACACTGAAAAAAGTGGCTGCAATGCAAAATTTTGGGCGCACGGGGCTTGCCCAAACGGAGACACTCGATTTTTTATTTGTGACAACTGTAACTCTGATGATGTTATCGAGTAGGATAGAAGTTACTCAATGTTAATGTTTAATTCATTATTTTTATGTCTGTATAATTTAGAATTTAAATTGTACGGCGATAACGCCTTTGATTAAACCTACTGGTAATAAGGAAATGGATTTCTCTTAACTGCGTGTCTTATTTAAATTTTTATAAAGCATGTGCCATCTTACCCCATAGGTATAGGCGACTTGCCCCGCGACGGGGTAAGTTGGCGCACAATTTTCCTTTTATTTTAGGCTTCCGCTAAGCATAAACTACAAAAGCTACAAACTCAAAACTCTGGGTATTTATAGCCCAATGCCTGGCCTTTAAAATTACAGTTAAAGTTTCATAAAAAACTTAAACAAAAAATTAATAAAAATCAATAACTAAAAACTGCGCCTACTAGCCCCGGTCTCCCCTATCTCAGATGCGTTTTATAAAAATTCCCTACTGTTCCACTAGATGCAGACACAGTTTTTCATAGCAGAAAGTTAGACATCTGATTTTCGATTATTTCTAGATTTCCTGCTGTTGCTCTTAGGTGAATTTATATAATGAAAAAGACATGAAACAGGCTTACAGGGAAGAAGCTTTTTTGATAATTTTATATATTTGTTTTGAAAATCTTATTTTGAATACAAAAATCAAATTTTAAAAAACTCACCACGTACCATTTTCACAAACTTGAACTTTAACTCATATTTATTACTAACTGAACATTATAACTAGACATTCCAATTTATATTAATTGTAAAAAAAATAATAAATAACATTTTTTTTAAATTAATAAATCTTAATATATGCGCAGTGACTTCGGAATTTTATTAAACACTACATAACTTTTTTCTAATATTCTATAGAAGTAGAAATATTTATGAATCTGAAAGTCTGATATAGAAACACAGATTAAGTTTTATTATATAAAGAGTGTAACTTTTAAAAATGTATTATATTATACAAAGAGTGTAACTTTAAAAAATGTAATATAACTTCTTAATTATTTACAATATAATGCGGGTAAATGATTTTATTAATTTTTTCTATCTTTACTAGAGGAAAGTATATTTTATATATGAAGAAATTCGACTTTCGGTTATCGACGCATTTAAACGTTTTAGAAGTTCCTGAACACGTTTTGACTATTCTTAGAAACTGCCTAACTTTGAGTCTGTCGATATGTGACATAAATTTTATGGGCGCTCTACCTCAATAACAAATGCACATAATTTGAAACTTATACCTTGATATAAATTAGTACTGATTAGCTTTTGGTGTAAATAGTCAATAGGTGGCGCTGCTATGTAGAATTTTCCACGTTTTCCGCAACAGCTCTCTCTCAAGAACTAATGCACAGAACTCCGGATTCAGTTACACCATGATATAAACTGGTACTAATTAGTTTTAAGTGTAAATTGCCCAACTTCTGGCGCTAAGCTATACTACATTTTTCATAATTTCCGCAATAGATCTAGCAGAAAAACTAATTGTCATCAAACTTCAGATTCAGTTAGAAGTTGGCATACGTTTTTGCTGATTATGTTTTCTGTAAATCGCACAACAGGTGGTGCTGATACACTTCATTTTTCACGATTTTTGTGATAGCTTTATCTCAAACTAATTTACGGAATTTAATCAAACTTTATATTCGCAGGATTTACACCAACTGAGCGGTAGATATATCTCAAACTAATGCACGGATTTTCATCAATATTAGTTTTCTGTTAGTCGTTGGCATAAGTTGTTGCTGATTAGGTGTTCGTGTAAATCCTATAACAGATTGTCCTGCTACACTTCATTTTTGACGATATTTGCGATAGCTTTATCTCAAACGAATTTAATCAAACTTCATATTCTATCATACATTCACATAAATAGATCCCTATTAGTCTTGGATGCATTCAGCGCGACAGCTGTCGCTTTTATCCTTTTGGGTTGTGAATTTTAGTTGGAATCATATATGAGGCTACGTGCCGAAATTCAATGATTCGTATGAAAGATGAGATACTTATATCTCCTTTCTAAATGCACTTAATTCAACGAACCTATGTCTTAAAATGTTCATGTAGACATAGATTTTATCACTTTGGCGCTGTGGTAGCGCACTTTGAATTATTAGCATGTGTGGGATAGAAGAAAATTTTGCGATTGACAGAACCGACTAGTTTTAATGTTTAGAAATAACTCTTCTATTTTTCTATGTCTCTTTATAAATTTAAATTTTACAATAGTATCTAAAACCGCCTGTATTGTTTACATTGTATAATTTATTTCTAATTCTGGTAGCACTGCAGTAAATATTTTCGATAATGAATTTGGTTTTGTCCTCTTACTCTATCCTGATAAGTTAGTGCTTTTCTATTATCATTATAATTTATTGTTTTATTGGACAATCTTTTTCAAAATATTTAGCTGCATCTGTGAAATTTTTACAATTCATTCATAACTACCTATCATCTGAAACAAAATTTGCGCATATATATTTTCTAAACGGACATTTGCCAGAAAATGGGACTAAAGTAGCTAAATGTATTACTAAATAAAGAAATTTTATAAAATAATATTTCCATGTATACTTGACTGCGAATTTCCCTACATTGAATCATATCTGATGTTCGAGAATTGTGTAATTTACATATATAAAAGTCCTATTTATATATTTAGATTGACAAATTTCCTTTTCAACTTGTTTACATTTTTTTCGTAAAATTTTAACATTTTATTAGACGTTAAATTCTGAAATTGAAATTAAAATAACGTAACACAACTTCTGCTTTTAAAAATTCCGCTTGTAAAACAAATAAATGTTGTCCTGTAAATAATTAAAATTATCTTGTCGAAAATAGAAAATTTTAAAAATAAATTAAAATCTTATATTACAATTTGGTTTGTATTTTTGATGCATTACATTTAAAACAAATTTTTGAATTTTATGTTTATTTCAATTTCATACATTGTTTCAACTTTTTGTCTAATTTATAAACAATATGAAAGATGATACCCGGTACATAAAGGATCCTTGAAACTCATGTTATAGTTTTTCTAATTGACTCCCCATCCAAACTTTATTTTATGGACGATAATGCGAGAGGAAATAGAGTACAATATGTAGATGATTTTCTTGAATAAGACGGTTTTTTCGGTATGGATTCGACTAGCTCGCAAGGTCGCAGACCATTAAACCCATTAAACGTAAGCCTAGATCTGGAGAAAAATACATAAATGTGGGGTGTGCATTAGGGTGGAGTGAAGATGACAAAAAAAATTTCTTTTTAGAATTTTTTCTTCGGATAGATCTAAAAAGTTGTCTTTTGGCAAACTGGATATAAGGTTAAATTTTCATTTCATTTGGATTTCATATTTAGGGCGCTACCAGCTCTTAAAGATTATGCCTTTTATACGTGAAAAACCAAGATTTCACTTTGCAGTATAAATTATTCCAATATTAAAAAAAAAGAAAAAAATCTGATTTCTGTAAAATAACCCATAAAAAATGACTGTTTAAAGTATTACTTGTGAACAATCTAAGTGTCAATGTGTTTTAACAACTTAAATGGTAAAGATAACCTTAAAATATGAATTGTATTGTCGCAAAGAAGATTAAGAAAAGGCACAATAATTAGCCATACAGTTCGCTTTTATTTTTCGAATATATATAAAAGGTAGTTCTCTCTATATATGAGAAAGACAGTTTTCTGAACATACAGTAAGAATATATAAAAAGAATATATACGATATACTGCAAAAGGATCTTTCATTTTGCTCTAATTTATATTGGCCTTTAGTGTCAGAACTAGGCATTACCTTTCGTGATTTGATTTTTTCTCGCATATATCCGTCCCTTGCTTCTACTACTACAGCCGCTAATGATGCTTCAGTAACTAATTTCACGCATCTTTCAACCGCTTGAATATAACACGGAAACTTAAGAAATTGAAAAGATGGGACTTCCTATCTTTTTATGAGAACTTTTAACTCCTCTCTTGATACTCTATTAAAAATGCGGGGTGGTGTGATTTCAAATTCTTGCCAGTCATTAATGACAATATAAGCTATAGCACTGAAGTTCAATATTGGAATATGAAACTGTCTTATTGTTGAACACTCCATTTCCCTTGCATTTAATATTCTTCGCAAACCAAGTTCTCGAACATAGTTTCTTTCATCAGTTATCATCCCTATTATTTTTTTTTCTGAATGACATATGTGTTTCGTTGAATAACGTGATCGACAATCTTCTTTAAAATAACGAGACAACTTAACTGTTTTAAAAACATTTTAAGCTCCAGGAAGAATCTTTCTTGATGTGAGACGACATAGGTGAATATACTTTCATTACAGATTCAGCCATAATCTTCAGATTTGAGGATTTTTGGACTTCCAATGTACAATCTATTTAGTCGATTAGCAGTTATCAACCATCTGGACCTAGAGTGAGACATTTTACCTGAATTGCGATTTACCAGATTGAGGGAGTATTGGCCAGATGAAAATGTTTCACACATGTTGTAAAAATAATTCTGATCTGTACTTAACTCACCAGAGTTCATTTCTGGGAGACAAGAGCAGATTATTTTTTAATTCCACAACTGTCTATTGTTCACGTTGATCCAACAATTTTCCAATAGGAACAGAGAAAGCTCATCGGCCTGTAGTTTGTCCATCAAGTTCAGAAAATAAATTATGTAATGGCAATTCGTTTGCGTGAAGCTGGCATATTAACCACTGCAAGGGACGACTAACCTTTTTTTTTTCTTAAAAAAATCAATAGCGCCATTCTTACTCCTAGTCTTTACAGTTGTTCTCTCATAACCTATAGCCAAAAGTTTGTTAAGGCTTAAGTTGTTTTCAGTGCAATATTTTAAAATGCTTTCTGCAATATTCTTTCATTATCCAGAAGATGGTGTAATGTGTCCCAGATACAGTGAATTTGACTCTGCTATTAGCGATATGTGATATTCACTTGTAGTTCTTCGATGTAATCTATCTCAAATTTTCCATCATTTCTTTTTGATTTGGGGAATCGAATAAGCTTCTGGTATTCAGAAAAAATGTTTTCTATTATTTGATCAATATGCCTCTGTGAAACTACAGTAATTGATACTTTCTTCCAAATTTATTCGTTCTTTTCTCTTAGGATTTTAATTAACTCCGGCTTTAGTGGATCTTTACCATTCCTGTTGTATTTTAATTATTGTCTTGTATAAAAATAATATATTGCAACATCTGCCATTGTTGGCAAAACAGCTTTATTTGGTTTTGAAGGGACACCAAATAGGGGATATTCTACTGCACTTCTAGTAATGGTAAACTTCGATTTGCTTCCACAAGCACTCATTTAAAAATGACTCTAAAAATGACAACAAGCATTTTTTAAAACTCAATAAAACGTTTCAAATATTTTAAAATAATGACTTAAAGTTTAAAAATAATAATGGGAATTACACGAAATATTTTAAATATAAAAATGTGAAACGAGATGACCAAAAAACACCGTAAATGTACAATTTTCGGTAAGCACACATTGTGTGTAACAATGAAAATATAAAGATCCTGGTAGAGCCCTGAAGGAGTTTTTCAAAATTCATGAAATTTTTCACGTATATTTGAGGTACTAAAAGGCAACTTTTGGCTGCTATCCAAAATCAAAATTCCAACTTTCGTTTTTTCACTCCACCCTAGTGTGCATTTATCTCACAAGTACACCCTGATGTTCAAAGTGCCACCTACGTGCCTACCTTTTCAGAGCCTACCAATAAAATCACCCTCATCTGTTTGATTTCTTTTCCTACTGAGCCGATCAACAAATACACGAGAGATACAGAGCGAGTTGGCTCGAGGGACAGACTTCCAAACTAGAGACATTCGTTTTCAGAGTAGAAGTGCGAAGTGAAGTGAAGCAAGAAACGACGGGGTAGATGTTATTCTTTTTTCGCGGGAGAAGGGACGAGAGAATTAGATGGGTGAACAATGTAAGACTGCTTTAGAACAGAAAATGTTTTTTTTTTTTTTGGTTTGATTGGGAAGTACGTTAAGCTAGTATGGTGAAGCTCAAAGCTACGATGTTTTTGCCTGTGAATACACTTTATTGTAAATAGTTCTAAATATAAAATTCAATTGACTTCTAAAGTGTGTGTTTCCATGGTGCCAATCCTTCATCATCTACATAAATATCTAATGACAGTTGAAACATTTTAAAACCGATTTCTTTGCTTACCTGATAGAGTTATAGATGCCTTGACAGATTGCAAACAATTTTAAAGTACACTTAGTAATAGCGCACTGCAGGCAGAAAATTGACAATAAAGCTGCTATCAGATTCACCAACTTTTCGAGCAACCAATTTTTCCGATTTTAACCCCAACTTTTTCCCGTTCAAAGGGAGAAAAGGTTACAATTGTCGTTGCTAAAGTTGGAGGAAAACCAGTACTACTAATACCAGCTGCTAATATTTGTCGCCTATTTGTATCAATCACTTATCTCTGATTGGCTGAAATGTTAAAAGTTGGGGGGGGGGGGGAGTCGTGGCTAGCGCAGACTTGTTTAGAGCTGTGGATAAAATTTGAGGATATTGCTGTTTGCTATCACACTGGGTGTTGAAATAATATTTCTCGAAAAGTTGGAGGAAATGAAGAGTTGGCTCAAAAATTGCTCGAAAAGTTGGTGAATCTGATAGCAGCTTAAGTTGAATGGGCGATACCCCGATTATAGATGTTACCCCAGACTATAGTGGCCAGTGCTTCGAAATAGGGATACCACCTGTTTAAACTGTGTTACCTGCTCGACCGTCCAGTTCTCCTGCAACGTATAGCGGATTGTATGAAATTTTTAGAAGACAACGAATTTATATTTACCAATCCCCTCCCTTTCTGAGCTAGCTGAGCTAACTCATTGTTTCTAGCTCCCATTTCAGACAGGAGCCCCTGTTTTGTACATAATGTAAATATTTGTCTTATTTCCTTTTTTTTTGTATATTTAGTATTTTCATTATATGTATCAGCAAATGCATTTCACTTAAAGTTTTTCAGCTCTAAAATTCAAAAAACATGTCTTGTAATTGTTTATGCATGTATACAACATAGTGCAATTGCTGTCAATGTAAGTACTGATGACACTTCTTGTGAGTTTCAGAGTCAAAAACAGCAAACTGAATTTATTTTTCTATATGTTATTAACTGTTTTAAAAATATTGTCATTGTTAATGTATCTTACCATATGCAGTGGATTTGAGTCTCCCCCCCCCCCCGGGATTGCACTTATACTCTAAAGCGAAAGCTGGGTTCCCGGGGCGGTCATCCCTGTCATCCCTGCCATAGAGTGTGCGATGTTGATAAGTGCACTTTTAAACCGATTCCATCTATAAATTGAGAGAAAAAGCAACGTATTTTGTGTGCATGTGATGATCAAATTGCTTTGGAGAAAGCGATTCATTAAAAATTACGTTTTCTTTAGATAGATAATTAAAATAGCTTTTTTTTTCTTAGATTTGAAGGTACAGTAATATCTATGATTTTAATATTGAATGTTGTATGCATTTATTTTGTGTGCATCAATTTCAAAACAAAATTAATAGTGACAGTACTTCAAATTGTTAATATTTTTCGTAATAAAATTGATAAAAACAACATCACGTTAAATTAATAATAATGTTAAGTAATAATATTTTTTTTTTATTATTCTGTTGGAAAATCTTTGAAAAACACCGACTTTTGAAAAAGAAAAATATGACTGAATATTTCTATATTTCAAAATTTTTATTTTTTGACCTATTGTATTTTGAAATATGTTATATATTAAATATTTAAACAGAAATATGTATTAAAATAATGCAGAAAAATTAATATATATAATTTTACTTTTTGTGTCTATTATACTTGTACTGAATTCTTTAAACATGTCTTTACATGTTAAAAATTTTAAACTTTGAATATTAAATGTATCTCAAAGTTTGATAAAACATATACTTAATAAAGAGATAGATGCACGTAAAAAATCTTGAAACTTTTTCTCGTAAAAGAGAGTACTGTGAGTAATCCAGCTGAAATATGATGCCATTTACTCTTCCTATTTGCAAAAGATTCCGCTTAATAGGAAAGGAATATATAGTATTGTTTAGGTTATGGCATCAAATGCTTAAAAATAAATATTTTCATCCTAACGAGTTTTTTCCCCATATCTGAAAACATAAGCGATAAAAGGGAAAATATATCAGCTTATGTTTTACATAAGGGTAATAGAGACATTTTTAGACACATATTGTGATTTTATACTTGTCAAAATAAAAGAGAATTCTCGGTTTTTATACAGCAACAAAATATTTATTACAAGACAGGCAATTTGTCCATTTAATAAAAACATGCTTCCAGATTCCAAATTAAAGAAAGTAAATTATTATATTAGTTATTTACGTTTAATAAATAAATGGAATATTTATAACTACTAATTTAATACGTAATAAATATGTGAACATTCTTTGTTTGGTTTATTTAAGAGTTAAATATTCCATTAAATGAGACATAATAAATGAATGTGTGTAAGGAATATTGATTTTCCCCTCTTACTATACAGTACAGCTCTCCGATTTAAAAAAAGGGAAATAAAATAATGAATAAATGAAGATAATATAAAGCCATAGAAATGTATAATAACTATACTATCCATGTGGCATTATACTATATGAAGGAAAAAGGATGTTCTCCTAGCCCGAATGCTTATAGATCACTCAACAAGTATTCACTAACATCCTGTTTTAGAAGATCCTTCTGCCATACGCCCACAATATTACTTTACTGAATTACCCATTCACCATATATTAAGGGAATGTCTTGCGCTTAAACATTTATATAGTGACTATTTCAAAGCATCATCAGCAAACTTACAAAACATCGCTGTAAAAACAGCCGATTAAATATTTACCGTTTAGAAACATGCAAGATTTTATTAACATATAAAACATTTTTTGCACCTACACCAGCATAATTAATTTGGTCTCATATGGTTCTGTAACTTTAATGATGATGTACTGCAAACCGATATCTTTGTTTTATTGTACAGACTTTGAATGTTATTTTATATAATGTGTCTCATAATTACATATGAATTTTGTTTTTTAATGTATAAATTTATACGTTTTGACTTGAGTTTGGAACAGCATGTCCATTGTGGACATTGTGCCAGTAAAATTATTTAATCAACCAAATTATTCTCAACGGAATCCGCTAAGTGGAAGGAAAAGCAGGTTTCAGGGTGTTATTTCAAATACTTAGATGCAAATTTATTTCTAAAGAGTTTATTTATAATTTTACAATGAGGATTAAACAAAGAAAAGATGCACAATGTTTTATAATAAGACTACATAAAATATCTTGTTAAAAAGAGCGAAAACCCAATTTCTCTTTATTGCAGTTTTCTGTATTTTTGTCATCGGGACGAATCACATGGAAAAGTATCGGACTTGTCGATGTAAATCGTCACAGAATTTTTAAAGTTGTAGAATCATGTGTACAGAATCAAAGGTACTACATATAGAATTTCACAGTCGGCGCAATTCCCGTAATAATGCTTGAAAAGTGGACACTCGCCGCAGCATTTGCGACAAGATATACCAAGTAAGCATACGATGCTGTAAGGGAGCGGAGTCAGGTATGTCTTTGGTTTTACCGGTAAATTCTAGCATTTACCAAAGTGAATATAATATTGTTAGAAAATGCAGCACTTTCAAGAAATTGACACAAATGTATCAGAAATCACTTAAGAAACAAACAGTCATGTGCGAGTATTACTCGCGTTCAGGGGATTCCGTACAATAAATGTTTTAATTAGTAACTGTATAACTAAAAAATTCGTTGCTATAAAAGAATAATAAGGCTTTGTAAAACTATACAACTTAGGGTTGGGTATAGCAGTATATACTAAGAAAAGTATCAATAGGTATACCATTAAAGTTCAAAGAGATATGAAGCCTAATTAATATCGAATATTGCTATTCTGTATAACTTTTTTTTTTATCTTATCCTAATCTGTTTTTATGAACTTAATTCTGTACTGACAATAAAAGTAGTCACATAACTTATTAGCCTCTCTACATTTTTCCTAAATGTATTTGTGAATGTTTAATAATCTGTAAATATGTGGGTGAATAGTCTTTACTACTTCCCTAATTTGAACTTTGCACATTCCATAGTTTACAAGTAAAATGGCTGTGGCAGACTGACAGACAGACAGACACAGGAGTGACCTTATAATGGTTCCGTTTTCACCTTTTAAGTACGGAACTCTAAAAATGAAATAACTTTGCATTATTCATAGAAACAACCATTAACTGAAACTAAACGACTAACGTTTATTCACTTTACCGATAACGGCGGTATCTATGCTTGAGAAACTGCAATTCTTTACTCCTTGTCTGAAGTTATTAAAAGTGTATCAATGTTACCGCAATATCATTTTCCCCCAACTCGCCCTAATGGATAGACAGTACCAGATTTTTAGATTTAGCAGTAAAATATATATCTACTTTATCCTATTTTGCAATGAAAATATTATTGAAAATAAAAACTTTAGTAGAAAATGTGAAATAATTAAATAACAAATAATGAATAAAGTTATTAATAGCAAAATTTTATTTGACCTTCAATTGTTCTATATAAATATGCTTTTAACGAGTTAGAAATGCTGAAGTATTATAACAGAATGCCCATTTTATGGACATAATTAATCAAGGGAACGCACGTTTACGGTACACTTTTAAACATTAGAAAGACGAATCTTTACAGGTGCCAAAGAGCACTAGCGAATATTTCGCATATTAAATATTTTATTACAAATATATAATTGATTTATGCTATAAATTATTAACTCAAATAAGTAGTTAAAAAATCATTAAACCAACTTCATAAACATTTTACCAAAAACAAAATACAACAAGTAAAAATTTAATTTAAAAAATCAAAAAACACGACTGCGTAAAATCCGAACTAATTAATTATTTCTCACCAATGCGAAATTAATTTTCATATTACTTACCCACTTTTTATTTACTTGTATTTATGACTTTTAAGTTGTGTTTAATTGTTAGTCCCTATCTATAAACACTGTTTTGATGAGGCCTATAGATGTCTATAAAAGTTAGAGTTGCAGTAAAGCTAGAGATCCTACCTACACAACTTCCAGGTTGTGTAATATTTAAACGGAGCTTCTGACTGTAAAATAATCAATGAAACATCGTCTTCATTTTGAAAGACCATTGATATGCCACTCAATAGGGTGCGTAAAAATTTGTTTTCGTCTCTACCACCATTTTGTAATTTACGGGCGCCATTTTAAATTCATAAAAGCAAAACCTACCCTATAACCATCGGGCGGTTAAGACGAATCGATAGAGATCTCATTCATTAAAATCCATCCAGCCGTTGGGATGCTTCGAGGGTATAAAGAAATCCACATACCAAGATACGCGTGAAACACATAATCCTTCTTGGCAGTCGGGTAAAATGAAATTAGCTTAAAACAAAAATATATCTAATTTAAGGCGTTAAAAGAAAGAAACAGAAAACGTGTTTAACAAAATTTAAGTATGAAAAAATATATCCTTATCAATTAGTAATGTAATTAATCTACTTTTTCTTTAAACTGTAACATAATCTTCAATAAAAACTGAAATATCTTCTTAAAATACCATCAAAAACTTTTAAATGCGCCTTTTTTTAAGTGGTTCTATGATAAAAAACTTATTTTCCTCATTTAAATGTTTTTGATGGTGTTTAAAGAAGATCTTTTAGTTCTTATTGATTCACACCAGTTTCAACTTATTTTCTTATCATCTTTAATCTTTTACGCTCGAATTCCACCAGACTTTGTGTCATACGAGTTGAAATTTTGTACCATCCGTAGTTTTCTTTGGCATATTTATTTCAAACGGTCCCATGATGTAATTCTCAAGATATCTGTAATTGCTTAACCTCCCAACCCTGAATGGGTCTAATCGACCCATTTCTATAGTTCATTTCATTCGATTCGAACCAGAAATATTTTCGTAAAGTAAGATAAATAAAAAGCACGAAAATTAACATAAATAAATACAGTATATAGTTTCTAAAGAAAATTCTGGTATGAGATATTTTTTAGGTTGAGTAAAATTTCAACAGGATAGGAAGGCTAATGACATTAAAATGTAGGAACTATGATTGACTTTCTAAAGCCTCGAGATCCGATATAATAGACATTACTTCAATATTTTCAACGAATGCTTAGAATAGAAGTCGTGTTAGAAAATCAAGTTTCCTGACACACTAAACGATTCAATGTTTAGCACAACTTTCTTTTTCAACATAAATAAGCAATAGATTGTAAATGTAGTTTACATGATGTTATGTAGATTTTTGAGAAATGCTAATGCTATCTATTTTTTCCTTTTATAAAAATCAAGCTACATGGTCTTAAATATATGCTCACTGAATTCCATATTTTTAATCGCCAATTTTATTTTGTTTCTTTGTACAAAATATTTCTATATTGGTTTAATCACTAAGGATAATATTTTTCCGATACAACTGTTTTAACCGTACTATCTAAACGGAAGAGCGCGCCAAATTCCTCCGCTGGTAAAAGCGTCGCATGTTTAAATTCATGCGCGGATTTTCATTTAGATTCTTTAAAATTACAATCACACAAATCAATTTCCACAGAGTTCATAGTCCGTAAGTATATAAGTTTAATGAGCTTACATCGTACACAATTGTGTCAGATAATTCCTAAATATCCATATATATATATTGTGTTGATTCAAAAGTTGTAAGCGTTCCATTTTAATCTGAGAGTAGGATTTTGCCTGAGGCATCGTTGACGGCTAAATGAAAGAATAGACAATGTCATTAATTTATCGAGAAATGCTACTATCTTTAATAGCACATTGATTAAGGGGTTTGATACTTTTTTAAATCTCCGTCGCAGTGCAAATGTGATGGGGATTCAAATTCTGATTACTTTTTAAATTTTTATTGAAATTACACAAAACTTTGTAATATATTTAAGCCATATTTAAGGCTTTATAAAATATAATAAGTTAAAAATTGAACGTCAAACGGGGCAAATGAGGTGCGTTCATATTATAACTATTTTTATGAATATTTTCTCCACCGTATATTGTACTTAATGTATATTTTAGTGCACTTCCTAAGCGCATATCAATTTCATTCTGTTCGAAAGAGTGTAACTTCATTAAAATTCACTTGCAGTAATTTTTCCCATTGGCCGTAATGTAACGGAAAACTTTTGACTGTCCCTGTAACTAAACTATACATCCGATTTTCCTAAAATTTGAAATGGCTCGACAAAATTTGCAACAATTATATATTTAAAATTTCAGACCATTCAGTTTGGTAGTTTTTGCTCTGTTATATGAGGACTGACGAACAGACAGACAGACAGACGGACCGAGCGACGACTATAGGTGCTACGTATTTATATAATTACGAACGCACCTAAAAATGAACACTTATAAAACTAGTTGGATGTGCCAATCCCAATACTTTCTTCTGTCTCATGTCAATATTTCATTTTAATTAGTTTTATTAGTATTTTTATTAGAATTATGCATAACTTCATACACTTATCGATGGACCAAAACTGAAAATTGCACAAAAATCGCTGTTACAGTGTTACAGACGGAATTTTTCAAAATTCAGGGAGGATCTTCTTGTCATGGCCAAAAATATACACAAAAATTTTTTGCTTCAATTCTATGCATAACTTCATACACTTTTCGATGGTACAATATTCAAAAATCGCCCAAAAATCGCTATTACAGCGCCCCCTACCGGCAGATTTTTTCCAAATTCAGGGAGGGCCTTCTTGTCATTGTGAGAAACATACGCAAAAAAATTGGTTCAATTCTATGCATAACTTCATATACTTTTCGATGGTACAATATTCAAAATGCACAAAAATCGCTATTACAGCGCCCCCTACCGGCTAATTTTTTCCAAATTAATGGAGGATCTGCTTGCCATAGCCAAAAACTTAAAAAGAAAAATTGGTTCAATTCTATGCATAACGTCATACAATTTTTGAGGGTACAATGGCGACACACGGACATACGGACTGACAGACATTTTGTATAAACATGTTTTTTGTGATCTCTGACCTCTAAAACGTGTAAATCCGTCGAAAACCGGAATACAAAAAAAATTTCGATTACAATACTTTCTTCTATTGAAGATAGAAGAAAGTAATAATAAAAGATACAGTTCAATTAATTTTGCAAAATTGCTTCACATGGTATGTCACGGTCCGCACGATAACTTAGTTTAGAATAGAATATCAACATGAAACTTCTGTTAAAATGAACTTTAAACTATATTTTACAGAATGAATTAATGATATACAAATTTAAATTGAAATACGTAAATTTTTATTCACACTGCTAACCAGGCGTAAAACCAACAAAGTGAAAAAGTATCCAGGCCAGGGTTCGAACCTGGGTCTTTGGTTCAGCGCACTAACGCTCTTCGACTAAGGCACCTAGAACGATACACCTAGCCTGGCATCATTCAATGTTATATGTTGTAAAGCTGCAACCGCAGTACAAGATGGAACAACATCATGAACCACAATTTGAAAAACATGTTTACCGCAGGACTGTGGTTCATGATGTTATTCAATCTTGTGCTGTGGTTGCAGCCTTACCAACATATAAGAGTGAATGATGTCAGGCTAGGTGTATAGTTCTAGGTGCCTTAGTTGGAAGAGCGTTTGTACGCTGAACCAAACACCCAGGTGCCTGGATACTTTTTCACTTTCTTGGTTTTACGCCTTGTTAGCAATGTGAATAAAAAAATCACGTATTTCAATTTAAATTTGTATATCATTAATTCATTCTGTAAAATACAGTTTAAAGTTCATTTCAACATAAGTTTTATGTTGATATTCTTTTCTAAACTAAGTTATCATGCGGATTGTGACATACCATGTGAAGGAATTTTGCAATATTAATTGAACTGTAACTTTTATTATTTTATAAGTGTTCATTATTAGGTGCGTTCGTAATTATATAAATACGTAGCACCTATAGTCGTCATTTGGTCCGTCTGTCTGCCTGTCAATTTATATTTCTCGGGCGTAAGTTATCCTTTAAAAATTATTATAAATATACAAATTCTTTTATATAAACTTATTTAAAATTCAATTGAATTTGAAAAAATGAAAAAATAATTAATGGTTAAAAATGATGAAAATATTTACTTATCCCAATAATATTAATTCAATCTATAAAATATAGAATAGAGCGCATTTTAAATTTTATGTTTATATAACTATTTTAAGTTACGTTATCCTGCGAATTGTGACATATCATATGAAACAATTTTGAAATACTAACTGAACTGTATCTTTTATTATTTTATATTATAAGTGTGTGTTTTATATTTTATAAAGCATAAAATATGGCTTAAATATATTATAGAGATTTCTGTAATTCCAATAATTATTTAGAAAGTTATGAGAACTTGAAATTACATCACTTTTGAACTGGCAACGGAGATTTTTAAATATACGAGACTCCTTAAGGAAAAACTAGTAAAAATCACGGTTTTAAAGGGCTATCATCTATCATCTTATCATTTTAAGGGCTTATCGGTTATACCGTGTTAATGATAAGGAATAACTTATTTCTTAAATTTTAAAATTTCTGAATCTATATTTTAAAATACCTCTTCGGTTATTTTTTGTCCCTCATTTTTATATATTCCAGTAAAATTTCGAATCTGCCATAATCTTTAATTACAACAAAACTATTCAATATTACAACATGTATGATAAATAACAGATAGTTATTTCGTCGATTAAAAGCAAAAAGTATGGATTTGCAAAGCTTTACGAATCATAATTTAGATTTTGAGAGTATTTTGGGAATGATAAATATTTTTGGTAAAAATGTTGATAGATTCACTACTGTAACAAACATGATTTTGTAAAAATAAATATACATTAAATATATCAAAATTAAAGACTTTTTCCAATTTATTTTTAACTTTTATGCTTCATCACGTTTCAGTTTTTTTAAGTAATATATATCTACCATTTTGTTCAAAATATGAGACATTTTGGAACAGAAGCAGTGTTTTATGTTGAATTTTTATTTTCACTCATCATCTCAAAATGATGTATCAAGTGATAGATTGATTAACATATTTATCAAAGTTATTTACTAGAATAATCACTTTAAATAATATTTTACGTTACGAAAGCGTAGACGAAATCCGTATCCATGAACGCAATGTAAATAAAATAGTACTATAAATAGAAATGATAAATTAGAATAGCAATAAATTATTTTTTTTAAATAAATTTAATCTTACAAGAAGCAGGTAAAATTCCAAGCACATAAAAGAACTGGAGATGATCGTGTGTAAAATATATATGTGTGCAAAATAGAATCATTATAATTATTGTCTCCTACACAATGCGATAAGAGTTGGCTAATTGTACATATTTATTTCTTTTCGAAAATAATTCTTTTTCTTAATTATTGAATCGATTATTCTTCAAATGTTTTGTGAATAAAGTAAAAGGTAAAAGCTTCTTACTCATAAATTCAAACCTATTACAAGTTTTGCTCTTGATATTTTTGGCCTATTTTATTTAGCTAATTTGTGTAAATAAGATATATTGTTTAAAAATGAACCTCTACTTAATACTTTTAGCCCTTACTTTTATGTAAGCATTACATTATTTAACAAAATATATTTTGTTTCCAAAGAAATATATCTGTATAAAAAAAATTAATTTCATTAAAAAAGTGCAGATAAAATTTAATTTATAATACATTTCAGAAACAGGAAACATATTTATTATATTTATTCAATGCGTAATAATTTTGCGAAACTTTTTCGAAAAAAAAATAGCTTTCTCTCCTTTTTATAATTATTTTTTAAAGAAAATAAATAGCTTCAGGTTCACTGCTTTAAAATAAACATGCTTCTTTATAATGAACAGATTCAACAAAAGGATAATGGTAGTTAACATCTACCAAAAGATATCTAATTATGCTTTGATAAAAAAAAAAGAAATTATTAGATATAAAAAAACATCGGCCATAGAAATCTCTTTTAAAGAAAATAATAGAATATCAGTATCATTATTGCTAAATATTAAGTGAAGATTAATGTAGAGACTTAAAGATCTCGGTGTCTCGGTATTTGGGTATTCGAGTATGTGTTAGAGATAAGACGGGCTCAGTCCGAGACCGATCAGTGGCCCGAAATGTTCTTAGATTTACAACTTTATGTCTCAAATTATGAATACATGAAAATTTCACCTTCTGATATATTTTTGTTGGATTTTTTACATTGGGAGATTTACACAATCATTTAATAAATTTTAGAAGGATTAAGTCAATTAAAATTAAGGAACTAAATCAGAATTCATAGGTAACTCCACAAAAGTATTTTATTTAAAATATTTTTTTATGTATTTTATAGAATTTATAAATTTACAAATACAGTAAAACCTCTCTAAAGCGACATCGTTCCATTCCAATAAAAAGTGGTCGCTCCGAGAGGTGGTCTCTTAATGGAGGTAATGTTTAAATATAGATTTTAATTGTTAAAAAAGGTAACAATTAATGTTACTAAAATTTATTTTTCACTTTAGGAAAAAAATATAAAATTTTAAGTATCAAAACAAAAGTTAATTACATAAGTTAACTACTGGCAGAGTTTAAAAAATGAACACATTGACGTTTACTTCGATTTTACAGTTTTATCTTTTACAACTTTTATTTCCAGGTACTTTCAAAGTTCAGTAAATAAATGCATTTTTTTTTTCTTTTGGACGAGGAGAAATAATGACGATTTCATTGATTTATCTATTTTGTTTAGGGTTTCCTGACAGAAGAGGGCAGGGGAGTTTATTGACCGTCATTCTTAATTTGTCATGAGAGTTAAATTCATTGCCTAAAAAGGCACAAAAGGGATTAAACACTTAAAAGTTACTAGAGTTTAAAAAATCTAAACTTAGTTTAGAAGTTTGATGAAAAATGCACTGTCCTGAATTATTATTCTAATAAAACCTTCTTCAAGCGTTCAGGAAAAAACGGAATTTATTTCATTTTGTTCAAAGTAATTGGTCGCTCATGAAGGGAATTAAACTGGGATATTCTCTGAATGGAGGTAAAATTAGTATTGAGCCTATGGGAATAAATTTCGTTCCATGAAAAAATGGTCGTTCAGGGAGGTGGTCTATTAATGGAGGTGGTCACTCAGGGAGGTTTTATTGTATCATGCTCTTACAATAGAAGTATAGAAATATTTCAGAACTGAAACTTTTCACCCACAACCATCCAACGTCAAAAAAGTTGAAGAGATCCAAGTGAACGAGAACACATCCTTTTAAAACTATTCTCCTTTTATGCAATCAATAAAGATTTTTGAACTAGATAAGATGAGTAACATATCTATTACTCATTCTAAACTGAATTACTACTAATCGATGTAGTAAATTAATTTTGTAACAAGTTTTTTTAAAGGTACTTTAAAGTATCGCCGCGGCATAAATGGTTAAAGTAAAAATTTCATGTACTCGCAAATTAAAAAAAAAGAACTTGCTGTTTAAGAAAAAAGAATGCAACATAAGTTTCTTAAATTCTTTTATAACCCTTCAAAATATCGGTTTGAAAGGGAACTGAATTGTTCTTGATGGAGGTATACGGAGAAATATTCTATTTGATTTTGAAGAGATTACGGCGAGTTTTCCTAACTCAAAGAAGCCTTTATATATACTTTATCTATCCAATATTTCTGTTTCAAGTTAGTTTCCAGAATCGCTGGAAAACAAAATTTGAGATATTGTGTCTTAGTTTTACAATGGTATTTTTAAATAATATGAATTATGATTTTTGAAGATTACTGACAATGGTTGGGTGTAACTAATAAATTCTCTATTTTAAATAGTTTTGAATGATATGAAAATCTCTAAACTTTGTTTTCAAGGGCCGGCTGAATTTTCCCATGATGTCATTTCCCGATATTTAGCAGGGCTACGGAGTCGAAGTCGGATCTGTTAAAATTAAAGGAGTCAGAGTCGCCCCATTTTTGAGCGAAAGAGTCGGAGACGGAGCTGTTAAAGTTCCCGGAGTCGGAGTCGTCCATTTTTCCCCACAGATTCCGCAGCCCTGATATTTAGATTTATGTACTGGTGAGATAAAAAACGAGTTACCCATTCTTCTAAAACACACCGTATTTTATGAACTTAAAAGAACATTTACATTATCACACTTCCTTAAATAATAGCAAGTCTAGGAGTACTGCCTGCCCATACTACTTCGCCTAAATAAGAGAGTAGCTTAAAAAAGAATGCCCATAAAAAAAACAGCCTGCAAAACATTTGCGCCCGGCTGGCCTCTGTCCTGCTTCCTCAATCCCTTCAAAGTTTTTCTCCTCTAATCCCCATCATCCATTGTCAGTCCATTGTTAAATTCCAGAGATGCGTCGGAGGGAGGTGCAGATTGCGGTAGCATCCGAGAGTCATAGTCTAAACGAACGTGACGTTCGTCATAAGGGAGCAATAAGGATAAATACTCTTTTCTATGTCAGAAGGCATTTTTAACTGAAAAAAATAATTGTTAACCAATTTTAAATTTTTGAATTCATTTTTTTCTACAGAGTACTTTTGGTATCGAGCTTGGGCGGGCTTGGTTTTAAATTACCAGGAATACACTTCAAAATAAGAGCCCGAACTCATCTGTAGTACGTGTGAAACCTGAAAGAAATCACAATTATTGACATTTGTTAACATAGAATTAACACATTAGTCCAGTCAAATTAGGCAGATTTTTGGGACATAATTACGAAAGTTTTGAAACTTGGTAATATTGTTTGGAAGGCTCTACTAATAAACATACTAAAAGTCCTGATGAATGGGGGGTGGGGTGAGCGCGAGAGGGAGGAGGCAAAAGAAGGTACCTTTTTTCAGTTTTTTGTTAATATCTCGTAATCTATAAATCCTATTGAAAAATTGCTAATGCAAGAAATAAAGACAATTTCATTCTCTACAATAAAGGTTCAAAACATTTTTCTATAGAAGCCATACTTAACGAAATAATCGCATTCAAAAATGAAGAAATTTGCCAAAAGTCACACCAGTGCAGAGAGCGGGTCAACGGCACTTGCATTGCGCTTACTCAATCTAAGCTTCCTCAAGGCTGTTCTCAAATCCAAAAGGGCAACTTTCTGACATAAGTTTTAATTTATTTTTGTTCGTAAATGCATGAAATTAGCAAGTGTTGTTGTTCAGAAACTATGTAATCGAGCTGTTTTTTTTCCGTTTTTTAGCAAACGCAATAGATCTTTCAGAAAATAGTGTCAAAGTGGGCATTTTGAACCAAATTTCCGCGCAAAAGAAGAATAAGAAAGAAGAAAAGTTGAAAAACATGTTTGCACGTTATCAAAATCACATATAATTCAATAGGTAATTTATGGTTCAAAAATGGGAAAAAGTGTTCGATTCTAAATCGTTTCCAGTGTCAGGCTTTCCTATTTTATATCTTTCCGTTAAAAAAAGGAATTTTTTAATGTGTCAAAACTTTTTGCGCTTGCTGAGCAGAGCAGTTAAGAACACCCTGAAACGGACGTTAATAAAGGTTGTGGTGAGGAGAATGGAACTCTGAACAATAACTTCAAAAAATTACATTTTTTGTTAACATGAAACATACAAAAATGGAAAATGCGTGAAATACAACGATATAGAAATAAACAATATGCTCAAGTTCGTGATCATTTTGATTAACCCAGATTTAATGGAAAATTTCAAAAGATATTGATATGTGTTCCATTTCCACTAGGACATCTTCCTCAACAGGTGGTGGACTGTTTGAGCTGTCACCATAGCAGTAGTGGCAGGCGTCAATGCATGTGATTTCTGTTTTTCTACATACACATTTTTACTTTCAACCAGTTGTATTCTGGACGAGATTTAGTACTGCCTTAGGGGCAACACGATCGGTAGCTGTGACAGGCACTATCGTATGAACGAGCTTACGTTTCCAACCCCAAATTTCAGGAGATAGTTTATTTCCCTGCCACAGCTCTATCTATAAGCATATATTTTTATATGAAGGAGTTAAGGCTGTAAGAAGAACAAGTAGCGGAGAGTCGTACAAAACCGGGTAGGCGGGTAAAACCGGGTAGCGCTGTTTCCTTCTTAATTTGAACTTTTATCTGTCGTCCAACAGCAGGAATTGCTTGTCGAAAGTCATTACGGCATTTGTAGCTGAACGAAGCACTGTGTATGGTTATTTTTTGTGTGAAGGATTGCATTTGAATTTCTCTTTAAAAATTATTTTGTTTGTTTCTAGGTTTTACGCATATATTACCTGTTCGCCAGAATATTAAATATTCGCCAGCATATTAAATATTGGTAAGTACTATATTTAAATCTTTGCTTTCCTGCTAGTAATTTAACAGTTTTACTGATAATTTACTATAGGACAGAGTAATGACGTCATATTTAAAAATCTGTGTCACGTTGGGGTAAAACCGGGTTAGTAAGAACGGGTCAAAACCGGGTATACCCGGTTTTGTCCAACACTTATGGGATGATTTTTTCAGGAT
This sequence comes from Maratus speciosus, assembly GCA_963932465.1. Lineage (NCBI taxonomy): Eukaryota > Metazoa > Arthropoda > Arachnida > Araneae > Salticidae > Maratus > Maratus speciosus. The sequence goes on along the minus strand of OZ010791.1, from coordinate 90,353,771 downwards.
AGTTAAAACTTCAGCATGGAGATTTAAATTGCTGTTAAGTACTGTTAACCCTTTGATGTGTCATTCATGGCACCTCTAAACGTGTACTACAAACAAGAGGTGAGGAAGTGGTTACTTCCAATACTGGGCGATCTGTAACAATTTACTAAATTGGAAAATTGTTCAAAGCTGCATTTTCTAGAGCAGTAGTTACAAATACTCCAATCAAACGGTTTGATAAAACAGGGATTTTTCGTTACAACAACGTTTTCCTGAATTTATTTGCTCCTTCGGAAATGACAGAGAAACCCATGAAAGTCAGTGATAAAACACCTAAGTCTACGCAGCTATAGGTTGGCATAGCTGCAGCAATAAATATTTCAGCAATATCAAAGGATAATGAAGCTCATCTTTCCACATTTAAAAGTGCCCACTTCACACAGCCAGCAGCTGACAACATACAGCCTCTTCTATCGAGATCTGATATTCTGTAGTCAGCAATCTGCATTTCCAATTTCAATTAATATGTTATTACCCCTCCCCAGGAAGACTTTAAGACTGAGAAAAGAGCTGGCAAAAGAAGGGGAAACTGTTATTTTAACTACATCGACGTATAAATTAGAGCTCGAAACAGATATTAAGGAGAAAAAAGCCTATACAGTCTGCAAAATGAAAAAGGAAGATTCTTAAAAAGAAAATAAGAATCAACAGAAAATGAAAGCAAAAGATGTTGATGAGGCATCATCAGAAGATGAAGAAGATAATGAAACCAGCTGTTTTGCAATGAGCTTTACTCCAATTCTAAATCCAAAGGAAGTTGGATACAATGTGTGAAATGCCACGGATGGGCACAGGAAGCATGTAGTATGAAGGAGAATATGATAATAAATTTGTTTGTGAATTTTGCAGTTAAAATAGCTCTAAGACTTCCAGCGTAAAATAGGTAGGCTTATACCACAGGTTCCCAAATTGTGCTCCGCCTATACTTTTCAGGGGCTCCACGACGTTCAAGGAAAATAAACAAGACATGAAAGAAATAGCATATTGCAAGGGAAAATTTTTCTAAAGTAGGTAAGAATTTGTGTGTGTGTGTGTAAAAAATAAATACATCTATCACTAGCTTAAAAAATACTATAATATATTTTTGAAAGTTGTACAGAAATTTTCATTATATATGTATTTATTTTCTATATAATATTTTTGGTTTGAACTACTTTATTTTATGTTTCTGCATTTAATGTGTTTTAAAAATTTGATTCAAAATAAGCTACGAGAAATAGTGTTTTGAATCGAATGCAAAGCGAGAATCGAAAGAGCAAAGGCGCACCAGTGCTGTTATCTCTGCTTGTCGAACAAAAGAAAGAAAATGTTATTTGTATTAATTTTTAGTTATTTTAATTTTCTATACTGTTTTTCATACTAAAACAATGTCTGTCGCTTAAAACGTCTTTTTTTTATATAAAGTCTTGTATCATTTAAATCCCCTCATTAGATTCATTTTACATTTGTGTATATTATGTATATATATATATATATATATATATTATTTAACTTTAATTTCTTTTATGTGTTTATGTTATTTGAATATTTAAATTTTCTATACTGTTTTTCATAGTAAAACAATGTTCGTCGATTAAAACGCATCTTTTTTTTTTTTTTTTGTAACATCTTGTATCATTTAATAAAACACTTATTAAATTCATTTAATATTTGTATGCGTTGTGTATATAGTTTAATTTTTCTTTTTTCTTTTTGTAACTTTAATTCTTTAAATCTGATTATTTAATTTTCATTAATTCTTAGTTATTTAATTTTTCTATGCTGTTTTACATAATTGTACTTAATTTTTAAAGCAATGTATGTTGCTGATAACGCATTTTTAACATCTTGTATCCCTTAACAACCTCTCTTTAAAAATTTGTTTTAATTATTCGCGGCATTGGCTAAGATTCTTATGTTATGATGCCACATTTTCTTAGAGAAATAAGCTGTAGTAATTTTTAAAATATATATTTGTTCTTTACATTTTTCATCACACTAGCAATCTAAATTTTTGCTCAGCTCCATCTTTTTGCTTAGACTTTTCGTCAATGAGTACGCGCCCTGATATAAATTTAACCCCACACATATATCCCGTTTTGTTAGTAATGTTTTTCTTACTAGCTGCAGTTCTTTTAACATTTGTAGTTTTTTAATGTAGGTGAGAGTTGTACAAAACCGGGTAGGTGGGTAAAACCGGGTAGCGCAGATTCCTCCTTGATTTGAACTTTTGTCTATCGGCCAACACGAGGAATTGCTTGTCGAACGTCATTACGGCATTTGTAGCTGAACGAAACCCTACTGTGTGAGGTTATTTGTTTGGGAAGGATTTTGTTTGAATTACTTTTAAAAATTGTTTCTTTTGATCCTAAGTTTTACGCATATATTAACTGTTTATCAGCATATTAAATAGTGGTAATTACTATTTCAGATTCTTTGCTTTCCTACTAGTATTTTGGCAGTATTATTGATCTTTTACTATAGGACTGAGAATAAAGTTGCCATGTTTTTAAATCTGTGTCATGTTGGGTTAAAACAGAGTACTTAAGAGTAGGTCAGAACCGGGTACACCCGGTTTTGTCCTACACTCATGGAATGATATTTTTTAGGTTAGTTAATAGATTGGCGTAATATTGTAATTTGCAATTTAATGCTGATAAGTACTGTTAACCCCATGATGTGTCATTCATGGCACATGTAAACTCATACTACAAACAAGAGGTGAGGAAGTGGTTACTTTCTAATCCTGGGTGATCTGTAAGAATTTACTAAATTGGAAAATTATCCAAAACTTCATTTTTCAGAGCAGCAGTTGCAATTACTCCAATCAGACTAATTGAGAAAACAGAGATTTTCCCCTACAACAACGATTTTCTTCCAGGCCATCTTTTTCTCCTTCGGAAATAACAGGGAAACACATAAAAGTCAGTGATAACAGACCTTGGTCTATGCAGCCATAGGCTGGAATTGCTGCAACAATAAATATTTCTGAAACATCACACAATAATGAAGCTTTTCCTTCTACATCTAAAAGAGTTGACATCACATATCCAGCAGTTGACAACATCTAGACTTTTCCATCGACATCTCAGATTGTGTAACCCAGCAATTTGCATTTCCAATTTCGCCTAAAATGTTATAACCCCCTCCCCAGGAAGACTTTAGAATTGAATTGTGAGGAGAGCTGGCAAAAGAAGGAGAAAAGTCTTATTTTGATTTCTTCGCCCTATAAATTAGAGCTGGAAATATATATTAAGGAGAAACAAGCCAAATGGATCCAAAACGAAAATAGGAGATTCATAAAAATAAAAAGAAATTAAGAATCAACATAAAAAGAAACAAGAAAAGGTTTAGGAGAAATCCTCAGAAGATGAAGAAGATAATGAAGCCTGGATGTTTTCAATGAAATTTACTCCAATTTCAAAATCCATAAAAGGTTCGATACAATGTTTGAAATGCCACGAATGGGCACACGAAGTATGTAGTATAAAGAAGAACATAACAAATTCACTTGAGATTTTAGCAGTTAAAATAACTCTAAAACTTCCAGTGTAAAATAGGTAGGAATATACGATGTGAAAATTTGCCACAGATTTATTTTTGACACATGGAAAAACACATGTGCAATTTCATTTTGTTAAAGGTAGCAAAAATGTAATTCTTTATTATATTAATCCAGAATTTTTTCGACAAAAATGTGTTTTCCAGGAGCTTTAAAGGAATACCCGGTTTTACCCAACCAGTAGTGTAAAGCAGGATTTTTGCTAATGTCTGAAAAAAGATTTTTTTTTATATTCAATTATATTTTTCATCGAAAAAAATATGTTTTATTATAATTTTATTATAATTGCTGCATTTGGCGGACATATCTCGATTATACAAGGCAGATATTTTAATACAAAAAGTGGTTTTTAGTCCTTATTTTTTATTTATTGTGTCCAATAATAGTAATATAAAATAAAACTGTGGTGTTGAATAATAGAAAATTTGATTTTCAAAATTTCTGGTATGAATTCAGAATTTCTGTTTCAAGGAAAGCACCAAACTGAAAACCTTGGCCCCATGTTTGAAACTACTGGTTCGGACTCATATCCAGCAGAGCTTTCTCTGCTCCATAGGCATAAAAAACATTAATTTGTTAACTGTAGAGTATCGTGGCTTTAAGGGGTTCCGCCTTAGAAATTTTTCTTAAAAAGGACTCCGAGAGCCCAAAAGTTTGGGAACAAGTGGTTTATACAATGTAGATGAATTGCTACAGATTTATTTTGGACACATGGAAGAACACATGTGCAATTTCGTTTTGTTAAATATAACAAAAATGTATTTTTTTTTTTCCTGTATTAAACAAGATTTTTTAAAAAGAAAATGAGTTCTCCAGGAGTTTTAAATGGATACCCGGTTTTACCCAACCAGTGGGGTGCGCAACAAATTGCGCAACTTCGTTCACGCAGCACCGCACGCATGTTCCGAGGTAGATACCCCCTTCCCCTTCATCCTAAGTCATAATGTCATATGTCTAATTTGTTTCAAATTTTGTTTACTTTCTGAATTTCTAGATACTGTTTCCCTAAAACAAACAAACAAAAAAAATGATATTTTTAATAAAAACTTTTTCTTTTTTTGGGGGGGGGGGGAGGGCGGGGCATTTTACCAAAATTTTGGGGGGTTGCCGGGGGGGGGGAAAGTTTGGTGGGAGGTTGAAAATTCGGATTCAGCGACCCCAAAAACATATAGTAAGCATTTTTCCAGAACTACCATGAATTTTGCTAGGTAGAGCCCCTATACAGTCTCTATTGCCTGGACTGTTAAGCAGAAGCTGTTGCAAAATCTGTTGTAATGGCATCCTTTTTCAGCTCAGCGCTCTCTTCTAAAAAATAAATGAGTTCAATATTCTTTACATACCAGGTAAAAAAAGAATACAAGGATAAATTTACTAAGTTTGATTCAAACCATCGTATAAAAATGTGACCGGTACCAATCGATCAGAAATAACTTCTACTACTAAATGTATTATAAATTTTTTTCTTGGGGGGTTGTCTACGTATTAAAATTGTACCAAACTGTGCATTTCTCAATAGTAATTTTAATATCAGATTCATGTAAATTTAATCTTTAAATATTAAACCGGAAGTCATTCGGTGAAGTACATTAGTAATTCAGGCTTAAAATCTGGAACTCCTAATGTTAAATTAGTTTTTAACCGTTGCAAAACAGATTACAATACAGTTGGTCTTTTTAAAAAATAGAAATCCTTTTCCAGAAGCTTAATGTAAATATACGAATCCAAAACTGAAGTTAATTTTGCCCAAATAATTTTAGAGTGCCTGTTTAACCCTTTTTGTACAGAATTGTGAATTTATAAAATTTTTATCTTCTAAAGCATTTTTCCAAGCTCTTCCAACTAAGCTCCCTAGAACGATACACCTAGCGTGGCATTTCCTAAGAACGGAGGGTGCCAGGCTAGATGCCTGGTTGCAGGTTTCTTAGTATGGAAGATCGTTGGTGCGCTGAACCAAAGACCTGGGTTCAAATCCTGGCCTCGACACTTTTTCACTGTGTTGGTTTTATGTCATGAAATTAGATTTCCAATTTATATTGTAATATTAATTTTACTACTGTAGTACTATTTGTTCACTATTGTAATATTAATTAACTACTATTATTATTTTTTAAATATCTGACGATTATTCATATTTCTAGTAAATTGTGATTGATCCTATTTCGCAGAAAAAAATATGTTTCAAATATTAAATAGCTATTAAACAGTCAGTTTTAATCGTAGATGTATGGAACTCTTTTTGTTTTACTTCTTGGTGTAATAGGATATTTTTACTAAATATCAATTATAGGACCAAGTGCCGTAGAAAAATTTTAATTTCGTAAATTTTTAAAAACTTATTTTTCGTTACCCAAATCGCTCTAAAATATTTCTTTACCTCATTTAAAATATTTTTTGTACTTGGAACTATACGTCTATGAATAACAATTTAGGAATTAGCCAATGGACACCATTGAGAGTGGACACCCTGTATACAGAATTAAAACAGTTAAAAAGAAAATAAATTCCCCATATAATAAAATGTAAGTTTTTATATTTTCCTTTTATCATCTACATTGTAATAAAAAGGAAAAGAGAAGGAGTTGTCATGCATACATTTACTTTAAAATATTTGATGTCATCTGCTGAACAATGCAGTGAATTATACCAAACTATTTTCCTTTCATTAAGAGAAATCTGTTGCAAGTAGGGAAAGTAAATGACATTGTATTTCAGCTGGATTAATCTCAGTTCTCCGCTCTTTTTGTTTTCCTAAAAAAGTCTTTTAACATTCATTACTTGCATTTGTTTATTATGTATGTTTTATCAAATTTTAACACTATTTCACATTTTTTTAATTCGTGCATTTTCAGAGATAAATCGAAGTTAAGAAATATATATATATATATAAATTACTTCTATTTTAAACATCCCTTTTTCTCCAGTGATATGCAGCGTATAACGATGTATGAGGCATCATTGAATCGGATTTTTTACTCACATCTGATATCAGATGCTGAATTTAAGTAATATGAAGCGTAGAGTGCATGAGTTATAATTGAATAGTATTTTGTGTCCTCATCTCACATTGCATATTGTATTTTCGTCATACTTTCACGTTAAGTATAATTATTATACGTATTATTTCTGATGTCAATGATGTCAATATACCTTTTCCAATGCAGAGACAATGCGCACAACGATCAATGGGTATTATAGGAAAGTTTTTTTCACAGGTTTTTGAGATAGTACATTTATATTTCGTTAAAACACATTCATATTTTGTTCGTTCTTCGATTTAAAAAATTCGAGTTAATTATAAATTAATGAAAAATGTATAAAAAAATAAAATCAAAAACTGCAGTGAGAAAGCCTCGCATGGATTTATTTGTAAGTATATATTATATATAAATGGTATATGACCAAAAAATTACAAAACTGTTTTCTTAGATATTTCATTTATAGTATTTATTTAAAAAATATTATTTTTAAAAATAAAATAGACTAGGAATAAAAAAAAAATCTGACTGCGTAAAAAGCGAACTAAAAAGAGGGAAACAAGATGACGTAGGAAAATAGTAGAGTGTGTAATGGAAATCATTTTTACTTAAGTAATTGCAGTCGGAGGCATCAGATTCATGTTTAGGTATGTACTGCCCCATATAGCATTTTTAATTTGCAGAAAATTTGCAGCAGTCTTGCTTTGAAAACCTGCAAAGTTTCAGCAAGCTAAGCACGACAAGACTGAAAGTTCATAACGAGACTGCGGCAAGATAACGCAAACGCCGAAGTCACCACACTTTGAACTTGCAGTTAACTAGTCATGCAAGTTAAATTCATGCTGCATCAAATTTATTGCAAATTAACAGCAAACAAATAATAAAAAATACTGCAAAGTAGTAATCTTTCCATGCCGCACTATCTGTTTACCACTGTTACACTATAAGTTTAACTCCTTTGGAGGGGTCCATAGACCTGATCAGATCTGTTGATGCGAACACTCCGTCAGAAGGTGAATGCATCACCATTAACAAGTTCAGGTAATATTGGTGCTATTCAGCGCTAGCCTTTTTTGGTATTTGATAAGTATACTATTTAGAAAAAGCGGTACCAAACGCATAAAATTTCTGCAATTTCTGCGTATGTGCTGATGGTCTGTTCTCTTAACAGAGCAATTTTTTGCTTTCGTCACATTCGTGAATTAAAGACAGTCTTGCCATCAGGTTCACAACAAACTACTTATGCAAGTGGGGGATGGTATACCTTGCTGGACATTTGCTACGAATTTCTCAATTCAAATTTGTCACGGCAAGATAATGTTAGAAAAAAATCAAACTTGCTGCTAATGTTCATGCTGTCTGGGGCGGCTCCTGCTACCTTCATGTTTGCCTGCGATTGCAAATATTTAAGTAAAAAGGATTTCCATTACTACTATTTTCCTTCGTCATCTTGTTTCTCTCTTTTTAGTTCGCTGCAGTCGGATCTTTTAATTTTTTTAATTTAATTATTTATTGACGAATTTTTAGTTGTGTGTAATTAATACACATATTGCTGCAGTTGGATGAGGCCATGACCAAAACTCAAAGAATTTAACCGTTTTAGTTTTTATAGACTTCGTAAAGCAAGAGATCCTACCGACACAACATTCACTTTGTGTAATATATGAACGGAGCTTATTCTAGGAAACATCGTCTTCATTTTGAAAGACCTATCCAATGATATGCCACTCAATATGGAGCAAAAATTTTTTGTCTCTGCCGCCATTTTGAATTTATGAAAACAAAACCTAGCCTATAATTATTGGACGGTTAAGACGAATCGACGGAGACCTCATTCATTAAAATCCATCCAGCCGTTGGGATGTTTCGAAGGTATCAAAAAATCCACATACCCACATATCCACATACGCGTCAAACACATAACACTTCTTGACAGTCGGGTAAAAAGGGGACTGCCGCTTAAATCACTGGACAATATTTTTTACCAGCATCTGATATCAAATACAGATTTGTACTATTATGTAACGTACAACGATGCACGAGTTATAATTGAATAGGAATTTTCGCCCATATCTGGCATCGTATACTGAATTTTCGTTATAGTTTTAGATTAAGTATCATTATGATAATTTCTCATGTTAATATCCCTTTTTAGTGCAGAGACAAAACGCAAAACGATCAATGGGTTATGCAAATATCTTCTTGAAATACTTATTGTTGGTATTTTTCAGAAAAAATGTCACATTTCTTAGAGTGGAGATAGCTCTTTATTATGCCCCGCCCCCATGGCTCACCACCCAAACCTCATGTAGTCCAGTCAAATTAGGTTTTTTTCTGGACATAATTACGAAAGTTTTGAAACTTGGTAATATTGTTTGGAAGGCTCTACTAATAAACATACTAAAAGTCCTGATGAATGGGGGGTAGGGTGAGCGCGAGAGGGAGGAGGCAAAAGAAGGTACCTTTTTTCAGTTTTTTGTTAATATCTCGTAATCTATAAGTCCTATTGAAAAATTGCTAATACAAAAAATAAAGACAATTAAATTATCTACAAAAAAGGCTTTAAATATTTTTCTCTACAGGCCATATTTAACGAGATAATCGCATTCAAAAAGGGAGAAATTTGCCAAAAGTCACACCAGTGCCAGAGAGCGGGTCCATGGCACTTACATTGCGTCTATTTAGCTTAAATTTAAACTAACGTTAATAAATGTTGTGGTCAGATGAATGGAAGCTGAACAATAATTTCCATAAATGACATTTTTCTTAACTGTAGATTATGTTATATAGATTATATGTTCCGTAATCGGGTTTGAAGTCATTTTAAAAAGTGTGGCTTAACTCCAATTTAATTTCCTTCTGTAACTTTTGTTTGGTATACTTTTTTTACATAGATTATAGACATGTTGAGCCTTCAATCTGTCAGGTCCAAAGAGGATTACGACAAGTTTGTTCGGTAGAGCTATTTCACGATTTGACGCAGCGACAAATTTTGGACAGGAGTTTGGTATGACATAACAATTTAGCAAACTACAATGCTATGTATGAAATGCTCTATAGGGCTCACAAATGGACGAGGAATAAGTGGGTTCTGGGCACCACAGCTACCTTTCATATTTGTACCGCTCTGAAAGAATTCTGTTGTTTAACTCTTTCTTCTGGTGAAGAATATAAGGATTTTTGTGAAGCTCGGATGAATAGAGATGCTGCGGATATCTCCAAACTTACAACTTGGTTTGAAAATCATCCGCCCTTTCCACAGATAGATATAATTATATCAATATTTTCTGCGGTTATTGGAGATGGAACTATCACATGCTTCAAACTTTGGAAATCGAGAATAAAAATATGATTCAGGTGCCTAGCAAATGTTACTCAGATGTGAAACTAATTCGGAAAGGTATAGCACAATCACTCAACCGTATGCACAATTCAATAAAATTTCATGATACTACTAAAACTGTGGATCCTCTAGTTATATTACAACGGATTTTCTTGTACAAACGTAGTAATGATGATTTATAAATTACCTACAATATGAATTGTCTCCTTATCCTCTCTTCTTTTCAATGATTTCGGAATGCGCAAGACAAAGAAAAGTGCATTGTGTCAAATATTTGAACAATCAGGTGAAATAATAGACCAACAACAAACAATAGTTGTGGATGGGTACTTCCTGTTATATGAGATGGTGTGGAAGAAGGGATCAACAATACAGGATATTTGCAACACCTAAATAAAGTACGTTAAGAAACACTATTGTGGAAACGGACGCAGAATTGTTTCGATGAATACACTGAACTTGTAAACAGTACCAAAGTAGCTGAATAAAATAGAAGGTGCTCAGTGAAAAGGTCGGTTGACATACATGTTGAAAGACATACTGTCACCAGTGTTCCCCAAAATCAGTTTCTCTCAAATAAGAACAATAAGACAATGTTGATTCCCATACTATCCTCTAATTTAAATAACAAAGGAGCCTCATGTCAGTAAAGTCCTAATTATTATTATTTTAACACAATCAAACTGATTGGTAAAGTTATCATACGAATTGAATATTTCCAACTGAGCGAAAAAATGCCCAGGCTGGGAATCGAACCCAGATCCTTGGCTTACAAGGCCAATGCTTTTCCGTTTAAGCTAACTGGTCCGACAACCAGCCAGCATATTTCGCTCAGAAAAACGGAAAGCATTGGCCTTGTAAGCCAAGGATCTGGGTTCGATTCCCAGCCTGGGCATTTTTTCGCTCAGTTGGAAATATTCAATTCGTATGATAACTTTACCAATCAGTTTGATTGTGTTAAAATAATAGTTCATCTACGTATCCATCGTTTATATGGAGTTCCTTTACCTGCGGTTTATTCTGTTGAGCTGTCTACATGACAGACCAGATGTTATTACCAATAAGGTTTTTCTGAGCGAAATATGCTGGCTGGTTGTCGGCCCAGTTAGCTTAAACGGAAAAGCATTGGCCTTGTAAGCCAAGGATCTGGGTTCGATTCCCAGCCTGGGCATTTTTTCGCTCAGTTGGAAATATTCAATTCGTAAGTCCTAATTATGCCGACACTCTGACTGTTCAGATTTCTATGGATACACTGAGTGAAAGTGACAACGTTACTGTTGTTGGACAGGATGTGGCTATAGGGGAAAGTGGGGCAAAATCGGGTATCATAAATGTTTGTTGTTCTCAAATGCAATCAAATGGGAAAACAAACTCTGAAGTTGCGCCCTCTGAACTTTCTCTATAAGGTTTACATTAAGTTTTTTGGGTCGCTGAATCCGAATTTTAACTTCCCCCCCAAAATTCCCCCCCCCCGAACACCCCCCAAATAGTTGTTTTTAACTTAAATTTCTTATTGTTTTAGGGCGAAATTCATAAACTAGAAAAAATTTGCAACAAATAGGAAATATGACATTATGACGTAGGATGAACGGGGAGGGGAGGGCTGCCCCTGAACATGCACTGCGGCGCTACGTGCACTAAGTTATTACGTCCAGGCAATAGGGGATTTTACCTGGAAAAATTAATACTAGTTCTGGATTTCGACTCACTTTATGTTTTTTGGGTCACTGAATCCGAATTTGTAACTTCCCACCAAAATTTCACCCGGCAACCCCCCCCCCCCAAAAAAAAAAATGTTTTTTTGAAAAAAATTGGTTTTTGAAAAAAGCGCGCAAGGAATGTTCCGAGGCAGCCCCCTCTCTCCCCGCTTATCCTACGTCATAATGTCATATATCCTATTTGTTAAAAATTTTGTCCAGTTTCTGAATTTTGTAATGCTTTTCCCCTAAAACAATAAGAAATTTAAATTAATAACAACTATTTTGGGGTGGGGGGGTTAGGGGGGGGAAATTTTGTGGGTAAGGTAAAAATTCGGATTCAGCAACCCAAAAAAACTTAAAGTAAACCTTATAAGGAAAGTTCGGAGGGGAGATGGGAGGGCGAATGCAAACGTGTGAGTGGTTAAGTGGAATTGTGCAACTTAGTCCATGCAGCACCGCGCGCATGTTCCGAGGCAGATCCCCCCTTCCCCTTCATCCTAAGTCATAATGTCATACATCTAATTTGTTGCATATTTTGTCTACTTTCTGAATTTCTAGATACTTTCCCCCTAAAACAATAAAAAAATTGATTTTTTTTAATAAAAACCTTTTTTTTTGGGGGGGGGGGGGGGTATCAAAATCTGGAGGCGTTGCCGGGGGAAGTTAGAAATTCAGATTCAGCGACCCGAAAAACATAAAGTAACCCGATTTCCAGAACTACCATTAATTTTGCTAGGTAAAATTCCCTATTGCCTGGACTATAAAGACAGGTAAAATAATTCGGTAGAATAAAGAATGTTCAGGCAGGGACATCAACTGCTTTAAGTAAAATCTTTTCACCCTAATGAGTTTTCCTGATATGTTTTGCAGTATAGAAGATAAAAGAAAAAAATGTAAGCTTATCTTTTTAATAAGTATAATATTCTTTTTTTTTATGTTTTAATACCTTGAGGGGCAAGCTAAAATGGCTCTAAATATTGAATTCTCAAAGGAATAATCGAAAAACTTTATTTTTAAATAAGGAAAAGCAATTTCTAAACGATTTTTCTCCAAAGTTAAAAATATAAAATTTAGTTAAAATTTTCTGGTGAGAATCTTGTTTAAATTAGGTGGAGATATATTTTATCCCACCGCCCCTCAGGTGGTTAATGCAATACAGAATTAAAATATTTTCTTATGTATATTATAGTAAAACAAGTATTTTCTTTTAATTTTAAAAATTTGTACATTATACATTCTTATGTGTAATGAATTCTTCAAACATGTTCCTATTTTTTAAAATATTTAAACGTTGAATAACTATAAGAGTTTAATAAAATATGCATTATAAAGAAACGTTTTTTAAATTTTACTGAATTTTCTTTCACTGAGAACAGGGAAATGAGCTGATCTAGCTGAAATATAATGCGACCCATCTTCCTTATTTGCGAAAGTTTTTACTTAATGGAAGGTAAAAATGATTTGGCGGAACAGAGAATTTTGTAGATAGTGACATTAAGTGCTTAAAAACATATGTTTTCATATTAACGAGTTTATTTTTCCACAAAATTTAAAGATAGGGATGATGAAATAAAGATGTAATGTTTGACAAAAAGGGAAATTCAAAAAATTTTTATACATATATTTTGTTGTTATAATAGGCGTAAGAAGAAGATTTTTTTGTCATCTTCAGTAGTAAAATATTAATAAAGAAGGATAATATTTTACCGTTTCATGAAATACTGTGTATAATTTAGATATCTACAGGTACACACGTAGACATCTGGTACACGCAGTACAATACTGCATACATAAGGAATGTTATTTACTTTATTTTATTGAGCTATGGATTTTCAAGCTCAACAACATTTAGTATACTAAGGGATATTTGTAGAATATATATAAAAAAAAAATACAGAACCACGCAAAGAGCTATATATGAATGGCCATTTATCAATCATAATTTCTGAAAGTGTATTTAAGTATTTTTGCGCGTGTTTTTGCGTAAATTGAACTTTTAGTTTAATATGTTGCGTGTTAAAAAATTTGTAGGTAATGTACAGGGCTGTACAAAAGAATTCAATTTAAATTCCTTCTAGTGGTAGAAGTTGTTGAAGGTGAATTTTTAACCTATTATACATTTTCTTTATTAACTAAATTTTAGCATATTATCTATGTATATAAAAGCCGTTCTCCGCGTATTTGTTCCTTATGCAATTTTTGAACTTTTGACCGATTTGCCCGAAACTTGATATACGCATGTTTTCGAATATGGAAAAGTACTGCCAACTTAAAAAAATTATAAGGCCACTCTTTATTCCCTTTTTCCATCCACTTGACATAGTTTATTATTTTAGAAAATTTATTTATTTTTTCTCACTTTAAATTTTAATACAGTTTGTATTATAAAGAAACGTCTTTTAAAATTTACTGAAACTTCTTTCTCTGAGAACAGGGTGAGCTGATCTAGCTGAAATATAATGCACCCATTTTCCTTATTTGCGAAAGTTTTTACTTAATGGAAGGTAAAATGATTTAGCAGAACAGAGTATTTTGTAGATGGTGACATCAAGTGCTTAAAAGCATATGTTTTCATATTAACGAGTTTATTTTTCAACAAAACTTAAAGATAGAAATGATGAAATAAAGAAGTATTTTTAGGTTTGACAAAAAGGGAAATTCAAACATTCTTTATACATATATTTACTTGTTATAATAGGTGTAAAAAGAATTTTTTTGCAATGTACATTAGTAATATATTAATAAAGAGTGACAAAATTTTACCGTTTCATGAAATACTACCTGTAATTTAGATATGTACACACGTAGACATATACAATACTGCATACATAAGGAATGCCAGAGAAATATCACAACTGAATTTCCAATACCACTTTTTTGTTACGAAAATATTGGCCATATTGATTCACAGAAAATCTAAATTAAATCAGGTAGATATTTTTGTTCAGAATTTATGTTATTAAAAATCCAATACTAGTATTCTTGTGGGAATCCTTACTATACGTACACATCTACATCAATATTGCGCGAATTACATGGCTTAGTGCTATAACGCGATAAAATTGTTCATATCTATATGTTTATTGAGGCAAAAAACATATTTATAAATGACGTATATATATATATATATATATGGGGCATTCTCACAATCTTTTGGGTCACAATTGACTTTTGGGGGAAAAATCTGGCGAAATTAAGCTTGCTAAAATAACATTTTAATCTGATAGACGAATGCCTTAAAGATTCAAAATAAAGAAAATATGGTCAACAGCGAAAAATCTTTTTAATTTTTACTTATAATGAATTTGCATAGTACCCACAAGACATTCAAATAAGAAATAATAACAATGTAGTACTTTTAATACAGAATTTTTGTATAACGTTGTCCTAAATTGGTGTTAAAGAAGGGACGATAAGATAAAAAAGGGGGGATGGTATTGGAAAAAAAAAGGACGAAATGGTAAAAAAAAGGGACGGTAAGGATGGAATGGTAAGAAAATTACCACCTATTTTTAAGAAAATCATGTTACGACTAAGTGATAGCCACAATGTTCATTGATTTTTAGAATCAGTTGTTAACATTGGATTAAATTATTATTACTTTTTTTAATTTACCTCGAAAAGTGCAGGAATAAACCTTGGAGACGGTGAGACTACCAATAAGCTCACGATGCTTGAAATTGATATTTAAATGCTGATTTAAGTTCTACAGTAAATTTCCTGCCAAAGAATTTTAGACATTATTTCTCTAGCATACTTCTGCATGAGAAAAAACTTGAAAAAAAATCTGTGGCTGCATCTGAAATGATTTTCTATACAACTTTAGAAGAGTGGTGTTAAGGAATCTAAAACCCAGGGACAGAGTTTTAAAAATAATAAAAACCCCAAAAATGTGTGCAGGTTAATTTTTAGCTACATATTTATATAAAACAATAGTTTCAGTTTCAGAAAAAAATTACATCGATTTATATTTTTTGAAACAATTTTATACAGACAGCTCCAAACTTAAAAATCCGCATCAGGGACACCGGACGGTAGATGAGTTTTCCTGGTATTTGGACCCCCCAACATCGTCCAAAACTTATTTATCTCGTTAATATTGTTATAAATCATGCAATGGTATGTTCCCCAGTATATGAATTAAAAAAACACAAAAAATGTATTAAATAAAAAATTATTATTCAGGGACATGAAATTCAAAAGATTGTGAGAATGCCCCATATATAAGTGTCTTCAATAAAGTCATTTGTGTAGTGTTCAAGATAATATATTGTATGATTTAATGCAAGAGGATTTTATATATGTAAGTTTATTTTCAAAGGTATATTTTAAAGTATAACGCAAAATTCAACGCATTTTAATACGAAGCTTTAGTTATTTATTTATTTACTTATATATTAAATGCATAAAAATATTAAACATATATAATACACATAAACATAATCTGTAACATCAGACGATTAAAAGCATTTAACAATTATGTTATACCAACATACATTGTATAAGAAAATATTACTACAGCATTACTACATTTCTAAATTTTTATTTTGTAATCTATTGTACTTTAAATTATAATGAATTTTCTATATCTAAATTTAACTTTCTATCTTCTAAATGGAACACAAAAATGGAATAATAATTGTTTTGTAAAAGTTTCATTTTTTATGTTTAGTCGATATAAACTGAATACTTCAAACATATTCTTATCTTTTAACATTTATAAGTAATCAGATATTAAAAGAGTCTCAAAGTTTTATAAAACATATTTTACAACGAAATATGTTTAACGTATTTTGAAACATGTTTCTCTTAGAACAGAGTACTTAGTTTAAGCTAGCTGAAATATAATGTCATTTAATCCTCGATATTTGTGAAAGATTCAGCCTAATGGAAGAGAAAATAGTTTGGTAGAATACATTATTGTTCAGGGATTGACATCAAATTCTTAAAAGGAAACATTTTCATTCTAACTAGGGTTTTTTTTTTTTTTTCATATTTAAAGAAATGACAAGGGAAAAGTAGTGAGATTATGTTTTACATAAGAGTCATATAGTATTTTTTAAACAGTTATTTTGTTATTTTTTATAACAGGAAAAGAAATAGAGTTTTGATTTATAGTATTTTCCAGCGAAGACCTTATTACGAAAATAATATTTTTATAATGAAAAAAATAAAAAATTATTCATATCCAAATAACAAAAAATAAACTATGACATTTCTTTATAATTAATAAATAAATGGAATTTAAAAAGTAATTTATTACATTAACAAAATTTGCATGTTTCTTTATTTTATTAAATAGTGCGATTTTTTTTAAATAATCCGAAAATTTAAGAATGTTTAAAGCTCTTAACTTATGCATTTTTAGAAAAATATACGAGAAATGTCAATGCCGAAAATGTATCGACGTATTCATATCATATACAAATAAAATAAACTGCATATTATTGATAAAATTATATTTAAAAAATAGATATTTTAATCCATTAATTTTCCTACTGTGTGAGTTTACCCAACTTAGCACGGATACAAGTTTTAGATTTTTTTTTCTTTGTTTTCCCATAATTTAATACAGATAATATTTATAATTTTATGCATAATATGATTTAACATAAATCATACAAAATTTTTAAACATATATTTTGTTAATACAGCAGAAAAAAAAAACTAATTTTAAAAATATGTACCGCGGCATAATTTTTATAAATGAAATTTCATTTCTTCATTACGGCCTAGTGGTAGAACAAATTTTAAAACTAAACTTTAAAATTTAAAATAATGTATAATTTATACCCAATCAATATATACTGATACATTCAATTTTTTGTTTTTTTTATTATTCTTAAAAAAATAAAAATATTTATCCCTTAACCGGAAACGTGAAAATCCCGTGCACAAACAGAACACTTAATAATTTACCAAATAGTGAACTTAAACATTTAATCTTTAATAGTAATGCATTAACAGGACCATTTTCTTTAATATAGCACCATAAAAATAGGTTTGGAATTTCGGAGAGAGAAAACATTAAGGGCAGATATGTAGACGCAAACATCTCACAGATGTATGTTGCCGGTTAAGGGTTAAGGCAGTCTCCACATTTCATAAGTAAAATAAATTTAATAGAGAGACGTACAGTTATCGAAAAAGGGCATAACCCCCCCCCCCCACTTCACACACACACACACACACACTCCTACTAAAGCTGCCGCAAATCGTCGTTTAAAAGTGCGATAGGAAAAAATAGAATAGAAAACTTTTAATCAAATATTGCTGAGGGAGTCGTCTACATACAAAATTTGTATCAAACATTTAAATTGTCAAAACTAGCACTTAATTTAAACATCATATTTTTTTTCCTAGGTACATTCTATCTTGCGAAACTAAGAGAGATGTATTTCCATCTAGTTTAGAAAATACGAAGAATTAAGTTCGGAACTTCTAATGAACCGCTTCAACGTTTGCACCGAAATAAGTCGGCATTGTCTACAAGTTCTATAAACTTAAAAGTAGGGTACACAGATTACCAATATTATTATTAAAATTATTATTGATATTATTTTGTTATCCTTGTATTGCATAAATTCAGGTAAACAACTGAAGATGTTTAATTGGAATGGATACCATCCTAAAAAGCGATATTCAGGTTTGAAAAAACTTATTAATGCACTATAAAAACGACTCGGAAACGTCTACGGAAATCAATGGCAGCAAAAGTAACTTTAGATCTGAATTTAATTAAGTGAATAGTTATTCACATTGCTAAGTAGGCGTAAAACTAATAGAGTGAAAAGTAACTAGGCCAATGTTCGAACCTGGTATTTTGGTTCAGCGCACCAACGCTTTTCAAATTGGCCCACCTTGAACAGCACACCTAACCTGTACCCCTTACTCTTATATGCTGGTAACGCTGCAACCACAGCACAAGATTTGATAACTTCATGAACCGCAACTTCGCAGCAAACACGAGTCGAAAATAATTTTAACATTGATTGAATTATATATAATTATGGAAACAAGGATTGAACGATCTCATCTTACAAGGAAGGTCTCCATACTGGGCATACTCAGAATATATTGAAAAAAAAATACCAATTAAACTACTTATGTATGTGATAAAGGATCAATCAAATTTAGCGGCGGAATTACAGTATAAAAATTGTAAAAAAATAAAATACTTTCGAGTATTTGGCGCAAAAAGATGAAAGCGTCACGCGATTTGGTGAGCAGTACTTTTCCTCGCCAAAAGCAAACGATTTTAATGCACCTGGAAATTGTTTGTTAATAGATTTTTAGAATGCGTGTAAAAAGTATTTAATGAATTTAAACTTAAACAATGGAGAGTTTAATAAATACCATTTTTTTTGTATTATATATTTATGTTGCTTGTTATTTAATTTTATTACTTTAAAAACAATTTCATATATAAAAAATACTTTCATATATTTAAGCGTATTCAAAAATAAAGACCAGATTCATTTACCAGTTATTCATTTCAATATCAAAAAGAATTCGTCGTTTCCATAGCAACAAAATTGTATCGACAGTGCTCGATTGGACTTAATTTTGAGATATTGAAACAATTTTAATATAATTTAATTTTGTTTTAATTCATAAAATTTGATATGTAACTTTCATTATATATATATATATATATATATATATGATACAATTATGGTTAAAACAAACTAAAACTGACAAAACTAGAGTTATTTGCGTTAAATTCCTTTAAACACGTTCAATATAAAACATTTTTATCTTAAAGAGTATTTGACATAAAAAAGTATTTTTCGAAATTTCCTTTCATCGCCAACCGATGATAAATCGCCAAATAAACGAAATGTTCATTATTTTTTTACGAATGTTCTATCGAGGTTCCGCCAAAAAAAATTTTATAAACGCATATATCCACATGAGAAACACTCTGTAATTTTTTTCAGATTTTTCTGAATATGCCCATATGGAAACCTTCCTTGTTAGGCTGCGATTGCAGCCTTAACAACATATAACAGTGAGACGGCGAAGGCTACGTGTGTCTTTAGGTTCGAACCATAATCTGGATACTTTTTCACTATGTTGGTTTTACGGCTTGTTAGCAGTGTGAATAAAAATTCACATTTACAATTTCTCGGGCGTATTTCCTGGTTTCAATTGGTTATATATAAGAAATTTTGTTTACAAAATACTTCTTTATGAATGCTGTCGAAAACATATTGGTTTTTCAGATTTCGAAAGTAAAAACGCGCATTTCAAAAACCTGGGTGACTCGGAATCGTATAATTTCGATGGTGGCTATATTCTACTTTCCTAGGAAAAGAAACAGTTGTATGTTTATACGAATTGAATATTTCCAACTGAGCAAAAATATGCCCAGGCCGGGAATCGAACCCAGATCCTTAACTTACAGGGCCAATGCTCTACCGTTTAAGCTAACTGGGCCGACAACCGGTGAGAATATTTCGCTCGGATAACCTTATTGGTAATACCATCTGGTCTGTCATGTAGACAGCTCAACAGAATAAACCGCAGGTAAAGGAACTCTATATATAAACGATGGGTACGTAGGTAAACTATTATTTTATCTTAGTCAAACTGTAAAGTTATCATACGAATTGAATATTGATTGAATGTAATAAATATATTACAAATCATCAGACATACAAGTAAAATTACATAAATACATTTAATACAATTAAAAAGCAAACGTTTCAAGCTAAATTTTAGCCCCTCATCAGTGCAACAAAACATTCAAATGACGGAAAACTATATATCATGTTTACAGTTAAAAATTATTAGCAGTTAAAATTAAATAAAGTATATATATATTTTTTTTAAACAATGCTGAGTATTCAGGAGGAAGTGCACATGATTCATTTATCGGCGACGTTTGCTTACGAGTGAACACACCTTCCAGAAAAACTCTACTTTTAATATTATTGCAACCGGATCTGATAACTTTCATATTCGTGAAATCTGGAATATGGTCGGTATCCAAAGAATGCTGTACAGTTTTAGACTGTAGGTTTCCAGATTTGTAAGTACGTTTATGATCGGCAAGGCGAATGGCGCAAGTGCGACCAGTTTCGCCAATATATACTGAGTCGCAACCTTTACATGATATACTGTAAATTGAACCGGTTCTTAGTAAGGGGGGAATTTTAGGTTTAGATTTACAAAGTAAGTTTTTCAAAACATTTTGAGGCTCGAATGATGTACTGATGTTATGAGACTTCAAAAGGCTAGAGATTTTTTCAGAAAGATATTTGTTGTGGGGTAGAGATATGTAAATAGCGGGAGCCTTACAATTTACAGAGGATGCACTGATGAGGGGCTAAAATTTAGCTTGAAACGTTTGCTTTTTAATTGTATTAAATGTATTTATGTAATTTTACTTGTATGTCTTATGATTTGTAATATATTTATTATTTTTAACTCGTATATCAGACGTTAAACAATTATTATTTATTTTAATATTGATTGAATGTATCTTTTTGCTCAGTTGGAAATATTCAATCCGTATGATAACTTTACCATACAGTTTGATTATGTTAAAATAATAGTTGTATTTTTACTAGTGTACATAAATGTTGTGTGGTATTAATCTAAAAAGGCTAATCTTTGATTCAATTATGTATGTAACAAGTAACTGTAAAGCTGTTAAAAACCAATTCGCATAACGGAAATGTATTACTCACTCATAAAAAATAAAATTTGAAATCGATTAATATTTATGATCTCTCTCTAGAGCAATTTAATTTATGTTTTAGGCTTCAAAGCTAATTAAAGTTTTCTCAATATCTATTAAATCTTGTAAAAGATTATTTGAGCATACTATGTTTGTGCGAAAATCTCTTAATTCACAAGTTTATGTTTAGATGAGCAGCAAAATATGTCTGTGGTTATATTTATAATTACACACAACTTTTCGTATGAACTTTAACTATCATAATTTTGCTAATAATGTTTAAGAAGTGTTGAAAATTTCCCGTGTAATTAATATTAACGGCAGAACTAAGTAATTGAAATGGTTAGGAATAATATTTTCAGATACATTTAGAAGTACCTTATTTAAATTTTTAATTGATAGCCGCTTTTTACTAAAATTATCTCCTTTTTAAAAACTCTCCTTCGTGTGTTAAATTTTAAATTAGTTTCTTATATACATAAAATTAGTTTAAGTAAACCCCCTACTGAAAACTACTTTTAACTATCAAAAACTAGAATCCTAGCATGCTTCAGTTAAAAATTAAATTTATGATAAGGCGTTTTCTGCTCTTTCAACTAATTTTACTTGCTGAAATTAGTTCTAATTAAAATGCATGATATAACAGGATTTCAAAATTCGTTAAAACTCGGATTCATTAGTAAGAAACACTCGTTAAAAGACACCCAATTTAGAATTTACTTTAGCAAATACCAACCAATTATCCTTTCGTTGATAATTAATGTTAGATTTCAATAGGTATTTCATTATTGAAGACTGATCGAGTTATCTTATTTATTTGGTAGTTTCAATTTGGAAAAATATTTTCAAATCAACATTCTATTTTTTAAAATCTGTATATTTAAATGACTGTCTCAGAAATTAGAAGTTTTCTATAACATAATCTGACAAGGAGAGTACCAAGCTTTTTAATCACAGATTTTGATTATGTTTACATATGTTGTAGAGTTATATATCCCCTTAGTCGGAGGTTCAACGGATTTTATACAACGCTCCTTAGTTCTTGAGAAATACAGGTTCTAATATTATAACATAGCTAAAATATTTACTTTGTATCAGAATTGCTGAATTGTTCGAAGCTCAGTTGTTATGGAGTCTGCTCGTTCATAAGCTGGCTCGAGTTCGAGACCGGAACGCGCTACATTTGATTTTCTAATTTTTGGTTTTATTAATACTTTTGTACTTATAATTTAATAATCTTAATTTAAAATTTTAATATTGTACGTTAATTATGGTGTTAACATATTTAAATTTTACTTTAGCATTTTTTATTTTTAAACCATTATTAAACATTTCTTATCATTTAAAGAGATTTTAAAAAATATATCTATTATTGAGTAGTAAAAATTCCAAAATCGTTATAAAATCATAGCTTCTTTTATTAACAACATAATATAAATTACAAACTGACATATATACATAGTGTAAAGCATCACTATCGACATTAACATAACTCGAACAACTATAAGGATGATATTGATTACAATATATATATATATATATATATATATATATATATATATATATATATATATATATATAAGCGCCTCAAGAATATCTTATACAATATTGTTCTTTACAATTACATGGCGTTTTTAAGAGTGTGACGGGAAAGTATAAATCATTAACATTCATAAATATATTTTTACTAATCAATTTTGTGGTAAGCCAAGTATAATTAAACATTGGTTTGAATGTAGAAGAGCTTAACTGATGCAAAATTAATTTTAACTTTCTTCTCTTGAAGGAATTTCCCTGTTTGATTTTAAGAGGGCGGGATTGTTTTGAATTTTTTTGTTGAAAACTTGGCGTTAAAATAAGCATCGCAAGGCTAACAAAAAGGTATGTAATTAGGTGGAATTAATTTTTAAGTGCAAGAGGATGATTTCTGACCAATTTCGAAACTATCATCGCTTACAGTTGCATCAGTTTGGCCAAGCCATGGATCAATATTTAATAAAAATTTATTTTTCATAACTTAAGGAAGCAAAATTGACGACAGATATTTTCAACTACCTCTTTTGTTTATTTTCCTAATTTCGTGTATGTAACGATTTTTTAGTAATTAAATCGACACATTTTTGGTGTTGGTGTTAGTGGTGTTATTTATGACGGTCGATTATCTTCACGAGGGATATAAGCCCGAGAGAGGGTGGCCTCCGTGTGGTCTTTCTAAGGGACCCAAGGTTCGAAGAAAACCACGGAGAACTCCATACAATTAGGCCGACGGGCGCGACTGGGTTCGAACCCAGCACCTCCCGTCTACCAGCTTCGAGAGCACAACCTCTCAGCCGCTGGTAGGGCCGACACTTTTTTGAACTAAAGTGCGAAGTTTTCTCGATGGTTCTCGTAAGCATAAAATACTAATGGAAGAATCTTTCCTGACACTGCTAATGAATATTCGGCCGTATGTGTACGAGTTGCCTGATTAAAATTATGTTTTGTTTGCTAATAGTGTTTTGGTGCCTGTATTTGCTAGAGTTCTGTCGTACGTTGTCTGATACTGACATCAGGTTTGGTATGTATTAATGATATAATCCAGGTTGAATTTATTCATAAAAACTTTTCTGATTTTCGAATTTTTCTGCAGCTTTCATTACTTCCTCCATCGTTTCGACTACTTTGTAGCTGACAAACTTCGACACTTTTCTTTGCCGTATTCCATGTTTCCTCTTGAAACGTTTCACGTATGTCGAACCGGCAATGAAATTAAAACATTCAGATAAAGATAGCATAGCTGCATTCATTGGTCCATTGCTGCAAGGTTCTTGTGGTTACTTGTGTATAAATATAATTTTAAATATTTTATTATCGCACATTAACATTTTTATTTCAATATTTAACAATTTTTTTGCAATATTTTTAATTACTTATGAGTTCAAAGATTAAAGTTTACCTGTTCTAAATTCTTATGAGCTTCCACGAATCTTTCATGTGTCTCCTGTTCAATAACTTTTCATTTATCGGTGGTACCTGGTTTAACGCCTTCTTTCCATTGATAAAGATAATGCTTATATTTAAGGAGGGATGCTCCGTGATACTATAGAATTTTTCTCCAACTAATATGTGTTTAAACAAGAGCTACAGTGCTTTATTTATACCACAAATAAATATAATGCTGTGGCTGTGGCAAAAATTCCTCTGCCACGACATCTGCTTCATCTTACGTGAACCAGTGCATTTTAATAAAAAAAATTAACATGTTATTATTATATGCATATTCCTTTGAAAATGTAATAAATCAGCTTCTTTGATTATAAAACTCACCTTTACAATATTATTTAAACCCTCAATTTCATCAGCATAGGTCAAATCATACTCTTCTACAATGTTTCTTTCATACAACATATTTGCTATCGAATTATAGAATACTTCTCCCATCGCAATAGAATAAGATGATATTTCAGATGCTGGATTATTTGTTTAAAATAATAAAAAACCTTATTTTGTAATAAAAGTTGACAGTACTTTAACGCATTTGTGATATCACTTTTCTCATTTTTATTGAATCCAAACACTTAAGATTGATCTTCCTATGAACTAAAGCTTGCTTCTTCCATTTTCATAAGATTATAAACACACTTATAAAATGACACGCGCTAGTGAGATAAATATTGCAAACAGGGACCACTTACGAAAAAAGAAATACCCAAACGAAAAAAGAAAAACAAAAGTCAGTTGTGGCGCCCTCTAGTTATAATAAAATAAAACATTTTCAAATAAAATAAAAATAAAGGAAGAAAGAAGATAAATGAGAAAGCACAGTAATTCAAAATGAAAGCATACGTATTATAAATTTAAAAAAAAATAGTATTGTAAAAAATCATGTTGTAATTTAATTCTTATGCTAATTTTCAATTTAATTATGTGTCTCACTTTAAAAACATAGTAGTAGTATCATCGCATTGGCCTTCACTTGTTAAGGCAATTTATAAATGGTGTTTTCTTTAAAATCATGAATTGATACAATTGTTCAATATCATTGCATCAATAACAAATATATGAAAGGCATATTTAATGTGATAAAAATATTAACCGTTTAATGATGTTATATTCAACGATTTAGTGACAAATAAAAAATTAATTACGTTAACATTATAATTAATGCGCACTATTATAATTTTTAATTGATAATGAGATCATTAAATTATATTTACAATTATATTTATAAAACAAAATATGAGAATAATAAATGTATCGCGTTCCGGTCTCGTACCCAAGCCCGGGGATCAACAAGCAGATGCCATAACAATTGAGCTAGACTAATGCAGTAATTTCGTTATAAAGTACTAGCAGGGATGACCGAGCTAAGCTCCGTTAAAATTAGCTTTGTGCTCAATTCGATATTTTATACTCATTGTATCATACTTGCTGTTTAGATACAATTGGTATGATCCTGAGACATAGTCATCCAAAAAGACACACTAACCGAATTTTTTCGAGCTTGTGACCTAACTAATGCGCTTCTAGAACCCGAAAACGATAGAATACAAAATTTAGTCAAAATCGTTAAAGTCGTTTTATAGATAAAATTAGCTTGACCCACGGTAACCCAAAAGGGATCCACTAATATAAATTTATCGAACATGTGACGTATCCAAATGATCTTCTCGTGCTGAGTAAATACGTAATAAATTTTTTTGTCAAAATCGTTTGAGCCGTTTTTAGATACCTCTAGATGGACCCACAGTGACCCCAAAATGACCCACTAATCGATTTTCCTCGAACATGTGACTTAGATCAATGGTCTTCTCATTCTCAGAAACGATATATTACAAAATTTTGTCAAAATGTTTTGAGCCTTTTTAAGATACAGTTAGCTTGATTCACAGTGACCCAAAAATGACCCACTAATCGAATTTTCTCGAACATGCGACTTAGCCCATTGGTCTTCTCATGCTCAGAAACAATATAGCAGCGTTTAGAATGTCACTTTGTATCAAACCGGATTTACAGATGCCGCTATCATTCCTGCTTTCCTTTTGCACCCATTTACAAACGCAAGCTTAAAACCCCTCCCTTGCAAAAAACCGGAAGCCGCGTAATTTTTTCTTCTGAATTATGATTGGCTGATTAGGGTACTGCGGCACAAACTTCCAGTGTAAACATACACAGAAACCGTTTACGGTCATTTTCGCGTGTGATACTCTTCGTTCTTTTGCTTTATTGAGTTTTAAAATGTTTGACCGCTTAATGTTAATGCAAACTTTGATTGACATCTTTGTAACACCAGAGCCAAGACCTCCTCTAGCCAATTTTTTGCTTGAGGCGAACATTATTTTGCCGCCCTTATGACGCAATCGTTTTAACACCATTACACAAACATTTTTTTTTAAATAAGTAAATAATATAATAACTATAATTTTTTTAAAAGGAAACAAATATTTATAACATTTGTTTACATTTAAGAAATTTAAAATAATCAAACTACGTAAGATATTTTGCATTAAAAAAAAAAAACTACTAATACCGCTAACTTAGTATTAAATGAATAAATCATATTCTACTAGTATTTACAAGAAAGACTCATACAAAGAGTAAAACTTACACTTCAAAATCCCTTTTATAGGGGTCCCAGAAAAGACTAAAATTCCATTTTATTTTTTTAACTAGAATTTTAATTATTACAAAAAAAAAAAATATTTTCATCTTAATTAAAAAACATTATCTATCTGAATGAAGACAGATAATGTTAAGCGAAGACAGTTAATGGCAAACTAATGTTAAAACTGTGGAAGCATTTTTGACAAAGTTCATTTTCACTATCTATGAAAATGAAATTCTGGCGCCTGGGGCACAAGCCTCTCTTGTTTCGGCCCTGACTCTGCCCGACTCTCCCCCCATGGGGTCGCTACGGATCTTTCAGGGCCATCGCTACGAGATTTTAATGGAGGGGGGAGGGGGCCTTAAATTACCAAGTGAAATTTCAGTATCTGCCTACCCATTGGCAAACAAAAATAGATAGTTCTTGAGGTTTGCCAGTTAGTTTTATAATTTTGCCAAGTTACCACAATTAGAAAATATAAACAGTTTTTATTTGTAAAAAGCTTAATAATATTCACAATTATATTTTTAATTTTTGGCCAAGTCTATCAGAAATAGAAAGTGTATTATAGTTTTTATTAATGTTTAAACAAATTTGCCAACCAAGTTTGAAAATTTGCCAAGTGTAACAGCATTCGCGAAGGTTTTTTTTTTTTTTTTTTTTTTTTTTTTTTTTTTTTTTTTTTTTTTTTTTTTTTGTGGGGAGGAAGACTAACACCCCCCCCCCCGCCCTTAGCGAGGGCTGTGGCTAAGTTTAATAAACAGT
Source organism: Maratus speciosus (assembly GCA_963932465.1). Taxonomy (NCBI): domain Eukaryota; kingdom Metazoa; phylum Arthropoda; class Arachnida; order Araneae; family Salticidae; genus Maratus; species Maratus speciosus. Next base: position 90,326,139 of record OZ010791.1, on the reverse strand, counting down.
ATTGAGCCAAAACATGTCAAACATTTAATCAATCAAATTATGTATAAAATTTGTGTATGAATTTCAAATAGCAAAATAATGATATCAGTAACAAGTTAAATATCTTTTTGAAATCGTATACACAAAACAAAATCCCATTATATATAAATTGATATAATATGTTATAAAGGTCTGCACGGGCCAACCCGACCCATAGAAAGAAAAATTCGCCCCAGTATAAAAATTAAAAGTTCGGTCCGAGCCCGATTAGCCCCAGTATAAAAGTTAAAAGTTTGTCCCGAGACCGGCCCGGACTAGAAAAAAGTAAAAATTTCATCGGCCCGGCCCGAACTAATTTCTACAAAATGTTGATTTTTCGTTGACTTGGTTAAAAATTTGTCTCGTACGGGGAGTTCTGACCAAAAACACTTATCTAGTTTTTTTTTTTTTTCATGTTTATAATTTTCAATTTTATAAAAATGTCGTAGCCTGCGATATTTATTTTTTTTAAATGAATTTCTATTTGTTGTATGTAAATGTTTCAGTTATCATTAATATTGTTAATCCATATTCCATGTATTAGAGATTTAAAAATCCGAAAAATGCTGTACAGTAAAATCTTCTAAGACGGAATTGCACAGGAAAGAAAAAAAATGCGTTATAGACAAGTTCCCTTCTTCGCAGGTGTAAATATATTAAATATTCTTTTCTTACGTATCAGTATAATTCATTTTGTATGGATCAACACATTTTTCTGTTTAAAACAGGATTTCATTATAAGCAGGTTCTTTTTTCACACGTTTTACTATATTTTAATTTAGTTATATTTTAATAAGCCTAAAAATACACTATTCTTTAAAAAGAATAAATTTTAATGTTTAATTATAGAATAATGGCGATTTAGAAATGTATGCCTTTTTTTGTTGTTGTTCCAGGCCAAATTTTACTGATCTTTGAACGGACGCCGAGTCAAGACAATAATTTTCATAGTCAAAACCGGGACTTAAAATTTTGGACCGTGAAGAAGGAAGAATGAAACCAGTGCCGGCTCGGTACGGTTGGTTGGTTGGTTGTGTTTATGACGGCCAATTATCAACACGAGGGATATAGGCCCTAAGGGAAGGGGGAGTGCCCTCCTTGAGGATCTTTATAAGGGAACCTAACCCGTATTTATGCTTGAAAAATCCAAGGTTCGAAGAAAACCACGAAAACTCCGAACGATTAAGCCGACGTGCGCGAATGGGTTCGAACCCATCACCTCCCGTCTACCAGCTTCGAGGGCAAAATCTCTCGGGCCTTGGTAAGGCGGCTCGGTACGGAATAAATAAGTTAGACCGGCCCAGCCCAATCCTTCTGGAAAACAGTAAGGCCCGATCCCGACCCAGCCCGAGCTTTCAGAAAAAGTATGGCCGGGCCCGGCCCGAGTGTCGTGAATAAAAATAGGCTCGAGCTCGGCCCGTGCAGATCTCTTCCATGCTACCAGGCTTTATTATTATTGTGGAGAGCAACATCAGTACAAACCTTTCGTTATATATTATATTTTTTGGTTATTACAAAGACACACCATTTCTCTCAAAAGAATCTTCTATATAGTCTGTAATAATTTACATTTTTGACTCTCATTAAAAAAAATATTTAGTTACTTAAAAAAAGACGAAGTGCCTGTACTGATGTTGCTCTCCATAATAACAATAATGCCTGATAGCATGGTATAACAATTAACATATAATTATAATACGTGCATTACAAAAAGCAGATTTTTCTGTTAATAAACTATCAAAAATCGCATATTGGTAATATTTAAAAGAAAATAGCTATTAAAAATAAGGCAAATCTTTAAGACCTAATTTCCCTTTATTTTGCTTTGGGGAAGTCATTTATTACGATATCGGAATCAATATTATAAAGCCATCAGATTATCAAGCTAAAAATAAATAAATAAATAAATAAATAAACATACTGGAGCAAACTTCACAATATATTATTGAAATTAAATAGAAAAACTATGATATGCAGAGAAAATTACCTTATCATTTCAAATTATCTCTATGAAGATTTAATTTTACAATAGTAATACTATTTTCAAAAACACAACTATCAACAATAAAGTATTTAACTCTATAATAAATTCACCTTGAATTTTCTTTGTCAAAAGAGTTTTTTATATCGCAATAATCAATATAGAAAATAATCTTGAAACCAAATTATTCTTACGAACATAAAATAAATAAAGGAAAATATAATCGCCGCAAAACGCGGGAAAAAATTCCAAAAATCCCTGTACGTAATTGCGAATAAACTTTATTGAAAAGAGAACATTTTTTTAAAAATTAAACTTAAAGATTAAAACCGGATTCCTTATTATTAATGTTGAAAAATCGTCAAGAAAACGAAAACCTTTAATTTTACTACAGTGAAATTTACTACAGTTACTTTGAAATTTACTACAGTGAGAGCTAAAACATTCTAACAGGAATTCGTTTTTGAATATAAAAAAAATTGGCGCAAAAGAGCAACAACGCAAAAAATCGTATTGAAAATCGCGGGAGACAAAATTTAATTTATTATGCTAAATGTTTAAAACAGAATTCCTTTTGTGGTCATCAAAAAATCATCGCGAAAAGAAAAAAAAAGGGGGGGGTGCTAAAACTTGCATTGAAAATTACAAAAACTTCCAAAATCGTGGTGGACAAAATTTACTATATTAGACTAAAAGTTTAAAACTGATTTTTTTTTTCCTTAGCGATTGTAAAAAATCGCAGCAGAACGAAAAAACCCCGCCAAGAATCGTATTGAAAATC